>CM062805.1:1366444490-1367044490 GCA_031772625.1 Pinus tabuliformis | reverse complement strand
ACTTCGGCAAATCCCTTGTCCCACACATCGGGATAGGTTTCACTCAAATGATGTTTCTGAGCATTAAAAGATGAATTTTTGAAAACTGAGAGAATTTTTTATCCAAAATAGGCCAAGGAAGAAAAAACTCCTTCACTTTTTACACAGGTGTCATGGTTTTAGAGAAATGTCAAAAATACAATCGCCTCGGGAGAATTGATGCCCCTCTGAAGTGACCTTGGAAAAATCAAGTTTTCTCCTAGCTTGGTTGCTCAAATGACTTTCTTGATGAGTTAAATGATAACTAGACACAAATATATTTCCAACGAGCTATCATGAGCTCAATTTGGAGTTGAGGAACACCTTCAAAAGTTGACTGCAACAGCACTCTGCCTTGAGGCAGCCTCACTGGGCACATTTTGACCAGTCTTGGGCGATTTGATCTTTGATAAGAAAAATGAACTCCAAATTGAAAAGTTTTAGTTGGGTTGGAAAGTAGACTCAAATACCTTCCAACGAGCTATCCTGCACCCAATTTGGACACTGGGAAGGCCTCCAAAAGGCTCCTGAAAAAAGGCATGACGCACATAGAGAGCGCGGTGCACTGGGAGAAATTTTCCAGTGTAAATTTACACTGGCACGGCGCACATGGCTAAAAGGCCTGAATTTGACTGAAATCTTCCTCCAAAACTGCAAATTATTCATTCCACAAAGTTTCCACAAGGAACAGAGTCATTGAGCATACCAAGGTAAAGAGAAACATAGCAAAGTAATTAGGAGAGTAAAGCACACGTCTTGGGAGAGGTTGGAGTCGTTTTTAGGAGCGTGGCGCACACGTAGAGGAGCGCGGCAGACATAGCGCAAACCCGTAGTGGTAAAAATACAATGGCACGATGCATATACAGAAAGTAGCGCACTGGGTTTGCTGCGCGACGCACACCCACCAAGGCTCGAATTTGTGCCAAATTTGCGTCAAATCACTTGGAAACCCTTCAAATCGATAGGTAGGGTCTACATCTTGATGGCTCATGTATTTTTATGAATGTGATGATGGTGTATGGCCGTTTATAATTGCAAGAAAAAAATGCATGAACCCTACCAATTGAAAACATTAAAGCCATTGCTCTAGGGTTGCAAAACGGTGGTGTTGATGCCAAGGCTCCTTTTTCACCTCTCATTTTTCCCCTTCTTTCCATTGTTCCCTTCCCCCCTATCCCATTTTTCCCTATTCTCCCTACCCTAAAACATTACGAAACCCCTATTCCCTATCCCCTCCACTCATTTTTCAAACATAAAACCTCAAAATCCTACCTTATAAAATCTCCAAACCCTCCTATATATCCCTAAAGAAAACTTCTCCCCATAATGCCTATTCCCATCATATTATCCCCCTCCTAACACTCCGTTTTTTTCATTGTTCCCCTTGGTGGAAGATATCACAAACAACACATAGCTTCGCACCTTCATCAAAGGGCAGCCTAAATACAGTACACACAGCAGTCATGGCATCACAACATTCATCAGAGCATGAGATAGGTGGTCCTTCCCATCAATATGAGCGCCATGAGACCACTGCTATGCTAGTATCCATCACCTATCAGAGAGGCAGTAGGCACTTGTTTGCAGCAGCAAAGAGAGTGTTATCTCCACCCGGGGTGGAAGGGGCCTCGCTTCCTACATAGAAAGCACAGGTACAGGACAAGGACAAGAATCCCATGCATGACGAGGGGCCATCAGGTGAATAGGAGGCCGATTTCATCCTCATTTAGGATGATGATGCGGATGTGGAGAGTGCCCGACTTAGGATGACTATTCAGGAGCAGAATACGGAGATCCAAGACTTGTCACTCAATGTGGAGAGGGCCAAATGGATCATCAAGTATTTGGAGCAGAGAAACAAACAGCTAGAGGATCAACGGGCGATCATGGAGCTGCAAAACATCCGTGAGAATTGACAAGCTGCCCAACAAAGGAGGATTGAGCTCACTACCTTGGAGCAAGAGATCAACAATGACCGTGAGTCCTACCTAGAGTGGATCAACATCCACTTGGAGAGGTTGCTGGACAAATCCGACAAGGACCTTGCCTTACTGAGACACATGGCTTTCCATTACAGGGCATGAAACATGAGTGCAAAGGCCCGAATAAAGAGTTTGAAGGTGAAATTGAGCATAGCAACAAAAGAGGCAAAGGAGCAAGATCGGCTTCGAATTTTGGCTAAGGCTTCCTTGGCCCATCATAGCACCCCATAGAGAACCTCCAGCCCAAATTTCAAGAAATGTGGGGAATTTTTGGTCACATGACAAATTTTTGGGCAAAACACAGGGTTTTTCTCCCTGTGCGCCGCGCCACTGGCGCGACGCTAAAAATTGGGAGATCCAAATGAGGAATGGTTTGTATTTTTGGATTCAGTATGGAAAATCACGACTATTGGTGCTCGGACAAGAAATTTGGGCAATATATGAGTCTCCAAAAGGTCAAAAACACCCAAAAAATGGCCTTTCTGCCCGTTTTTTGACACACAAGAAGCAGTCTTGGAAGAATGGAGATTTGGAGGGGCAAATGAGCACCAAATTCAGAAATTCTAGTGGGGTTAGAAAGTAGACAGGACAGGCTTTCCAACAAGCCCACTTGGGCACATTTTGGACACCTGTACATGCCCCAAAACAGGCCCCAAAGTAGCGCGGCGCATAGAGAAAATGGCGCGACGCACAGAGGAAAAATTGTCAAATTTGCTTCCATTTAGTGAATTTTCGATTCGCGACTTCTCCAAGTGGGCCTGCTCATCTACACTTTAGTTTTTTGGCACCAAAGGCGGAATTTAAAGCATTTTCTTTCCATATGGACTTCTATCCAAGTGGTGAAGGAAGGCAAACGGTCACCAAAGCCAAATGTCATGTTTGTAGCGCTGCACCTGTAGCTGATGGTTGGCTCTTCATCTCCATTTTGTAATGATTCGAGTAACTCCCCAACCCTTGGGCGTTCTATATCTTCATGGCACATTCTATATATTGTATGTAAGCTATTTGCAAAGGGTTGGTTGGCTTGTAACTTCTGGGAGACTGTGGGAAAGAAAATCTGTTTCTTCACTGTGTATTTTTTGACAGAGAATTAATGAAAGGCAACGACTCTGTTTCATGAGATTCTTGTGGTTGTGAGTGTAGCAAATGTGTCTCTTATGTTTCCATATGTATTTCTTTATGTTTGATAATTCAATTCATGTTCATTTCCAATGAAATTTTTTGAGTGAGATTAGGTAGAATTCAATTTTATTGCTCTGCCTGTGGGAAAATTTCATGTTCAGTGTTCTTCTGTTGAAAAGGATTCATGTTTCCTATGCCCTTTTTACACTCCTCAACAATCTCTCCGTTCCGCGTTATTCCAAACTAAATTGCTACACTTTTTGCCTGCCTTGCCTCACAGAGTAATCTGTGCCTTTGTATTAAATTCTCTGTTCTTTGCTGACCGTTGGTCCCATACCATCCCAGAAGCTCAGTCATTCATAAAAATTGTTTCTTGTATCCCTATTCACTTACTAGCGTAAGATCAATATTTCACTGTAAGTCATCTCAGACTGTTTTTTGCTTATCAATTCACTGAGCGTGACTCGGAGAGAGCCCTCTCTTGTTCTGGTAGGGCTAGCTACCAGACTGAGCGTGGTTTGTGGTTACCTTGAATTTTGCCTTCCTTCAGCCTAGGGTAGATTCAGGTGCTAACATAGTGGCGACCATACTGGGGAATGAAAATGGTTTGCTTGAAGATCGTTTTGCCCCAGTACATATCTCAAGTTCAGAGCTGATTGTTGATGGTGAACAACGATCAGACATAAGAAGACGACTGAAATCATTCACCTGGCGACTCCTTTCACTGAAGAACCCAACAATCGGTGCTTCATGGTGACTCCACTGGAGGACTAACTCTTTCTTTGCGAAAATGGAAGGATCTTACACAAAGTTTGGGTATCCAAAGTGGAATGGTATTCAGGTTCTACTCTGCTTTCTTGTAAATTACTTCTTCGCTGTTCTTGAAGTTGCCCTAAAAGTTTTTCAGAACTTGTTGTATGATAAAGGTGATCAAAATCTTCACTTGATCTATTCAAAAAGTGTAAATAATGAGTTTCCCTTGGATCCTGGCCTCCTTACTTTTCCTACATCTTATGATGATTCTCTGCAAAGTGATGGGCCTAAAGAAAACAAAACTGATCCCATTGCTCTTGTACATATCCCTACAGCTGTTATAATCCCAGATAGGTATAAACCTCTTGTTTTACCTTCTGTTCTTCATGCTTTCCCCAAAAATTATGATCTATACTTGCCAATATTTGACGGTGAATGTAAGAATGTCAATGCTGAGCAACATGTGCAGAATGTTGAGACTTTTCTAGACCTTTTTGAAATTGATGAAGAAGATGTCAGTATAAGGCTTTTTTCTCTTTCTTTGCAAGGCAAAGTCAAGAGTTGGTTCAAAGCCCTGCCGGATGCGAGCATCACAGATTTACAGCAGTTCATCAAAGTTTTTCTTCACAAATGGAGGATCGGACAGAACATTTTCCTTATCGTAGAAGAGTATAATCAGCTAAAAAGTCTGCCAGGGGAGATAGTACAATAGTTTTCAGCCAGATTTAATCAAGTTTATTATTCAATGCCGGTTGATATAAGACCCCCTCCTAGATCTGCTCTCTTGCACTACCCGGGTGCCTTTGGTCCGGAAATGGAGTTTCAGCTGAGAGAAAAGAATGTCGCAACACTTGAAGAGATGTAGAACAATGCAATAAATGTAGAGGCTTATTTGCTGATCAGAAGGGCAAGGTTGAAAGAAGAAGAGATGAAAAACATAGATCTAGAGAAAACTACACCTTCATAGGAAAAGCTTGACATTTTGGTGAGTGCAGTAGAAGAGATGGTGAGAAAAATGATTGCAAAAGATGAAAATGGTGTTCATGAACAAGTGGCTGATCCAAAACATTTTGTTTCTTATCTAAGTAGTCATAAGGATTGTTCTGTAGATCATGTTGGAGAAGAAAGACCTATTGATATGACATGTATGCTTGATGACATGTTTTATGCTGACGATTTGCCTCAGTTTGATCAGTATGATGATGATGATTATGCTCTCCAAACAGAAGCTAATCTTGCAGACAAATCAGCAGCTAGTTTATGGGATGAGGAATTTCGCTTACAGCAGCTCTAGTACAGTGATCAACCGAGGCATATCAGCTATGGAAACGATGAGGAAAGTGCAACAGATTTTGAAGTAAGTGAAGGATCTTTGCCTTTGTGCTTTGATTCATGTCAATTCATCAGAGATAATTTCCATGCAATCAGACATCAGCTATCGACAAATCTTGATTTGGATCCTCTTGAGGGAGATGAAAACTTTGTTCCAGACTTCTTATATTCAGAGTTCCAGCCACCAAATGCCATTAATAGTCAGGTTGCACATGAAGACATAGAAGTTGGCTTATATGATCAAACAATACAAGAAGATTCCTTACCTCTCCATTTTGAATCATTTCATTTTTTGCGGGGTAAATTGCATAGTAAATCTTCAAATGAAAAGCTTGTAGGAAATCAACAATCTCTCAGTTTAATGTTGAAGATGAGACAGATGGTGAAATTTTTGAGTAGGTCGTTAATAAGAAATCTTCCCCTGAAATGATTGATGAAATCATTTTGGATACAGAACCAGATTTGCAGCCACCAAACACAATTCAAGGTCAGATTATAGATGAAGGTGAGGCAGCCGAAATACATGATTTAATGATGCAAGAGGATTCTATACCCTTGTGTCACGAAGCATTTCAGTTTATAAGGCAGAATCTTCATAATATCTCTAAAGAAAAGGATGAACAACCAATAGGATGTCATATGGTTTCAATAGATACATCACAGCAGTCTCCTCAAGTTTTTGATGATCCTTTTGCTCATGTGTTAGATTTTGTTTGCTGTGAAACTTCTTCTCCATCAACTAACCAGGAGACGAAAGAGAATGTTGATAATCATCTGTTTCAAGGGTCACCTTCATTGTCTTGTTTAACAGATTGTTCATTTCATAGCCCATACCAAAGTTTGCAGTCATATGAGGAGATTGATAAAGGAGGCTTTGGTTCTGTTTGGAATCAACAATAGAGTTTGGTTCTTCACGAAATTCAGGATCCTTTTGACCGCTTGTTGCAATCATCAGAGAAAGACACTGCAGATGTGAGGAAAAGTTTAATATCCAGCTATGAAGATTACTTGGACCAGAGCAGTAATGTGTTAATGGAAATCAATGGCAATGCTTATGAAGATCCTTTTGCAGTATTCTTGAAATCATCTAGCCAATTCATGCTTTGCAAGTTTGTCAGCAGTGAACTTGATTCCAAGTTTCCATGGGAGCTGCCTTTCGATTCTTCCCTTTTCCTGCGCATCAGAAAGCATTTGGGAAGAAATCAAATATCAGCCATAATGCTTACCTGGTTGCATTGGCTGTTCCATCTCACTTGACTGAGTGGTGGAAAGAGTAATTAGGGTAGGTTTGCTGAATAAGCTCAAATATGAGCATCTTTCCAGTTTGTTAGTTAGGATTTAGTCATGTCTGGTTTTATTATGGTTTTCATTTTGAGTCTTCAGTTAGAGTTCGTCTGCATAATGTCAGTTTCCGTGTTTTGACTCCATAGCCCAATGGACGAAGGCATTGTCTGCTCACCCAAAGATTTGCAGTTCTTGGCACCTCCAAGGAGCTGGAGCTGCCATCCCTATTGGAGCCAATGTTAGTGTCAGTCTTTGCAGCCTTCCTCCAGTGATCAAACATGCTCTTACAAAGTGATTTTAAGGTGTCAAGGTCAAATTTTTTCATTTCAATGAGTCTTCAAGCAAAATTTGGTCATTAGGCATTAGGTCTAGGGTTTGATTTTACCCTTGTCAAAGTTGTCCAAATGACGTTCCATGTCACCATTCAACTGAGTGTACCATAATTCAAAAGGTTGTCATCATCATGTCAAGTTCCACTGGGTCATTTTACACCTTGTTCATGCTTCAGTTGCGCCTAGGCAAGGTTCATTTCCCTCTCCTAGGGTTTTGAAGCTAATTTCTCTTGGATGGTCAAATCATCGGAAAAAATTGTATCTTGATGTTCATACACCTTCCCCTATCCATAATGTACCTTATTAAACACTTCCCATCACTAAAATCCCCCAAATTCCTCATTGTCTCACAAACCCTAGTTTCTTGCTACAACTTGGCAATTTTCTAGGCTAGGCCTATGTTTTGCCTTTTTGTACCCCTTCCCCTCACTCAATTTATGATATTCCACTTTCCCCTACTTTCTAACATCCCTCCCCACTTCCCAAAATTTTCTCAAGAATTTAGAAGCCCCATATCCCCTTCATTTCGCTTCACTTCGGCAAATCCCTTGTCCCACACTTCGGGATAGGTTTCACTCAAATGATGTTTCTGAGCAATAAAAGATGAATTTATGAAAACTGAGAGAGGTTTTTGTCCAAAACTGGCCAAGGAAGAAACACCTCCTTCACTTTTTACACAGGTGTCATGGTTTTAGAGAAATTTCAAAAATACAATCGCCTCGGGAGAATTGATGTCACTCTGAAGTGACCTTGGGAAAATCAAGTTTTCTCCTAACTTGGTTGGTCAAATGACTTTCTTGATGAGTCAAATGATAATGCGACACAAAGCGATTTCCAATGAACTATCATGAGCTAACTTTGGAGTTGAGTAACACCTTCAAAAGTTGACTGCAACAGCACTCTGCCTTGAGGCAGCCTCACTGGGCACATTTTGACCAGTCTTGGGAGATTTGATTTTTGATAGGGAAAATGAACTTCAAATTGAAAAATTCTAGTTGGGTTGGAAATTAGACTCAAATAAATTTCCAACGAGCTATCCTACACCCAATTTGGACACCGGGAAGGCCTCCAAAAGTCTCCTGCAAAAAGGTGCGACGCACTGGGAGAAATTTTCCAGTGTAAATTTACACTGGCGTGGCGCACATGGGAGGCGCGGCGCACATGGCTAAAAGGCCTGAATTTGACTGAAATCTTCCTCAAAAACTGAAAATTCTTCATTCCACAAAGTTTCCACAAGGAACAAATTCATTGAGCATACCAAGGTAAAGAGAAACATAGCAAAGTAATTGGGAGAGTAAAGCACACGTCTTGGGAGAGGTTGGAGTCGTTTTCAGGAGCGTGGTGCACACACAGAGGAGCGCGGTGCACATAGAGAGCTGGCGCACAGAGCGCGACCCCGCAGTGGTAAAAATACAAGGGGATGATGCATATACAGAGCGCGACGCACTGGGTTTGCTGTGCGGCGCACACCCACCAAGGCCCGAATTTGTGCAAAATTTGCATCAAATCACTTGGAAACCCTTCAAATCGATAGGTAGGGTCTACATCTTGATGGCTCATGTATTTTTATGAATGTGATGATGGTGTATGGCCATTTATAATCGCAAGAAAAAAAAGCTTAAACCCTACCAATTAAAAACATTAAAGCCATTGCTCTAGGGTTGCAAAATGGTGGTGTTGATGCCAAGGCTCCTCTTTCACCTCTCATTTTTCCCCTTCTTTCCATTGTTCCCTTCCCCCCTATCCCATTTTTCCCTATTCTCCCTACCCTAAAACATTACTAAACCCCTATTCCCTATCCCCTCCACTCATTTTTCAAACATAAAACCCCAAAACCCTACCTTATAAAATCCCAAAACCCTCCTATATATCCCTAAAGAAAACTTCTCCCCATAACCCCTATTCCCATCATATTATCCCCCTCCTAACACTCCCTTTTTTTCATTGTTCCCCTTGGTGGCAGATATCACAAACAACACCTAGCTTCACACCTTCATCAAAGGGCAACCTAAATACAGTACACACAGCAGTCATGGCATCACAACATTCATCAGAGCATGAGATAGGTGGTCCTTCTCATCAATATCAGCGCCATGAGACCACTGCTATGCTAGTATCCATCACCTATCAGAGAGGCAGTAGGCACTTGTTTGCAGCAGCAAAGCGAGTGTTATCTCCACCTGGGGTGGAAGGGGCCTCGCTTCCTACATCGAAAGCATAGGTACAGGACAAGGACAAGAAGCCCATGCATGACGAGGGGCCATCCATCCGCCTGCCTTGACTCATGGAGTAATTTGTACCTTTGTATTAAATTCTCTGTTCTTTGCTGACCGTTGGTCCCATACCATCCCAGAAGCTCAGTCATTCATAAAAATTGTTTCTTGTATCCCTATTCACTTACTAGCCTAAGATCAATACTTAACTGTAAGTCATCTCAGACTGTTTTTTGCTTATCTATTCACTGAGCATGACTCGGAGAGAGCCCTCTCCTGTTCTGGTAGGGCTAGCTACTAGACTGAGCGTGGTTTGTGGTTACCCTGAATTTTCCCTTCCTTCATCCTAGGGCAGATTTAGGTGCTAACAAGAGGGTATTGCAGTTACCTTGATGTTTGGGGCTAAGCGAAGTGGGAGATTCTTTAGAAGAAATGAAGGAACAAGCTCAGACTACAGTCTGCTCATTGAACCCCCTTCAAGTGGTGACAAAGGGATGATGCTGACTACACCGTGAAGTGAAATTCAGTTAATTAAGAAGGGTATCCTGACGATACCTCATCCATCCACTCCACCCCTACCTCCACCTTGAACCCATACGCCTACCACCTCCATCTCCACTTCCACCATTCAACATGGTGAACACAATGAAGATGCTGATTTTAAAGGGGTAGGGAGAGAAGATCCCAAACATTTCTAGTTTGTTGCAGGAGCTATATGGATGACACAACAGATTACAGATGATAACATCAAGAAAGTGAAGCTGGTCATAACCTTACAAGATTGAGCATTGACATGGTACGTCAAGTACTGCAGTGATAACCCCATCGTGACATTGGCAGAGACCCAGCAAGCTCTGAACAAGGAGTTTAGAAAGCGTAAGTTAGAGGTGCAGTCGGTAATTGAATTTAAAGAGATTCGATAAAAGGTAGATGAGACACCTTAGGATTTCAATCAAAGGTTGAAATTCCTAATTAGGCAAGCCAATATGGTGATTACATATTCCCAGCATCACGACTGGTATATAGCATTGCTCTCGCCTCAGTTAAGAGTGCCTTTGTCACAACAAAAGATAACAACACAAGCAGAAGCCTTAGAAATTGCCATGAGGTTGGACACCTTGCCCATACAGGAAACAAACTTTGGAGTGCAATAGATTCACTTACAGCTGGAAAGCTTGCACTTGGAGTTGTAGAGCCTGAAGAAAGGAAAGGAAGCCTAGCCAGACTTGCGCGTTGAAGTCTGGTGCTTGAAATTCAAGAGCCATGGGCATGATAAGGACTATTGCCTGGTTTATAACATCTGTCTTATTAGGGGAGGGTCGACTCCCATGAAACTAGAAAATAACATTGGGATGAGCGCAGGAGCTGTGCCATGGTGCGTTAGCTATCAGGTTACAGGACAACATATGACTGATAATTTCTATTTACTACAGAAGTTTGTACAGACCCCTCAAAATTTGTTTTGGAATTTCTGTAAATATGTAGGTCATGATGAATGCCATTGTAGAAGTTATGAGCTAATGATGGATAAAAGCCCTACCTACCGATTGCAGGAAAAAAAACGGCTTCAATATCAAGGCACAAGAGCAACGCGCAGAGGATACCAAGGACGAGGACGAGGAAGATGGGGTGGAGCTGGCCGAGGACGTGGGAATATAATTTCTATAAATGTGGCAAAGCAAGACACTTCGCGTGAGATTGCACAAACCCCACACATTTGTCATATCAGTATTGTCGATAGTTTGGCCATGTGATAAAGGAATGTCTGATCCTTATGGCAAAGATGCAAGATAAGAAGACATAGCCCTAGTAGCCTACGAAGAACATCAAAATGATGAGGGAAGAGCCCCGTGAAGAAGATTAGAGCATAAATATAGTAACAAGAAGCGATATGACCACTAGTGCAGATAAGGGCAAGCAACTTGAGACTGGCAGGTGGGTGCATAAGGCCACAAATAAAGAAATAGACTTTCACCTTAATTGCACTAAAGAGACCTTCATGGAAGCAAAGAAGAACTTCGTTGAGGCCTCCTCCTTAGGAAGCCAATAGAAAATGTTGGAAACGAATATGACACAAGAGCTAGTGTCGGCCAGATAAATCGTTCTTGCGGACAAGACCGATCTCCCTAGTATCAACTGATATCTAGCGACAAGCAGAACAAACAAATCTACCTTTCTCTAAATATTGCGATTTATAAATAAAAACCAAGAGGTGTCTTTAGACCCTACCTTAAGTCCAATGCTAGTTTGTGGCAGCCACGCTTCGACCGTCCGAATGAGTTTCCTTTTAAGAACCTGCAAACACAAATAAGCACACATCAAATAACACCTGCATAGCCAATATAATAAATCATATTCATCATGGTGATCAAGGAATCCATGAAATAAACCATAAGAGATAGCTTATTGAGAAAAATAAACTTGATTGTATTAACTTTAAACAAAGAAGAACTTTACAACCTTGGTGCCTTGATGTTGTACAAGCTCCTCCCAGGGTCCAAGCAAGAATTTCCTCTACTTTGACAAGCTTCACACTCTTCCCAATGAGATCAAAAGGTATGTAATCTCTCCTCTCAAGCTCAATTAGGAAGTCTAAATTCCAACAGCATTTACCCTAAAAAATATTCAGCTTTCAACCTCCTTAGTAACCAGCCCAATGCCTCATTTTATAGTGCAGAGGAAGGAAGTTACCAGGTCCACCTATGAAGGGATAAAGTTCTCCTTCAAAGGGATAAGCTCCTCACATCAAGGGGTTAGCTCCTTTAGTTATGGGATGCATGAACCACCAAGGAGTGAACCTGCCACCTCAAGATTCCCTCTAGAAGCTTCCAGAAATAACCCAAAGTGAGTTTTTAAGAATGTACTTGTGCCTTTTTGACTTTTACAAGGGTCCGCACCCATTACACAGAAACAGAGCGGGCAGGTCTGCAGGGGACATGACCAGGGGGTGCGGGACCACAGGTAATGCTAAGAGAAAGTGCGGAACCAGAGTTTTAGAGATTTTCAAGGACTTTCTCTCATTTTTCAAGGCTTGACATGAAGAGCTGAGGTTTAAGACTTGCATAGGAGGAAAGTATGAGTGGTGATAGACTCACACTGACTGCAGAATGTCATGGTGACAATATTTTGTGCAACAGATTTCCCCCTAAAGTGCGAAGTCTGTAATAGATAGTATTTGTCATCTAAGAAGAGTGAAGTACTTTATCATTTCGAGGATCATCTTGTGGAGAGCCTGGTTGGAACCTGTAAAACATTCAATACAAAATATATATATGTGATCATATCATCGCTGAGGTAGGCATTCCCATACTCAGATCAAAACTGACTAGAAAACTAACTAAAATGGTCTGATATAGGAATGATCTTGTAATACATCACAAGTATAGACATATGTAGACAGAGTATGGGCGCAGCCATCTGTTTATGAATATTCCACTGTATAATGAATAACAAAACTCCTCGCAGCCTGGATGGTGGAAACTAGATCCAGGGTCTTGATTTCCACTTCTCGAAATAGTACGATTATGTCCATGTGAATGAATGTGTCGAAGTTGAACATGGTAGAAACCACTTGATTATCAATCAATGATGTAAACTGTTAACAAATGTGAGAGAAACCACCAGTAATGTCAATGGCTCTCAAAGTACTTAGTACAATCCATGAAATGTGAATAGATGAGTTGATGTCGAACATGTCACGGAATCCTTTGATCGAAGGTCAATGATGCAACCTGTCATCGAAGGTGAGAAACCTGCCATTGAGGCATGCAGATTCCAAGGTACTGATGATTTCTAGATCATCTTTCTAGATAATGAGCTGAAGTCGATAGAAAGCGATCCGTCGTAGGCAAGCCCACAACACGAAATCATAGATCAAGTTTGAAGAAATATGTTTGCAAGGACTGACTCAGGGATGGTCAAGATGGATGACAGATATTTTTCAGATGAATGGTTTATTTGCACTGAACTCTTGAACACATAACGACACTGTAGATGGTTTGGTGACAATTGACCCAAAGCTAATACCCAGAAACCGGCTGAAGACTTTCAATATGGTTTGATTAACTGTTAGGCAAAGGATTTCCCAACCCAGGTGAACAAAAAGCGTCGTGTTCAAGAGTGGTTGAATGCTTTTCTGACACACAAAGTATAACAAACAGGTTCATTTTCCTCTCTTTTCCCCCACCATTTCTGGAAAGTACCTCTTTATTTTTGACAAGCTTGAGGAGGATAACATTTGCTTGATTATAAGCTCATCCTTCGAATGAGTCCAACTTAGTTTAAGATTCGAACCCTAAGAAGGAGTGGTCCGTTCTTGTTTTTAATTCAATAGGTCCTTTACTGTTAAATTTTAACGAGTCCAGTATAGGAGAAACTCGGTGTTTTTCAATTTTAGGGAGTCAGAAGAAAAACTTAAGAAAACTCCATGGTTGTCCTTTTTCGTAAATTTGTGTCTCCCAAGCCCGAAAAAGTATAAAATAATACTTTGAGAGAACCGCTTGACCGTTACGATCAAGGAGTACTTTTCATAATTAGTGTCTCTGATCTGAAAAAGTAAAAAAGCGATCAATGACACGTCGTTTTATAACCAATATCGAATTTGAAATGACAAAAATCCGACAATATTTTCATGTTTATGCGGTCAGAAAAGAGCTGTAAGTGGACCGTCTTTTTAATTCCATTTTAACGAGCTTAAAAAGAAAAACTCGGCAATATTTTCATATTTTAGGAGTCAGAAAAGAGCTTAAAGATGACTAATGTTTTTTTGTTGGAAATGATCAATTTTGCCTGAAAAATTCGATATTCTACACAAAAAATCAAACATTACTCATACCTGTTTAAAATAAATAAAAATGCATCAAAAAGTTACCTTTTTAAAGTCAAAAATAAACAAATTAAAAACTCATTTATTCAAAAAAGCTTATAAAAATGGCTTTTGTAAATTCATTTTTACCGATTGACTTCAGAGTGAGAAAAGAGAGCTTTTGGGTAAGAAACTTCCTGTGAAGATTGCGGAAAATCTGTCTGTTGGAATCGAAAACCGTCACCTCCAGGTAATCCACATCACTTTAATCTTGCATTTCAACCATTTGAATTTTGTTTTTAGGTTTCTATTTTGATTTTTATGCAAAATTTAGTTTTAAAGACCGCTCGCTTGGGTCCGCAGGCGGAGCATGCGAAACCTGCGGACCCCAACTTTTTCCTACAAAGGAAAGAGCCAGGGGCCCGCATTTGCTATTTGGGCAGAGTGCGGACCTACGCACTGTCACTAACTGGAGAGTGCAGACACTGCAACATAGGTTTCACAACTTCAAATTTTTCAATTTCCGCCCAAAAAATTTGAATTAAAATGTTCTAATCCGCCTTTTCTTTCAATGTAGGATATACACTATGCTTAGCTGGCGGGAACGGGAGCACGAAGATGTGGACCTTGCCTCAATTAATCATAAACCTTCAATAGATGCATTGAAGGCATGTAGGTTATTTAAATTTTGGGCCATACCTGGCATAAGGGCCCAAGTGGACTTTTTGCAGTGGCTGGTGGACATATGGAATATACAGGATCAGTGTTTCATAATTGGTGGCCAACAGCTCGAAATGGAGCCAGAGGACATTTACTTCTTGACTGGTTTGCCCAAGAGAGGTGAACAATTGACTCTATTTGGGACTAGGCTAGGTGGCCAGTCTGTCGATAGTCTTCGACTAGAGTTTTGTAACGACCAAACCAAGGACAAAGGGATTGATATCAAAACCATCTCCCGTCCGGAACTCAAGGTGATTGCATTTACTGTCACCAGACTCGGTGGAAGTGCAACACTGCATGTAGCCACTGGATCCCAAATGCGAATGGTAGTAGACTGCTATCAAGGCACCATATTCAACTGGTGTGAAGCTGTGTTGGCTAATGTAAAAGGCCAACTAACTAGAGCAAAGAACGGACAACTAAAAAACTTTGGATATGGTTTCTTAGTTGTGAGCTTTGGTCTAGAGAGGGTCCCGATGTTGGTCCCACAACATCTTTCTGTTGGAGCTGGACTTCCCCGAGAGCCCAAGCTGATGCGTTGGGTTGCAGTTATGGCCCGTCATTCTGAGGAGGGTTCAAAGGTTGTTCGATTTCCTGTTGAGTATTTTCATTGGTTGGAGAACCAAGTTTTCACGATTCAGGATTTTCCTTATGCTAGGATGGATTATCGTGGTGACCCAGACATGGCTCTTCCACCAGGAGAGCAGTGGGATGACTCAGGTAAAATCATTCTCAACATTTTCTAAGTTTTAAATTTTTTTTTTTTGTCTTTAAATCGTCCCAAAACTGATAGTAAAAAGTTTCAAATGCAAATGTGGGTCCACGGCGACCAGCCACTCTCTGGCCCTATGAGAGGGAGCACCCAGCTGCAGCAGTACCAGCCCCACGGGACGAATCTACAGAGACCCTGGCCAAATTGGAAAACCATCTAGAGCGCTTGACAACAGATATTCCAGAGACTAGCATAGATGACATTCCTCTTAGGTTACAACGCTATGTGATTGGGGTCCCAGGACCTTTCAGGAGGTTCCTTTGTAGGGTGGCCTGAGCAGTGGTTTCTTATCGTGATCATCACTAGTGATAGGATGATTGCCTTTCGTAGACTCATATGACATTTTTGCTTTTTGTACTATCATTTTTGCCGATCATAAGGTGTTTTTCAACTTATGATCGAAGACGATGTATATTTGACACACTTCTATGCTATGCTATATCACTATTACTGGCTATTTTGTAAAACATGTTATGGAATGTTTTTAAATTTACTGTTTGATTATTGCAAATGTCTACTTAAAATTCAAGAAGCAATTGCATCTGCTAATGTATTTAAATATCTTGGAATATGCTGATATTCAATATAGTCAAATTCACGTTCCAAGAGACGAAATCTCAAAAATAATCTTAATAACACTGGATTTCTAATGGCATAAACTCTATTAAGCTGCAATACAATGAGTTCAGAATCTAACCTCACAATCAAACTCCGAATCCCAAACGAAATAGATTCAGATAATAACTCAATCACTGGAATATACTCTGCAATGTTGTTCGTTGTTTGACCGAGGCTTACCCCATGCATAGATACCAACTCATCAGAGGGTGAATAGATAACCCATGCTGCGGAAGAAATGTTCCATGTATTACGAAAAACACCATCAGCAAAACCAATGTATGTTTGAAGAGACGTTGACATCTGCAATATCAAGAGTAAAATCAAGATAAGCAGGAATAATGACCAAAACACTCTCTAAACGAAGCACACTTTTCTAATCTAAAACACACCAGCTAGAAAGAAAACTAATCTAACCAAAATCTCCACACCCAGATTTAAGCATAATATCTCTTCAGATAAAGACCATTTCTGGGCTTACCTAAAGAGACACCGTCAAAATCTACCAATTCATAGGCCCCTTTTGCCAGCTTTCGCTTAACAACATAAGGACCATGCCACATAGGTACGAATTTTCCAACCCCTAGCTTATCATTTGCTTGATCGTATAGTAAGACTAGGTCTCCTTCCGAAAAATTACAAGGTGTAACATTTCGATCATACTGAGCTTTAATACGTTTGGCATGAGTTTCGATTGCTAGTGTAGCATCACGTCGATTCTCATCTAGCTGAGCCAAGTACAACAAATGTTTCTCCTCTTCGGAATTGGCTGGAAGTAATTCTATGTCTATTTTAAATGATAGGATTTCGCACTCAATGGGTAACACAGCTTCCAAACCGTAAACTAGTTGGAAAGGAGTGAAACTAGTTGATGTTTTTACTGAGGTTCGATACGCCCAAAGCACTGAAAAAAACATGTTATGCCAATTTGACCTATGAATCCCAATGATTCGTCGGATCATAATGACTAGAACTTTGTTGATGGCTTCAACCAGACCATTCGCCTGTGGGTAATATGGAGTAGAACTATCGTGACGCAGGCCAAGTTGATCTGTTAGTTCAGTCATCATGATTTTTCGAAAATGACGCCCATGATCAGTGATAATCGCTTGTGGAACACCGAATCTAGTAATTATATGATTGAAAACGAAAATCGCAGCAGTTTTTCCGTCTGCCGAAAATGTAGGCATCGCCTCGGCCCACTTGGTAAAATAATCTACCGCAAGGATGATATAAGCATGCCCCCTGGTCGAGTGAGGGTTACATGTAATAAATTCGATACCCCACTTTGCAAAAGGACCGAAGACAATTATAGGGTGGAGAGGAGCAGGTGGAGCACACATCTTTTGATAAAAAAATTGACAATTGTGGCATTTTCGGACCGCGTAAATACAATCTTTAAATAAAAATAGCCAGAAATAGCCAGCGTGCAATATCTTTTGGGCTGTGGCATATCCAGACATATGACTACCACACGCTCCAGAGTGACAGTCATTTAAAACCTTTTCAGCTTCTTCATGCGTTAAACAATGTCGGAAAACAGAGTCCGCCCCACGACGATAGAGTGTATCTCCAATAATCTTGTATTGTTGGGATTGGAAACGTATTTTCTGTCGCTGAGATCGTGAAATCTCAGGCCGAAAAGATTTGGTTTGGAGATAAACTATGATATCTCCATACCATGGATCAAGAGTGCTGATAAGAAACAAGGATTCGTCTGCAATGGGCTCTTCTACCATAGTTTCTGTATCAGCACGCGGGAAGTCACACATCAACTCCGCAAAAACTAAAGATTTCTTTGACTTAGATTTTTTAAAATACCAAGTCAAATTCCTGTAGGATAACAATCCATTTGGAATACTTTCCCCCTAGCAATTGTTTGGTCAAAATATAGATCATAGGGTTACAGT
The DNA here is from genome assembly GCA_031772625.1 of Pinus tabuliformis. Lineage (NCBI taxonomy): Eukaryota > Viridiplantae > Streptophyta > Pinopsida > Pinales > Pinaceae > Pinus > Pinus tabuliformis. The sequence goes on along the minus strand of CM062805.1, from coordinate 1,367,026,630 downwards.
CAGAAATTACAGTAGTTTTGTGTAATAAGATGTAATGACGAAATCTTTGGATAGATTGAACAGCTGCCAAGGCCAATTTCTCCACATGTGAATATTTTAACTCAGTCGGATTCAAAGTTTGACTAAGGTAGTAAATCACATGTTGACTACCGAATTCATCTTCCTGAACTAACACCATTCCGATGGTGGAATGTGAGGCGGCGAGATACAAGAAGTAATCCTGGTTGTAGTTGGGAGGATGCAATAATGGTGCATGGGTCAACGCGTGTTTAAGTGCATCAAAAGATTTGTCAGCTATCTCATCCCAAAAGAATGGAGTATTCTGTTTCAACAACCTGGTAAAACCCTTTGTTATCTCGGCATAGTTAGGAATGAATCGACGTAAAAAGTTTGCTTTCCCTTGCAAACTTTGGAGTTGGCGAAGAGTCAAAGGAGGAGGCAATTTGACAATAGCTTCAACCTTCGAGGGATCGACACGAATGTCAGCTTTCGAAACAAAAAATCCAAGTAAACGACCCATTTCTATACAGAAAACAAATTTGTGTGGATTCAACCTGATTCGATAATTCCTACATCTCATAAAGATTGCTCGTAAATGAGTGAGATGATTGGCTCTGTGTAATGAATGAGCAGGTAAATCATTGAGATAAGGTTGCACAATGTGCTTGATGTCATGAAACACGTAAGACATGGCTCTTTGAAAAGTTGCTCCGACGTTCTTCAGTCCAAAAGGTAATTTGCAATAAGGAAATGTCCCCCATGGACAAATGAAAGCCGTTTTTGGTTGATAGACAGGTAGAATGTTAATTTGATTGTAACCGGAAAAACCATCCATAAAGGAGAATATTTCACTGTCGGCACAATCATCAATGATTTGATCGATATAGGGAGTTGGGTAATTGTCTTTGGGATAGGATCGATTAATATCCCTATAATCGATACATATTCTTATCGTTCCTTGCTTTTTGTTAACAGGAACAATATTCAATACCCAATCCGTTAAGGGAATTGGATAAATGAAACCTGCTTGAAGTAATTTCTCAATTTCTGCTTTAATAGCAGCAGCTTTTCGCGGGTGGATCTGACGCAAACGTTGCCGGACGGGTTTAGCATCTGGGTACGTTTTGATTTCATGAACAATAATTGCTGGATCAATTCCTGGCATTTCTTCATATGACCAGGCAAACACGTCGCAGAATTCTTGAAATAGGGCCTTATAAGTTTGAAGTTCATTTTCCGTACAGGAGGCACCTATATGAATGTTTTCAACAATTCCAAGTTTAACTGAAATGTCAATAGGAACCGTTCGAGAAATATTTCCCAAATTTAACTTAGAATTAGGATTTTGCAATGGATTCTGTGGTTCTTTTACATAATCAGTAGTAAAAATAGATGAAAAATCATTTTCAACATGATCAATCTCAGGCAAGAATGAAGATCTATGATGGAGATATTCCCATGCTAAGTCATCAACAGACATAATTTCACGAATCTGCTCATCAGTATGAACAAGCTCAGAAAAATTTGTTGATTCTGAGTTTGATGTTGAAAGCGATTCTTCATGGACCACATTCATTAGATCAATTTCGGTTGAAGAAGGGTCGGAAAATGACTGTACAACCTGATACACAATTTCATAGGGACTCTAAGGCATAGCATCACCAAATGAATCCATCTTAGATTCGGAAGGTACGATCCAAGGATCATCATAAACAATAGTGTCTGATGAAATCATATGAATGGTTGCAGTAGAAGGCGATACGTTAGGAGAAGGAAAGGAAAAAGTTCCTAGTAAACCAGAATCTTTAACTAATCCTACTCCAACATCCTTGTAAGGGATAGTTTTTTTGCCGACATGCTGGATACTTTCAGAAGAGGCTGGGTCGGATGAAAAGTATGTTAGCTGGTATATAGTTACGATCTTTCAATTATGAGGAAACTTTATAAGCCGAAAGACCGATGAAAAAACAACAGTCATAGCGTAAGACCAACTACGACCCAAGAGAAGGTTGTAATCTAGAGGGGCATCAACCACTTCCACATCTAGATTAACAGTTTTGCCTTCAACCCCTATAGGTAAATCCTGTAGAATGCGAAAAGGATGGAACCCACGGCCATCAAAGGCCTTTAGAATCGTCGGGGATTGATTAAGTTTAGGAGAACCAAGCGATCTCCAACACTGGATTGACATAATACACATTGAAGCTCCCTCATCAATTACAGTCCTAAAGCAAGGTCTGTTTTTGACTAACACTGGAATCTAGAAAGCCATTTGATGAGGTAAGCGAGGTGTACTATTTTCTAAATCGAAGATTATAAGGTTAAAGTTTTGAATATCAACAGCTCCTATAGCCGACAATAGCAATTTACACTGTGCTGGACATGATTGCAGCACCTCCAAAGCCGACATTGCTGAAGGGGAAATAGCTAAATCTTCAACAATGTTATAGTTATGAGTAGCTCTCGCATGCGGATTGAAAGCTAAATTTCGAAGTATACCTTTAGCAGGCAGTTTGATTACTAAGTCTGGGTTAGGTTTCTCGATCTGTAGCGGATCAAAACCAGGAGTTGAAGTTGATGGGTTTGAACTAGAAGATTCTGCTTCCTTACCATCAACAGGACTTTTACTTCCATAATCTTGCGATCGTGTCGCAATCCTAACTTTGGAAATCATCATTATGGGTTCTTCCGAGGCATTTGAGGAAGAACCTATCATCTTACTATCTTGACTAGAAAATGGATCCTTCAAGACAGCAGGCGTTTGAGAACCTTTGACGATTTTTGCAACCTTAGCGCGATGAGGGAAGTGTCTTGTAAAATGCTCTTCGTCACAAATGAGACAAGGATAATGAGGTTTACATTTCTCGTCAGTAGATTTTGTTTTATCTGATTTCTCTTTTGAACTTTTCTTATTTTTCTTCTTCCCCTTCTTTTTACTGCCAGATTTTGATTTGGCCGTAGATGATTCTACGACATGAATATCAGCAGGAATTTTAGCTGAAGACTCTCCTGTCGGGGAATCTGATAAAGTCATAATAGGAGAAGAATTCTTTGAAGATTTATTCTTACTTTTGGTGTTAACTGAACCAATCATACCATCAGTGGCATGAGACCCTGAAGGAGCTGCAGTTATTTGATTTTGTTTCGGAAGGTCGGGAATTTTCTCGTGTAAAGTCCCGACTGCGTATAAATGAGGTCAAGGTACTGAGATTGAGCAATCACTTGCTCTTTAGTAACAACTCCTGCCTTAGCTACATCCTCAGTTATTTTAGGAATAATGATTTAACAAACCATTCTGCTAAAATTTGATCCGGAATAAAAACTTTCACTAAATGCCGTTGACGTATCCATTCATGAATGTGATCTGAAATATAAGTGGATGTTGATTGTTTTAATGAAGTTAATAATTCCGTGCCATTGTCATATCTGACAGGCAACTGAAAATGAGTTAAGAATGAAGTGGCTAACTGACTAAAATTATAAAAGGAGGCTCGCGGTAACTCAATGTACCACTTGGCCGCAAGACCAATCAGAGTGCGTCGAAAAAGACGTAAACGAATTGAATCATCTATAATGGAGTTAGATGCACATCAGTGGTGATAAGTCATCACATGGTTTGACGGATCCTCTCTTGATTTACCTTCAAACTTTGGGATATCACTGGGAAACTTATTCGGCATTGGCAGCCAAAACAAAAGATAATTAATTGGATCGTTCATAAGGCGTGACAAATCAGGCAAGTCCAAAGTTGCAATGAATGGTAACTGACGGTTAGGGTCTTGAAAACCCTGGGTCATAAGACCAACCCCAGGAGGAGGATATCCAGGATAACTTGGAATTGGAATTGAATTTGGGATATTATATCCTCTCGGAAAACCAAGATTAACCGCACTGTATTGGGGTTGTTGAGGTTGCTGATAAGTATATCCAAGGTACGGTTGATACTGGTAGACTGGGCTTTGAACAGCAGGACCGAATTGGTACTGTCCCTGGTACGGTTGATAAGTAAATTGAGGTTGAATTGTGACAACCGTACTTGGACCAGGTTGTCCTGCAGGCATATGAACCGAAGTCTGAATTGTAGGTCCAGACTGAGGTAAAGATGCTTGAGGAGTTGATATAGGAATAGTAGAAACCAGAGCTGTCGATACTCCAGAAGTAGGTGGGGTAGATTGAACAGAAGCTGCAGTAGTTGCAGCAGTCGTTTGAGGCGGAGTTCGAGGCGAACTAGGCCTAGACTGATGAGCTACACCAGGTGCAGAAGTTTGAATAGTAGGCTAGACGGGTTGCTGGGTTGAACTAGAAACCAAAGGTTGTCCAGATTGAGATGACAACTGCACATTAGGTTGCAAGATCTGTTGAGATTGAGATGGATCCCACACCATGTTCATTCTGGGGTATGGACCCATAGAAGGTTGAGCATATTGAGGACCATAACCGGGTTGAGGGTAGGGTTGATAATTCAAAGGTACATTTCCAGCTCCTTGGACAAATGATTGACCTGAAGGTGGTTGGAAACCTTGGGTTGGGTACTGACCTTGAGGTTGATAACCTTGAGGCACGTACTGAAACTGGGGTTGACCTTGAGGTATATATTGATACTGGGGTTGACCTTGAGGTACGTACTGAGTCTGGGGTTGGCCTTGAGGAAGGTATTGTCCCAAAGGTATGTACTGTCCTTGAGGTTGCCCCCCAGGCGGTAACTGAGTACCTTGAGATTGTCCCCCAGGTGAAAATTGAGTACCCTAAGGTTGCCCCCTAGGCGGTAACTGACTACCTTGAGGTTTTGGATTTGGAATGGTACCTGACATCATAAGAATGTCTTCTACACTCAACGGTTTAGTTCCATTATTACCAGTTGATAACCCATGTTCAACAGGTTGAGGAGATGCTCCTGAAAAAGTACCAGTAAGTGACTGATACCCAGAAGGAACAGAAGGACCGGCATACAAAAATGTTTCAGGTGATTGGGAAAACATGGATGACTGTCTTGACATATTCAAAGGAGGATGATAACCTCTAGGTGTTGGATGAAAAGGAATGCAAGGTGGAGAAAAACAGACACCCAGATTTTCTAAAAAGTTGGTCAATGAAAGATACCAAGTGTCCCTCCTAGGTGGACTGTAGAAAATTGATTCACGCTCCCTAAGTTCTATAGTTGGTTGATTTTCAGGGATAGATATACCTTCTTCCGGAGTAACGAGTTCTTCAATAGCAATAAGTCTAGAAGGAAGATTTTGGGTAATGATCCTTCCTACCCTGGGTGAACCAAGACCACTGGAAGTTGGAGAAGAAAATCCTAGCAGCAGGTTCAGTTTCAAGCTCAGAAATTTCAGGTTCTTCAGCTAATTCACTAGTAGAAGAAAAACTACCAATAACTTTGGAAATGAAATTGGTTCAGAAATATACTCTCTTGCTTGAACTTGATAATCAGGATGAACAACTAAAGAAGATTCTCTTTCTTCCGGTGACCCAACTCTACTGTCACTAGGAGTTACAAGAGCTCGTAGCCCTTTAAGCTCGCTTGGTGAATACTCGGGAGGTTGCCCCCGAAGTCTACAGGATTGTCTCGGTAATTCAGCCATGATTAAATATTTTAATTACTTCACTTGCAAACAAATAAAAATCTCAATAAAACCATCTAAAGTCTCTAAAGAACCAAACAATTTGAATCATACACCTAAGAAATGTAGGAGTTCAAACCACACACAAACAGTAACTTTCCGTACCGAAAACACTAGTTGTTGATGAAATCCAACGTCGCAGAATTCAATACAGAAATGGCGGTTGGAACAGTTACCCCGACAACCTGCTTAATGAAACAGACTGGCACAAGTTTCTTCACTAAACCGTCTCAAGTGGAGAGAACCCCCCAGAGAGTCCAAGTGAGTCTAGTCAACGTCTGCTCCAGGTACAGTGGGATCTTCCCTCCACTGTCACCTTAGGAAAGAATCCTATAGATTATGGTCACTATGGTTACCAACAGAAACAAATATACCGGGGGAAATAGTCTGTGATCCAATACACATGCAAGGGCAGAGTAGCAAAGCTCAATCCCCTTCAAGGCTCCTTGACATAATCCAATTTTTACCAACAAGTGACCGCAGGCTCCTCGACAATGGTCAATCCGAGGTTTACCGTTTTTAATACGTGTATATCTTCTATCGTTCCTAATGAGGAAGGATTGATTACCCCATTGGTTCGGATATGGTCTCATGCTTGACTCCTTTAAGAGGAGCTTCCCAGAGCATAGATGTAACAATTGGAATTTATCTCCTACCACAAGATGCAACTACTTGTTTGTTTTAACTATCTTGGAGAGTTAATTACTCCCTACTCCAAGATACTAGCCTAAGCTATGTTGGTGATAAAGAGCCCTAGAAATAAAAAGATTGCTAGATAAATTTTACTTTAAGCATTATTTTTATTGGTTGTTCCTTAGGTCAAAAGGTATGGAGATGAAACTTTATGGTGTGAAGACTCGACTCGAAAACACTAAAAATGCACCTAAGATGATAAACAATCCTTTTTCTTCAATGAATTTCTAGCTAAAGAAAGAGTTGAGAATGCAATTGCTTGAAAAACAAATCTTTCCTTAACATATAAATGAAAGAAAAACTTTTTTGTCTTTTTCAATAAACTCAAAAACGAAACTACTAATTATGCTCACGAAAAATATCCCTTTCTTTTCAACACTCAAAAACTACAAAAAACAAATTCTTTCAAAAGAGATTCTAAAATTTCTAGAAAACACTCAAAACTATGAAAAATCTAATCTTGAGATCTACAACTTCTAAAAACCTAATTGAAGTAAAAGCTTACAAAATTTCTTTTCGAGGACGTTTTACTTAGTTATTCAGCAAACTAAGGACTAATTCGTTCAGAATAACAAATTAATCAAAAAACACCCATCTTATGTTTTCTTTTTAAAAATGAAATTCAAAACTTTCAAAACAAGTTCTTTCAAAGCTTTGCAAAGAGAAAACGAGATCTATTTCTCACCAAAGGCAGATTTCACAAATTGGTCAGACTCATTAAGAAGACCAACAAAAACCAGGGTAATCTGAGGTTTCTTAGGCTTCTAAACTCTGAGTTACTACAAAGGCCAAACGAAAATCAAACCAAGCAAGAAAAACTTCTAGAAAATCACCTAAAACCAAAATGCCAATGGAACTCACTAACAAGAAGTTTCTGACAAGACACATGCAGATCTAGGCAGAGGCTAAAAAACATAAACATATCCTAAGCTTAACTAGATGAATAGATTTTAGGTTTTTCAAAAATTTTACAGGGTTCACAGGCATCTGGTATAACCAGATGTGGTACCACTCTGTGTAGTAAAGCAACAGTGCGGGGATGTCCGCACTGTGTTACAAACAGAATGTGCGGTCCTCTTTCAAAAGCATGAAAAACAAAAAACAATTCAAAATCTAAATAACTACCCGATCCCACACACATCAAGCAAAAATTAGAAACAGAGAAAAAGTTTCTCAAGTCAAAGTAAAAGCAAAGGCAAAAACCAAAATTCAAGTCCCCAGTATGGTCACCATTTTGTCAACCGGATAAATCGTTCTTGCGGACAAGACCGATCTCCCTAGTATCAACTGATATCTAGTGACAAGAAGAACAAGAAAATCTACCTTTCTCTAAATATTGTGATTTATAAATAAAAACCAAGAGGTGTCTTTAGACCCTACCTTAAGTCCAACACTAGTTTGTGGCAGCCACGCTTCGACCGTTCGAATGAGTTTCCTTTTAAGAACCTGCAAACACAAACAAGCACACATCAAATAACACCTGCATAGCCAATATAATAAATCATATTCATCATGGTGATCAAGGAATCCATGAAATAAACCATAAGAGATAGCTTATTGAGAAAAATAAACTTGATTGTATTAACTTTAAACAAAGAAGAACTTTACAACCTTGGTGCCTTGATGCTGTACATGCTCCTCCCAGGGTCCAAGAAAGAATCTCCTCTACTTTAAAAGTTTCACACTCTTCCCGATGAGATCAAAAGGTATGTAATCTCTCCTCTCAAGCTCAATTAGGAAGTCTAAATTCCAACAACATTTACCCTAAAAAGTATTCATCTTTCAACCTCCTTAGTAACCAGCCCAATGCCTCATTTTATAGTGCAGAGGAAGGAAGTTACCAGGTCCACCTATGAAGGGATAAAGTCCTCCTTCAAAGGGATAAGCTCCTCACATCAAGGGGTTAGCTCCTTTAGTTATGGGATGCATGAACCACCAAGGAGCGAACCTACCACCTCAATATTCCCTCTAGAAGTTTCTAGAAATAACCCAAAGTGAGTTTTTAAGAATGTACTTGTGCCTTTTTGACTTTTACAGGGTTCCGCACCCATTACACAGAAACAGAGCGGGCAGGTCCACAGGGGACATGACCAGGGGGTGCAGGACCGTAGGTAATGCTAAGAGAAAGTGCGAAACCAGAGTTTTAGAGATTTTCAAGGACTTTCTCTCATTTTTCAAGGCTTGACATGAAGAGCTAAGGTTTAAGACTTGCATAAGAGGAAAGTATGAGTGGTGATAGACTCACACTGACTGTAGAATGTCATGGTGACAATATTTTGTGCAACAGGTAGATCCTTCAATATTAGCTTTGTACGTGAATACCTATATGAAGTTACTGCATGATAAGAAAGCAGTAGAAGGGCTGCAAGAGCTAATAGACAAGTGTGCAAATAAAGAAAAGATCCATGCTGAACATCTCACTGTGAGAAAAATTGGTAAGCATAAGAAGCGAACGGGGCGTGAGATGAGGCTGATCGTGCAAATAGGAGAATATGAAATGGATAAGGTAATCTTGGATCTGGGATTTGATGCAAAATTCCTACCTAAGAAGACGTGGAAAAGGATGGGGAGACCTGCACTGCAGTGGTATCCTATTCAGCTATGCATGGCAAATCAATAAAATATTATTCGATTGGGTGCTTATATGGTGTAATGGTGGAAAATAAGGGCGCAAGCACGCTAGATGACTTTTAGGTCGTTGAAATAGTGGTAAATAGTAACCCATACCTGTGCTACTAGGAATTGACTATGATTTTGATATGGATGCGGTAATCAACTTGAAGAAGCAGAAAATGACATTTGAATGGAAGTCGCTTAGGGTTGTAGTACCACTAGACCCTACTGAAGGAGCCCGTTATACTGAACCTATTCATGACTTTGTGGAAGATGATGATGACCTGGATCAAATATACAAGTGTCATGCGGAAAGAGTCAATTTTGCGGACAAAACCGACCTCCCTAGAAGCTAAGGCTTTCTAGTGACAAACAAGACAATTAAGCACTATCTTTCCCTAAACATGCATTTAAAATTCAAGTAATCAGGTGTTTAAAACATACCTTTAGTCCAACGCTGTTTGTAGTAGTCCAGCCTCTCCGATCCAGATGAGCTCCTCCTTCTCTTTGAAACCTGCATTCACTAACAAGCAAACGATTACATAGCACCTGAATAACTCATAAAATAAAACATATTCATCATAAAGACCAAGGAGTATATGAAACAAATTATGTATAACAACTTGTTGAGAAAAATGAACTTAATTGTATTAAGTGGAAACAAAAGAAACCATTACAACCAGTGCCTTGGTGTTGTACAGGTCCCTCGTAGGGTCCAGCAAGAGTTCTCCTTTACTTTGATCAGCTCATCCACTTCCAAATGAAGCTAAGAAAGGATGGGAATCTCTCCTCTCAAGCTCTATAAGGGAGTCCTAATTTCAGCAGCATCTACCCTTAGGAATGTTCAGCTTTCAACCTCCCCTCCTTCTGGCCCAATGCCTGTATTTATAATGCTTTGGAGGAAGTTAATCAGGTCCACCATCAATGGGATAAGCCCCTCTTTCAATGGGATAGCTCCCCTCTTGATGGGATAAGTTCCTCTTTCATAGGGATACATGAACCATCTGGAGGCGCTCAATACACGTTAAACCATCTTCTAGAAAGCTCTAGAATCGACCACAAGTAACTTTTTTGAAGTAAAACTCGCGCCTTTTGACCTTTACAGGAGTACGCACCCACCCCTTTACAGACAGAGCATACAAGTACGCAGGTATTGTGAACTTGGGGTGCGTACACGCAGGTAAGGTTAAGAGAAACTGCGTAACCAGAGTTAATTGAATTTTTAAGGACTTTCTCTCTTTCTTGGAGTTTGACATGAGGAGCAAAGGTATAAGAATTGCCAAGGAGGACAGTATGACAGTTGATGGAGCCATACTAACTGCAAATAGTCATGGTGACAAATTTTAGTGTAATAGATTGCCCCCTAAAGTGCGAAGCCTGTAGTAGATTAGGGTTTCATATCATCTACGAAGGGTGAAGTACTTTATCATTTCAAGGATTATCTTGTGGAGAGCCCAGTCGGAACCTACAAATATTCAACACAAAATACATATGTAAGATCATATCATCGCTGAGGTAGGCATTACCATACTCAGATTGAAAACTTTAACTAACAAACTAACTATTGCTCTGATATAGGAATGATTTTGCAGTACATCATAATAATAGACTCTTGTAGACACAGTATGGACGCAACCATCTTTTTATGATTAGTCTACTGTATAATGAACACAAAACTCCTCGCAGCCTGGATGGTGGAAACTAGATCCAGGGTCTTCATTTCTATTTCCCGAAATGGTACGATTCTATCCATGCGAATAAATGAGTTGATGTCGAACATGGTAGAAACCACTTGATTACCAGTCAATGATGTAAACTGTTAACAAGTGTGAGAGAGACCACCAGTGATGTCAATGGTTCTCAAAGTACCCAGTACAATCCATGAGATGTGAATGAATGTGTTGATGTCGAACATATCACGGAATCCTTCGATCAAGAGTCAATGATGTAAACTGTCGTCAAAGGCGAGAGACCGGCCATTGATGCATGCAAATCTCAAGGTACTGACGATTTCTAGGTCATCTTTCTAGATAATGTGCTGATGTCGATAGAAAGCGACCCGTTACAGGCAAGCCCACAACACGAAATCATAGATCAAGTTGAAGAAATGTAGCTGTAAGGACTGACTCAGGGATGGTCGAGATGGATGACAGGTATTTTGCAGATGAATGGTTTATTTACAGTGACCTCTTGAACACATAACGACACGACAGATGGCTTGGTGACAATTGAACCAAAGTTAATACCCGGAACCGGTTGAAGATTTTCAATGTGGTTTGATCAACTATTAGGAAAAGGATTTCCCAACCCAGGTGAATGAAAAGTGTCATGTTCAAGAGTGGTGATAAGGTTTCTTCTGAGACAAAGGATAACAAATAGGCTCATTTTTCTCTTTTTTCCCCTACCATTTCTGGCAAGTACCTCTTTATTTTTTACAAGCTTGAGGATAACATATGCTTGATTATAAGCTCATCCTTCGGATGAGTCCAACTTAGTTTAGATTCGAACCCTAAGAAGGAGTGGTCCGTTCCTGTTTGTAATCGAACAAGTCCTTTACTGTCAAATTTTAACGAGTCCAGTATAGGAGAAACTTGACGTTTTTCAATTTTAGAGAGTCTGAAAAAACTTAAGAAGACTCCAGGGTTGAACTTTTTCGTAAATTTGTGTCTCCCAAGCCCGAAAAAGTATAAAATAATACTTGAGAGAACCGCTTGATCTTTTACGACCAAGGAGTACTTTCATAATTAGTGTCTTTGACCTGAAAAGTAAAAAGCGATCAAGGACATGTCGTTTTATTTCCAATATCGAATTTGAAACGACAAAAATCCGGCAATCTTTTCCTGTTTTTACGGTCAGAAAAGGGCTATAAGGGGACAGTCTTTTAATTCCGTTTTAACGAGTGTAAAAGAAACGCTTGGCAATCTTTTCATGTTTTAGGAGTCAGGAAAGGGCTTAAAGATGACTCTGATGTTTTTGTTTGTGAAAAATGACAATTTTCCCTGAAAATCCTTTATCCTGCACAAAAAACAACACATTACTCATACCTGTTTAAAGATAGATAAAAATACTTTGAAAAATACCTTTTCATGGTGAAAAATAAACAAATTTACCATTTATTTACCCAAAAAACCTATAAAAAGGGCTTTTACCAATTCGTTTTTACCATTTTACTGTTGAGGAGAGAAAAAGGGCTTTTGGCAAGAAACTCCCCGTGGACATTGCGGAGAATCCGACCGTCGAAATCAAACGCCGTCTCATTAGGTATTCTACAACATCCTCCTCTTCATTTTCATCCGTTTAGAATTTGTTTTTAGGCCCTAGTTTCATTTTTTGGAGGCTTTGGGGTTTCAAGGTCCGCCTTTCGGGGTACGCAGGTGCTCCACTGGTGACCCGCGTACCCCGACATTTTCTCAGTTGGGAAAATGCCGGGCGTACGCACCTTGCCTTAAGGGAACCCGCGTACCCACACCCTGTTCCTAAAGGCGGGGTGCGTACCCTGCAAAACGAGTTTTCAAACCCCAATTTCTTCAAAATGGACCAAATTTTTTTGATTTCATTGATTCTAACAGATGTTTTTTGGTGTGTAGATTGCCCACCATGCTTGATTGGCGTGAGAGAGAGCACGAAGATGTTGATTTGGCCGCCATTAATCATCAACCGTCCATTGATGCTTTGAAGGCATGTTGCCTCTACAAATACTGGGCCATACCTGGCATGAGGGCCCAGGTGCGCTTTCTAGAGTGGCTGGTAGAGAGATGGAACGTCCAGGACCAGTGCTTTTATATTGGAGGGCACCAGCTCGAGATAGAGCTCTCAGATATTTATTTCCTCACTGGTTTGCCCAAGAGAGGCGAACACTTGACTCTGTTCGGGACTAGGCCGGGTGGCCAGTCCATCGCTAGTCTCCGACAAGAGTGGTGTAACACTCAGTCTCAGGAGAAGGGGATAGAGATCAAAACTATATCCCGACCTGAACTTATGGTGATTTCTTTTACAGTTACCAGACTTTGCGGGGCTGCCGCTTTACACATTGCCACTGGATCCCAGATGCGGATGGCGATTGATTGCTATCAGGGCACCATTTTCAACTGGTGTGATGCTGTGTTGGCCAACTTAAAGGGCCAACTGACTAGAACCAAAAACGGGCAGCTAAAGACTTTTGGTTATGGGCCTTTAGTTGTGAGTTTTGCCCTAGAGAGGGTTCCAATGCTGATCCCACAGCACCTCACTGTTGAGGTTGGGCCTCCCCGAGAGCCTAAATTGATGCGATGGGTTACGGTTATGGCCCGTCATCCTGGACGAGGGCACGGAGGTTGTCCGATTTACTCCAGAGTATTTTCACTGGTTGGAGGACCAGATCTTTTCTATACAGGATTTTCCTTATGCCGGAGTTGATTTTTGTGGAGATCCGGACATGGTTCTTCCACCGGGAGAACAATGGGATGACACAGGTACTTCATTTTTCACAAGTTTTTAAATTATCTATATTTTTTTGTTTTTTATATCGTCTCAAAACTGACAGTAACAATTTTCAAAATGCAGATGTAGGCCCACATCGTCCAGCCAATCTCTGGCCTTTCGAGAGGAGACTACCAGTTGCAGCGGTACTGGCCCCACGGGACGAGGCCACAGAGACCCTAGCTGAGTTGGAACAAGACCTAGAGCGTTTTACAGCAGACATACCAGAGACTACTATAGATGATATTCCTATCAGGCTTCAGCGCTATGTAGTCGCAGTCCCAGGACCTTTTAGGAGGTTCTTGTGTAGGGTGGCTCGTGCAGTGGTGTCGTATAGAGAGCATCATCAGTGAATGGATGGTCGTTTTTGTAGACACATGTGACATTTCGGTTTTTTGTACTTATCATTTTTGCCAATCATAAGGTGTTTTTCAACCTATGATCGAAGACGATGTATTTTTGACACACTCCTATCTATATATATCATTATTACCAGCTCATCTTGTTATACATGTGTGATGAAATGTTTTTAAATTTACATGTATGATTATTGCAAATGTATGTCTAACATTCGAGAAGCAATTGCATCTGCTAATGTATTTAAAGACCTTGGAATATGCTGATATTCAATGTAATCAAATTCACGTTCCAAGAGACGCACTCTAAAAAATAACCTTAATAACACTGGATTTCTAATGGCATACACTCTATTAAGCTGTAATACAACGAGTTCAGAATCTAACCTCACTATCAAACTCCGAATCCCAAATGAAATAGATTCATACAATAACTCAATCACTGCACTGTACTCTGCAATGTTGTTTGTTGTTTGACCGAGGCTTACCCCATGCATAGAAACTAACTCGTCAGAGGGTGAATAGATAACCCAAGCTGCGGAAGAGATATTCCGTGTACTACAACAAGCACCATTAGCAAATCCAATGTATGTTTGGAGAGGCATCGACATCTGAAAACATCAAGCATAAAACCAAGATAAGCAGAATAACGACGAAAAACACACTCTCTAAGCTAAGCACACTGTCTAAACTAACAAACACACCAGCTAGAAAGAAAAATCTAACCCAACTAAGATCTCCATACCCATCACTTAAGCATAATACCTCTTTAGGTAAAGTCCATTTCTGGGTTTACCCAAAGAGTCCCCGTCAAAGTATACCAGCTCATAGGCCCCTTTTGCTAGCTTTCGCTTGACAATATAGGGCCCATGCCACATAGGAACGAATTTTCCAGCACCTAATTTATCGTTAGCTTGATCATATAATAGCACTAGGTCTCCTTCCGAAAAATTTCGAGGGGTCACATTTCGATCATACTGAGCTTTCATACGTTTTGCATGAGTCTCAATCGCCAATGCAGCATCACGTCGAGTCTCATCTAATTGAGCTAAGTATAATAAACGCTTCTCCTCTTCGGAAGTAGCTGGAAGTAATTCGACAACCATTTGAAGTGACGGGATTTCGCATTCAATGGGCAGCACAGCTTCCAAACCATAAACTAGTTGGAAAGGAGTGAACCCTGTTGATGTTTTCACTGAGGTTCGGTACGCCCAAAGCGCGGAAAATAACATGTTGTGCCAATTCGACCGATGAATACCAATGATTCGTCGGATCATGATAACTAAAACTTTGTTGATGGACTCAACCAGACCATTCGCTTGTGGATAATAAGGAGTTGAGCTATCGTGACGCAAACCAAGCTGGCCTGTAAGTTTTGTCATCATAACGTTTCGAAAATGGCGCCCATGGTCAGTAATTATCGCTTGTGGGACACCAAACCTAGCAATAATGTGATTAAATACGAAAATTGCAGTTGTCTTGCCGTCTGCCTCGAATGTAGGCATCGCCTCGGCCCACTTAGTAAAATAATCAACCGCAAGGATGATATACGCGTGCCCCCCGGCCGAGTGAGGGTTACATGTAATAAAATCGATACCCCATTTGGCAAAAGGACCAACAGAAATTATAGGGTGGAGAGGAGCAGGTGGAGCGCGCATCTTGCGATCAAACACTTGACAGTTGTGGCATTTCCGGACCGCAGTAATATAGTCTTTAAACAAGGACGACCAGAAGTAGCCAGCGCGCAATATCTTTTGGGCTGTGGCATACCCAGACATATGACCGCCACACGCTCCAGAGTGACAGTCATTCAGAACCCTTTCAGCTTCCTCATGAGTTAAACAACGTCGAAAAACCAAGTCCGCCCCATGGCGATAAAGAGTATCTCCAATAATTTTGTACTGTTGGGACTGGAATCAAATTTTTCGACGTTCCGACTTTGAAAATTCGGGCCGAAAGGATTGGGTCTGGAGATAGACGATTATATCCCCATACCACGGATCTAAAGTGCTGATGAGAAACAGAGATTTGTCCGCAATGGGTTCCTCTGCCACAGTTTCTGTGTCAGCACGCGGGAAGTCACACATTAACTCTGCAAAAACTAAGGATTTCTTAGACTTAGATTTTTCAAATTCCATGTCGAACTCCTACAGGATAACGATCCATTTGGAGTACTTTCCCCCTAGCAATTGTTTAGTCAAAATGTAGATCATAGGGTTGCAATCTGAAATGACTGTAGTTTTACGGAGTAGAATGTAATGACGAAAACATTGGACAGCTTGAACGGCTGCCAATGCCAATTTCTCCACATGTGAATATTTGAGCTCAGTTGGATTTAACGTCTGACGAAGGTAATATATCACATGTTCCGTTCCGAATTCGTCTTCTTGAACTAAGACCATTCCAATGGTGGAATGAGCGGCGGCGAGGTACAAAAAGTAATCTTGATTGTAGTTGGGAGGATGCAGCAACGGTGCATGGGTCAACGCGTGCTTGAGTGCATCAAAAGATTTCTAAGCTATCTCATCCCAAGAGAATTGAGCGTTTTGTTTCAACAACCGGGTAAAACCCTTTGTAATCTCGGCATAGTTAGGAATGAATCGGCGTAAAAAGTTTGCTTTCCCCTGCAAACTTTGGAGTTTGCGAAGACTCGAAGGAGGAGGCAATTTGATGATAGCTTCTACCTTCAAAGGATTGACGCAAATGCTGGCTTTCGAAACTACAAATCCCAGCAATCGTCCCACTTCTATACAGAAGACACATTTGTGTGGGTTCAACCGAATACGATAATGCCTACACCTCATGAAGATTGCTCGTAAATGGACAAGGTGATCAGCTCGATGTAATGAGTGAGCGGGCAAATCATCGAGATACGGTTGCACAATGTGTTTGATGTCATGAAACGCATAAGACATCGCCCTTTGAAAAGTGGCTCCGGCATTCTTAAGCCCAAAAGGTAATTTTCAATAAGCAAATGTCCCCCATGGACAAATGAAAGCCGTTTTTGGTTGATCGGCAGGTAGAATATTGATTTGGTTGTAACAGGAAAAACCGTCCATAAAGGAAAATATTTCACTGCCGGCACAATCATCAATTATTTGATCGATATAGGGTGTTGGGTAGTTTTCCTTGGGACAAGCTCGATTAATATCCCTATAGTCGATGCATATTCTTATTGTTCCCTGTTTTTTGTTAACCGGAACAATATTCGATACCCAATCCGTTAACGAGATCGGATAAATGAAACCTGCTTTCAACAGCTTCTCAACTTCTGCTTTAATTGTAGCCACTTTTCGTGGGTGAATATGACGCAAACGTTGCCGGATGGGTTTAGCGTCCGGGTAAGTCTTGATCTCATGGACAAAAATCGCGGGATCAATTCCTGGCATTTCCTCATAGGACCAGGCAAACACATCACAGAATTCTTGAAATAGGAGGACTTGCTAGGACACAACTTCGGGAAACGCTATTAACTCCGAGGTTGACGTGAAAAGTGATTCCTCACGGACCACATTCATTTGGTCGATTTTGGTTGAACGCGGGTCGGTAAAAGACTGCACGGCTTCATAGGCAATTTCATATGGACTCAAAGGCATAACATCACCAAATGAGTCTATCTTAGATTCAGAAGGAACGATCCAAGGATCGTCATAAACAATGGTATCTGAAGTAATCATATGAATGGATGCAAAAAAAGACGAGGCGTTGATTGGAGGAAAAGGAAAAGTTCCCTGTAAACCGGCATCTTTAACTAATCCTACTCCAACATCCTTATAAGGGATAGTCGTTTTACCGACATGCTGGATACTCTCTGAAGAGGCTGGGTCGGATGAAAAGTAAGCCAGCTGATCTATGGTTACGATCTTGCCATTATATGGAAACTTTATTACTTTGAAGACCGATGAAACAACCGCTATCATAGCGTAAGACCAACTTCGACCCAAGAGAAGGTTGTAGTCTAGAGGGGCATCAACCACTTCCACATCTAGACTAACGGTTTTTCCTTCAAGCCCTATAGGCAAATCCTGTAGAATGCCAAACGGATGAAACCCACGGCCATCAAAGGCCTTAAGAATTGTCGGGGATTGATTTAGTGAAGGAGAACCAAGCGATCTCCAACACTGGATCGACATAATACACGTAGAAGCTCCCTCATCAATTATAGTCTGATGAATAGGCCTGTTTTTGACGATCACTGGGATCTGGAAAGCCATCTGATGAGGTAAACACGGTGTACTATTTTCTAGATCAAAGATTATTAGGTTCAGGTCCTGAACATCAATAGCTCCTATAGCCGACAAAAGTAATTTGCGTTGTGCTGGGCATGATTGCAGCACTTCCAAAGCCGACATTGTTGAGGGTGAAACAGCTAAATCCTCAACAATGTTGTAATTCTGGGCCGCTCTCGCATGTGGATTGAAAGCAGACCTTCGAAGTACACCCTTGGCGGGCGGTTTTATTACTAAGTCCGGGTTAGGTTTCTCGATCTGTAGTGGATCGGAACCAGGAGCTGAGGTTGATGGATTAGAATGAGAAGATTCTGCTTCTTTGCCATCAACAAGACTTTTACTACCATAATCTTGCGATCGAGTCGCAATCCTTACATGAGACATCATCAATATGGGTTCTTCACTGGCACTCGAGGAAGAACCTATCATCTTACTCTCCTGCTTTGGAAATGGATCTTTCAAAACAGTAGGAGTTGGGGAACCTTTGACGATTTTCACAACCTCGGCCCGATGAGGGCAATCTCTTGTAAAATGATCCTCTTCACAAATAAGACAAGGATATCGAGGTTTGCGCTTTTCGTCATTGGTTTCCGACTTTTCAGTTTTCTCCTTTGGAGTTTTGTCTATTTTATTCTTCTTCTTACCTTTCTTTTTCCCACCGGATTTAGATTTAGCTGTAGATGACTCTACAACGTGAATATCAGCGGAAACTTCAGCAGAAGATTCTCCTGTAGGAGCAGCAGCGATTTGATTTGACTTAGGAAGATCTGGGATCTTTTCGTGTAACATACCTGACTGAGTATAAACTAAGTCAAGGTACTGCGCTTGAGCAATCACTTTCTCCTCAGTAACTACTCCGGCCTTAGCTACGTCTTCATTAATCTTCGGTAACAATGATTTAACAAACCATTCAGCTAAGATTTCGTCCGGGATAAAAACTTTCACTAACCGCCTTCGACGTCTCCATTCATGAATATGATTGGAAATATAAGTGGACGTCGATTGTTTTAATGAAGTTAGTAACTCCGTGCCATTATCATATCTGACCGGAAACTGAAAATAAGTTAAGAACGAGGTAGCTAACTAGCTAAAATTATAAAAAGAGGCCTGTGGTAACTCAATGTACCACTTGGCCGCGAGACCAATGAGAGTACGCTGGAAAAGACGTAAGCAGATCGAATCATCCGAGATGGAATTAGAGGCACACCAGAGGTGGTAAGTCATCACATGATTCGATGGGTCCTCTCCAGACTTACCTTCGAACTTGGGTATGTCATTGGGCAACTTATTTGCCATTGGCGGCCAAAACGAAAGATAATTTATTGGATCGTTCATTAGGCACGACAAGTCTGGTAAATCCAAAGTTGCGATAAATGGTAACTGCCGATTAGGGATCCCTAAAAATCTGGGTCACGAGACCAGTCCCAGGAGGAGGATATCCAGGATAACTTGGAATAGGAATCGCGTTCGGGATATTGTATCCTCCCGGAAAACCAGGATTAACCGGACCGTACTGGGGTTGTTGTGGTTGTTGATAAGTGTACCCAGGATATGGTTGATACTGGTAAACTGGCTGCTGGACAGCAGGCCCGTATTGGTACTGTCCCTGGTACGGTTGATAAGTGAATTGTGGTTGACTAGTGACAACCGTACTTAAACCAGGTTGTCCTACAGGCATCTGAACCGTAGTTTGAATCGTGGATCCAGACAATGGTAAAGATGTCTGAGGAGTAGTTATAGAGGTAGTAGAAACCGAAGCTGTTGATACTCCAAAAGTAAGTGTGGTAGACTGAACAGATGTTGCGGTAGTTGCAGCAGTCGTTTGAGATGGAGTACTAGGTGCAATAGGCTCAGACTGAGAAACTACCGAAGGTACAGAAGTTTGAACATTAGACTGGACTGGTTGCTGGGGTGAACCAGAAACTAAGGGTTGTCCAGCTTGAGATGACAACTGTACACTTGGCTGCAAAACCTGTTGAACTTGCGATGGATCCCACACTATGTTCATTCCGGGGTATTAACCAATAACAAGTTGAGGATATTGAGATCCATAACCCGATTGAGGGTAGGATTGATAATTGAAAGGTACATTTCCCGTACCTTGAACATGAGATTGACCTTGGGGTGGTTGATAACCTTGACTCGAGTACTGACCTTGAGGTAGATACCCTTGAGGTAAGTACTGATACTGGGGTTGACCTTGAGGTATAAATTGATACTGAGGTTGACCTTGGGGTACATATTGAGGCCGGGGTTGACCTTGCGGAATGTATTGCACCACGGGTAAATACTGTCCTTGAGGTTGCCCCCCAGACGCAATTTGTGTACCTTGAGGTTGCCCCCCAGGCGTTAATTGAGGCTGCCCCCCAGGCGGTAACTAGCCACCTTGAGGTTGAGAACTGGGAATTGAACCTGACATCATGTAAATGTCTCCTACACCCAACTGTTTATTACCATTGTTTCCAGTTAATAACCCATGTTCGATGGGTTGAGGAGATGCTCCCGCAAAAGTACCAGAAAGTGACTGATACCTAGAGGGAACAAAAGGACCGCCGTACAAGAAAGATTCAGGCGATTGAGTAAACATGGACAACTGACCAGACATATTTACAGGAGTATAAATACCTCTGGGTGGATAAGGAGTACGAGGTGGAGAAAAACTTGACCCTGAGTTGTCCAAATAATTAGTTAACGAAAGATACCAAGTAGTACTTCTAGGTGGACTGTAAAAAATGGATTCACGCTCCCTTAGATCAATAGTAGGTTGATCTTCAGGGATAGGGACGCCTATTTCTTCTTCTGGAGCAAGTTCTTCAATAGCTATCAAACCAGAAGGAAGATTTTCGGTGATGACTCGTTCTACCCTAGGTGAATAAGGAGCACTAGAAGTTGGAGTAACAGGTTCAGATATTTCAGGTTCTTCGCCTATATCACTAGTAGATGAAAAACTACCAGCAAGCTCGAAAACTGCAATAGCTTCGGGATTATAACCTGTTTCTAGACTTTGGTAATCAGGATGAACTACCAATGAAGACTCTCCTTCTTCAGGTGAACCGACTTTACTGCCACTAGGAGTTACAAGGACTTTCAAACCTTCGTAATGACTTGGGACGTCTTCGGGAGGTTGGCCTCGAAGTCTATGGGACTTCATCAACAAATCGGCCACGGTTACAATCTCAGGAGACTGGCCCCAAAGTCTACGGGACTGTCTCGGTAATTCAGCCACAGTTAAAAACTTTTAACTACTGCACACGCAAACAAAGTAAAATCTCAAAGCAAACCGCCTAAAGTATCTAAAGAACCAAACAAATTCGAATCACATGCCTAAAGAATCTAGGGCATCAAACCATACACAAACAGTAGCCTTCCGGACCGAAAACACTAGTTGGTGATGAAGCCCAACATCGCCGAATTCAGTACAGAAGTGGCGGGTGGAACAGTTACCCCGGCAACCTGCTTAATGAATAGACTGGCACAAGTTCCTCCACTTTAACCGTCTCGAGTGAAGTGAACCCCCCGGAAAATCCAAGTGAGTCTAGCCGACGTCTGCTCCAGGTACAGTGGGATCTTCCCTCCACCGTCACCTTGGGTAGAACCCTAAAGATAATGGTCACTAAGATCACCAACAGCAACAAATATACCTGGGAGAACAGTCTACGATCCGATAGCACGCAAGGGCAGAGTATCAAGCTCAATCCTCTTGCCGGCTCCTTGACAATAATCCAAGGTTTACCGACAAGTGACCCCAGGCTCCTCGACAATATTCCGAGGTTTACCGTTTGTAGTACGTGCGTATCTGGCGTCGTTCCCAATGAAGGAGGATTGATCCCCTCACTGGTTCGGACACGATCTCGTGCTTCTCCTTTAATAGGAGCTTTCCCAAAGCATAAATGTAACAGCTGGATTTATCCTACCACAAGATGAGCTACTTGTTTGGTTTTGCTGTCTTGGGGAGTTAATTACTCTCCTACTCCAAGACACTAGCCTGATCTATATTGGTGTTTCAGAGCCCTAGTAAATAAAAAGTTACTAAGTAAATTTTACATTAAGCGTTAATTTTATGGCTTTTCTTTAGGACAAAAGGTAGTGGAGATGAAACTGATGGTGTGTAGACTCGACTCAAATCCACTAAAAAGATGCACCTAAGATGATTTATACTATTTTTCTTTTTCAATGAATTCCCTAGCTAAGAGAGTTGGAGAATGCAAAATTGATATAAAGACAATTTTCTTGGTAATGAAAATCAAAGAAACAATCTCTTTATCTCTTCCAAAGCATGCAACACATGACCACTAATTATTTCACGAAAATTCCTTTCTCTTTTCAAAGAATTCAAATGCTACTAAAACAAACTTTTCTTCAAAAGAGATTTTTGTATTTTTTCCTATATTAACAAAGCATGTAAAACTACTTAACAAAAATCAAATTTAAAAAATCTATGAAAATCAAATCAATTTTACCTAAAAGAAAATCTAATGAGGCAAAAGCCTACAAAGTATAATTCCAGGATGTTTTACTCAGTCACAATTCAATCAAGGACTAGTTCATGCAGAATTATAAACCAGTCAAAAACAAAAATCAAAATCTTTTGTTCTTTTTCTTAAGAATGAAATTCACAGCTTAACCAACAAGCTCTCTCGAAATTCCGCAAAGAGACAACACAAAGGTAGGTTTCTCACAAAGGTAGATTTTATGAAAGGTCCGACTCCTAAGAATACTGAAAAGACCAGGGAGATCCAAGGTTTTACAACTTCTAAAGCCAAAGTCACTACAGGACCAATGCAAAAATCAAACCCTAGGGCTAGAACTTCTATGAATTTCACTAAAACCCTTGATACTAATGAAACAAGCTTAGATGAAGACTTCTGACAGGTAACCAGTGGATCTGGGCAGCAAAAACAAATTATAAACAAAATCTAAGAGGCAAAAAGGAAAAAATTGAAATTTTCTCAACTTTTGACACGATACGCAGGCAACCTATTTGCACAGGTGCGTGTACGCTCTGTGTAAAAAGCTGCAGTGCGTACAAGTACGCACTGTGCTTAACTCAGAGGGTGCATACTGCTAGCAAAACCAAGAAAAATAAAAACTAATTTAACCCTAAGCTATTCCACCCAAATTCACAGTCAATCAGCCAAAAACCAGAAAGAAATCGACTTTTCTCAAATCAAAGTATCAATCAAAAGAGAAATCAATCAAATCCATGGATTCCCTAGTGGAGTCGCCATTTTGTCATGCGGAAAGAGTCAATTTTGCGGACAAAACCGACCTCCCTAGAAGCTAAGGCTTTCTAGTGACAAACAAGACAATTAAGCACTATCTTTCCCTAAACATGCATTTAAAATACAAGTAATCAGGTGTTTAAAACATACCTTTAGTCCAACGCTGTTTGTAGTAGTCCAACCTCTCTGATCCAGATGAGCTCCTCCTTCTCTTTGAAACCTGCATTCACTAACAAGCAAACGATTACATAGCACCTGAATAACTCATAAAATAAAACATATTCATCATAAAGACCAAGGAGTATATGAAACAAATTATGTATAACAACTTGTTGAGAAAAATGAACTTAATTGTATTAAGTGGAAACAAAAGAAACCATTACAACCAGTGCCTTGGTGTTGTGCAAGTCCCTCGCAGGGTCCAGCAAGAGTTCTCCTTTACTTTGATCAGCTCACCCACTTCCAAATGAAGCTAAGAAAGGATGGGAATCTCTCCTATCAAGCTCTATAAGGGAGTCCTAATTTCAGCAGCATCTACCCTTAGGAATGTTCAGCTTTCAACCTCCCCTCCTTCTGGCCCAATGCCTGTATTTATAATGCTTTGGAGGAAGTTAATCAGGTCCACCATCAATGGGATAAGCCCCTCTTTCAATGGGATAGCTCCCCTCTTGATGGGATAAGTTCCTCTTTCATAGGGATACATGAACCATCTGGAGGCGCTCAATACACGTCAAATCATCTTCTAGAAAGCTCTAGAATCGACCACAAGTAACGTTTTTGAAGTAAAACTCGCGCCTTTTGACCTTTACAGGAGTACGCACCCACCCCTTTACAGACAGAGCATACAAGTACGCAGGTATTGTGAACTTGGGGTGTGTACACGCAGGTAAGGTTAAGAGAAACTGCGTAACCAGAGTTAATTGACTTTTTAAGGACTTTCTCTCTTTCTTGAAGTTTGACATGAGGAGCAAAGGTATAAGACTTGCCAAGGAGGACAGTATGACAGTTGATGGAGCCATACTAACTGCAAATAGTTATGGTGACAAATTTTAGTGTAACAACAAGATCACAACATGAAATGAAGATTGGATCAATCCTACGGCCGATGGACGAATTGCGTGGGACAGGGATAGTTACTGCACCTCAGACTCAGATGAAGAGCTTGAACACTGGCAGAATTGGTTGCATGAAGTATATATGCTTTGTTGAAATAGGATGACCAAATCACTGTGGTGTGTCTCAACTAAGGTAAGGAAGATTCTACATTATGATGGTTTGATTGATGCGGATTTGTTTTTAGATGAATTTGAAAGGGAAGTACAAGAAGAACATCGCTTCCAATCATTGGAATTGGCACTATGCGATACCCCTGTCCGTTGGTGGGGTGCGCACAAGAAGAGATTCTCTGATGGAAGGAATACAGAAGAACGATGAAATTAAGGTTTGGGTATGCTAATACTCAGATGACATAAAAGTACAATGGGAAGGATGATTTACGCGATTGTGGGGCAGCGGATCCCCCCATAGCAGGTTTTTGGGGCTTAAAGCTGAGTTTTGGTCAATGTAATGTAAATACCTCGCAAAATGCGGGCACGGAGCACGAGAGTCTAGGGTTTTCCGCCATAAAATATTGTAATTTAATATAGAATGTGTCGGTCTGCGGACCATGGGAATGTATAAATAGAGCGAGGCTCTAAGTATAGAAGGCATTTTTTTTGGTAGTCTTGATCTTAAGTGATATGGGTTTTTGAATAAGGAAATCGCTTTGAGTTTGTAAATTCGAGTCGTGGGTTGTAGTAGTAAGGAGAGGATCTGCAGCTATGTGCGCAAGGGCCTGGTAGAGTCCATAACTATGTGCGTGGACCCCTGCAGCTGAGTGCATAGGGCAGAGTTGGGATTGTAACTGAATAGAGGTTTAATAAAAGATAAGTTGATTCAGAAATATTGTGCATCTGCTCATAGATCTGTGTGTTTATGCTTCGGTTATATTTTTATGCATTTCTTTACAGTTTATGATTGCGCACACTTGTTATGAATGTTGAATGATTGATGAGAATACTGGGCCCACAAAATTAAGTCAGATCTATAATAATAACATAGTAAGGACAAGGGATCTAGATAGCGCCTCTTCACGCTCTTTACAGAGCTACGTGAAGGTTAGACGGCTGCGTGGAGCAGCGCATGCACGCAGGATCAGTTCATGAACTTCCCAGCCTTCATCAAGACATCCCTAGGGTGTGGAAACCTAGTTCCAGCACCCTCCCATACTACCTCGGGTGATACCTCAGTCCGCGCACCGCGGACTGTTGCTGAAAGGGCTGGTAGTTTCAGGATTTGTTTGGCTAAATCAATTCTGAACCTGGGTCAGGCCCCAACAAGCCAACATTTGGCATGATGGACTAAGGCCTGGAAAACAAAACCACAACCTGAATGGGTGCACATTTTTTATCATACCTTGGACACAATCCTGATGAACTGGTATTTGGAAACAGAGCTTCTCCATGGGACAACATAATGGGATATCTTAAGAGAGAGTTTCTTAACGAATTTCAACTTTGAGGACAAGTTTGAGTGTATTGATGAACTGCTCAAGGAGATAAAAGCTGCTATATTCAAAACACCTAAGGATCCGGTAGAATGGGCTTAGCCAGATTGGAGTACACAACTGTGCCATGCGGTGGAATGTTACAATGTGACTGCTAAAGAGGAAGAAGAAGACCCACAAAATATTAACATTCTAGACAAATAAGGACAGTGCGAACTTGAAGGAATGAAAGTAGAAAAAGTGGATATATCAGAACCTTTGAAAACTATATAAGTAAATATTGGATCTGAAGTAGAGCCAAATTTTGCAAAGATAGGGGAATATTGGGACGAAGATACAATTGATAAGGTGGATGAAATAGTGTGCTAATACCATGATCTGTTCCCTACAAATTTTGCAGATCTGAAGGGGATCATTGGAGGTTTGGGAGTTATGAAGATTACGTTGAAACCAAATGTATATCCCATTAAGCAGAGACCTTATCAGCTCAATCAAAAATATAAAGAAAAGGTGCACCAAGATCTTGATCAGATGTTGGATGCCGATAGTATTGAAACAGTAGAGGCATCTGATTGGGTAAGCCCAATGGTTGTCCAAGAGAAGAAATAGAAAGGCAAAATCAGGATATGCGTAGATCTAAGAAAGTTGAATGATGCATGCGTGTTGTTGGCTTGTTGGGGCCTGACCCAAGTTCGGAGATGATTTAGCGAAACAAATCCCAGTACTACTGGCCCTTTCGGCAACAGGCCACAGAGAGGGGACTGAGGTCTCACCCGAAGTAGTATGGGAGGGTGCTAGAACTAGGTTTCGCACCCTGGGGATACCTGATGGGTTCAAGTGGTCCGCAGTTCGACCCTGTGCGCACGTCGCTACGTGCACTTACCCGTACCTCGCAGCTTGTGATGTTGTCTTCTCGCAGCCCTGCTCAGGGGCCGAACAATGTTATTACCCAAGTCCTTACTAGTAAGCCGATATTAGTTAATTAACTTAGCTTACTGCCATGTGAAAAGTATACTTCGCAATATAAATCGTTCAAACAAGTGTGCGTAGTAAATAATTAGTACATTAGCAACTGATATAAAACATGTAATAATTCAAGAATGGATACACAGATGTTATACACATATTTGGGCACTTTGTAGAGCTGTAACTAGGGTCTCTCACACCGCTAATTATTCCACATTAATAAGTCAATCCGGGAACGTTTTGTTATTGCAAGAAGTAGCTCAATCCGAGGCTATTTGTCCGAGTAATGCTTAGTAGTACAGGGTGGAGAATATCAAAGGAAAACAGATGCTAAGCTGTAACTAAACTAACCCAAAAGATGGAATCACACAAAACAGTTGATCAGTCAAGGGTACGGAAGCAATAACCCATCCCTCTAGAAACTGACTAAAGAAAGGAAACTAGAGCATGGACTTATAGCTCTGGGAGCTAAGCAGCGTCTTGCTGAGGCTCACTACAGCCTTAGGCCTTCTCTCACACCAAAACAACAAAGGAAGGTAAATAAATCAGCGGAAAGTAAAATGGAATAGCAAAACGGAAATGGAACAGCAGTAAATGGAACGGCAATAAAATGGAACAGCAATAATCAAATGATTTACGAAACAACAACCATCACCTATATGTACATGTTCTACACTAATATAGCAATCTGAGAGTATTGAATGATACAACTATGTTTCTAAACAGAATGACGCTACTCTCAAATCCCACAAATATTGTTTCACATAAATCAAATGACAGTAATATTCATACCAACACTCTGTTACAGAAATGGCTGAATAAAGATACAATTCGACCCTGTGTAAATCCAATTATACAGTGCAGAGTTCTTACATGGAGAAATCATTCATTCATTGATCATAACAGAGCATAGCGTATCATATAAAGAATTCATTAGATTGCTAAGTAAATAAAGATAAACAAACCACACAAATCACCATATAATGATACAAAAGCAAGTGTCCTTCGGAGCCGGGCCCTTAGCTGCCAATGGTACACCGCCTTAGATTACTCCAGACGCAGAGACAGAATAAACACCAAGTCTTTTATATTAATCGCATCCACAAAAGTATAACAAAATCAAGTCTCAGTGAGACTCAATGATTAAAGTTTGTTCTGGAACTGTAAAATTACAAAAACAGTCGTCCTTTGCTTAATGATGCTGTGCCATTATATAAAGGAAATGACGGAGATATCTACATAATCAGAGATAAGTAAAGCAGCGATCCCTTAGGATCAAAGATCCTGAGGGATTCGCTAATCGTTCAATCTTTCTTGCGTTCGCCGAGCCGGTATCCCGCATTCTTTTCCTGGATTATTCAATTCTGATTTTGCTTGATCGTGTCCGCATCCGGTTCCCTACTGGAGGAACATCAGTTATTTTTCCTCTGCTTCTCGCTTTTGGGCGGGAACTCCTTGCTTGCACGTCTTCCTGCATAGAAAATGTCAATTATTAGCACTTGAGCTTCCTTTGTCTATTTTTGCACATTTTATCAAAATCCTTTATCTTCTTTGAATTCCTCATGCAGAAAAGGTTACAATTATTATTGAAAAACCACTAGATTTCTTGTCAAAAGCATACCTTCCAGGTGCTCCACACACCCCCCTACTTACCCTGTTTCATGGCCTCATGAAAACATTGTAGTTGACATGCAAGGCGGTGAGAGAATAGGCCGGAGAAGGGATCTCGTGAGGAGGCCGACAACCGTGATGAGCAACTAGATTATCAAAGAACTGATCTAATTGATCTGCAGGCATCTCATACAAGGCCGGATATCCGGGTGCAGGGTGCCAAATAATTGGACTGCGAAATCGATACCCTAACCAGGATGGCCCTGCTTGCAGAATCCGTTCCCCATAAAGGTTCAATCGGCTGGCAGCCAGCTCAAAATTCTCATATTTGAATGGTTCCCTGAGCTGGATGCTTGGACTAGAGGTCCGGTATCGAAATTTTGCAGCATCGATGGCAGGATCTTTAATAGTCAGGAAATATTCCAGACCATTTCGGATCAAGTCTTCGTGCATGGGTCCTATTATCTCGATGACACCTGGGATCCTCATAAGACTCCTATGCTCTCTCCATAGCGTCACTGGGTCTCTAGGTTCAGCTCGTATCCACAAGTCTAGGCTATTTTCTTGTCTCTGAAAGGTATTATAAGCTCTGAGCCATTTTAGCTGATTAACCCCAAATGAGATGAAGGCTTGGAATTGTATATCGCCAACAAAAGGGCCAGGATTTAAATCAGTTTCCTGGTCTAGCACAAGGTTGTGCAAGTAAAACTCGCGCAATAACCTTTGAACCTTAACCCCATAATGCTTGCAACAGTCTATAAAATCATTAACAGTGTTGATGTGGATAGGTGCTCCTGCCCTAACGGCTTTTATTTTCAATCTCAAATATCTTTCAAGCAAAAATAAAGCATAATTTTTAGCAGGGGCCCTACAAGTCAAAACGTCATTATATAAGGAACACACAGTGTCCATCTGCTTAACAACACTATCTAATCGACGAGTTACCTTAGCAACCTTTTCTTGTTCCTTCTGCCACCCCTCAAAGGCTTGGCTTTCGGATTGACTAATACTCCGAAGTTGCTGTTGTAATTCTTCGTATTTCTCCCGGGGGATTGCTTGCTCTCTTAGTTGTTCAGCTTCTTGTTGGGCTTGCTTCATCATCCTGTGCAAGTTTCTCGTTTTTGGATCCTTTTTCCATTGAGCCGGAGAGGCCGGGAATTTTGCCTGAAACTTTTTATTGCGCTGTTTAGAGTTCAGAACCCAAATAACCCCTGAGGGCGGTGCCTCTGTTTGGATCTCCTTATTCTCTTTCTCCTTCTTGACACGAATGAAAGGCTGCTGAGGTCCCCCTGCCATTGGAACATCTTGCTGCTCTTCTCCCTTAGTTGGAATGTTAGTCTGTTCTCCAGGGTCAGATGGAATAGCAGTCTGTTCCTCTATGTTATTTGGAACAGCAGACTGTTCCTCGGCAGTAGGTCTCCTGATGGGGTTTCGACCAACAAAACGGGTTCTTGTCCTCGGGGTTTTTGCTGTAGTGGCCCTCCTCCTTTTCCTTGTGGTCCTTTGTATTCTCAAATTGGATTTCAGAATTCGAATTTGCTGCCGGAGCCTGGCTATAGTGCCCAACAGCCTCTACTGTTTCTTTCTTAATTTCTTAATTTCCTTTGCCTCGGCAGAGGGTTTGGCCCTTAAGCCCTCTCCTTCTTCATCTGGGATATCTTCCGGCGTCCTGGGGACAGACTGTCCCTGATTGTTGTCTTCATTATCATAACCAGGCAGGTTTTCTTCTCCTGCCTTTTCTGCATGTACTTCCTCGGGTAGTTCTTCCTCTGCGGGACTGTCAGGGACGCCTGCTGTGTTGGAGGGCTGGCCATATTCCCCCGTATTGGCCAGAACTGCTGCCAATTCCTCCTCACCTACAGGGTCCTGTGACGGGCTACCCCCTGGCTGTGCTATTTCTTCTTCTTGATTGCCCTGTTCGGTAACCCTTTCTTCCTCAGAGTGCTCATTTTCTTGATTGTTCTATTCGGTAACCATTTCTTCCTCTTCCGGCTCGCCAGTCCCGGGCCCTGATTGCTCAGCATTTCCTTCGGAGGGTTCTCATTCTGGTTCTGGAGGTTCGTCCGCAATTTCAATTGGCTGGGCCGTTGTTCCCTGAATTCTTTCCAACCTTCCTCGTATCCGGGCCAGCCGAGCTGACTTCCTTGGTCTCTCAGGTTGGTCGGGTGTGCTAGCAGGTTCTGTGGGTTCCTCTGGTCGTTCTGGCGTATCGGACGGTTGTTTCCGTTTTGAAGCGGCATGTCTTTCTGCTGCTGACTTCTTGCGTTTCTCTAATCGTTCCGGCGTACTAGAGGACTGTTCAGGTTTTGGGGGTGGTGTAGCCGATCCTCCTTCGACTATTGCGACCAATTCCTCCCAAGTGCTTTGCTGTTGAGTGAGACTGTGGCTCACTATCAACCGAATCAGCCCATGGTGGCTAACGACTGCATCTATGTGCTGGGCCTTCTTCAGGCTTTGGGCCGCGTCATGTAGTAGCGAATTTAACAGTGCAGGGAGATTTACAGAACATTTTCCTTTTAAAACAGCTAAAAGTTTCAGGTGACGAGGTCTTACCACGTCTTTTCTCCCTTCGCAGGTGATATAACTTTGTACTGTCTTCGCTAGCTCGGTCCAGGGTTCCCCTAGTGTTGCCAGCAGAACTCCTTTCCCTTTGACTGTCAAGCTTTGGCCTTCGTCCTGGAAAATTTCCATAGCTTTTTGTAATCTTTCCTTCTTCGGCGTCCATATGGGTCCAGCAGCTGGTAATCCTGAGACTTCTGCGATGATATCCTCTGTAACCTCTATCTGCTTTCCTCCTACTATGGAGTAATTTTCCTGCAAATTCTGCAGGAATTCCAATGCCACGGCTTCATTTGATTCTTGCAGGCGACTGAAGTAATTCAACCATCCTACGTTTTCCAGGATTTTGCGAGCAGCAGCGGAAACTGTCAGCTTGTGAGGTTCGCTTCGGACCGTCTTTCCGCCCATGATTCTACTCAGAAATGGAACAGCAACTGCTTGCGGTGTTTGCGACGCAGAGAGGATGATCGTTGCCAAGTTTTGGAAAAGATCACCGAGCATGCAACGAAAAAAAAGATCGTGGATGGCAATTTCCGTAGAGTGGAAGCATCATACCGTTAAACCATGTCATTCCTTCGTACATTATCTCGCCCGAATGGTGTGCAGCCACGTAATCATGGAGTAATGAGATTACCTCCCCCCCGCGATCTGATAGGCTGTCCCCAGCCGTCAAAGAGAGGAGCAGCAGCCAGTCGGAGGTCCAATCATAAAGTACAGCATATGAAATAATGCCATGTTTTAGAAAAACAACGAAATGCCGAAACCGAGGCAAAAAGGTAGATCGCGTTTTATATAAGAGCCTGCGTGATATAATGAGGAGCTAGGGGATGGGACGTCTGTCAAGCGTACGAAGTCTCCAGTGGTCACCGTCAGTTCCGTTGCCATGATTGGTGGTAATAAATATTCATGCGATATATACATCGGGTGTGACATATGATCTTTGCAAAGGATAAGAGACAGAAAGATTTAATATCATACCTGTTGGTGTAATTATTACGACTTCTATGCCATTAACAGAGCTCTGCTGCCAACTGGTGTTCATAACCTTGGCAGAGTTGTTTATTTCACCCTCCGGAACCATGATCCTTTGTGTATATTCTAAAGAGTGCTTTGTCAAAATGCAGGCCATTATGCTGGCTTGGTGACCAAATAGCCATAATGCCATTCACAAGGTAGGCGCGAAACGTGGTCAGGTCGGCTCGCGATGAGACCCCTTGTTCCAAGGTTTGCTTGTTAATTTACCTTCGGACCATATCCCTGGTGTGGTGGCCATTATGGGAATGCCACTTCGCTTCCATCCTTATGATCATGGTAGGCCGGCTCTTAATGAGACCCCCTATCCTACATTTGACAGTTTTCATATTTTGTTTTTGTTTTCTTTTGCAGAGCACCTCTCTTGTTTATTTTCACATAAGGGTGGTTCCGCACTCCTTAAGAGCGGGGAATAGTAGAAGAAGTCTTATGATCCCAACAGATAGATATAAATCGTTCGTTCTTACTCCTAAGTAATGATCAAGAAAGATTTTTAGGGGAATCGTCATGATAAAGATCACCAATGACAATGGTACCGGTAAATGACAATGACAGCGAAGATGAAAAGTTCACATCCCTCCTCTTGTCCTCTTATACATACTGGCTTCATAGTGATAGCGATTTATGATGTGCTGATTTCAGTATATCGTGGTTTATGTTCACCGCATAAGTTCATTGCTGTATCTACAAGATTGAGGAGAACATGGGGGCAAAGCATCCTCCATAAGGGCAAAAACATGTCGATGGCATTCCTGAGAGAAGAATTCATTCGTAGGATACCATTTCTTTGAGAGGAACAACGGAAAATCGCAAATGCTGTTCCTTTTGAGAAAGGAACAACAAAGACACTCAAATGCTGTTCCTTTTGAAAAGGAACAACAGACACACTGATGCTGTTCCTTTTCGCAAAGGAACAGCAAAAACACACAAGTGATGTTCCTTTTCGCAAAGGAACAACAAAAACACACAAGTGCTGTTCCTTTTCGCAAAGAAACAGCAAAAACACACAAGTGCTGTTCCTTTTCGCAAAGGAACAACAAAAACACACAAGTGTTGTTCCTTTTCGCAAAGGAACAGCAAAAACACACAAGTGCTGTTCCTTTTTGCAAAGGAACAGCAAAAACACACAAGTTCTGTTCCTTTTCGCAAAGGAACAACAAAAACACAAGTGCTGTTCCTTTTCGCAAAGGAACAACAAAAACACACAAGTGTTGTTCCTTTTCGCAAAGGAACAGAAAAAACACACAAGTGCTGTTCCTTTTCGCAAAGGAACAGCAAAAACACACAAGTGCTGTTCCTTTTCACAACAAAAACACTTGGAATACAAAAAAAAATCAAGAAAACATATATACAGGATGTTATGTACAAGTTATAAAAATGAATTTCTTAAATTATAGGTGAGGAAGATTTCGCTTCCTCTCCTAAGATTTCCATATCAGTATCTTGTCGTAGCTGCTGACAGAAGGATTCCCGAGTGAGTGGCTTTCGATAAAGGCGAACTCGGTGGCCATTTACTTTGAATGCATATCCAGAACCATCAATTGTGATCAGGGTAAGAGTCCCATTGTCATGTACCTTCTGGATTTCGTATGGTCCTAACCATCGAGTTTGGAGTTTCCCCGGGAAGTCCTGAAACCGAGAGTCGTATAACAGAGCCCAGTCTCCTTCATGAAAGACTTTATTCTTGATAAGTGCATCATGCCATTTAGCTCACTGTTGTTGAATCAATGTTGTATTTTGTAATGCAGAGAGCCTGATTTCGTCTAATTCATTAATCTGCTGTAATCGATTGATTTGTGCCTCACTCAGATCTAGGCCGACTTCCTGTGCAGTTCGTAGCGTTCGGATTTCGAATTCTATGGGGAAAATTGGCTGCTTTCCAAACACTAATTGGTAAGGTGAATAGCCTGTAGTACTTCTCCATGTGGTTCTGTAGGCCCACAGTGCCTCGGGTAGTCGAGTGGCCCAATCACGCCTATGCGATGCAATGGTCTTTGTTAAAATTGATTCTATTACCTTATTACTACTTTCTACTTGCCCATTTGCCTGCGGATGGTATGGGGTAGTGATCTTATGTTGGACATGATAATTGTTAAGTGTTGCAGCTAATTTATTTCCAACAAATTGTGGTCCACCATCGGTGATTAGTTCTCTCGGAAGTCCATAACGTACAAACAAATGGAACAAGAATTGTATCACAGAGTCTTCTGTAGCCTTAGGTAATGATTCGGCCTCGACCCATTTAGTAACATAGTCTGTCGCCATCAGAATGTATGTCCTCTGATTTGATGATGGATTAATGGGCCCAACGAAGTTGAGAGCCCATCGTTCAAATGGCTCAATGACCAATTGTGGTCTCAGAGGCATTTCATCGGCTTGGCCAGGTCTTCCTGCTCGCTCGCAGCTGTCACAAGCTTGTGCAAATGTTTTCGCATCCTTGAAAATTGTAGGCCAATAGAATCCCATCTGCAATACTTTATGTGCTGTTCTTTTTTCAGCGAAATGTCCCCCGCATGGCCCGTCATGGCAAGCTTTTAGAATGTCGAAGATTTCGTCTTCTCGAATACACCTTCTGATTTGCATGTCTGCCCCTGTATGGAACAAATGGCCTCCAATCCACGAAAACCGAGTGCTCTTCTGAACAATCTGCTTACGTTCCTGAGGTGTTAAGTGTTTTGGTAGCTTACCGACTGCAAGGTAATTGGCGACATCAGCATACCAGGGTGTTCGAACAGCAACAGCAAACAGGTGCTCGTCAGGAAATTGATCTTCCACTGTTGCTGTTTCAATTGCTTTCGGTATTCGTGAGAGGAAATCAGCTACAGGGTTCTCCTTGCCAGGTCGATCCTTGATTGTGATGTCGAACTCCTGCAATAAGATCAACCATCTGGTTATTCTAGCTTTCGTAACAGGTTTATTTGCCAAATATTTGATAGCAGAATGATCTGTATATAACACAACGGGATAGCCTGTGATATAATGTCTAAATTTGTTACCAGCATGTATTACAACCAGGAATTCCTTTTCAGTAACAGTATAATTGAGTTCGGCAGAGGATAAATTTTTGCTGATATAGTAGATAGCGTATGGTCTCTTATCCTCTTCTTGCCCTAGGACTGCACCAATTGCTGTATCCGAGGCATCAGATGAGATTTGGAATGGCAAATTCCAGTTGGGTCCTCGAAGGACTGGGGCTGTTGATACAAGCTTCTTCAATTCCTTAAAAGCCTGGTTGCATTTTTCTGTCCACAAGAAATCAACATTGCCAATTAAAGCATATAGAGGTGCAGCAATACGTGAGTAATGTTCTATAAATCGTCTGTAATACCCAGAAAATCCAAGAAAATTGTGTACCTCCGTTTGAGTAGTGGGGGTAGGAATAAGGAAAAGAATCTGGATTTTAGCCGGGTCTACCTGGATGCCAGCTGCTGAGATATAGTGTCCTAGAATGAGCCCTTCTGTCATCATCATGTAACATTTTTCGTGACTTAGACAAAGTTTGGTAGCGATACAACGTTGTAGGACTTTTTCCAGGGTATCTAGAGCTGGGTCAAAATCATCTCCGTATGGTGTAAAGTCGTCCATATACACTTCAAGTCCGTCATTTATCAGATCTGCGAAGATACTAAGGACAGCCCTTTGAAATGTAGCAGGGGCATTACATAGGCCGAAGGGCAAAACTCGATAGGCAAACGTTCCCCAAGGGCAAGTAAAGGTAGTTTTATCCTGGTCTTCAGGGGCGATTTGGATTTGGTTATATCCGCTGAAGCCGTCTAGGAAAGAAAAGAATTTCTTTCCTGCCAAAGTGTCCAATACTTGATCTATAAACGGAAGAGGGAAGTGATCCTTCTGTGTGACTTTATTTAACTCCCTGTAATCTACGCAAATCCTCCATTTTCCATTTTTCTTGGGTACCACCACCAACGGAGAGACCCATTTACTGTCGGAGATGGGATAGATAAAATTAACATCTAAAAGTTTCTGAAGTTTGGCTTTTACTACCTCTTTTAGATGGGGGTTAAGTCTTCTTTGTGGCTGACGAACAGGTCTTGCATCTTTTTCTATATAGATGTGGTGGGTGCATAATTGGGGATCGATCCCTTTCATGTCAGGGTAATCCCACGCAAATGCTCCTTGATATTTTCGTAATAGATTTACAAGCTTTGTTTCTTGGTCTGGTGTAAGGTTGGCGTTGATATTTAGGGCCTTACCAGGTTCAATTTCCACTACTTTACTATTGGCAACAACAGTCACTGGTATTGTTTGGTCATGTGCGTCTTTCAAAGGGTCTTCTTCTAGCTCACTATCAAATGTTGCCTCTATCATAAAACACTGTGTGTGAGATCTAGATTCAGTTTGACTAATGAAGTTATTGATGGCATCATCTTCTATTTGATCTTTAAAATCTAAAGCCTTCTGTGTAGTCAATGGGGATCTGATATTGTTAGTAAGGTATGACACAGGATACTGATTGGTTTTGATCATTGGCAGGCTTGGCTGTGCTGGAGGATATAGAACTAGATTTTTAACATCTGGTCCTTTAGTTATAGTCATGTTTCCCTGCCGGCAACCAATGTAGGCATCGACAGTAGCAAGCCAAGGTCTTCCTAGTATTAGCGGATGTCCATCCAGTCGGGTTTTTGGATTAATTATCAGCAAATCAGTTGGATATTCCCAGGAGTCTACAGAAACCATGACATCGTATAGAGTGCCTTCTAGTCGAACTACAGATTGATCTGCCAATTCTAGCAAAGTAGAAGTAGGTTCTACTGATGTGATGCCAAGTTTTTGGCAGGTAGAGGTTGTCAAAATATTGATTGCAGCTCCTAGATCAACTAAAGCGTTAGTCAGGGTTTGGCCATAGATTTGGACAGTCACAATTGGATTTCCAGGATCTTCGTATTTGATAGGTGTCTCCTTTCCCGATAATAAGTCAGATAAGGTGCCGCCTACTTGGACTCTTGGGTTAGTGGTTATATTCCTCCTTGATTTTTTTATGCACAGTTCTTTTATAGTTTTTGCGTATATAGGAATATCTTGAATGGCTTGGTGGAATGGAATTTTTATGTACAGGTTTTGTAACTCTCCCAGAATGTCAAAGTCTGGATGTTGTACTGGTCGTGGCATGACTAATCGTTCCGGGAAAGGAGGAGAGGATGTATTTGCTTGTTGATGGGTCTGTTCTTTATTTACACCCTCTTGTTGTGGTGGTTGTTCTATTGGTAACTGATCTTCAATGTGAACTGTTTTGTCTCCCTCTGTTTCTATGATACGTCCAGATCATAACTGAAGGTCATTGCACTCCCTTAGGTCAAGTCCAATTTCTGATGTTTCTATAATTTGGAGGGATTGGACTGGTCTATTATTAGGATTGGGATTGGGTTGGGCCGGGAGTTGCGGCCTTAAATTAGACTGGGGGTTTTGTTGTAAGGCTGGCAGAGTCGGTTGAGGGAGTGGAATAGTTCCTGTTGACTGATATGTCGATCTTGGCCAATTTGTCTGCCACGGTGAACTTTGTGAAGTAGGGGGAATCCATTGTGGAGGGTATGAGTTATTCTGCCAATATGGTGGGGTGTAAGGAAAATTTGGCCAGCCGAATTGGCTTGTCTGATTCATCCATGGGTTCGGAGAAGGAAACGGCTGTGATAACCAATTCGGGCTTGGGGGTGTAGATTGGTTTTGCCACATACCATATTGCTGAGCATTATACTGCGGAGGCTGGAAAGAAGAAGTTGGGTCCGAAAACGTACCAGATTGCCTAGGTTGCCATTGGCGACGTTGGTTAACAAAGTATGCTGGTTCTGATTCTTCTTCTGCTTCCTTGTATACTGCCTTCAATCCAGGAAGTGAGGGGCAGCTCTCAGTAAGGTGGTCTTTCGTACAGATAGCACATGTTTGAACTGTATCTAGCGGACATTCCTTGTGGTTGTGTTTTCTTCTGCATCGGGGGCAGAAAATTGCCAGATTTTGCTCCGCCTCCATTTGCTTTTGTTTAGCCTGCACAATATCAAGCTGAGTAGTTAATGTCCCCAGAATATCAGTTTTAAAATTTTCTAATAAATTCCCTAGTTCTACACGTGTTACCCCTTCTGTTGATATTTTGTTGTCTTTAACAAACCTATCATATTCTGTTGATTTTATCCTTGTGCTGCCTCTTGAACTCGTGATGCATAAATTAATGATATCAGCAAAATTCTCTTGGTAAATATCCCCTTTTCCCATGATATTCAATGTTTCAATCCACTGCTCTTTCATTCCTCTAATCAATGCAGTTTTCAACACATTATCGAGCAGAGGTAGTGATGCATAGGGGGATCTCTGTAAATTATACTGGAAGCGTTCTACGTATTCTTCTAAAGTTTCATTTGGTCTGGCCGTCATTTGGAAAATTTCATCTTTTAGCTCTCTCGACCTACAATAATCCTGATATTTTTTGAGAAAGGATTCTTTCATTTGCTCCCAGTTGTTTATGACTCCACCCCCTAAACCCATGAACCATCTCAGAGCTGCACCTTTTAAAGTGGAGGGGAACAGCTTTAATTTCTGGGGGTTAGTGGTGTAATCGTACCCTCTACATAGCACGTCGAATTCAAATAAAAAAGAATCGGGGTCTTCTGATGTAAGTCCATGAAACGTCGGGATGTGTTGAAGAGGTATTGATTTCATGGGTGCATTTGCAGCAGAATCTACTATAGGATATTGCAATGTAGAAGTTTGAGTATTTGGCTGATTCTGCGCCATTGGATCAAATATGTGCCAATATCCTTCCGGAATTTCTAGGATGGTGTTCCTAGGTTGAGAAGGGACGGCCTTGGCAGGAACTGTTTTAATGACACTTCCCTTATCTGGGATTTCTGTCTGAGGGAATGGGGTGCCTTCAATGTTAACCTTGGCCGCGCTCCCCCTATCTGGGCTGTTTAACAATTGGATTATCCTAGAAGGAGACCTTGGTTCCTCTATTTCCCCTGTTTCCCCTTCTCCTTCACAAAGATTGCTTAAATTCCCTTCTTGCAGTCGTTCTGACACAGAATCTTCAATTTCTTGGAAGTTCTGTTCATCAGTCTGACTATGCACCTCAGCGTAGGCTCCAGATGGTGATGATGTAGCCTGAAGGGAGCTAGTAGGCTGCTTAGGATGACTCTTTCTGAGGCCTACTGACGGCTGAGATTCAGTCTTCTTATAGATTTCGTCTATGAAGGTTGTTCAGCCAAGGGTCACCGGTCCTTTGGCTTTTTCAGGTTTGACTGGAGGTTTGATATTCTTTTCTGGCTTTTTCTGCTTAGTCATGCACTCTAAAAACTACTAAATCCTATTCAACCAGCAATTCTGCTAAGAGAGCGGACGGTGGAGCAGGGATTTTACATGCTCCGTATGCAGGTTCTTACCTTCCATTTTTAAAATCCAACTCCCCCCTAGCAGCTTTGCGCACTACTCTGTAAAGGGCAAATGGCTATACTCCTTCCCCGACAACGGCACCAAAATGTAGAGCTGTAACTAGGGTCTCTCACACCGCTAATTATTCCACATTAATAAGTCAATCCGGGAACGTTTTGTTATTGCAAGAAGTAGCTCAATCCGAGGCTATTTGTCCGAGTAATGCTTAGTAGTACAGGGTTGAGAAGATCAAAGGAAAACAGATGCTAAGTTGTAACTAAACTAACCCAAAAGATGGAATCACACAAAACAGTTGATCAGTCAAGGGTACGGAAGCAATAACCCATCCCTCTAGAAACTGACTAAAGAAAGGAAACTAGAGCATGGACTTATAGGTCTGGGAGCTAAGCAGCGTCTTGCTGAGGCTCACTACAACCTTAGGCCTTCTCTCACACCAAAACAACAAAGGCAGGTAAATAAATCAGCGGAAAGTAAAATGGAACAGCAGTAAATGGAACGGCAATAAAATGGAACAGCAATAATCAAATGGAACAGCAATAATCAAATGGAACAACAATAATCAAATGATTTATGAAACAACAACCATCACCTATATGTACATGTTCTACACTAATATAGCAATCTGAGAGTATTGAATGATACAACTATGTTTCTAAACAGAATGACGCTACTCTCAAATCCCACAAATATTGTTTCACATAAATCAAATGACAGTAATATTCATACCAGCACTCTGTTACAGAAATGGCTGAATAAAGATACAATTCGACCCTGTGTAAATCCAATTATACAGTGCAAAGTTCTTACATGGAGAAATCATTCATTCATTGATCATAACAGAGCATAGCGTATCATATAAAGAATTCATCAGATTGCTAAGTAAATAAAGATAAACAAACCACACAAATCACCATATAATGATACAAAAGCAAGTGTCCTTCGGAGCCGTGCCCTTAGCTGCCAATGGTACACCGCCTTAGATTACTCCAGACGCAGAGACAGAATAAACACCAAGTATTTTATATTAATCGCATCCACAAAAGTATAACAAAATCAGGTCTCAGTGAGACTCAATGATTAAAGTTTGTTCTGGAACTGTAAAATTACAAAAACAGTCGTCCTTTGCTTAATGATGCTGTGCCATTATATAAAGGAAATGACGGAGATATCTAGATAATCAGAGATAAGTAAAGCAGCGATCCCTCAGGATCAAAGATCCTGAGGGATTCGCTAATCGTTCAATCATTCTTGCGTTCGCCGAGCCGGTATCCCGCATTCTTTTCCTGGATTATTCAATTCTGATTTTGCTTGATCGTGTCCGCATCCGGTTCCCTACTGGAGGAACAGCAGTTATTTTTCCTCTGCTTCTCGCTTTTGGGCGGGAACTCCTTGCTTGCACGTCTTCCTGCATAGAAAACGTCAATTATTAGCACTTGAGCTTCCTTTGTCTATTTTTGCACATTTTATCAAAATCCTTTATCTTCTTTGAATTCCTCATGCAGAAAAGGTTACAATTATTATTGAAAAACCACTAGATTGCTTGTCAAAAGCATACCTTCCAGGTGCTCCACACACTTCAACCCCAATCTTATATGTCAATAAACTAGGGCTTATAAACCCCTAAAAGAGTTGTTTCATACCCTAAAAGAACATGGTCATCTGATTACATCATTCCCCAAAAGTTCCACCTAAAAAACCATCCATAAATGGCCTAAACTGAACCATACTGACTGCTACACTGGCTAGGTGCGATTCATACTGAGTGATACATTGCTCAGGTGCGATGCATACTATTTAGGCCTTCTATAGGGTGCGATGGGTGAGGATGGACAAATGTCTGAGACAGTTTGCTAGGTGGTTGCTCATGGAATCTTCTAGAAACCTCCCCTATGACACTTGCCTCTCTGAATTCACCCAAGGATGAGTAAGAGATCTAAACTTCAGTTATCTCTTCTCTTGTGGAACCAAATGTAACAAGTGGAATGAAACTAGTCAAAACCCAGAGATGACTCACACCCTTGCACACATCTATAAATGGATCCCCCATCTAAGAGATCCAGAGGCTGGAATGTTGTGAATTGCAAGGAAGTGATGATAGTTTGTAATTGAGGAAAGAGCATTGTATTCTTGGTG
Source organism: Pinus tabuliformis (assembly GCA_031772625.1). Classification (NCBI taxonomy): domain Eukaryota; kingdom Viridiplantae; phylum Streptophyta; class Pinopsida; order Pinales; family Pinaceae; genus Pinus; species Pinus tabuliformis. The sequence goes on along the minus strand of CM062805.1, from coordinate 1,366,985,194 downwards.
TGATCTTGATATTTCATGAGGTAAAGAGGGCTTGATGGTGGGAGGATGATGCTGGATCAAACAAATGGGTTGTAATTCTCCCTTCTATTTGATAAAGTTCTTCAAGTTTTCTTCCATATGATTGTGCAATTGTGAATGTTATAATTTGTGAATGCTATTATATGTTCATTACATTTCTGATTCTGTAATGTATATGTTGTAATAGATCAAGATGCTTTGATGGTTCTTTGTTACTGTGTTTCTACAGGTACTCTCCAAGTGGGATAAGTACGGGGAGGATTTGCAAGCTCTGCCAAGGGGGAGAGAGATGAAGCAAGGGATTAAGTGGAAGTTCCAGGTTGGTCCCATTATCTTTCTCTTATCCATTACACATAAAAGAAATCGTTGAATTGCTTTAAACCGTTGTTTATAGGGTAGCTGCCAAACCTAGAGGGCTAGTCGCTCGAAGAGACACTAGTTTTCCTAGAAACAAAATGGCAGCTACCCTAGAAACAACAATTTAAAGAAATTCAACGATTTCTTCTATGTGTAATGGATAAGAGAAAGATAATGGGACCAACCTAGAACATCCACTTAATCCCTTGCTTGATCTCTCTCCCCCTTGACAGAGCTTGCAACTCCTCCCCGTACTTATCATGCTTGGAGAGTACCTATAGAAACATAGTAACGAAGAACTGTCAAAGCATCTTGATCCATTACAACATACACATTACAGAATCAGAAATGTAGTGAACATATAATAGCATTCACAAATGATAACATTCACAATTGCACAATCATATGGAAGAAAACTTGAAGAACTTTATTAAATAGAAGGGAGAATTACAACCCAGTTGTTTGATCCAGCATCATCCTCCCAGCATCAAGCCCTCTTCACCTCATGAAATAGCAAGATCACACCAAAAATACAATGCTCTTTCCTCAATTACAAACTATCAGCACTTCCTTGCAATTCACAACATTCCAACCTCTGGATCTCTTAGATGGGGGATCCATTTATAGATGTGTGCAAGGGTGTGAGTCATCTCTAGGTTTTGATTAGTGCCATTCCACTTGTTACATTTGGTTCCACAAGAGAAAAGATAACTAAAGTTTAGATCTCTTACACATCCTTGGGCGAATTCAGATAGGCAAGTGTCATAGGAGAGGTTTCTAGAAGATTCCATGAGCAACCACCTAGCAAACTATCTCGGACATTTGTCCATCCTCACCCATCTCACCCTATAGAAGGTCTAAATAGTATGCATCACACCTGAGCAGTGTATCACTCATTATGCATTGCACCTGGCCAGTGTAGCAGTCATTATGGTTCAGTTTAGGCCATTTCTGGATGGTTTTTTAGGTGGAACTTTTGGGGAATGATGTAATCAGATGATTATGTTATTTTAGGGTATGAAACAACTCTTTTACGGGTTTATGAGCTCTAGTTTATCGACATATAATATTGGGGTTGAAGCGCCCAAATATGTCTATAACAGTTGCCCCCTAAAGCATGAAGTCATAAATCTTGATGTCGGGTGAAATGCTTTATCATGAGGATCCGAGGTTTCGAAACTGGAAGGTGACCTGTATAAGATACAAGAAAATACATCATCATAATATAATTTTCATGATCTAGCTAAGGTGGGCATTCCCATGCTCAACTTTATAAATTCATTTCATGTACATAGATCAGATAGTCATCGACAGATGTAGACTGGTGATTCTTCAGATGTAGAGTCATCATCCTTGGTTAGGATGACCATCTGTGTAGCGCCTTTGTAAATTTGATGTTTTTATACCCTTGAATATATCACAGCCTGGATGTATGAAACTAGATCCAGGTTCTTCAAACTCGTTCAATCTTTGCACTATGTACAAGTCAATCCATGTGAAGAGATGTTCTGAAGTCAAACATGGAAAGACATCGCCTGATTACCAGCCAATAATGTGAGTTGTTAACAAACGCAAGAGGAATCAACGATAATGATGATGACCCTCAAGGCACTACAGTACAATTCACGTGGTGTGAATATATGATCCGATGTCGAACACCACACAAAATATTTTGGTCGAAGGCCATTGATGTCAACCTGGCGCCAGAAGTGAGAAACTTTCCATTGAGGCATGCAAGCTTCAAAGCATTGAAAGGGTTGTTTCTAATTCAACTTCTTGGATAATGAGCTGATGTCAACAAGAAGTGACTCGTTGTAGGAGGTCCTTGATGTATCCCACATCTATGACACGAAACTAAGCAAATGATTTTCTGGAGGTGGAAACGATCTTACAACACAAGGTTCAGGAATGGTGGTCATGAAAAATGAAGGTTGAAGGTATTGCAGTGGATGAGACATTAACTGGATGGTGAATTCTTGACTGAATGACTTCTCTTGAACATATCGGCGACACTGAGATGAATTGGTAGCGTTAACCCCAAAAGATGGATGGTGTGAAAGACCAATGGTGAGATGACCGGTGAATGGAATAACCCAACCGACTCAATCACAAAGATGAAGTGAAAGTGTCATGTTCAAGAGCGACCTGCTACCATAAAGTTTTCAAGTTTTTCTTCCATTTTTCCCTAGTCATTTCTGACTAGTACCTCTTTATTTTTGTCAAGCTTGAGGAGGATAACATATGCTTATTCTATAATTTTCCCTTCGGGAGAACCTGTCGCTATGTTTTAATGAGTATAGCGACAGTGAAACTCGTTCTTGTCTAGGTGGACAAGTTTGTCGCTATTGTTTTAACGAGTTTAACGACAAGGATAACTTGGTCCTTTTCATGTTTAGAGAGTTTGAAAAGGGACGAAAAGGAAACTCTAGAGGTTCTTTTTCGTAGAATAATCCCTTAAGTCCAAAAAAGATTAAAATAATACTAAAGGGATGACTTTTCGATCACTTTAACGAGCCGAAAAAGACAAACGCTCAAACTTTTTCGTGAGATAATCCCTAGGGTCCGAAAAAGATTAAAATATACAGGAGGGATGGCACTTCCAATCACTTTAACGAGATAGAAAGGCCAATTTCTCAACAATCTTTTCATAGTTAATGAGACTGAAAAGGGTTTAAAGGAGACTCGATTTTGAGGAATGAGTGGTGTCTAGGATAGCAACTGGTTCTGGGTAAGCTTGGAACTTCTCAAAACATGGTCATTTCTGGGAAGAGGTTGGCTAACAAGAACAATCATCGCAACTGTTCCTCAAGAAGGGTAAACAACCAAGTGGAAGTGTATGATCAGCCAAAAGAATGGAGGTGATGGGAGGTACACAACCAAGGTTCAAAAGGCTGATAGCATGGAAATTACAAAGGACAATTACCCATACTGCTTCACCACAGCGACTTCCATCTGGTTATTAGAAACTCTCCCCAAGTCCTTTACTAGTTGAAAAACCGATTGACTTAAATCAACTGTCAGTTGAAACCACTCTCTCTGAAAGTGAATCTTATGAGTCTATACTCGACCAAAGTCAATAGGTCGAGGTGACACCCGACCCAGTTTTACCTTCAGAAAATCGTACCCTTCTTAAAGAGAGTGAGAATAATACCGTTCAAATTCTTTTTGTTACTTCAGAGTCCGATGAACTTGGGGGAAATCTGCCCATTCCTTCACAACAGGAGGAAAATCCCCCAGTTCTCATAACTCAAGAGGTTAATTCACCCATTTATTTGGTACCCCTCCAAGTAGTCTAGTCGCTTCCTTTGATTGGAATTGACTAGCAAGATCCCACCTTCCTTATCATGTACATTTCCGGATCATAGTACAAGTTCGTAAAATGATCGTGTCTGGCACTATTCTAGATGAAGGGGCATCGGTGAGTATCCTTTCCTCAACTGCTTGGAAAGCACTTGGTTTGCCATCGCTTATGCCTGTTACACAGAATCTGTCAGGCTTTAATAAAGGAACCAATCGACCGTTAGGGATACTTCCTAGGTTACCGATCACTTTGGGAGGGAAAACTGTTCATCTGAATGTGATGGTAGTCCCAGGACTGTTGCTCACTCATCACTTGAATTGCACGGCCCTCCCTGGTGCAGAGCTTTGCTGTTATTCCATCTTGCAGTTGGTATAGTGTGTCTCGCAGAAGGGCAATGAAATTAAGGCCAATTCCCTTGATCCTACCAACTGCAGCTCTGTCGATCTCATTATCTGTTGCTAGCGCCCCTTCCAGTAGAACTATGGTGTTGGCCATCCTTGCGCGTAGCATCTGCTCTGCTGCAGATGTGTTTGCTGTGCCGTAGGTGGCTACGGTTCCTTCCTGTGGGGGCTGCACCTGTAGTTCATGTAGCTGCACCCTTAGGGCCCCCAACATAGTCTGCTGCTCTGACATGGCTTCTTGGAGTGCTTCCTTGGTGACCTCACGAACCATGTCGTCGATGTCATAGAGGTCACCTTTTGTTAACGTGATCAGGTCGATGGCCAATTTGGAGGCCTTGACCTTTTTCCGTGGACTGATCTCTCTGTGACGTGCGGCCTTTTGAGTTGGGTGGAAGTTGTGCCTGGGTTTGTGCCTTCTTCTACAAGGTCTGTGTCCTCTGCCTCCTATCCTGTAGACAATTCCTGGCCCTCCTCTTCCTGTGTTGTTGTGGCCCCTGTTGTTTGCGCTGTTGCTGCTACTTCGGCGGCCTTTGCTTGCTCCATGGTTTCCTTTACTGCCTCGTGGACTGCCCTTACCTCGGCTGCCACTTTTTCATTGCACCTCTTCTCAGCCAACTGTGTGACACGTAGCTTGACCTCATCCTTTCTTTTTTATGCTGCTATCATATCCAGCTCCGCCAAATCCGAGGCATGCCACTTAGGAGGCCATGATTATAACACTGTAAAAATTGCATCATCAGTGGCGATGAAGGGGAGCTTGGTCCACTGCTATGCTAGATCCTTTCGTGCCTTGATGTAAATATTATGCATGTCCACCTTGAAGTCTACAAAGCTCCGCAGACTGTTGTGCATTGTGGGGGACAGGCACGACCTCCTATTAATCCATATCCGAATGCTCGCCTCCATGAGCACCCAGAAGATCTTTGTATCGCAAATCCGCTTCGCATCCTTGGTAGCCCAGAGCAACACGTACTTTGCGGCCTCTAGTAAGTCATGCTCAATTCTTGGGAACTGACTGTCCTCCGAGAGTTCTCCCGTTACCAGCAAAATGGACAAGAGCAACCACGCGTAGTGGAAGGTCTTACCCTACTCCTGTGCTTCCTTATAGTTGATCAAGAATTCCTCGAAGAGGAACTTAGCCCAGTTTAATTGGACCCCCTCTGCGCATTGTTCAACCATTGCAACTACCAGTGCTGGTACTTCATCGCCGCGACATTTTCTCATTACCTTCCCAGCCAGGAGTTGGGTAGCTACGCGCACCCCTTTACCCTTGATAGTGCTGATGGCGTAACCCCTGTTTTTCTTCTCGAGCTTATATTTCTTCTTCATGGCTTCCATGAGAGCCAAATCGACGCTTTTTCTTGCTATCGTTGTGGGGTCCTTTCCATTACAGGGAAGCCGAGAAATTCTATGGATGAGATCCCCCGTGATGGGAATAGGCTCCTCCGGACATAAGTACCCATCATGCACTAGGCAAAGCAGCTGCCTGATGACGAAAATAGCGATGGGCATGTGGTGAAAGTTTGGTATCCACAACAGATGAGACAATCCGACCTTCTCCACATTGTACAACCATTTTCACAGCTCTAGTGTTATGACTGGCCCCTCCATGCTCTGCTTCATGAGGCTCTCAGTCTCTAAGTGTGGGAACTTCTTGCTATCTATGAGGTCCCAATCTTCAAACTTCATTACGGGCACACGGCCTAGGTGTGAGCCCTCAAACACAATTCCATCAGGGAGGAGCAATGTCTGGAGTACGCTCTTTGTGGCATCTAGATCCTTTGGTATCTTGGTTTTCCCTTTTCACGGAGGGACGTACTCAGGCAATTTCGCTACAAAGTGCACTGGCTGGATATCCTCTTTCATGTCCTCTGCTTCCTCTACCTCAGCAATGAGAGTCTGTATGTCTTCCTCCTCATCATCTGTCTCAATGGTGACAACTTTGCCCTTTTCTTCCATTGAGAGCTTACCGAACCGCGGATTCCTCGGGGACATGTGGACTAATCCCATTTCCTGCTTATATTTTTTTGGTTTCGGCATCCGAGGTGATTTTGGGATTTCCGGTGCAACCTCAGTACCTTCGAGAACCTTGTGTACCATGGAGTTTTGCACGGCCTAGTTGGCAGTTCCTTCTGCAAAGCCCAAACCTCTCTTGGTAGCCACCATCTTGTTTGAACTGTATGTGGTCTTTCGCGAACTTAGGGGCTCGAATATCGCTCGGTGCTCAACAATCTGTGCTCTAATCAACTGCTCAAATCTCAAGTGGACAAGGGTTGTCTTGTGGCTAGCACCTGGAGTTTATAGCGCCTTTTGAATTCAAATTCGACCGTTCCCCCCAATTCTAGGCCATCAATGCTTTCTTGGTGGCAGATTGTCCCAAAGCTTACCCTTAATTCATGACTTAAATGCTTGCCGCCCGCTCCATTTGGCCTCAAATCGGACATCCTATCATGAACAGTGACACCAACAGACACTTCCCAGCCTATTCGCACGGCAGCGTAGCCCCCCGTGCGTGGGTGTGAATCTTGTGACATGCTGATTCTATGCGCACCTCCCAAATAGACTCTTTTATAGTCCCACGCTCTCTTTCAACTTCCTGGAGCACTGAGACTATGCTTCCTACGGCTAGTCAAGTGGTCGCACCACCTGTGCGAGGCTTCAACTCGCCTTCCCGTATAGTCCACAGAAAACCCTCAATTGCCCTCGTGACAGTCAGCACCATGTGTTCTATCGTATGTAGGGTGCTCCCCTGGTTACTTCGTTTGATGAGATGCGATCGTAGCCATGGCAGCAGAGTCATAACTTCTCGGCAACACTCTTCTAATTCAGTGGTATGATCATTCACACCTTGCCTTGTCTTCCTTGGTTTATCAATAAGACATGCTTGCCTGATCTCATTTTCGGGCCTCTTGACCTCAACGTCCATCAAAATGCTTTTCTTCCTCAATCGTTACTAGTATTTTTCGAGTTCACGAAGTCTAAGGTTCCCTTGCCGAATGGTTTCCTGAATCCTTATGTGTTCGACCTCGCGTAGCTAAGTGATTTCTTCGTTCTGGTCTTCACGCACTGTCATGTCTGTGGGAGCTATTACGTGTGGATTCCTCTTTGCATTCTCTTTAGAAATTGTGGTCTCTACTATGTTTCGCACCTTTAGGATCGTTTTCGTGGTTAGGGTTTCGCACATGGTCCTATAGGCCCATCGAACCGCTGGTACGTGCAAGTCCGAATCCAAAGTGCAGGAGCTTTCATGCTCCCACGAAATCCATCCATCTATAGTAGGATTCACCCAATCCTCTTCTCGCATAGTTATCTTGTAAATACAATCAAGATCATCATCACTATCATCGTCGTGCACCGGTTCAGTGTATCGTTCTCCTTCGGCTAGATCTAACGATACTACTACGCATAGTGACTTTTTTTCCAAGATCATTTTGCACTTCTTCAGATTTATGACTCTGTTCATATTGGTGGCCCAGTCTATTCCTAGTAGCGTGGGATAGGGATTACTGTCATTGACAATCTCTATCACTTCAAAATCTTCTTGTGCACTCACACCTTCAATATCTACTGTTACCCCTTGCAATCCTCCCATGGGCAAGATCTTCTGTTGGTTCACCATTCGTAACTGAATAGGAGACCACTATAGCGTGGGTCTACCAATGCGTTCCCATGTTTGTTTTGGCAATACATTCGTGTCCGATCCTGGATCCAGGATTACCTAATCCATTTCATACTCACCGATTTTCACAGTCAACCTCATTTCCCTTCCTCTGTGCATTGCATGCTTTCCAAGTTTCTGGACCACGCGTGGTTCTCCTGACCCCGCGCACCTAGTCATAAGTTCTTGTAGTCCTTTTATTTCCTTGCTGTCGCGTAGCAGTTTCATGCATGTCTCCAAAAAGGTAGTGAGCATTGAAGGATCCATCCTTGGTTCTAGTTGATCCTTACTACCTGAAGTGGAGGCCTCTGTGAAACTATCCCTAGCTTTCATGAATGTCTCCTTTGCATGTTCTAAATCAAATTTAGGTTCCTTTGTAGGAGCCTTGCAAACCCACTCACTTTCTTATGACTACTTCCTTTTATCCTCTCCAGTGGTCATACCGCTCCTTAGCATCATGTTTACATTCGGGTCTTCTTCGGGCGGCTTAGACCCCATCATCTGCAAATTCTGAGTCAGAGGGGGCTGAAGTATCCCTTTTTCACGTAGTCTCGCTATCAATGTAGGGCAGTCTTCTACCTCATGATCAAATTGAGTAGAGTACAAACATGATGTTCTTGTCGGGTTTGTACAATTGCGGGCATAGTGCCCTGGCTCTCCGCAATTATAACAAATTAGCTGTCTGTGACCCCTTCTTGGTCCCATTCCACCTCGACCTCGACCGCGCCCCTGAAATCCAGCACGCGCCATTCCTACATTTGTGTTGAGGGCTCACGTTTCGGTTTGCACCCTGTAGGAAGGAGTCTGATCCATCATTATTTCGTAGCTTCTGCAGGTGCGTTCGTCATGGCCTACCAACCTGCAAAAATTACAAAACAATTGCTGGGACATTTGCATATACTTCTGCAATAGATGACAATTATCCGTAGTGTGCTTTCCTCCTATCTGACAGATCGTGCACCATAATGTAGGCATCGCGCTTGGTCCTACCTGTGCCTCAGATCTTAACGGCATTGGCCCTCCTCCCACCAAGTAATTTGCGAACACTGGACAGTGGTCCTTGTCATGCCCCTGGCCTTTGCATTTTATGCACCATACCTCCTTGGGCTCCTCTGGCCAAGGTGTCCTGTCGTGTTTCAAACTCTGCATCTCTAGACACAGATTTTGTAGTTGCGCGTGGATTTTTTGGACTCCCAGACCAGGGTCTTGTATAGGGGTCTCATGCAATCTCATCGCCATCTCCAAAGATTTGGCCTGGGTGGAAATTTTTTGCCATGACAGCGCTAACAAATCCCTGTACTACTGGCCCTTTTGGCAACAGTTCATGGAGCGTGGACTGAGGTCTCACTCGAAGTAGTATGGGAGGGTTCTAGAACTAGGTTTTCGCACCCTGGGGATGTTTGATGAGCTTCTGGCAGTCCGCAGTTTGACCCTGTGCGCATGTTGCTACGTGCATCTATTAGCCTATCACAACTTGTGATGTTGCCTTCGCGCAGCCCTACTCGGGGCGCGATCGTATTATACCCAAGTTCCTTACTATTCAACATGTTATTACCCAATTACTTAACTTATCTGTGTAATACTAGTGATAATTAACAGTATATCCAGCAATCATATAAGTGTGTGCGATAAACAAAATAGTATAAATGTATAGAATGCAATACACAAGCAGAAGCACATAATTCAGAATCAACTTCTCTTTATTATTCTTCGTTCAAGGTTACAGACTCGACACCACCCTGTGCACTCAGCTGCAAGGGTCCGCGCACTTAGCGGTGGACTCTACTAGGCCTCTGCACACTCAGCTGTAGAGCCTCTTCCTATTACTATGACCCAATACACTTAGACTATTTCTCTATACTCGAACCATTCATATTCATCTATCTCTCCTCTTAGCTATCTTTACAACTTAGAGCCTCACTCTATTTATACAATCCCATGGTTTGCGGACCATGGGTAGGCCGACATGACATTACATCACATTACAAAACTTAGGGTGGACAACCCTATGACTCAACCTATACTTCGTGCTCCATGCCCACAATTTGCAAAGTCTTACAATACATTTGACCAAAACCTGGGCTTTGAGCCCCAAAACATGCTATGGGGGGATCCGATGCCCAATAGCCCTATGACTCTGACATACATTTTGCGCTATCAATTCGCGGAGCTTTACAATAATATCACTCAAAACTTGGGCTTTGAGCCCCAAAACATGTTATGGGGGGGTTCCATGCCTAACAGGCCCCCAACGCAAACATCATGACTCGCCCTCATGTCACTCTGCCCACATGGCGATCTTGGTGGGGAGTCCCTTCAACTGCTCTTGAACAGTACTAATGTCGGTAGCGCACTGAGCTACTACTTGCTGAACCTGTTGCATCTGTTCTTCTGAGGCCTCTGTGGCTAGTGTGCTTCCCTACATCTACACATGCATCCCCTGTATGTGCGCGAGCTTCCCTTAAATATTCACTGTGATTGTGAAGGCCTCATCAATCCATGGCTGAATGCGCGCTTTGAGAACTCCTTCCTTATGGTGCGCTGCACCCACCTACTCCTTTAATGCCTTGGCTTGCTACATCCTTACAAGCCGCTAAGTGAGGACTACTATCTGCGCAGTCCCTCTGATGTTGTCATATTGCAGTTGGTGTTCGCGCACCTCTGTCTCCAGGCACTGGATGTTGGGGTCCTCCTGGAAAGTCGTGAGGACCTCAAGTGCCTATTCCAACATGTTGGTACAGTCACGTATTGCACCTTCAATTTCTTTCGACCTCGCTGTAATAGCATTGGTGCACTGTTATTTGATTTCTAGGTGAGTGGAAGGCTGCGCTTTCAATCATAGCTCGGCGATTTGAAGATTCAGCTCCAGCTGAACCTTTGTCGTCTCTTCTCTGGCCTCGCGGACTCCAGTTGCCAAACTGTGTTGAAAATGGCAACAAGAAATGCTAAAAATAGAATTGCTATAAATAATAGTTTGGGTACCAGTGCTGGATTGAGCAACAGGAATGAAAAATGAAAGTGCTAAAAATAACATTGATATTTTTAGTAGTTCAGGATGGATTCCAATTTTAGTCAGTCCCTGGACTAAAATAAGAAGTAAAATTCGAATTTGAACTTAACAGCTGTTTGAAAATAAATTAATTAATTCACCATGAGTTAATTAGTTGTGAAAAATCAAACATGAAGTCTATGTGAGGACATGCAATAGTTTCTCTATTAATTGAGGAATTTATCCATCAGTTAAAGAGATAAGGATGAGTTCTAATTTGAGTAGTAATTAGTTGGCTCAGTTAACTGAGTCAAATCCACTTAGATTGATTTAAACAGTTTGTTTAAATTAATGTGAGTTCAGTTAGTTAATGCATGCTTGCATATAACTGTTGCACTTCTGATAACTAAATATTCTCTCATGAATAACTCATGCATGTCAGTTTAGACAGAGACCCAGTTGAGATCAGAGGAGTGATAGTGTACTATCAGTTGGATGGATTTTTCCTATAAAGGAAGCTCATCCATGGAGAAGGATTTATCTCCTTCAGGATTGTGTAGTTGGATCAGAGGTTAGTGAGTGTGTGATGAGGTCAATTCACACAAGTGGCTACACTAGACCCAAAGGAAAATTGTGCAAAGAAATAGGAGGCTTGGAGGGCAGAGGAGAAGGTTTGAGAGAGGCATTTGACTATCTATGAGCAGCAGAGGGATTGTAGAGAGAGCAGGATAGCTTCAAAGTTGATTCTTTTTGTAATCTAGACTATATTTCCACTTGTATGATAATATAGAGTTGGGGTTTTAGGCTGAGGCCTTCCCTGGGTTATTTCTTCTATGTTATGTGTGATTGATTTCTCATTCTCAGTTATATGCATTCTCTTGATCTTGCTCAATTCAATTAAGCTTCCGCAAAGTGTTGTAGAAGTAGATCTTGTATTGTGTTTTAGTATATCGCATAAACTATTGATCTATAGTGGGAATTTCTACATGGTATTAGACCAAAGGTGATCAAGGTGAAGAACAATATACAAGAAGGAGAAGTTAAAAGTTTGGTTCCTGAATATAGAAATTGAGTTCTTATCGCATCTCAATTTCACCGATGGCGTTCAGTGGTTTAAGACTCGAGTATGCCCTTGATGGAAGCTCGAATTATATATCCTGGAAGGATCGCATGGAGGCAGTATTAGAGGATAACGATCTAAAGGACTTCATTGATCAAGAAGTCCCCAAGCTGACTGATGCTACTCAACTGGTGGAATGGAAGAAATGTGTGGCTAGAGCAAGGAGAATCCTCCTGGAGGGAGTTCGAGACTGTATTGTCTCGAGCCTCCATGGGAAGGAGACGCCATTTTCAATGTGGAAAACATTGAAATATCTATATCAGAATAGCAACGATTAGAGGAAGCTGGCGCTAAAAGACAAGCTTCGGAAGATCAAGTGTGAAAAGGGGACACGATCTCTACGTATCTGAACAAGCTCACCACATGCAGGGATGAACTTGGAAGTGTAGGGATCACAACAACTGATGATGACATGGTGAGTCTTGCACTCCTCGATCTTCCTAAGAGCTGGCATAGCTACCAGGACTCGGTTAATGGAAGAGAGAAACTGCCAGATTGGGAACAACTTTGGTTGGATCTGATGCAAGAGGAGAAAAGAAGAAGCACCAGAGATGGTTCTTCATCCATGGAGGATGAAGAAAACTGTGCCTTAGTGAGTAAGGCGAAGAAGGGGAAGGAGAGGGATTCTCTTTCCCAATCCATTTCTTCCAAAGGTGGGAAGAAGTTTGACAAATTGAAAGTGCGATGCTTTCGTCATCATGAGGTGGGCCATTTTGCTACAAATTGTCCACTGAGGAAATCCAAGAAGGGATCTGTGGAAGGATCAAAAGGTGAGGCACTGGCCTCACAGTTCGAGTTGGATTTCACACTATTCGCATGCATGGTTTCATTCATGGTGGGAAGTGGTTGGTTTCTTGATAGTGGAGCTTCTTTCCACATGATCAGCGACAAGAGTTTGTTTAGTACTTTGGAGGAGAAAGATCTCTAGATACTCATAGCGATGGGTAATGATGAAAAGTATAGTGTCTTCGGTGTAGGCACGATTATTTTTCAGAGGGAGCATGGAGCTCGCATTACCTTGACCGATGTCAAGTATGTACCAGGACTGAAGAGAAATTTGGTGTTGATCACAATGCTGGAAGATAGAGGCTATGATGTAGTCTTTAGTAAGGGAAAGGTTTTCCTGAGACACATCATCACTGGATAGGTGAAGTAGATTGGTTCATGGGTCAATAACCTGTATGCTCTTGAGTTTCAAAATGCATGCAAAGCCTTGAGGAGCAAGGCAACTGATGGAGACTTGGTGGTTGAGAGGGAGAGTACATTACCTCTCAACATGCAGTGCCAGAAGAAGTCTCAGATGATAGTGGAGGAGCCACGATTGGTGAAGCACCTTCAGGAGGTTGTGGAGCAGCCACAACTAGAGAAGTTGAGAGGAGATCGAGTAGAGACATCTACTCATTCAGAGACCTCTAGTAGGGGGAAATTTCTTGCCAAGTGGGCAGAGGGATCACATGCATCCATACCTCCAGGTAGGAGGTGGGGCAATGTGGATTGGTCGTCCCCAGAAGGCTCGAATAGGGGCAGGATCCTTGAGGTACCCAACCTCTTTGATTTGACTTTGCTACAGGAGCCCCAAAGAGGAGTAGCAAGATTGGCCGATTGGGTAGAGACAGATGTGGATGGAGCGGCAGAGAGAGCTATAGTGGAGGAGTCCCAAGACAGTGTAGAGCTAGCAGGCTGCAACAATGCGAGAGCCACATGAGTGTTGCACCAGTGTAGGATGGCACAAAGAGGTGTGCAATGGTGCGAGATGCATAGAGTGTTGTAGCAGCTCAGACGTCAGAGAGGGATCACTTGTCAGCATCAGGTAGAGCTTCAACATCAGAGTATGTTTCTAGCCCAACAGAGAGGTCAATTGGGAGTTTTTTTTGTTTCTAGAGTTGTTGGAGCAGCCACACTTGGTAGAAGTGTTGCATGCAGAACATTCCAAAGGTACAGGATCGGGTTCGAGTTGAATGCCTTTCTTGTTGAGAGGGAGTGTTGAGAATGGCAACAAGAAATGCTAAAAATAACACTGCTATAAATAGCAGTTTGGGTACCAGTGCTGGATTGAGCAATAGGGAATGAAAAATGGAAGTGATAAACATAACATTGCTATTTTTAGCAGTTCAGGATGGATTCCAATTTTAGTTAGTCCCTGGACTAAAATAGCAAGTAAAATTCGAATTTGAACTTAACAGATGTTTGAAAATAAATTAATTAATTCACCATGAGTTAATTAGTTGTGAAAAATCAAACATGAATTATGTGAGGACATGCAACAATTTCTCTATTAATTGAGGAATTTATCCATTAGTTAAAGAGATAAGGATGAGTTCTAATTTGAGTAGTAATTAGTTGGCTTAGTTAACTGAGTCAAGTCCAGTTAGATTGATTTAAACAGTTTGTTTAAATTAATGTGAGTTCAGTTAGTTAATGTATGCTTGCATATAACTGCTACACTTCAGATTATTGAATATTTTCTCATGAATAACTCATGCATGTTAGTTTAGATAGAGACCCAGTTGAGATCAGAGGAGGGACAGTGTACTATCATTTGGATGGATTTTTCTTATAAAGGAAGCTCATCCATGGAGAAGGATTTATCTCCTTCAAGATTGCGTAGTTGGATCAGAGGTTAGTGAGTGTGTGAAGAGGCCAATTCACACAAGTGGCTGCATTGGACCCCAAGGAAAATTGTGCAAAGAAATAGGAGGCTTGGAGGGCAGAGGAGAAGGTTTTAGAGAGGCCTTTGACTGTCTATGAGCAGCAGAGGCATTGTAGAGAGAGCAGGATAGCTTGAGAGCTGATTCTTTTTGTAATCCAGACTATATTTCCACTTGTATGATAATACAAACTTGGGGTTTTAGGCTGAGGCTTTCCCCGAGTTATTTCTTTTGTGTTATGTGTGATTTATTTCTCATTCTCAGTTATAAGTGTTCTCTTGATCTTGCTCAATTCGATTAAGCTTCCACAAAGTGTTGTAGAAGTAGATCTTGTATTGTGTTTTAGTATATTGCATAATTTGTTGATCTACAATGGGAATTTCTACAAACTGTGGATCTGCACTTCCATCGGTAGATTTACTATGATAGCCAGCTCCGGGATGCGGCAGAAAGAGTCATCTACTGTGTGCACCAAATGTTGATTCTGTGACACCAACTCGTCGCACTGCAAGATGAGCTATTCTATGTTTATTTTCGGCTCACTAAGAACCTGGATTGCACGGCTTGCCCTGGCCCGCAACTCTGTCGTTATCCCATATTGTAACTGATACAATGTTTCTTGGGGAAGGGTAGCTAGGTTAAGGTCAAGGTCTTTTATCATGCTAAGTGACAACTGATCCATCGCATTGGACGACACTAGAGCTCCCTCTGGAAACACTTATTATGTTTGCCATCCTTGCGCGCAACATCTGTTCTACTGCTGAAGTTCCTGCTGCGATGTGTGTTGATAGGGTACCTTCCTAAGGGGGCTGCACCTGTAACTCCCTGCAGCTGCGCCCTAAGGGCCCCCAACACAATATGATGCTCCTGCATGAAGTAGTGAAGTGCTTCACTTGTGACATCGCGGACCGTCTCGTCGATGTCATGGAGATCACCTTCAGTTAAGGTGATCGAGTCAATAGCCAACTTCGAGGCCTTGACCTTCTTCCCTGGGCCCGATCTCTCTGCGATGCGTGGGCACTTTAACTGTGTGGACGTGGCCCCTAGGTCCACGCTTCCTTCTAATTTTTATATTTCCTCTGCCTCCTGCCCTGAAGATGTTTCTTGGTGTTCGTCTTCCTATGTTGTTGCTGCCTCTTCTACCTGCGCTGTTGTGGCTGCTTCTGTAGCCTTCTTCTACTCCACGGCTTTCTGCGCTACTTCTCACATTGCCCTTACCTCAGCTACTGTTTTTTTGTTCCGTCCTTTCTTTGCCAATTGAGTGACGTGAAACTTAGCATCGTCCTTTTTCTTCTAGGCTGCCACCTTCTCCAGTTCTGCCAGGTCTAGGGCGCGCCATTTGGGAGGCCATGTCTCTAAGATAGTAAAAATTGCGACTTCAATGGCTACAAATGGTAGCTTCATCCACTGCTTTGCCAGATCCTTCTGCGCCTTGATGTAAGTATTTTGTATATCATCTTTGAAGTTTTCAAAACTCTGCAGACTATTGTCCACGGTAGGGACAGACTTGGCCTCCGATTGATCCACATCCAGATGCTCGCCTCCATGAGCACCCAGAAAATTTTGGTGTCACGAATCCGTTTCACGTCCTTTGTGGCCCAGAGCGAAGCATATTTTGCGGCCTCTGGTAACTCTCTGTCAATATTGGGGAATTGACTGTCCTCTGATAGTTCTCTCACTACTAGAAATATGGATAATAGCAACCACGCATAGTGGAAGGTTTTACCCTGCTCCTAGGCTTCGCGATAGTTTGTCAAAAATTCCTCGCAGAGGAATTCGGCCTAGTTGAACTGGACCCCCTCCGTGCACTACTCGGCCAGTGTGACCACCAGAGCCGATACCTCATCGGCGCTGCACTTCCTCACCACTTTACCGACCATGAGTTGGGTTTCTACGCGCACCCTTTTATCCTTGATGTTGGAGATGGCGTAGCCCCTCTTCTTCTTCTCCAGCTTATATTTTGCCTTCATGGCTTCTGCAAGAGCCAAATCGCTACCTTTTTTGGCTATAGTCGTGGGGTCTTTTCCTTTACAGGGGAGCTAAGAAATCCAGTGAATGAGGTCTACCATGATGGGATAGGCTCCTCCAACCATAGATACCCATCATGCACCAGGAAAAGAAGTTGCCTGATGATGAAAATGGTGATGGGCGCATGGTGGAGATGTGGTATCCATAACAAATGTAGCAACCCAACCTTTTCCATACTACGCATCCATTTCCGCATCTCTAATGTGATCATTGCCCCCTCGGTGTTCTGCTTCATTAAGTTCCCAGTCTCTAGGTGCGGGAACTTCTTGTTGTCAGCGAGGTCCCAGTATTCAAATTTCATGGTTGGTATGTAGCCTAGGTGTGTGCCCTCAAATACAATGCCGTCAGGGATGTTAGGGCCTAGATCTACCTTAGGCTAAGAAAGGCAGAATCTAGGGTAACATCAAACCACGCTTAACCTAGTAGCAAGCCCTACTAGGTCGGGAAAGGGCTCTCTCCTAGTCAATCTCAGGAAAATATGATCAATGAGGTTTGAGATCACTAATGTTAAAATTGATTTTAGGCTAGATATATTTTCGGAGGAGTTTGAATGAATTTAATTTAGGTTTGCTGGCTCAAATGTGAAAGGCAGATTTGGGTCCGGGGAATGGACACAGTCTTGTAGAGATCTCTATGGGGCGAGGTAGGAAGATGTTTTAGTACTTCAAATTAAGTGAGATGGAGAGCTTCTAGACTGGTGAGGAATTGGAGAGGGCATGAAAGTCTCAGGGATCCTCTTTAGACAACTGAAAACATAAATAACTAAACAAACCCTAGGTAGAGCACTGCAACTTCAATGAATTCTACCTTTGTCCTTGTTTCATTTAGTTAAGATGAACAGAGAGAGATGATGGCATACATAAAACACATGTAAATTTGCAATTACAGAAGGAAAAAAATACCAAATCAAGTTTCCACAAGAATCCCATAAAGTGTTGCAAACCCTAGTCTATTCCTTTGCCAAACTGCTGAAGTGAGTGTACAATAATGCTCAAAGCATTCACAAGAGTCCAACCTTTACCAATGACTGAAAAACTACTAGATATAGGCAAAAAACAACTCATGTTAGGCTTTAGGGGTCGAATTAATGAGTTTAGGAGCTGTTTCAACAAGATCTAAACTAAGAACTAAAAAGTAGGTAGTGGAACAACTTGCCTCTAAAACCTAGGAAACTGATTCATTCAGTTGCAAACTACCTTTTCATGATGTATCTACCTCCATGAGTGAAAATTTAGCATATTTACATCAAAATCCATCAATTCACATCAAATTACATCATGATTTTGACTATTAGAAAGAGAAAAGTCAAAATGAGAAGAAACTAGGTGAAAAACAGAGTTTTTTGGCCAAAACGAGAAAATTTCATCCTGTGTGCCGCGCCCCTATCCCTGTGCACCGTGCTACTTTGTATTTGACTCTGGAGACCTTTCCATGCACCAAATTTTCTCCAAGTGGGCTTGTTGGAAAGGTCTACTTGTCTAAATTCCAGAACTAGTAGAATTTCTAAATTTGGTCTTAATTTTCACCTCCAAAAGTGAGTTCTCCCAACACTGCTTCCTGTGTGTCCAAAACGGGGCAGAAGGGGCATTTTTGAGGTGTTTTTGATGCTTTTGGAAGCTCAAAACTTGTCAAAATTTATTGGCCATGTGAGGGAATTTATATTTTTTCATGAGGAATCCACAAATTCTAAGTTTTCCTCCAAAAGAGGTCCCTAGCAAAAGCGCACGCCAGGTGGCGCCGCGCACCAGGCAGAAAAACCTGTTTTTTAGTTCAAAAATTCAAAATTTGCAAAAGTCTCCCAAATTTCTTGAAATTTGGGCTGAGTGTCCTTCATCAAGTGCTTTGTTAGGCTAAGGAAGCCTCAGCCAATATCTGAAGTTCATATTTCTCTTTTCTCTTCGTCAATGCTTTCCTCAACTTGGCCTTCAAAGTCCTAATTCTCGCTTTGCAACTTTTGTTTCTCGCCAAGTAGTGGTAGGCCATGTGCCTCAACATCTTTTTCTCTCTGTTGGCCTTCTCCAGCATCTTTTCCAAGTGCATGTTTATCTTCTCAAGCCAAGATTTACGATCAGCTTCAATTTCTTGTTCAAGTGGTATCAACTTGACTTTCCTCCTCTTAGCAGATTGCCAGTTTTCTCTTATGTTTTGAAGCTCCATGATGGTTTTATGATCCTCTAACTGTTTGTTCCTTTGCTCAAGATAATTGATTATCGACTTGGATATTTCCAGGTTGAGAGACAAGTGATGAATGTCCTCTTGCTACTCCTGAATGATCTCCTTGAGCTTTGAGCTTTGGGAGCCCAAATCAGTGTCATCATCCTGAATGAGAATGAAATCTGCCTCTTGACCTTCTGAAGGTCCCTCATCATGTAATGGCTACTTACCCTTGTCCTGTACCTACTCTGCTGATGAAGGAAATGAGACCCCTTCCACCCTGGGTGGAGATAGTACTCATTTTGCTGCTGCAAACAATCTCCTAGTGCACTTTTGGTATGTGACAAACACTGGCATACTGGTGGTTTGTGTCTCATGCACCTCCTATTGATGTGAAGGCTCTCCTACCTCATGAAAAACTGATGGGGGCACTTGAGGACCTATGAAGACCTCATGTGAGATGAAATCCTCCCATGAAACATTCAGTAGACTAAGCTGATGCAAAACCACAATTTTCATTAGTGAAAAGTGATAGATGTTGTTATACTGCTGATGAGGAGGCTTCCTTTGCACCAATGTGCTCATCTTCTCAATATTCCAGCAAATAAAATAGGGGAAGTTCATGATCCTCACCCTAGTTAAGTGTATCAACAATCTGATATGATAGGTGTACAGATGAGAAAATCTGCCCTCACAGCTGAAATATTTGATTATGAGTTTCATTAGGGGAGCATATGTGTCATGTAGGTACCTGAAGGGGAAGACCCTACTGACATGTCTCTAAAAACCACCCTTGATATAAGGATCATAATGATCTCTGTCTACCAGCTGCCCCTTATTCCACTACTCACCTACAATTAGAATATTGGTTGCTTGAGCTATAGTCTCAGGTGTCAAGGTGAATGTCACACCTGCCAAATTGACTTGGCCATTACGAAGATGGAGCACAAATAGTCTGGCAAGCTCATGGTGGTATTTGAATCTTTCCACCATCTCACAAAACTGATAACAAGATTGGTGTTGGAAGCATGTGACAGTAAGAGGAAAAGCCAACAGCTCAGCAAGTGAAGTAGGCTCCTCCTGGTTATGTTTTCCACTCTTATGAGGTCTCCTTGGTGCATGAATTTCTCTGGAAGAGTCACTGACTGTTTCCTCATTTCTGTCATAAGAATAATCTGACTCCATGTTTGCCAATGGTTGAGTTGTCTTAGATGAGTATGAAGAGATTTTAGAGTGACAATAGGAATTTGCTGCTAAAAGATAAGAATTAAAGAGGGACTGTGTATGAGAGGTTGGGGATGTTGTTTGTAGGGTTTTTGGGGAATGAAAGGGTTTAGGGAATAATATTTATGGTTTGGGATAAGTGAAGGTAGGGATTAGGGTTAGTAGTTTAGGGATATGGGGAATAGGGAATGGGTAAATATGAGTGAAAAGGGAGGGAGTGAAAATGATAGGGGTAGGATTTAGACAGAAAAAACAGATATTTGTAAACCCTAGGCAGTGTTTGTTTTTAAACAAACTGTGCAAGGAACTAGGGTTTCAATATTTCCCTATTGAATCACCATGAATACTAAAACAAACTCATGCATTGGGCATATTGGAGTGTGAACTTTAGAAGAAGATTTGAATGCAGTTCGGGTGATGTAGACCTGTGTGCCATGCCATGCCACCTCACAGGTGTGCTACGCTGGCTCGGTGCATCATGATAGTACAAAATCTCAACATGGAGTGGGCTCTGTGTGCATCGCACGGGCTCGGTGCGCCGCGCCCTAACCCAGGTGCGCCACGACTGCAATTTCTCACCCTTTGACAACAAAATTGCTCCCTTGGCTTTGAAAATGCAAATGCACTTGCTCTCCTTCACTTTTGGCATGCAAATGAACCTCTTTGATATTAATACACTTTATATACCCATTTTTTTAATTTTTGACTCAAGAAAACCCACTTTCCCAATGTTTGATTTCACTTTTTTTAAAACTCTGTTTTGGGCAGTTTACTTTACTTTTTTCCTTTGATGGACTAAATACTTTGGCATTTTGTTTCTTTTGTAGGAATTGGAGTTGTAGAGGCTTTGCAAGGTGACCATGGTTGCCTCTTGAAATTATTACATATGGAAAAATGAAATTACATAAGATTTAGTACATGAAACATAAAAAACTCTGTTTTTCCTCAAAACAGGGTTTTGAGGAAAAATCAATCACTAAGCATGTGATTATTGAAATTATTGTTGCTGAGACTTTATTTGACCTCCTCATGTGCCTACTGACCATTATTGAGCATTGACAAGACCTTATTGATGAAACCCTAGACCTAATGAGACCTAAAACCCTAAAAATGACTTTTGCAGATTTAAAGACAAAAATGGTTGTAGATGATCTAGATGTATGAAAATGGGCCAGTAGGTAAAGAACATGAGGGAAAATGTATAATATGCCACTACCATAAGATGATCCATGACCCTAATGGAATGCAGCTGATCGGATGAGACACCTAACATGCAATGCAACAAGAGAATTTGATCACTGATGGAGGGATGAAGATACCGACACTAACATTGGCTCCAATGGGGATGGTAGCTCCTTGGAGATGCCAAGAACTACAGATCTCTAGAAAGTAGACAGTGCCTTCTTCCATTGGGCTATGGAGTCAATAAATTCGACAAACCAAAACCAATATCTATGAAACTTTGACTCAAGACTCATAGTTGAACTGACTAATCCAAAACTGAAACAAGACTCTCAAAAGCTGAAACTGGACACTCAGCTGAAACTATCTTTAAACTGATTGAAACAAAAAATGACTCAAGACTGACTTAACTGAAACAAGTACTTACAAATATTTTAAATGGCAGCAGACCATCGAGATTTGAGGGCTTCAAATCATGATGACAACCACCTGCCTACTGATGAAATATGTACAATCATGTGAAGTGGGCCTTCCAATGTAACCAATCCAGCAGATGGCTACATACTGAAATTCTGCTGTCACTTTCCCTGAGCAGGCAGAATGATGTACATGTAGGCAACTCACAATAAGAACTGAAACCAAGGCTTATGCTAACGAACCAGGCAACATTCATCTTCTCTGGTTCTTGCAAAATAATGCCGAAAGGATCTTGAAAATCCTGAAGCACTAGCTTGTCTTGAGATCCAACAGCAAAAATACAAATACTCCCTTCATTCTGATCTAAAAGAACAATTAGTTGCTGAGTGATAGGAAGGCATAGAGAGGTATAAGCTTCTGCCATCTGAGTGTTAGCTGTAAATTCCTTAACCATGAGAAATTATGGCATATTGTCTCTCTCAAGCTCATATTCCTCAACTTCATGGTCTAGATCATTCTTAAATAGAAAACAATCTTCAAGATTATCAAACATGACAGTCTTATCATTTTCATGAAGGAAAACATTATCTTTTTGCTAATCAATAAAGCTAATTTCAAGACTATCATTATTTTCAAAAGTGGAAGAAGTTTCACCAACACTTTCTTGACCATGTGCACACTACAGACCTACATTAGTTTGGGCTGTAACCTGACCTTTCAGGAGTTGATCTATCTCATCTTCAGACAGAGGAGATACTACTTTTTGTTTTCTTTTGGTCCAACGATTATTTTCTTCTTGAAATAACATTTCAAAACATGAAAATCCTGAATGACAATCCTCATTTACCTGATCTTCTGAAATTTGAAAACATTGTTGATCATCTTCATATGACGTGGCAATCAAATTATCATTTACCATTGAGTTATCGAAAGAAGATTTTTCACTTACGTGAATAAAGATCTCATTTTGTTTTTCATAAAATGACTGCATTACCTCCTCATGAAGGCTTTGTTCTAATGAAATTACAACACTTTGGTCAATAACTCTATCTTCTTCATTCTAGATGATCTCAACAGTAGAGCTCTCCTTCATGGGATTTAGACCAAGGTACTCTTGATCATCACGATCTGACTCTAGATCTGAAATAGCTAACTTGACTTTATCACATTCTGAAATTGAAACTTGACTTTCCTGCATACCGTCTTCTTCTATGGATAGATATGAAATAAAACCTTCTCTTTCATAATTTTCCACTGTAGTAAGATCTTGATCCAGCTGCAAATTTTCCTGCGCATCTTGATAAATATCCTCTTTATGCTGCTGAAATGGATTTTCATGTAGGGCTTCCATGATCTCATCATCCATGAAGTTATCATCTTCATAAATTCTCTCAATATTTTCAATAAAACTATAAACATGTTTGCAATAGTTCTGAACTAAATTTAATGATGGATAAGATTCTTTATACCTTTCAAAGAACATGGCATGAAAATCCTTCAGACAGTAAATACAAGCAGGCGGCAAACTTTCATACCAAGATCGGGCTTCACCTTCCAGAGTGGCCATGAATATCTTCATCAAGCAATCTTCAGGAAAATCAACCTTCAACTTGCGAATATGCATGTGAAATCTAACCAGATGTAAAGCAGCATCATTCCTATCATCATCTTTAAACATAGGAAAATTCCTTTGCCAATTTACCTTTGGAATTTTATTTGGAAAACTTGGAATGTGATCTCGGCTCATGGGAGCATACCTTCGATCCAGCAAAACCATTTTGATAGCAAGGGAGGAGCAGGTTCTGGAGTGAGGTTTTTGTTTTGTCCAGGTTATTCGGCACTTAGGTTTTCCCTTTCCGTGGAGGGACATATGCTGGTAGATTTTTTGCAGAGCGCAACGGTTGGATATCCTCCACTTCTTCTTCTTCTTTCACTGCGACGATCAGGGCCTATAAGTCTTCTTCTTCCTCATTTGTTTCTATTGTGACTGCTTTCCCCTTCTCTTCCATGGATAGTTTGCTGTGTCGCAGATTCCTTGGGGACATGCATACTGGACCCATTGCCTGTTTATCCTTCTTGGGCCTTGGTGTTCATGGTGATTTGGGGATTTTTGTTACTACCCCGGTGCCTTCTGGAACATCTCCATCATTTGGGTCTGTGTGGCCTCGTCAGTGGTTACCTCTTCAATTCCCAACCCATCCTTAGTGGCCATCATCATTTCTAGGTTGTATTCTGTCTCTCGCAAACTTAGGGGCTTAATTATCGCTCAACTCTCAATGCTTTGTGCTCTGCTCAAGTGCTCAATTCTCAAATGACCAAGTGTTGTTCACTGGCAGGCCCTTTGCGTTTTATAGTGCCTTTCAAATTCAAATTCGACCATTCCCCCCAAATTCGGGGCATTAATGCTTTCTTGGTGGTAGATTTTCCCAAATCTTGCCCATGAATCGCGTCTTAAATGCCCGCCGCCCACTCCATTTGGCCTCAAATCGAACATCCCATCGTGAATAGTGACACCAATGGTCACTTCCTAGGCAACTTGTATAGCAGTGCAGCCCTCCATGCGCAGTCGCGAACCCTATGACACTCTGATTTTGCGCGCATTTCCAATATCGCGCAGCTCCCAGGCAGAATATTTTATAGTCCCGCACTCCCTTTCAACTGCCTAGAGCACTAAGACTGTTCTTCCTACGGCCAGTTAGGTGGTTGCACCACTCGTGCAGGGATCCATCCCGTCCTCCAGCATGGTTCGCAGAGAATCCTCATCTTTCATTGTGGTGATTGGCATCGCGCACTCTACTATTTGCAATGCGCTACCCTAGTCACTATGTTTGGCGATATGCGGTCCAAGCCAAGGCAACAGACTAACTAGTTCACGATGATAGCTTTCCAATTTTTTAGTATGATCGTACACACCTTGCCTCGCCATCCTCTATTTTTTGTCGAGAATTACTTCCTTTATTTCGTTTTCCAGCTTCTTTACCTCTGCGTCCATTAAAGCATTTTACTCCCTTAGTCATACCCGATACTTTTCGAGTTCGCGAAGTATAAAGTTTCCCCGTCAGATTTCTTCCTCAAGTCTTATATGTTCTGTTTCGCGTAGCTGTGTGATTTTTTTGTTTGGGTCTGCACGGAATATCATATCTACGATTACTGTCGACTTTGCAAGATTTGTAGGGACTACATCTTCTACTTCATACTTCAGCTTCAGAAACACTTGCATGGTCATAGTTTTGCACATGGTCCCATAAGCCCATACAACCGCTGTCCCAGTCGATACATCTCACATGGTGGTCCCTGTTCGGCACTTCACACACCTTGTCAAAGGCTTCCCCATGTATTGTCTTTGGTGCGCTCTTATCATACCTCGCCGTTCATGCACTTGCCATGCCTGCTTCTGCTTGTTGTTCCTATTTCCTATCGTGAGAGTGGTGTGTGTTCGTGCAGGTTGCGTACCATACGTCTGTACCCATCTGGTAAGGTGGGCGCACAGGTTGTTTCGTTCATCCTTCCTAGCTTCCATCCCTATATGAGGCTTCCCAAATTGTAAGCACATCGTCTTTCTACATTCCTGCCAGTCCCCGAAACTCTGCTGGTGCGTACCCCACCACTTTGTGGGCATTAGGCATAGTGCCCATTTCAGAGCATCAAACCGCTATTGTTCTGGCACTTCTCTTTCAAATTTGTTCACGAATTCATCCACCATTGTCAACCCATCATACATAGGCAGATCCCTCACCTCTGTTGTTACGCAGCGCAGTGATCTTACCATCATGTTGCAATTGAGCGTGGTTACCTCGTGTAACTAGTTCTACCATCATTCTGTTTTCTCATCCGAATCTAAGGTGGAGGAGCTTTTGCGCTCCCACGAAATCTAGCCATTTGTTGTAGGATTCACCCAATCTTGTCCCGAGCGGTTATCTTGTAGATACAATCTAGCTTGTCGTCGCTTTCATCATCATGCACTGGCTCTATGTAGCGTGATCCTTCCGCAAGGTCTAAAGGTACCACTATGCGCAACGACTTTTTCTCAAAAATAATTTTGTGCTTCTTCAGGTTTATCACTCTGTTCATGTCAGTGGCCCAATCTATTCCCAGTAGTGCAGGATAGGGATTTCTATCATCGATAATCTCTATCACTTCGAAATCCGCAAGCACACTTGCACCTTCGATGTCTACTGTTATTCCTTGCAATCTTCCCATCGGTAGGATCTTTTGCTGGTTCGCCATTCACAATTGAATAGGGGACCATTGCAATGCAGGCCTACCCATGCACTCCCATGTCTACTTTGGCAGCACATTCACGTCTGATCCTAGATCCAGAATTACTTGATCCATTTCATACTCCTCGATTTGCGCAATCAATCTCATTTCCCTTCATGTTCGCTATGTATGTTTCCTGAGCTTCTAGCCTACACGCGGTTCTCCTGACCCCGCACACCTAGTGATAAGTTCCTGCAATCCTTTCATAGGCTTGCTGTTGCATGTTATAGCTCCGATGCCACTTGTTATATAACTGACCTGAAAATATATGAGAAATATAAATATACCCAATAACTGTAAATAATCACCAAAAATAACAAGATCTAAATATAGAAATGCTTCTCTTTATTAATATCAAACCCTTAAGGGAGGGCAACACCATACAATCACTCCTTAAGGAAGGGAACATTCCACAAGCCATATGCCTATTCATACAATAATCCTTGACATCTCTCAATGGGGACTCTCTAGCCTCTATATAGGCCTCATACATACAATACCATGGGTCATTACTATGGTTCCCTCAATACTATCTATGTAATACTATGGGCTTATTACATTATTGCTAACTACTTGTGGTCCCTTACATGATATGGGTTAACCACCTTATTTATTACTATGGCCCATCCCATTATTACATTATTCCCTTGGGTACCTCCCTCTGTACCCCATATTATCCCCCTTAGGTATACTACATTTCACCCCCCTTAACATGTTTCGTCCCCGAAACATACGAGTAACACAATTAATAAGATCTACTCAAAAGAGTAGTCCAATGGTACGATGCACGTGCATCTAGCCATCCAAGAGAAAGGTGAACCCTCGATCCAGCTGGTGCCTCGCTCGCTTGAGATGGAAGTTGACCCTGGCGACTATTTTGTGTTGATGTGTAGTAGGTGGATTGTTGTTCCTCTCTATCTATCATGTGGGGGTTGTTGTCCTTATGGATAATTCGTTGCCATCTTGTTGGTTGTTTTCTTGCGGGGTGATGTGGGTGGTGATATGCTGAAGTGTTAGCCAACGGTGTATCTTTGTTTAATTCACCACCTAATGGAGCCTGATTGGTATCTGGTACATGTTGTGGCGTCTTTATTGTTTCTTATCTTCCAATATTACTTCAACCACAGATTCCTCATCTAATGTATCCGTACCTGTAACATTTTCTGCTTCAGCCTCCTTCGACTCTACCTGTTTCTCTCGTACCAGGTTTGATGTTTGTGTTTGATTGTCTACCATCAAAGGCTCATCATATGATGTGTAAGTTTCATTAGAGTTTTGTGCTTCTGCCTCCATAGTCTCTGCCTGGGTCTTAATGGAAATATCCTACAATGTAATTTTCTTCTTTTTATACCAGAGCTTCAGGAATTTCTTCTGCACATTAATATTGACAGTACCCACAGATTGCATCCAAGGATATCCCAAAATAACATCCATGTTATCCATATCTGAAGTATAAAATTCACAATGCAACACATACTTATCCATAGAAAGCTTCAAATCTTTATAAACTTGAACATCCTCATTATCAACATGTGTGTTTTCAATGTGTTTTGCTGGAACTTGCAATTTTTTTGCCAAATTGACATTTATAAGATTTTTCTTGCAACTAGGATTTATAGACACAATGATTTTCTCCTTCTGAATACATCCATGAACCTACAATAAGGAGATACCAGTAGCAAATAACCCCTTACATGTCTCATTCCCCTATTGTCTAGCATGAGACCATTTGTCCAAAAGGAGTTTTTCAAATTCTTTATCCGAAAGTTCAGACAACTCTTTGTTGTAAAGTGAGTTCCACCATCTGGCAGCCTCACCTCTAAAATTAGCCACTACCCAAAATTTCCAATGTTTTTCCCATAATGACTTTTGTGCTTTTATGTGTTCTTCAATAGTAGGACCATCATCTTTTCCTGTAAAATCTGGAACCGCCATGAAGAGTGTTTTGAAAAAAAAAAATATTCACTTACTTGGCGAAAATTTGAAATGGCCACAAATTAGTCAATATTGCTTAGAATCCCTATTATGACCTATTTTCTGAAATGGAACAACCCTTCTGCTTCTTCCCATGTGATAAAAATCCTGATCTAGGCACTGGAATTTTAGATTCATGCTGCACTTGTCTCGCCGTCACAAAAAATTTCTGAAAAAAGAGTTGTTTTTAAATCAACAATATCTCCCTCATCCGGACTCCGATTCCCTGATTTTTTTTTTGAAATTGGGTATTTTTTTGCTAAAAACCTAGATATGCAATTATATTTTGCATATTTTACACCAAAATGTATATATCTGATCCAAAAACTCGCCACCCTAAAAAATGTCTGCAACACAACTGATTTTTAAATCACCAATATCTCCCTCATCCGGACTCCGATACGGCCGATTTTTTTTTTCAAATTGGGTATTATTTTGCAAGGAACTCAGATTTGCAATTATATTTTGCAAAATTTTCAGTAGAACGTACAGATATGATCTACAAACTTTCCATCCCAAAAAGTTCCTGCAAAAAATAAAATAAAAAATCTCCGCTTTGCCTAAGAAAGTGCTTTGATACCACTTGTTATAGCTCCGATACCACTTGTTATATAACTAACCTGAAAATATATGAGAAATTTAAATATACCCAATAACTGTAGATAATCACCAGAAATAACAAGATCTAAATATAGAAATGCTTCTCTTTATTAATATCAAACCCTTAAGGTAGGGCAACACCATACAATCACTCCTTAAGGAAGGAGAACATTCCACAAGCCATATGCCTGTTCATACAATAATCCTTGACATCTCTCAATGGGGACTCTCTAGCCTCTATATAGGCCTCATACATACAATACCATGGGTCATTACGATGGTTCCCTCAATACCATCTATCTAATACCATGGGCTTATTACATTATTGCTAACTACTTGTGGTCCCTTACATGATATGGGTTAACCAACTTATTTATTACTATGGCCCATCCCATTATTACATTATTCCCTTGGGTACCTCCCTTTGTACCCCATATTATCCCACCTAGGTATACTACAATGCACAATTGCTTCATACATGTCTCCAGAAAGGTAGTGATCATTGAAGGATCCATCTCCAGCTCTAGTTGATCCTTACGACCTGAAGTGGAGGCCTCTGTGAAGCTCTTCTTAGCTTCCATGAGTGTCTCCTTCGCGTGCTCCAAATCAAATTCAAGTTCCTTTGTAGGAGCCTTGCGAACCCGCACCTTCTTTAAGTTGCTTACCTTTGTCATCTCCTGTCGTGATACCGCTTCGGAGCATGATGTTTACATTTAGGTCCTCTTCGCGTGGCTCAGACCTCATCATTTGCAAATTATGAGTCAGGGGAGGCTAGAGTATCCCTTTATCACGCAGCCTTGCTATTAGTGTAGGGCAGTCCTCTGTCTCATGATCAAATTGAGTACAATTTAAACATGATGCTCTCGTTGGATTTGTACAATTGCGGACATAATGCCCTAGCCCTCCGCAATTGTAACAAATTAGCTGTCTGCGACCCCTTCTTGGTCCCATTCCACCTCGACCTCGTCCGTGCCCCTGAAATCCAACTTGTGCCATCCTTGCATTTAGATCGAGGGATCGCATTTCAGTCTGCACTCTGTAGGCAGGAGTTCGATCGATCATCAGGTCATAACTTCTGCAGGTGTGCTCATCATGGCCCACCGACCTACAGAAATTACAGAACAATTGTTGGGACGTCTGCGTATACTTCTGTAATAGGTGATAGTTATCCATGATATGTTTTCCTCCTATCTAACAAATCACGTACCATAATGTAGGCATCGAGCCCAGCCTTGCTTATGCCTCTGGTCTTAATGGCATCGACCCTCCTGCTACTAGGTAATTCGTGAAGACTGGACAATGGTCCTTGTCATGCCCCTAGCCTTTGCATTTTATGCACCATACCTCCTCACGTGCTTCTGGGCAATTTGTCCTGTCCTATTTCAAACTCTGCATTTCCAAACACAAACTTTGCAATTGTGCGTGGATTTGTTAGACTCCCAGGCCAAGATCTTGTATTGGGGTCTCATACAATCTCATTGTAATCTCCGAAGCTTCGGCCTAGGTCGATAACTTCTGTTGTGACGGCGCCATCCTTAAATGCGGCGTTAGTGAAGCTACAAACCATGCATGGTGTTGCCAATCCATCAAGGTACTCTTTAGTATCTGATCCAGATCCCATGAGGTCTCACCTAGAAGCATCACGATTTCCTTAAACTCGATAATAGATTGTGTCTCTGATTTTGGCCTGCTAAATTCCCTGTTCAGAACAACCTGGATATTTGCGATCCCCGGATTTGGATGGTCATTAGAATGCTTAATGTACCATGTTAGTGTGCGATCCTGCAACATGCTTACCAGCATTTCCTTCTTTATATTGTCATCCACGACTCCTTGTGCTTCCCATACGGCCTTTACCACGAACCAAAATTGGTCCAGATCTTCGTTCCCTACTCCTCTGAATACTGGCAATTTTATCGCGCTCGTTATATTGAACTATGGTGGTGGCAGAGGTGGTGTGGACAGAGATGGAGGTGACGATGGTGAAACTGGTGGTGGTGTAGGTGGAGGTGGTATGCGTGGAATTCGCTGTCCTATCAGACTAGTCGCGCTTCTCGGAGAAACTTTCGCGAGCTCTTCCTTACTTTCCCACTGTGGCGAAATCAAGGGGCTATTTTATATCTCTACACTACCTTCATTTATATAGATCCTCCCACTTTGTGTAGCCGCAAACATCAATTTATTCGCATAACCCGCTTTTCACACAATACCATTTTAATCCAAGTGTTCAAAGATTTAATTTACTTACCTCATGGTCCTTTTAGGAAGCGTCGTTCCACCTCGCTATAGCTCACTGCCTTGTCTATCGTGAACTCGATGATAAACCCTCCTATAATTCTATCGAGCCAATGGTCCACAGCGTGCACAATCTTATCTTCCGATGCTTCTAGTCTACACACTAATTATAGAGTCCACACAATCGGTTTGTCAAGCCTACACCTTCCTTTACTGTCTGCTAGCTTCGCGATCCACTCATACAACTCAGAGGGGAAGGATGCAAAGAAAATTTTGTGGATTTCCATATATAGGTAGCACTCCAACCATTGTTCCTTTGATACTCGTGGATTCCTGTTTTCCTGCGTTGCGAACTTATGAATCTTTCTGTGCAACCACCCTTCAATTTCTTTCTTTGTTGGATTCTAATGACACAACATCAGAAATCTCTTATGCAGATCCTGGTCCTAACAGCGGAACCATTTTTTGGCTTGTTGGGACCTGACCCAGGTTTGGAGATGATTTAGCTAAACAAATCCCGGTACTATTGGCCCTTTCGACAATAGTCCACGGAGCGTAGACTGAGGTCTCACCCGAAGTAGTATGGGAGGGTGCTAGAACGAGGTTTCCACAACCTTGGGATGTCTGATCGGTTCAAGTGGTCTATGGTTCGACCCTATGCACATGTTGCTACGCGCACTTACCCGTACCTCGCAGCCTGTGATGTTGTCTTTGTACAGCCTTGCTCAGGGGCAGAACAATGTTATTACCCAAGTCCTTACTAGTAACCTGATATTAGTTAATTAACTTAGCTTACTGCCATGTGAAAAGTATACTTCGCAATATAAATCGTTCATACAAGTGCGCGCAGTGAATAAACAATACATTAGCAACTGATATCAAATATGTAATAATTCAAGAACGGATACATAGAATTCAGATAAAACTTCTCTTTATTATTCTCTTCCTTTGGTTACACACTCTATCCTACCCTGTGCACTGAGTTGCAGGGGTCCACGCACTTATCTGCGGACAACTAGGCCTCTGCGCACTCAGCTGCAAAGCCTTCTCCTACTCTACGACCCAAGATACACTTAGACACTTGCTCTGCACTTCTATCTCCTACTTTTCTCTAACTTCCTAACTATCTTTTATACTTAGAGCTTTGCTCTATTTATACAATCTCATGGTCTTCGGGCTATGGGTAGGCCGACATTGCATTCAACACTTAGGGTGGACAACCCTATGACTCTAACATACATTTCATGCCCGCAATATGTGGAGCTTTACAATAATATCACTCGAAACTTGGGCTTTGAGCCCAAAAACATGTTGTGGGGGGATTCCATGCCCAACATGTGCACGATTTGTTTCCAACACCGTTTACAGATAAAGTATTAGAGAAGGTTGGAGGATAGGAGGCTTATTCCTTTACTAATGTCTTTTCAGGATATCATCAAATAAAGATCATGAAGATCGAAGCAAAACAACCTTCACGACAGAGTGGGGTTGCTTTCAGTATACAGTCATGCCATTCAGATTAAAGAATGTGCCTGCAATATTCTCTCGAGTTGTTTAAAGAATTTATCCATAAATTTATGGAGGTATATTTTGACGATTGGATTGTGTTTGGGTTAGTGAAGTGCCAAGTTGCGAGTTTGTGCCTTATGCTAGATACATGTTGAAGGTATCAGATCGCGTTGAATTTGAAGAAGTGCATATTTTGTGTGCCCTTTGGAATTTTTCTTTGCCATGTAGTATGTAAGAACGGACTGATGGTGGACCCTGTGATGATGATTGCGATTGTAAATTTGGAAGCTCTTAGGAATGTAAAACAACTGCGCGGAACATTGGGGCACATTGGGTACTATAGAAAGTTTATCAAGGCATATGCTCAGATAACCGCACTGATGGAAAATTATTGAAGAAAGATGCGATGTTTTGTTGGGATGAAGAATATCAGCATAGTCTGGATGTCTTGAAGGAAAATATGGTGACTGTGCCCATTTTGGTGTCTCTAGAATGGAAAAAAGAATTCCATGTGCATGTAGATTCTTCTTGTATTGCACTCGATACAGTATTGACACGGGCAGGTGAGGGAGAAGTTGATCATCTGATATCCTTCTTGAGCAAAAAGTTATCAAAGGCTGAGAATAATTATTCCACTACAGAGCACGAAGGACTGGCGATGGTCTACACGCTACAAAGTTTTGGCATTATTTGTTGGGCGGACACTTTAAAATGTATACATTTGAAGTACCTCATCAATAACTCTCCGTTGGGGGGGAAAATCTGCCGATGGTTACTGTTGTTTCAAGAATATGAATTTGAAGTGATTTTGAAACCTAGAACGCTGAATGTAGGACCAAACCATCTGTCAAGGATTGAATCGGGTAAAGAAACAAATATTTTGGAGGGGCTTCTAGATGCATAAATATTTGCAGTGCGCATTGTAGATGACTATTTTGCAGATATCATTCAGTTTTTAACCGTGGGTACAACTCCGGAAGGATATTCCACTCAGCAGAAGAAGGAATTAGTAGTCTTCTCTACAAATTTTTCAATGATTTTAGGTCACTTGTATAAGATCAGAACAGATGAAATATTGTGAAGATATGTTCCAGAGTTTGAACGTGCTAGTATCCTCGTTGAAGCACATGGAGGAGCGATAGGAGGACACTACGCAGGAAAAGCGACCGCGCAGAAGATTCTACGCACTGGGTTATGGTGGCCGATATTGCATAAGGATTCTAAGATGTACTGCAAGGCATGTGATGCTTGCTAAAGGACGGGAAAACCTTTGCAATGTGACAAATTGCCTTTAAATCCTTAGGTTTTGTTGCAGGTATTTGATAAGTGGGATATTGATTTCATAGGCCCAATACAACCACCAGGAAAGAAGATGGATGTGCGATATATCTTTACTGCAACAGAGTATTTAACCAGATGGGCAGACACATAGCCAGTGAAGGATTATACAACTGCCACTGCTACAAAGTTTGTGTTTGAATATGTCTTAACACGGTTTGGATGCCCTAAGATATTGATGAGTGATAGTGTTACACACTTCTTGAATGAAACGATCAGTGTGATGATTAAAGAATTTCAGGTGTATCATCAGTAGAGTACGCCCTATCACCCATAGGTGAATGGAATGGTGGAAGAATTTAAAAAAATCTTGGAGAATGTGTTGACAAAGGTCTGCAATGCGTAGAGGAATGACTAGGATATGCACGTACCAGCAGTTCCATGGGCATGTAGGATGACCTGTAAGAAATTGATAGGTCAAACACCATTTGGTTGGTCTATGAGATTGAAGCAATGATACCTATGGAGTACGTTGTGTGATGTCTGCGTATTGCAGCTTTGATAGAGATGTCGGATCGTGAGACCTTAGAGGAATAGCTCTCACAACTAATGGAGTTAGAAAAGGACCTCTTTCTTGTAGGATTTCACCAGCAAGTAAAAAAGGAACGTGAGAAAGCATGGCATGATAGGCATATTAAGTTGTGCACTTTCAAGGTGGATGATTTAGTGCTGCTATATGACAACAAGTTAAAAAAATTTCCATGGAAATCTCAAATGCACTGGTCAGGGCCATATGTTGTTAAGGAGATCACGGATGGGGGTGCAGTTAAGCTCACGAAGCTGAACGGGGAACCATTCCCTGGGAAAGTGAATGGAAGTAGGCTGAAGTTGTATACAGGGGATCCTTCCCCTAAGCAATGACTACATGTTAGAAGAAAAATCTTCGTAATCCAGGTAGATGCAAGGGATTGCGGGACTATAAACTATGTTGCCCGAAGAGGAGAACAATGTAGTAAGGAGGCTACACGATGGAGATAAGAGGTGCGAGAGATGAAGCTGTGTTGGATGAGCTGCACCACAGGGGGAGGTACCACACAAACAGTTCCAAAAATAACCGTCGGAAGCACTATTCATGATTTGATGGAAAAAATCTCGTTAAGAGGAGTGGGTAGGTGCCATTTATGGTGAAAATATTTGGATATCTGCCACCAAAGATCAATTTATGATAAAAATGGAGGGGACGGTCGGATTTTAATTTGAAAACTCCTATAAATATGACATGTCGACCTGCAGAGAAACAATTTGCATTATGAGAATTGTTTGTGAGCCTTATTTTTTTAAGTTTACGAAGCGTGAAGACTGGGAATAAATCTTGTCATGATCGTCATTCGCAAACCTATCTGCAGCATCTTGTGAACTTTTCTTTGGCTGAATGACTGCAACAAATCCCACAGAGGTCATTAGCTCTGAAGCTGCTACCTCCGACGTGGCGACCCCTGAAATAACGAGCATGGAAGCTGTACCCACCGTACCTATGATACTGAGGTCGCCTAGGCCGAAGAAATTGGTTGCTAAGGAGAAGAAGAAGCAATCTATATTGGTGAGGCATTCATCGAGGAAGAACTCAGAGGTTTGGCAGAAGGAGAAGAAGGATAAAGCAAAGAAGTCATAGAAAATAGTGGACTTGGAGGAAGAAGAACTTCGCGATGGCGTGGAGGAATTAGATTCTAAGGAGGCCGAGCCTATCACATGGCTCCTAGAGTATATCCCTTCATGGAAAGGGAAAATGAAAGTCACCAAAGACCCAGATTTGGGAAAATTTATAGTCTCTAAGCCACTATTACCATAATAGGTCATTTTTTAAGGTGCGGTCTTAGCACACATCCCAGTGTTGAAGATGGAGGATTGGGATCTCAATAACCACGGGAAATTACCTCACTTAGATACTAATAAGTACATGATGAAGATCTACTATGAAGAAACTAGGGTTACACGACTGAAACCCATGAAATGGGTTAGAGGCGTCGAGCAGGCCAGTTTACTACACATGCTTTGCGTACCACACTTCCACCGGTCAATTATCAACGTTGTGTGTGTGCGCCAGCTACTCGTGCTAGTGCATGATGGGTGCTTATGGGTCGGTTATGTCATCCCTTTCACCGATATGCTCATCCATATGATTACGAAGCTACCCTATAAAGGGGCGGACCCTGCCAAGGAGTTTCGAGGAAAAAGTGGAGAAAATGATCAAGTGGATAGGATGAAATCTAAATTTGGATTGAACAGGAATTCACACGGATATTCTATCCGCTCCATTCAAGACCAAGCAGTGCATTTTGCTACCCAAATTCTAGCAAGGAATATTATGAGGATATGTCGCGTGGACGAAGTTCCAGCCTCAATAGTGTTGTTGGCTTCCCAATGTGTGAAGGGAGTACAATGCAACTAGGCACAATATTTATGTAAGGAATTCCTTGCAAACTGTTGCGAAGCACAGGAGTACAACAAGCCATTTCACTATGCCTCGCTCCTATTTCTAATTTTACTAGTATCATGGCGCCTACTGGAAGATAGTCAGTTTCCACCGCAGGAAGGAGATTTAGTAGAGGCAACGAAGTTCGCCTCACAATGGGCAACAAAGGATCCAAAGAGGATCAAGGGATCTAAGATTTTTTTGATATTGGTTGAAATGGACCTCCGCATAGTAATCAGTTAGCAGCCAATGTTGCCTCCAACCTTGTTCGAGTAGTATAGGGCCTTTGCAGAGTTTAAGGTTGACTTCCATAATGTCTTGATCAGGGCGCAGTGGGACCCTAAGAACATATGGCACAAGTTTCCATACTTAATTTCAGAGATAGATGTGCAGGAAATTGTGAGAAGTTGGCCAGCGCAGTGGTGACAACCCACAAATATTGGTGCAAGTACTAGTAAGGGCGAAGAAAGATTTGTTACGCAGACGATAGCTGCATAGAAGCGAAAAGAAGCAACATAGAAAGCAACGCGAGCATTGGCTGAGTAGAGAAAGAAAGAAACTGCTGCTAAGACAGCTGCTGAAAAAGAGCACGTTGCGAAAGAGTGTGGTGAGACAGAGCACACTGACACAGAGGAAGTCAAAGCATCAGCTTCCTAGCATATTGAGGAGAAGGAACTATCTGAGCAGGGTGGAGATGGAGGAGAGGAATAGAGAACTGCCTTCACATTGAAGAAGTGCAGTAAGGAGACAACTACTGGACCTAGGAAGAAGCACAAATCAGATAAATAAGCGCGCATTGACCCAATGATACTCACAGAAGGGGATCTCGATGAAATTGGGAACAAAGTCAAAGACACCACAATGGAGCTATGGCAAAAATTTGAACAACAGTACATGCAGACGCTAGGGAGCATCCAAAAGTATTTGCACGAGTTTTAGATCCAAGCAGGTATGATTTAACCAAGCGTAGGGCAAGCGAGTGGGGTGCAAGCAAGCCTGGCGCAAGGCAACGAGAAAGAATTAGAGATGGAACAGACTCTGGACCTCAAGGTCATCTCCTTATGAGAAGGATCAGTCTGCATAGAAACAAAGGAAGACCACACTCTGCTGAGCTTGATCAAAGAGATCGGGGTGAACTTAGCCGCGCTGCCAGTTCAGACGCTCCATAAGCTGCGTCAAGGGGTGTCAGACGAGCTTAAAATCAGGGAGTAACGTGCACTTGTAGTTATCAACAAATTTAAGGTTAAAAAAAAACAAATGTTTGTTGAGAAGGCTCAAGATCCAAAAGAAAAGGAAGAGCTGCAAGCATGAAGTCAGAGCCTGGAAACAACAATAAAAGAAGCATGCAATTCAGTCCTAGAGTTAAATCTTCTGGAAGATGCCACATCTACAACAAAGATCAGGAAATTGGCTTCTGTAATTCGTGAATCAAAAGATGAGATAGGTAGAGTAATGTTTGACTTCCAAATGAAGATCTCAGAGCTGCAATTGAAATTGTAGCCAATCACTCTGCCAGAGGTCCGGGAGGAGCATGGAGCAGCCATCAGGGAGAGCATGGGCACTTTGGATGCAACAGTCATAGGCTGCATGTTGATATTAGAACAAGCCGTGGAGCTATGGATGATTATGCAGAAGGACCAAAACCTACAGAAAGTTGGCACAGATATCTAAGAGACAGAATAAAGGTTTGATGAAGTCAGGGTGATGACGCACACTTTGGCACCAGTCCAACAACTCGCTCAATTGCAGGAATGAAAACAATTGCAATCACAAATTAAAGAGATACAAAGGAAAGAGGCCATTCTAAATGCCAGAATACAACCATGGACAAAGGAAGCAAGTAAAC
Source organism: Pinus tabuliformis (assembly GCA_031772625.1). Taxonomy (NCBI): domain Eukaryota; kingdom Viridiplantae; phylum Streptophyta; class Pinopsida; order Pinales; family Pinaceae; genus Pinus; species Pinus tabuliformis. Next base: position 1,366,947,522 of record CM062805.1, on the reverse strand, counting down.
TTACTCTGTCAGTATAGTAAAAGATAAAGGTACTTCAGCAGACACAAAGAACGATGCACCTAGTAGTAGAAGGCTCAAATACAGAAAAGCTGGTAGAGGAAGTGCAACAGGCCACAGTACAGGGTTTTGCTGACATAGAAGCATTTTGGGTCGAGTTAAGTGACCTCTGCAACAAGATTGAGGTGCCAGCAGAGTGACTCGAGGGTGAATCACCATATTTGTATTGGGGGCCTGTTGGGATAGGGTCCCTAGGGTCAATTTTGGGTTAGTTTAATCAATTTTTGAATAGAATTTTGTAAAGAATGTAAAGTCTCCACGAAATGTGGAAGCAGAGCACGCAGCTAAGTAGGAGTCAAAGGGGCTTTAGCCCCTTGTATGGGTAAGTGATAGGATGGTTTTGAGACTCACCCATAGGCTGCAGGCCATGGTATTATATTAGAAAGGCTATAAATAATTGAGTCATAGTGAGTCTAGATATCAATACTTTTGGAGAAGAACAAGTGTAAAGGGCAAGTGCTAAGGCAGGGAAGCTCTATTTCTTGTACTTAGGTGAAAGGGGAAGGCTCCTAAAACTGAGTGCAGGGAGACCTTGGCAAGTCCACAACTAAGTGTGCGGGCCCCTGCAACTGGGTGTGCAGGGTGGAAGAGTCTATAATTTGAACGCTGAATCTAATAAAGACTGATTTTGGACTGAATATCTTGCATTTGTGCCTTGTTCTTAATTATGTTTAAGTTTATGCATTGTTGCTTAATGATCTGTTTTCTATGAAATAAAGTGTATCTCCGGCATGAATCTATTGAACCTTTAATATTTATGCATGAAATAAGTAATGATTTGGTTTTGTGAAGGTAGTAGCTAAATCTGTTATGATAACTATTCAAAGTGGGTATATCTGTGTGAAGGCAGATCTAGGGTTAGTATTTACTAAGAAAAAGTTGTATGTCTGCTTCTTTTAGGTTTGAAAAGCCCAATCGTAGACCTTCACGAAGGTCTGGAAGCCATTTGGATAGAGTTGCAGTAGTGAACCATACGAAGTTACAGATCTATGCGAAGGTGGATCTGAGCCACAAGGACTTCAGGTTACATATCACACGGTCTCTGGATGCAGAAAATTGGTTCTAAAATCCCCCAATAGTGCTTCGAGTGAGACTGTAGCCTGCGTTATGCAGGTTGTTTCCAAAAGTCCCAACAATTAGGGTTTTTTTGGTTGGCACAATTAAATTTGAACCTGGGTTAGGCCCCCTTAAGCCAACAAACACTTCTTCCCCCTTCAGTTGATCGAACAAGTCATCCCGATGCAATGAGTGCTAAGTGGAATATTCAAAAAATCATGAGAAATTAGCCAGTTACAACTACCTCTCATGGAAATGGTCATAGATGAATGCCTTACTTAACACAGTTAAGATATCTAATATAATGCACTACGGAAACCCCCAATACTTAATTCAAAAGAGTGAAGGGAACTCTACTTGAATGGTTCATGAGGCAAAATAAATGCTAAGGTTTTACAAATGGGGTAGCAAGCTAAGTGGGCTTGATTGTGGGGAAAGCTCCATAGTTAAGCATGCTTGAGCCATAGGTGATCTGGGATGGGTGACCTCTCGGGAAGTCCTAGTTACCGGGTGCAAGCCCCAAAAGTGATGATTGATGCTATGTGATTTATTTCACTAGTTTCAATCCCACTTCTTCACCCCTGTGAGTATCACTTGATGCAATGAGTGCTAAGTGGACTATTCAAAAAATCATGAGAAATTAGTCAGTTACGACTACCTCTCATGGAAATGGTCATAGATGAACGACTTACTTAATGCAGTTGAATCCCAAAAAATGATATCTAATATAATGCATTATGGAAACCCCCAATACTTAATTCAAAAGAGTGAAGGGAACTCTACTTGAATGGTTCATGAGGCACAATACTTGCTAAGGTTTTGCAAATGAGGTAGCAAGCTAAGTGGGCTTGATTGTGGGGAAAACACCATAGTTAAGTGTGCTTGAGCCAGAGGCGATCTCGGGTGGGTGACCTCCTAGGAAGTCCTGGTTACTGGGTGCAAGCCCCAGAAGTGATGATTGACGCTATGTGATTTATTTCACTAGTTTCAATCCCACTTCTTCACCCCTATGAGCATCACCCGATGTAATGAATGCTAAGTGTACTATTCAAAAAATCATCAGAAATTAGTCAGTTACGACTACCTCTCATGGAAATGGTCATATATGAATGACTTACTTAATGTAGTTCAATCCCAAAAAATGATATCTAATAGAATGCACTGCGGAAACCCCCAATACTTAATTCAAAAGAGTGAAGGGAACTCTACTTGAATGGTTCATGAGGCACAATAATTGCTAAAGTTTTTCAAATGGGGTAGCAAGCTAAGTGGGCTTGATTGTGGGGAAAACTCCTTAGTTAAGTGCGCTTGAGCCAGAGGCGATTTGGGATGGGTGACCTTCGGGGAAGTACTGGTTACCGGGTGCAAGCCCCGGAAGTGATGATTGACACTATGTGATTTATTTCACTAGTTTCAATCCCACTTCTTCACCCCTGTGAGCATCACCCGATGCAATGAGTGCTAAGTGGACTATTAAAAAAAACCATGATAAATTAGTCAGTCATGACTACCTCTCATGGAAATGGTCATAGATGAATGACTTACTTAACATAGTTGAATCCAAAAAATGATATCTAATATAATGCACTGTGGAAACCCCCAATACTTAATTCAAAAGAGTGGAGGGAACTCTAATTGAATGGTTCATGAGGCACAATACTTGCTAAGGTTTTGCAAATGGGGTAGCAAGCTATGTGGGCTTGATTGTGGGGAAAACTCCATAGTTAAGCGTGCTTGACCTAGAGGCAATCTGGGATGGGTGACCTCACAGAAGTCCTGGTTACCGAGTGCAAGCCCCGGAAGTGATCATTGACGCTATGCGATTTATTTCATTGGCTTCAATCCCACTTCTTCACCCCTGTGAACATCACTCAATGCAATGAGTGCTAAATGGACTATTCAAAAAATCATGAGAAATTAGTCAGTTACTACCTCTCATGGAAATGGTCATAGATGAATGACTTACTTAATGAAGTTGAATCCCAAAAAATGATATCTAATATAATGCACTGCAGAAACCCCTAATACTTAAATCAAAAGAGTGAAGGGAACTCTACTTGAATGGTTCATGAGGCACAATACTTGCTAAGGTTTTGTAAATGGGGTAGCAAGCCAAGTGGGCTTGATTGTGGGGAAAACTCCATAGTTAAGCACGCTTGAGCTAGAGGCGATCTGGGATGGGCGACCTCCGGGGAAGTCCTGGTTAGCGAATGCAAGCCCCATAAGTGATGATTGACGTTATGTGATTTATTTCACTAGTTTCAATCCCACTTCTTCACCCTTGTGAGCTTCGCCCAATGCAATGAGTGCTAAATGGAATATTCAAAAAATCATGATAAATTAGTCAATTACGACTATCTCTCATGGAAATGGTCATACTTGAATGACTTACTTAACGAAGTTGAATCCCAAAAAATGATATCTAATATAATGCACTATGGAAACCCCCAATACTTAAGTCATCAATCCTCGGAAAAGGGTACCTATTCTTGATAGTCACTTTGTTCAACTGCATGTAATCAATGCATAATCTGAGAGTACCATATTTCTTCCTCACAAATAAGAGTGGTGCGCCCCACTGTGATAGACTTGGCCTAATGTATCCTTTGTCCAACATTTACTTTAGCTGTAGCTTCAGTTCACCTGCTCAGGTGTACTCATCCTGTAAGGTGATTTTGATGTTGGAGCTGTCCCTGACACTAATTCAATAGAAAATTATACCTCCCTATGAGGTGGAAACTCTGTAATGTCCTTAGGAAATGCATCCCTGAACTACTACAAAACTTCTCAATCTCCTTACCCTTATCACTAGAAATGTCCACTATGAATAGCTTGCACCCTTTCCTACGGCTATGCTTTTCTTGCATAGCTTCCACCATCCTAACTGATGTGGCATTTTCCTTACCTTGTAAGACTCTTGGTTCTCCATTGTCATCAACACACTCAATAGATTTGTTATAGCAGTCTACCTTGGTTTTATGTAGATACAACTAATCCATGCCTAATAACATACTATATGAACCCAATGGTAATACATTCAAATGTGTTGCAGTAGGCATACCATTTAATTCAAATGCGCAAGATATTACCTAATGATGCACTCGCTTCTTTTTACCTGTAGCCAAATGCACTAACCAAGACTATACATGCAACTCCTTATTCAAACCACACTTATCCACCAAGTCGAGACTAACATATCTATAATTACATATAGGGTCAATCAAAATAGAAATAAATTGATCACAAAGCTTACTGTCCATCTTGATGATAGATTCCTGATGCTCCACTTGTTTTCTATCCAAGGTTGCATAGATATGTGGAATACTCTGACCAATGCCTCCAACAGTTTGCGCCTCCTGTGCATTGTATATCTGAGGTCTACCACCCTGATTCTGTGGATAATCTCTCCTGTGATGATGTTTGCCATAAGTCCAACACTCTACAGGCTTCCAGCCTCTGTCCTTATTCTTTTCTTTGGATTGAAGTTCCTATCCTCTATCTGATGCATTGAACCTCTTATATGGTGCGAAATTCTCCTTGTTATCTGTACCCTATGGCCTTGCTCGCTTTTTATCCCATTTTCCTTTATTCTTTACATTACCTCTCTATCTTAGCTTAGTTTCAGTGATGTGCTTCAATTGTTCATAGCAATGCTTCAACTTCCGAATGGCATCTTCCAATGATATAAGATCATCAAATTCAATCTTGTCTTTGAATGAAACCAGTAATCCACTAATGAATATCTGAATCTTGGCCTTCTCCTCTATGAGGTAAGGCTGTTAAAATTGGCAACCAGGGCAAAACTTCATGTGGGTCATCTTATTCATGGCTAATAATATTTTTATTAGATTCCTCTCGTTGAGAGGTGTAGGATTTATATAAAGATCATCCAATTCCGATAAGTATTCATGGAGATATGAATTTATTTTGATTATGGAATTATTATCAATCCGACCTACAACTCATGTAGGCTCAGAAGCCCAACAGTCGCATCTATTCACCCACGAACGTTGTGTATAAATATAAGAGGAATTTTCCTCATTTAGACTCACTCATATCATCACATCTCTCTCTCTCTACTGCGCATATATGAGTCTCTTCTCTACTACGCTGAAATGGGTCTCTCTCTCTCACACATGTGAAGCCGGAAGCTATTGAATTTGAAGCTGCAACTGCAGAAGTAAAGATTGACTTGCGTGGCCTAGAATATCTCCTCTTTGGAACTGCGCTGTAGGTTCATCTGAACCTCCTTTGAAAGCTGCAACTTTTGGTGGTGGAATGAAGTCAATCTGACGAACGGTTTGCAAGATATCGACTGCCCTAGTTTGAAGCCGGAAACTGCTGAAACTGAAACTGCAACTGTAGAAGTAAAGATTGACTTACGTGGCCTAGAAGATATCCTCATCTGAACTGCACTATAGGTTCATCTGAGCCTCCTCTAGAAGCCAAAACTTTTGTTGGTGGAATGAAGTCAATCTGACTGTCGGTTTGTGAGATATTGTCTGGCCTAGTTTGATAATGAAGCCACTAATGCTGATGCTACTGATCTAGGGTTTGCTACTGTTGATATGAATCAGATTTATTGTACTATTTCTCTCTGTTGAATTATTGAAGATAAAAGAAGATTTGATCAAAGGGTTTCCCCACACATTGTGGGGTTTGTCCCTGGCTAGCCACCACATCTTGTGTCTCTTGTCTTGGCTAGTTTTCTGTCGATCGTTTAATGTTCTATCTGCACTTTACTTTATGTACATGTGATTGCTAATCGGTGGAGTATAATAAGAAAAAGAAGTAAATTGTTATAAGCATAGAACATACTATAACTTAACATGGTATCAGAGGTGAGGTGAAGACAAAGCCCGAGCAAGAGCTAGAGCAATCATTGAAGAGAAGATTGGCAAGGCTATCCTAAAAGAACTATGGGGTCCTCAACACTCTTTCCTGCCGAAGACAAGCTCCGTGAGAAAGCTGACTATCACGGATGAAAGATGTCTATCGATCTAACCCTTGAAGATCAAGGAGTGCTGGACCATGTAAGAGGCAATATTGTTGAGCCTTCATCAAATGCATCTGCTGCTGCCTGGAACAAATGGAAAAATGGAGAAGTCACAAAAAGATCATCCGGGACTCTATCGACAAGCGCTTGGTGGCCTACATCTCTGATCTAGACACCTCCAAGGAAATCTACGACAGACTAGTGAGTTTATTTAAATTTAATGATGCAAATCAAGTTTTGTTTCTTAGAAATAAGCTGAGGGAAATCAAGAAGGGTAAAGATGAAAGTATGCAAGCATACTTCTTAAGAATCACCGAGATCAAGAACGATCTCCTATCTATTGGGGAAACTATTACTGACAGAGAAATGGCACTCACAACTCTTGAAGGATTACCATCTGAATGGTATGTGTTCAGGATTACTCTTCTAAACTATAATGTAATTCTTGGTTTCGAGGAATTAATGGCTAGATGCATTTAAGAAGAAACAAGGGAAGAAGTGTAAGAAATGCCCATGCCTAAAGGTCCTCCTGCTGCCTTTTATTTTCATGCAAAGAAAAGAAATAATTCTGGGACTAAATCAAAAGGAAAGGCTGGACCTAAGGCTAGAAGAAAATGACGATGTTACATTTGCGATAAAGCAAGTCACTATGCAAGGGAGTGCCCTGATAGAAAGGACTCACTCTAGGACGATGATCAAAATCCCTCTGATGGCAATCAAAGGAATGACAAATTCAACAGCAAAGGTAAGAGGAGAGCTGGGAATCAAGGAAGAGGACAAGCATTAAAGAAGGCCAGAAATTCTAGGATGTATTAAATGCACTTGACCTCAAAAAGAACCTAGTGTCCATCTCGGGAATGGAAGACAAAGGCTACAAGGTAACATTCAGCGATGGCAAGGTATGTATATGGAAAAATAATGTTAAAGATGCCTTTACTCTTGGGTTTAGTGTTGATTCATTATATCAGGTCGATGGAAGTCTGCTAGGTGTCATGTCTTATGGCACATCTCTTCAGTCCGAACTTTGGCATTAGAGGTTTTCCCCCCTTCATTATAAAGCTATACTCGGTGTAAGACAAATGGTGATAGGGATGCCCGAATTCTGAATAGAGAATGAAGGTGTATGTCCAGGATGTGCTGAAGGAAAGCTCAAAATGGGACCATTCCCCTCAAGCCAAAGCAAGACCTCTGATATATTACAATTGGTTCACTCAGGCATACCTGAGGTTGGCATTAAGAGGGAGACTACTACACCACATACTCCTGAGTAGAATGGTGTGGTGGGAAGGAAGAACCGCACGATGATGGAAGTTGTCTGGGCCATGCTACATGATCAAAGACTTCTGATGTTTCTATGGGCTGAAACTACAATCACCGTTGTATATGTACAAAATTGATGCCCTCATCAAGCATTGGGTTCCAATACTCCTAAAGAAAAGTCCACCGCAAGGTGAACAATCTTTCGACTTTGAGGAGCTCTCAAGAAGCCAACACCAGGGAACCGAAAGAAAAGGATGATGAATCAATGCCTGATGTAGAAGAACCCATGGATCTGATAGATTCTCATCCACATGAGCCTTCCTCTTCTAGGAAGAGGCCTTCATGGCTTAGGGAGATACTTGATGATGCTAAAGGACATGCTGCACCCTAAGGAACCTCCGTCAAAGTAAGAAACTTAATAGGTATCAAGGATACCTGACCATCATGAGCACGATCATACAAAATGAGCCTTCATCATTCTCAGATGCTGTCAAGCATCAAGTATGGAAGGATGCTATGACCGTAGAATATGAGTCTATTATGGAGAATGATGTCTAGGAAGTAGTTCCCAGACACTGGACAAGACAATTGTTACTTCAAAATGGCTTTACAAGATAAAGCATGCAGCAGATGGAAGCACGGAAAAGTATAAGGCTCGTTTTGTTGCTCGAGGTTTCTCCCAAAAGGAAGGTAGAGACTATGATGAGATATTTGCACCTGTTTCCAGATACATGACCATCCGCTCGATCATAGCCCTTGCCGCTTCACAAGGATGGATCATACATCAGATGGATGTCAAGACTGCGTTCTTGCATGGCTCGATCAAAGAATAGGTCTACGTGGAGCAACCCGAAGGATTTGAGATTTATGATCGAAAATCTCATCTATGCAGGTTGAAGAAAGCTCTCTATGGGCTGAAGCAAGCACCCCAAGCATGGTATGAGAGGATCGATAGCTACTTGATGAAGCTGGGATTCACTAGGAGTGAAGTCGATCCTAACCTTTACTTTAAGGTTGAAGATGACAAGCCTCTCATACTAGTATTGTATGTGGATGACCTCTTTCTAACAGGTGCAGACCCTCTCATTCACAAATGTAAGAGGGAGCTGGCCTCTGAATTTGAAATGAAGGACCAAGGACTTGAAGTATGGCAGAAGCCAAGGGAAATTTTCCTATCTCAAGGGAAATATGTGGTAAAGATATTGGAAATATTTGGTATAATGGACTGCAAGCCTGTGACTACCTAAAGGATCTTAACTTTTAGAAGTTATATGGTGGTGATGTCGGACCAGAATTGGGAAATGCCTCTGAGTTTCATAAACTCATTCGCATTTATGTTCTTGGTGAACCTCTGTTCGAACATATTTTTTGCAGTTAGCATTGTGAGCTCATATTTGGTTGAGCCTCACTAGATTGATGCCAGGAATCTTCTGAGATGTCTTCAGGACACAATCTCTAATGGATTAAGATACACTGCCGGAGATGTGAGACTACTTGGATATACTGATGTTGATTGGGTAGGCAGTGTGGTGGACCGTAAGAGCACTTCCGGGTGCTGTTTCACCTTGGGATCCGCTTCGATATCCTGGATGAGCAGGAAGCAGAAGTCGGTGGCTTTGAGCACCACCGAAGCAGGATATATTTTTGCTAGCATAACCTCGTGTGAGGTAGTCTGGTTGCGAAAGCTCTTCAGTGAGCTGTTTGGATTTACATTGGGTACCACTGTGATTCTCTATAACAACCAGAGGTGGGATTCGATTATTGAGGAATCCCGTATTCGTTGATTGCTCCAGCAGATAGACATCATCTTGGATATGGTAAGTTGATGAGCAAGGAGGCTCCATCACATTAAGATGATGTACAGGTTGATACACCTTGTCAAAGCCCCGAGGAAAGATCTAATCTGTGATTTTCCCAAACAACTTGGAGTCAGTAAGAAACCCTTGTACAAGGGTCCTGCATGTTGCATACATTGAGCTCTGGGAGATCTGAGGGCTTGCGGTTATTACTGGAGCAACATACGACCACAGGGTGACTCACCCTCCCCTGGTGGTGCACACTGGAACAAGATGATTCTCTCTCTTGTGGGACAAGATGATTCGCTCTCTTGTGGAATAGGATGATTCACTCTCCTGTGTAGTAGGATGATTAGTTCTCCTGTGAGGCCTGGATTGATGTGTTCTCCATGGCGATTGTAGCAGGATTGATGTGTTCTCCTGTGAGGCCTGGATTGATGTGTTCTCCATGGCAATTGTAGCAAGATTGATGTGTTCTCCGGTGAGGCCTGGATTGATGTGTTCTCCATGGCAATTGTAGCAGGAATGATGTGTTCTCCTGTGAGGACAGGATTGATTAGTTCTCCTGTCGAGGCATCCTACCCATGCAGTCTGGGACTCATGGGAAGTACCTCTCATCTGATCAATGAGCAGGGAAATGAAGTTAGGGACCATAGTAGTACCGATGGATGCATCGTTGTAACTACCGTACTCCCTACGCTAGGATGACCTCCATTGATCTGGGATCAATGATACTGGTCTGGGACCAGTGGTAGGAGTTGTACCATACTATGACGCTGACTTCGGGTCAGTTGAGATTGGTCTAGGATCAGTGGTACATACTCTGAGACTGACTTTGAGTCAGTGGAGGATGATATTGGTCTGGGACCATTGGAGTTGTACTCACTATGATGCTGACTTTGGGTTGGTTGAGACTGGTCTGGGACTAGTGGTACATACTCTGAGACTGACTTTGAGTCAGTATGATACATCCTCGATCATTTCTTCTTCTTCATAATTCGGACAAAAGCAGAGTAGAACAGAACAATGCAAGGGCATAGCAGAACAGAACAAAACAATACAGATCAGTGCAGGGCAGATCAAGACAAAGCAAAACAGGAAAAATAGAGCAGAGCAGGGCAAGGGTCAGGCTGTACAAGGCAGTGCATTTGATGGATGAATAGTAACGACCGATAGATAGATTGAAGATGAAGTTCTCCATGGTTGAGAGGGAGTGTTAAAATTGGCAACCAGGGAAAAACTTCATGTGGGTCATCTTATTCATGGCTAATAATATTTTTATTAGATTCTTCTCGTCGAGAGGTGTAGGATTGATATAAAGATCATCCAATTCCGATAAGTATTCATGGAGATATGAATTTATTTTGATTATGGAATTATTATCATGTCGACCTACAACTCATGTAGGCTCAGAAGCCCAACAGTCGCATCTATTCACCCACCAACGTTGTGTATAAATATAAGAGGACTTTTCCTCATTTAGACTCACTCATCTCATCACATCTCTCTCTCTCTACTGCGCAGATATGAGTCTCTTCTCTACTGCGCTGAAATGGGTCTCTCTCTCTCACACATGTGAAGCCGGAAGCTGTTGAATTTGAAGCTGCAACTGCAGAAGTAAAGATTGACTTGCGTGGCCTAGAATATCTCCTCTTTGGAACTACGTTGTAGGTTCATTTGAACCTCCTTTGAAAGCCACAACTTTTGGTGGTGGAATGAAGTCAATCTGACGAACGGTTTGCAAGATATCGACTGCCCTAGTTTGAAGCCGGAAACTGCTGAAACTGAAACTGCAACTGCAGAAGTAAAGATTGACTTGCATGGCCTAGAAGATCTCCTCATCTGAACTGCGCTGTAGGTTCATCTGAACCTCCTCTAGAAGCTGAAACTTTTGGTGGTGGAATGAAGTCAATCCGACTGTCGGTTTGTGAGATATGGTTTGCCCTAGTTTGATAATGAAGCCGCTAATGCTGATGCTACTGATCTAGGGTTCGCTACTACTGATATGAATCAGATTTATTGTACTATTTCTCTCTGTTGAATTATTGAAGATAAAAGAAGATTTGATCAAAGGGTTTCCCCACACATTGTGGGGTTTGTCCCTGGCTAGCCACCACATCTTGTGTCTCTTGTCTTGGCTAGTTTTCTGTCGATCGTTTAATGTTCTATCTGCACTTTACTTTATGTACATGCGATTGCTAATCGGTGGAATATAATAAGAAAAAGAAGTAAACTGTTATAAGCATAGAACATACCATAACTTAAAAAAGGCACATATCTTAGTAGCTCCAAGAACTTACTAGTGTACTCGTCTTCTGTAATGGAACCCATCTTTAGTTCATAAAATTATTTTTCCCTGTCATCAAAGTACCTTTCTAACAAGTACTTCTTCTTAAATAGCTGCTCAAACTCACTCCAAGAGAAATCTTCTTCGTGAATGCACTAGACATTCTTCACATCTTCCCACCAAATGTCCACGTTACCTTTGAGACTGAAGGTAGCTACTGTAGCTTTCATGTTCTCTGAATAATCATGAAACTTGAAGAACTTCCTCATGCCAAGTAACCATGCCTATGCATACTATGGTTTTTTCATTTCCCCATAAAAATTAGGTGGCTTCACTTTCTTAAATTCATCCAACAAGTATCCTCTATCACTCCTCCTGTAAGGATGATACCGATGACGATCATAGTGCTTATCTAAATCATAACTAGAATCATACCTGTGTCTGTCCCTTATCCTCTCTGGAGTATCAAACAATCTTCCATCTTAGATTGTGTCCTCTTTATCTGATCAGTGACTGTCATGCGATCTACTGCCATATTCCCCATTAGTTTTGTTCTCCTACTCATCACTGATCCGAAGCGGCCCCTGTAGCTGCAAATTTGACAAGCTCTGGAGTTGTTTAGATTATCTTCCGGATCCATCGCATAAGGATTCTTTTTCATTGACGTTTCGAACCAGCAACGATGGTTCATCTTCAGTATGTGAAAAAATATTGAAACACTATTCTTATTTCTCAATCATATAAATAGAGATGCTTAGCCGACAGATATAATTAATTTAATTATTCTTTTTTACTTTAAGGTTTATGGTTATATTAATTATATCTGTTTTAATTTTCTAATTTATATAATTATTTTAATTTAATTTTAACTATTTATTTCTATTTTAACTATTTTAATTTAATTTTAATTATTCCTTATTTTAATTATAATTATTTCTTATTTTAATTATAATTCTTTTAATTATTAATCTTAATTTTAATTGTTATTTCTTTTAATTAATTTTAATTTCAATTATTTATTTATTTTAATTATTAATTATTAATTGTTGTAATTATATTGATTCTATAATTGTTTTAATTGTATAAATTTTAATTATTTGTTTATTTTAATTAATTATTAATTTTAATTGTTTTGATTGTCTTTGTTTTGATTATTTATTTATTTTATTTATTATTCTAATTAATTATTAATGATTAATTTTTAGTTGTCAATTGTTATAATTATATTTGTTCTAATTTATTTATTAATTATAATTTTAGTTTTAATTGTTGTAATTATATTTATTTCAATTTATTTATTAATTTATTTATTTTGTATTTGTATTAGTTTTAATTATATGTCGTGATTATTTATTAAGGATTTCTATATATTGTCCTATGTTGAAGAGTTTATTATAGTTGAGATATTTTTGATAGATGTTTAATTCCTATGATTTTTTTATTTTTTTATTTTTATTTATTTTTATTTTATTTTTTTATTTTTTAAGTCAAAGTGTGTTATTAAATTAAAATGGAATAGATTTATTAAGTTTGTTCTAGGTTAATTAGGGGAGGATTCTGGTTAGGGGTAGATTTGGATGATAGGATTGGAACCTAGTTTTTGCTTATGGTCCATCTATCGTCTCTGTTGAGGTTATTAGGGTGTTTGCTAATTTCTATGGCTTCCCTGAATTTCCTTATGAAGTAGTGATCGCTCCTGGCTAAGATCCGAGTGTCTTCTATACATATTTGGTGCTTAGTTTTATCAGAATGTTCAGCTAGGGTTGAGGATTTGGATCGATTGTGTTTAATGTCGGCTAAGTGTTCCTGGATTCTTGTGTTAAAGGATCTTCCAGTCTCACCTACATAGGGTTTGCCGCATGAGCAGGGAATTAAGTAGACACCTTTATGGCATTTAGGGTCAACTTTGTCTTTCACTGGATTAAGGCAATTGCGGATCGTGTTTAAGGGTTTGAAAGTGGTTAGAATTCCATTGTTTTTCAGGATGCGGGAGATTTTGTCTGTAGACCCCTGTATGTAAGGGAGGTTGACTTTACCTTTTATATTGTCAAAGTTTTTATTTTTGTTAGGTCGCTTTTTTGCTTTATTTATGGCTTTGATAGCTTGATGTTTATTGTATCCATTTTTTAGGAAAACTTTAATAAGGTGTTCTATTTCTTTTTCTAGGTGTTCTTTATCAGAGATTCTAAGGGCTCTGGTTGCTAATGTGTTGGGAACTCCTAGTTTTTGGGTCGGGTGATGATGTGAGGAGGCATGTAAATATTGTTCGGTGTGAGTCTTTTTTCTATATACCTGGTGGGATATAGAAAAAGGCTCTGAAGTATGACTGCATTTACCTCTACTAACTTTTCCTGTGACTGTATGATTATGTCATCATCTAGCATACAAATCCTCTTCCTTTAAGCTTCTCAGTGTCACTACCAAATCGGAAGATTTCCCAACACCATACTGCTCTTCGAATTCATAGGGAGAGTCTCTGTAGTCAACCATCTTGCTATCCATTCGATTTTTCTTCTTTCAAGATATATCATGTCAACTAAACCAAATCACAATAAGCCAACATACCTTAGTATAGCTTGGGGAGGATACCTTCTCTGCAAGATCAACAGATCAACATGATACATGTATAAAAAAAACATAACAATATATAAGAATAGTACATAAGCATATAACCATGCAACTGCTATTCTAGCTAGGGTCCACTTATTAGTGCATGACCTTAACACAACACACACTACAACCTCATGCATGACAACATCCACTACATCAATGTACACTTGACTACATGCAAACATGAAAATGCATAAGCATTACATAACCACACATACCATAAAATTGTGCATGATGACCTAAACCATACCATAATATGTGGACCATGCACAACCACAACGTATACAAACAACAGCCTACATGTGGATAGCACTCAAGCGTGAGTACAGGCTATTCCCACACATAATGCATATAATTAAAACATAAATGAACAACACTCGTATGTAGCATCATGTAACCTAATTCACAAGAATGATACATATGACTAAACATACAAGAATTTAACCAAGCAACCCCATGATACTTGAATGTGATATATAACAACACATAACCGATCACACACTCACAGTGATGCATCCCACAAAAGCATGCTAAGTTCCACATGATGACATCACCACAACAATTATCAACATAATGCAATTGTAACAACATATGGAATGCAAGTCTTGGAGACACACATGCAAATGACATGCATGCATGACCAACACAGATACCCTCTTTCCACATCCACCCAAGCAACCGACTAGCTGGGGTAAACATGTGATGAGAGGCCACTATGATATGATTTGACCTCCTAAGTCATATTAAGGAAGTGGAACCAATGGAAACATACCATAAAGACATCTAACATCATCAATAGAACCCTCAGAGGACAAGTCAACCACTCAGACAGCTTGTCCCTGGGTCCCACTATTTTTTTAGGTCTCTTGGGCCATAGTCGCTCTCATGCTATTTGCAAGGGAGTGGACAAAAACCTAAAGTCACTCTCACAGGCTTGCCTACCAGCGACTGTGGACCAGAATTTCCAATGTTGTGCCATCGACACGGGGATTTAAGCCACTTTTTCAAGTTCAAAGCCCAAGTCACTGCCCAAAATTGATCCATCTCTTCAAATAAGTAAGATAACATTGAAATGACAATACTAAACAAAATACTTGTTCAAGACTTTGACAGGACCCCTACTAGCCATGACAGGCATTTCGTCAAACATATTTCAAATGTCTAATCTACAAGTGTAATTCACAGTTCTTAGCATAGGGGTCTCATACTTAGCTGAGAATCACTAAGAACCATTGATGCCTTAATGCATCAATTGACATTCCATCCATTAGGTGATAGATACATTGATCATTCAATTATAAGTAAAAACATAATGAGAGCCACACATGGCTACTGTCATAAAACACAAACATAACCATCATAATAGAAACAAAAAATACTCATGAAAGTACAATAATATAGACCACATATAATCCACCAAAAGTCTCCTAGAAATACAAGGAGAAATAACCATTCATTAAAGATGCAAAATCCAAAATCGGGATGGGACTTCCACATTCAACCTGACCATAGAATCGTTGACCCAAATCTCTCTTAAGCCATTCACCCCCATGCCATATTCCAAGCATGAATATGGGATCTCATAGAACACATCAATCAAAACTCATTTATGTATTCCAAAGGCCATCCATCTCAACCCATCAAACAATGATCCACCTCACGGTTGGACATCACAAAACCATCATCAGATTGGTCTCCATCCACACCTTCCAGGGCTTATAGAGTGTTTGTTCCAACCAAGGCTTCTAGGACTAGTAACTCAACCCACATCTTTTGTCGGGCTTCCAGAGCATTTGTCCAACCGAGGGCTTCCAAAGTATTTATCCAACCAAGGCTTCCAAGACTGGTAACTCAACCCAAGCTGTTACATGGCTTCCAGAGTGTTTGTCCAATCAGGGCTTCGAGGAACTAGAAACTCAATGCAAGCTGAGGAAACTTGAGAACCAACCAAAAACAAACAATGGATATAAACCCACAATCACCATGGCTATCTAGGAAATGGAAAGGTTAGGCAATCCATTATCAATCCATGTAATCCTCCATGCCAATGATATATCACAACCAAGAAACCAGATGCATGTGCCATGCATGCCAAAACTAGTGAAGAAATCATACATGCAACTCGATACCTGCAAGAAAATCTAATGTCGTTGTTGATCCCAATGCCTCCTTTCACTTTCCTGCTTTTCCTTTCCCTTCTTTCTCCAAGAATCCAAGTATGCCACACCCTCCAAGGGTGCTCCAAGAAAACTCTAAGTGTCCAAGAGTATGAGAGAAAGAATGATGAGAGAGAGCTCCAACACTGAACTGACAAAAGGTTACCAATTGGTCCTTAGAACTATTTTTATTGATCAGGCCTCTCTTTTCTTCATTGTCCATTATTTTCCTTCATTTTCCTCCTCACATGAAACCTGTGACCTTGCACCTCCTTTTTCTCATAATTTAGATTATTTTCAAAAATAAATGTGCCAAAAATGCCATTTTGCCTTCCCAAAGCCTTAGCCATTTCTTTTGCCAATTTCCTTAGCCATAAACAATCAAATGAACACCCCCTAGGATGTCTTACCCAACATTCAGCTTGGAATAAGTGTCGCATCGACCGTGGTTATTGTTTTTAACTTTTATTACATGGAATTTTCACCAAGGATGTTATAGACGAGGAAGTAGGGGATCCTTTCCGAATATTGCTCGAGGAAGTCCTCGAGCGATAGAGGAACACAATGATGGATAACCTTTCCCATATCCTTTGACAGCTGCCCATAGGCGACACATCTTCATCCAACAACCATTCTCGAGGTGTGACTCCTTTTAAGGTACAAATTAACTTTGAAATTCCCATATTTGAAGGCTAGATAGATGCAGACGATGTAGATAGATGGTTAAATCTATTGGAAAGATATTTTTTGGTTCATGAATTTTCTAATCGGCAAGAGATTACTTTGTCACTCCTAAAAGTTTCTCCCCATGTCAAGGACTAGTGGGAAACCTACTATGAACAAAAGGACGAAAGGGAACCTCCACTATTTTCAGTCGCACCCACTTGGAATTCTTTTTGAGACACCATCAAGGAACTATATTACCCTGTCGAGAGCTGTGAAGATAAATACATAAAGTGGACAACACTGTCATAGGGAAGCGAACAAGATGTGCTGAAGTTCACAAATATTTTTCATACCCTTCACACGAAGCTTGGTATCAAGGACTCATAGCAGAATTTGGTACTCAAGTACCGTGATTGTCTACACAAGTACATCTGGGACGAGATGGAGTGGCTGGACATCTCCTCGCTTGGTGCCACCTATCGATACATTGTAAAGATCGAGTAGAAATTTAAATAGAAGAAGTGAGACTTTGGATTTGTGAATATGAACCAAGGGAAATGTGCCCCCAAACTACAAAACAAAGGAAAAATCCAAGGTGCGGGGACCCAGGACAACCTGCCGAAGTCGCAAGCAAAGAAAAACACCAGAAAGACAAAGAAGGACACAGGGAAATGGTTTGAGTTCCATAAGAGCCCCTCTCATAACACAAGTGAGTGTTGAGACAAACAGTCACTGGTGGTCGAGGTGAAAGCTTAAGAATCAGATGCATGTTTCAAATCTAAGTTAGAGGCTAACTAGGGGAATGAGAAAGGGAAGAAGATTATTGATGTGGAGCCTAGAGCCACCATTACCACCAGTAAGATCTACAAGATTGAGCTAGAATATCCTTAGGAGGGGGAGCGACTTTTCCACTCACAGATGTGGGTGAAGGGTTCTCTGTTGTAGTTCATTGTCGATAGTGGAAGCCAAATGAACCTCATTTCAGTGGAGGTCGTGAAGCGGTTAAGCCTACCGACTACACCACACCTACAGTCTTACACCATCAAGTGGATTCTCCAAGGGCGAGATCTTCATGTCAGTGAATAGTTTCGCCTTCCCTACAACTTAAAGCCCTTCATAGGTGAGGTATTATGTGATGTTTCTCCTTTTGAAGTTTGTGATGTATTATTAGGCCAATCATACTTGTGGAAGCTTCACGCTGTGTATGAGTTTAGGCATTGCACTATTATTATTTCTTTTCGTAATAAGTTACAGAGGATATCTTATGTAGCATCGCCTACCGTCATCTCTTTGATCCCTACAAATAAATGCAGTAAGATCATTTCCAAGACCAAGAAATTTGTCTTTTTTATGATTCTCTCTCAGGGAAAGAAGAAGACTGTGGCCATATCCACAGCCTGTAGACAGGGCTTCTCCACATGGCAACAACAAATGGAAAAGGTCATGGAAGAGTATAGGGACATATTCACCTCACCCATAGGGGCACCCCTACACTTTCATGTCAGGCACTCCATTGATCTGACCCCGGGTGTGTCACTACCCAATAGACCAATCTATCGACACTCTGTTCTAGAGAACGATGAAATTAAGAGGCATATTCAGGAGTTCTTGCAGAAAGGGCATATCAAGACCTTCTGGACCAACTCAAGGGGGCCAAATAGTTTAACAATATTGGCTTAAAGTCTAGTTATCACCAGGTACCAATTGAACCCTCGAATGTGTGGAAGACTGCCTTCAAATCTAAGGAGGGTCTTTTCAATGTTTGGTCATGCCTTTCGGGTTGACGAATGCCCCCACAACCTTCATGTGGTTGATGGATGATAGCTTGTGACCCTTCACCAACTCATTCATGGTAGTGTACTGTTGTGGTAACACACAACCCCCCCATTTTTTACTTGTTTACTTCAAATAATGGGGACCCTCTCTATAAAAAATTTGGCTAAACGCCTTTTAAGATTTTTATTAAGTTGATTATCCTACGATTTTGTTAATTTTTCATTTTTTTCAGACTTCCGTTTTTTATTGCTTTGTTAAAATCAATTTTTATAGGCTTGCCATTGATATTTGTTTCGCCTCATTTGGTCAACTAGTTTGTAAATGACACTTCTTTAAAGTCTAATAATTTATGTTGCTTGGGTTAAAAATGTGTAAAATATACAATATTCCATTTTTTGTAATTAAATTAGTTTAATAATGCATTTATTTTAAATATTAACCCCTAGTTAGTTATTACTAACATTTTTTCATTTCTACTTATACATATCCCAGCGAAATCATGAGGCATCAAGATTTCAGTAATTTATTCTAACTTTCTATTTTCAAATAAATTACCAATATCAAAAATCCAAAATGTCAAAGTAGCTGTAGTTTATTTTTTTTTATTTTTTATCAAAGTGGTTGTAATTTAGATAAGTAAATTATGCTTTAAATAATTTCACAACTTAACTAAACCTCAATAAAATTAACCAAAAAAAACAAATAATATATATAAAATAAAAATTATTACGCGATTAGAAAATTGCATCAAAGATTTCAATCGCAACAAATTTAAAAAAAACCTCGACACCTCCCGATCTCCCTCCTGATTAAACCAAAGGGGCATAAGACGTTAAGGCATAAGTCTCATAACAAACTTTGTGATTTGTTTTTTTTAAGTTCCAAACTCACTCATACGTATGAGTGAAATGGAAAATTAATGTAATTAATATTAAAATAAAAATTAATATTTAATGTTTAATTTTAAATTAATTAATATATAAAATATAATTAATTTAATTTAATTAAAGTAAATAATTAATTATATTAATATTAATTAGTTTATAAATAGTTAATTATATTTTAGTTAGTTAGATTAATTAATAAATAAGTAGTTTAGTTTATGATTAATAATTAAACTAGAATTAATTATTAGATAATTAGAGTCTAATTTAGGATTAGATTTTTTAGCACATGACGTGCATGGTGTAATGGTAGGGGCGGATGGCTGTTGCACCCCCCACCCAAGTTCGAGTCCTGCAGAGGCGATTGATGTTGTATGTTGGAAAAATGTAAAGGTCCCGCACTAGCCTACAAAAAAAAAAAAAAAGGATTAGATATGCCAGATTTGACTCATCAACTATGGAGGCTCATAGATTGAGTTTTACTTGGCCAAATGACGCACAAGACGGCTCATTGGAAAGATAAAATCAAGGAGAATATTTCTGAGGAGGTTTCACTAACAGATTTGGTCATTTATTGGGTCTAAAAATAGGGAGAAGATCAAGCTCCGAATTTTTAAACAAAATCAATTTTCTTAGTTTTATTTTCTTCATTTTCATTTGCCCAAGTCTCTTCTAATTGCAGATTCATTAATCAATAATATCCTTGGCCAATTAAAATCATCATATGCATCAATAGAAAGCTCAGATTTCCTTTTCAATTGATTAATTGTATTTGATTGGATTTGTTTTAATGCCAAAATTGACATCTTGATTTTATTTTTGCATCTTAATTTATTTTGATTTCTTTTTGCAGGAAAACAGTAGAAGAGATATGGAGAAAAAGATCTCAATCAATGAGAATGCTCCAACAATTAAAGAATGGAATTTTGAGCAAATAAAATTGTGTTAGACAGATTTTCTTCAACAAACTTTCCTCTCAAAAATACCTTTGGAAATATTATAAATGAAAATTTGCAGAATGTAATTAGGGGCTGCCCTCCTCTGCAATTTTTGACTTCTAAAAGTACTTCTGCAATAGGAATTTAGAGTTGTAGGAGGGAGGAGAGAAAATCTCAGATCTGAGGATTATTGAGGATTTTTCCTTTGTATCTTCAATTATGTATGATGAGCAGAATTTGCACTATTTAAGCTCTAGTTTTGAAAGCAAAAGTTCAAACAATGTAAAAGACTGTTGGAGACTAAGATCAGAGAAATGGATTCAATAAATTGGTATTTCTAATACTGCCATTTCAAATACTAATTTCATTTTTATGATAACAAGAATGTGCCATTTTATTCACGTTTGGGCACTTGTGTTGATATGGGTACTTTGTCTCAATATTGTTATTATGTATCTCTGCTCTTATGGATTAAATTCTGATTTTTGAGTAACTATTTACTCATAAATCTGTCTTATAAAACTAATTTATTAAATAGTGATGTGTTGCGAACTATTTCCGCATATTATTGTTTAATTATTGGATTTACTGATTTAACAATCAATATTATTTTTGTGAATTACTTCTTGAGTGCTGTTGGTATATTATTTCAGTTAAGAGGTCTCAATAGGATGTGTTTCGGTATTCACGAATGTGAGTTATTGAATTACTTTATTAGCCTGATATTAACTAAAATCCAGTCATATTTAAATCCCTATCATTTAATTATTTTGCACTTAGTTGGGTTACATCTATATCTGCTTAATTGATATAGGATTATGATTAGTTTCTTTTGCTTGCATTATAGAATAAGTTTGCATTTAATTCTACATTCTTTTAAGTCCTCTTCTCAAAGGGGCAAAATTTTAGTTGTGGCTTGGCTGAACCCAAATCAGCTTAAGAGTCATTCTTTTGCCCGATCAGCAAGAAGAAATGATCTGATATCCCTGTCTATTGGTAGTTAAAGATATTATTGTAAACCAATAGCGATAAGGAAAATGTAACTGGAACTAGTTAAACCAGTCGGACCCACTACTCCAAATGGAAAATGAGCTGCTTTAAGGTTTGGACCGGATGGTTATCCCCCAATGTTGAAGTAGACATTTTTGGCCCTCAAAATTTTTGGCGCTAGAAGGAGGGCCTGAAACTTGTTGTCTATTGGAGTCTTTTGAATTTTAACATTTTATTTAAATCACGATGGCTCCTCTTAAACTTCCAATTTGGAGTTGTATCTATGAACATGCATCTTCCAATACTCCATCCGAAGTGGTAAGACTCTTGTCTTAGGTAAAGTTTAATGGTAAGAGAAATTCTTCTGCTTTTAATCATGTCTTTCACTTTATTTAAAAAGTTTCAAATTATGATTTTCAAGGAATTGATGAAGGCATTTTATGCAGAAGTTTTACTCTCACATTTGCGGCAAAAGCTAGGAAATGGTGTAGAAATCTTCCAGTTGTCTCAATTCACAGCTGGGATCAATTTGTTACAATTTTCATTTGTAAATTTGATGGCTATGATTATGAACATGTATGTGATGAAATTGAATATCTACGAAAATTTGAAAATGAATCTATTAGAGATTTTAATATTCGATTTCATTTGAATTGTTTAAGATTTAAAGTCGAAGATAAACCTACAGAAGAATAATCACTAGATTGGTTTGAATATATTTGTTTTCTTCCTCCCATTCCCAATCCATATGAAATCAGTTCACGCTTTGTTCCATCCCCTTCTAACATAAATGAGAATTACAATATGGATGTGAAAATAAGTTATGATGAAGTGGTTTCACAAAGCTTAGAAAACATTTCTAATCAAATGTAAGAAGGCAATAGCAACAATTTTGGAGAAAGAGCTTTCTTGAAATCTGAAAGTTACTTTGCAGTGAATTCAAAAAATCAGATTACAAATCGTCAAGTACAAGCAACAATCAAAGTAAATAATAACACGCAAATTGCTGTACAAATTTCTAAATTTTTTCATGATGAGCAAGTGCCAAATTCAGAGAACCAAAGCATAATTCTTCAAGAAAGCACAAGTAGACAAAGGAATGATCTACAATCTGAAATTTATAATGAGCATAATGTACAAGAGTTCTCAAACAAAAACATTTTTAATTGCATTATTTCAGATTCACATTTTTCCCTTTATCCTAATATTTTTAGTGACGGTAATTTTCCTCATCTTGTTAGTAATAATATTTTAGAAAATAAAGAGGTTGATCTAAATGAATTACCAATAAGTTTTTATCAAGATAGAGAAACAATTATTGATCATTTTTTTGCCATTAATGAACATGAAATTTTTATTCCTCCTTGTTTTGATATATTGGACGAGATCAAAGGAAATTCTAGAGAATATTGTGAAGTCGTTTATGATAATTACTTTGACATTGAGGATGTTGATTTCTATTCTTTTCAAGAGAATCCTCATGATAAAATTCAAATAACATCTAAGAATGAAGAACGTTTCAATTTAGAAATTATTCCACCCAATCCTCATTCTAGAGCAGCAAATTATCTTCATGATCTCACCATTCGAGAAAACATTTCAATTTATGATTCATATCATGATCAAGCTCTCATTCCTACTCATAATCATAATTCTCTTTCTAATTCATAAGTTGGAATTGACAATTATTCAAATTTTATTATTCTGGCCAATCCTTGTGAAAAAAATTATTTCAAAACAATCCCAATTGTGCTGTAACATTAGTTGTACCAATAGTGATTTCATTTTATTTTTTCTTTTACGTTTATTTTGTTTAAATTTAGATTTATTTTATGATTTTATTTTTCAAATTTTTGACACTTAGGCTGGCATATTGAGCACTTTACTAGTGAACACTCAATTGATGCATTGCTCTATTAGGAAATCAAAGTTTCATATTATAAACATGAACATTAAAAGCTATTAATATTTAAATTTCAATTGATGTTCATCTCTTATCAATTACGTCTTTCTTCTCCAAGGCATTGCCAACAATAGAGTGCATTTTCACAAACTAACCAGCAATCTAATCCAATTAATAAGTTTCCATTTTATTTAACAAATTTCCATCCATTTTTCATTGGCCTATTTGAAAACTATTTGGAAAGTTTTCCTTCAAGGAAGATTGTTAATAGTTTAACATTTGTAAGTAACACTGACAATTTTTTTCAGGCCTTTGGATCTAAAAGATCAACTCAACAATTTAGCCTGTTATCTTCTCTTTTCAAACCTTTCCAATCATTAATAGAAACCCATCTAGATTTCTATGATCCAATTGGTATTCAATTGGAAAAGAAATTTCAAGAGAAGGAGATTTTAATTAAGTTGCTAACAATAACTGTAAATTCTATTTACAGATTTATTTTTCTTAGTTCAATTAGATTTTTATTTTTATTACTAACATTTGAACTGTGTATATATGAAGGAATTAAAATGAGAGAATGGTTACATTGGAAATATGACTATACCTAGTCATTTTCATTTATATGGTTAGAATAGCAGTAGAATTAATTTAGTTAGTTTGTTTTATATTCTTAACAGTTTTGCAGATTAAAAAAAATAAAGCAAAGGAATCAGCCCTTCTCATACACGTTCAGTGAAACATTTTCTTCTCATTAGAAACTTTTTAATTCTTGCTTCCCATTTTTAAATCAAAATCTATTGCAACAATACCTCTACTATATCTCTATCTATTTTGAATAATGTCTTGACTAAATTCAATTGAGTTTGCACTTGGCACCGATCATCTCAAAGCCACTTTTCTTCATTTTGAGATTTCCTTCTAAAATTTTCTTTTGAAATTTATATATCGAAGGTTTCGATGATACAAAGCTTCTTGACATCATTATCCCGTGAAAAATATCACTGTCTGAGCTCAAAGGCTTAATACCAATTTGATGATTATTAATTAGTCTAACTTTTCGCTATAATCACATGAAGTTTATATTATTTTCCTTGAAATTGGTTAAAATGACCTTAAGGGTGTCCATGCTACTATGTACACACCTTTGATTAAATTATTTCATAATGAGTAGATTTACCCTATTTTAATCTTTAGTTATTATTTGATGTTGCAATATGCATCATATTTATTTACTAAAGGCATTATTGAATAGTCACTATAACAATACAGCTTCGTATCAAGTTAATTCATAATGAGCAGAGGTAATAAATTGTTGTTGCAATTCAAAAGGGAGCACATTCTCATTTTCGTTTCTGATGAATTCTATGAATTTCAAATTTTCTGAACATGAGTAATTTATTTCCTTTAGCTTGATTTCCCACTCTAATTTAGAATAAATAATGAGATGATTTTAAACAAAGTCAGAATTTTGATAAATCCAAGGAAGAATTTGAAGATTCATGAGGTAAAATTTACAGACAATTTCCTTCCAGGTACGCATTTACAAGTTCATTCTCATTTATTTTCTATTTTCCTTAGTTTACTTCTGATTCTTGTTCTGTTTCATTAGCAGGGTTCCATTTATTTTCGGAACTTGAAGTAAACAGCGAACCCATTTCAAATTTGCAAGGATTTCAAGGAAATTTTATTTCTGATTCATTAGAATTTGAGTATTCTTTAACTTTGCTTTCATTCATTAGAAAACCCAATAAACATTTAAAATAATATTGGAAGATTCATATTCGAACATTTCATATCGTCGATACTATAAAATCCATACATCTTCGATGTTCCTTTTCACTCATTCTTCGATAAAACGACTTTACCAATATTGTGATGTTCACATAATTCTGGACCCGATATGAAATTTAAATCAAGTTCATAAAAATATTGCATCCATTCAATCGCAATAATGGTAGGGGCATAATTTTAAAAGTACCAATGTCTCGGATCTGATATGATATTAAATTCTCATAATAAATTTATCAGGTCCATTCTTCATCGCACATCGGTATATCAAAATTATTACATCGTGTACTTAAGTTTGCCGCTTGTCGATTTCTTTTGAGATCCAAAGCCGGTCCCACCTAAGAGCCACGTCATTCATCACATTCTCACTATCGCAAGAATCATATTGGAATTTCCGACATAACTATTTTCCAATATTCTGATATGCTGATATCACAATTTCTTCATCGCATTTTTATTTATGCTCATATCACAATTCCAAATCTGCATTGTGCAATGTACAATGTGTGATGTGAGAAGTATAAAGCACGATGTGACTATTCCCCCTCGATATAAAAATTCTTCAATATTGTGATTGCTCCATCTCATTGCATATATTCTCATCGCATGTTCTCATATCGCAAATTTGCCATTGTAACAAATATATCGCATCGCAGAGTTAAAATGAAACTTTATCTTAAGATTTTCTGATGCGACAGACTCCAATGCATGCCTATATGCCATTAACATTTAATCGATATATGGTATATCAACAAAGGTGAAATTTTGTAGATTAAACTTTAAGTATGGTGAAGAATCATGCAATGTGAGTCATCCGATAAGGTGTTGGGTTGTATGGAATATTTTAAAGCAATCTTGCGTAACCGCTATGGTACTAAAGCAATTGCTAACAATTTTGCAGCATATTTAAATCATTTCGATTTCTCATATATTTCGATTTTAAATAATTCCTTAATTAATATGAAATTAAAGACCTTGCTATCTTCACATTTAAATTTCGTTATCTTAGATTTGGTCATAATTTTGGACAATTTATAAAAATCATGGAGTTTATATGAAACTTATAATATTTTTAGAACATTTATCACTGCATATTCTCATTCTCATTTCTGATGCATTTGTTTTAATTTTAATTCCTTTGAACACAAAGCATCCCCTTTTTCACATTTTGTTGTTTGCTTTAGTTTAAATAAAATAAATAATGATTTTGGGTTATAGGATTTTGGTTAGTTTGACTTCTTCATGTTTTTAATGTTAATTGAAAGAAGAATTCAGTTAGTATTGGAGAAACTGATACCTCTCAGGTAAGATTAAATGCCATTATCCAATGGTAAGATTCATGTACCCACTTTCATTAATTTCCATTTCGTTACTTTAGTTTCAGTTTTTTTTTTTGATAGATAAATCTATTTTGCAGCGCTTCATAAAAGCTTTCAATCCTCTGTCAAATCATATTTTGGAAGTCCTATACTCTTTTCCTGGTTTTATTTCAAGAAGCAGTGATAATCTTCGTTGAAATAGCTACACTAGGAAGTTTCTGAACCTGTAGCTTGTTTATTTAAGAATTCATTTTACTAGAAAATGATTAAGATGATGCTTTGAAACAAGAATATTGACATCAGATAGAAAGTTTTCATTGTGGCTGAATTTTATCATCACTGCTATCTAAAGCTTAAAACCTTTACAACTCTACAAGGTATAATTTATCTGAATCTCGACATAAGAAGGAATGATTACATGATTATTTTCATTTATTTCATTTTGTTGAGACATTGGTATAAATATTCTTGTTAGAGTTTGTCTTTCAAAACTTGGATTTTCCTTTTCACTTTTAATTTCTTTATTTTTATTTTTGTTTGCTGATTCCTTTTCCCACTTTACCTTAAGAATTCTTTTCTTTTTGTTTTCAGTTTTAATTTTAGTGACTTTTCCATGATTTATATGGAAGACCTTCTTGTTACCTAACAATGGTTGGCATACATAGGGAAAAATTGTTAATAGTCTACTATTAGTTTTTTCTTAAAAATCTCTTAATAAAATTTGTTTTTATTATTATAAAGGTAGACATACTTAAGAAAGAGATTACAAAACATGACAAGTTGACAAAGTATCATAAAATCTGAGAAATTTCTTTTTCATCAAAATTGTAATTATTTTGAGATTTTAATATTTTATTAAGATCTTTCAAATTTCTATTATCAGTCAAGAAAAGTTATTTTTAACCAAATAAAGACACTTTACAACAAAGCACCTTTAACTCTGAAATTTTTATTCTTAACTCTTAATAAGTCAATGATTTTCCCTAACCAAAAAGTCTTATTTTTCTAGAGTGTAATCTAAAAATATATTTAAACTTAAAAGATAAGAATTTTTATCATGAGCTTGCTTACCATGATCATAGGGGAAAAATAGGCTGACATTACCAACATTGCTAAACAAACCAGGGTAATGGCTTATGTTTGCAAACAATTATAAGACAAAGGGTCTCATCACGAGCCAGCTTGTTCAGTCCAATTATAACCAGTGAATGTCATTGTCAACTATCTAGCTACCAAACTAGGACAATGAATTTTAAAAACTAAAAAAAATAAAAAAATACAAATAAAATAAACATATATAAATGGATTTATCTCTAGGTCAATAATTCTTAAATAGATGAGATTTTGAATCATTCATGATTAAAAGGTAACCCTATCGAAAATATGGATGTTCACTGGCAGTTGTGGCTCTACCTGTGACAAATGAGTATATTTTAAAAGCTAAGCCGTAAACTGACCCTTGCTTTATCTCTACAACTAATTAATGACTGATATATAGTTTTGAAATATTTTAATTTATGAGGAATTTTAAGAAAAATTACAGTAAGATGATTCTTGCTTTTATTCAGACTAATGAACCTAATCAAGCATTCCAAAAATCATTTTTTCTTCTTTAATTATTTTTACTTTAATTTTAGGAAAATCTCATTCATACCAAATAGAGATAACTAGTTCTTCTCCCGTGTGTCGCTATTGTTTTGGTAAAACACAATCCCCCCATTTTTGACTTGTTTACTTCAAATAATGGGGACCATTTCTATAAATTTTTTGGCTAAACGCCTTTTAGGATTTTTATTAAGTTGATTATCATACGATTTTGTTAATTTTTCATTTTTTTCAGAGTTTCGTTTTTCATTGCTTTGTTAAAATCAATTTTTATAAGCTTTCCATTGATACTTGTTTCGCCTCATTTGGTCAACTGGTTTGTAAATAACATTCCTTTGAATTCTAATCATTTATGTCGTCTGGGTTAAAAATGTGTAAAATATACCATATTTCATTTTTTGTAATTAAATTAGTTCAATAATGCATTTATTTTAAATATTAACCTTTAGTTAGTTATTATTAACATTTTTTCATTTTTATTTATACATAACCCAGCGAAATCATGAAGCATCGGGATTTCAGTAATTTATTTTAATTTTCTATTTTCAAATAAATTACTAATCTCGAAAATTTAAAATGTCAAAATAGCTGTAGTTTATTTTTTTATTTTTTATCAAAGTAGTTGTAATTTAGATAAGTAAATTGTACCTTAAATAATTTCATAACTAAACTAAACCTCAATAAAATTAAAAAAAAGTTAATATATAAAAAATATATATATAAAATAAAAATTATTACGCGATTGGAATATCGCATCAGAGATTTCAATTGCAACAAATTTAAAAAAAAACCTCGACACCTCTCGATCTCCCTCTCGAGTAAACCAAAGGGGCAAAGGGGCATAAGACGTTAAGACATAAGTCTCATAACAAACATTGTGATTCTTTTTTTTTTTCCAAACTCCTCATACATATGAGTGAAATGGAAAATTAATGTAATTAATATTAAAACAAAAATTAATATTTAATATTTAATTTTACATTAATTAATATATAAAATATAATTAATTTAAGTTAATTTAAATTAATTATTAATTAAATTAATATTAATTAGTTTATAAATGGTTAATTATGTTTTAGTTAGTTAGATTAATTAATAAATAAGCAGTTTAGTTTATGATTAACAATTAAACTAGAATTACTTATTAGATAATTAGAGTTTAATTTAGGATTAGATTTTTTAATTAAAATTATGATTTTTAGCCTAGCAATAGAATTTCCGAAATTATGCCAGATTTGACTCATCAACTTTGGAGGCTCATAGATTGAGTTTTATTTGGCTAAATGAGGCACATAACGCCTCATTGAAAAGATAAAATCAAGGAGAACATTTCTGAGGAGGTTTCACTAATAGATTTAGTCATTTATTAGGTCTAAAAATATGCAGAAGATCAAGCTATGATTTTTTAAACAAAATCAATTTTCTGAGTTTTATTTTCTTTATTTTCATTTGCCCAAGCCTCTTCTAATTGCAGATTCATTCATCAATAATATCCTTGACCAATTAAAATCATCATATGCATCAATAGAAAGCTCAGATTTCCTTTTCAATTAATTAATTGTATTTGATTGGATTTGTTTTAATGCCAAAAATGACATCTTGATTTTATTTTTGCATCTTAATTATTTTTTATTTCTTTTTATAGAAAAACAGTAGAAGAGATATGGAGAAAAAGATCTCAATCAATGAGAATGCTCCAGCAATTAGATATTGGAATTTTGAGCAAATAAAATTGGACTGGGTAGATTTTTCTTCAACAAACTTTCCTCTCAAAAATACCATTGGAAATATTTAAATGGCATATTGCAGAATGTGATTAGGGGCTTCTTTCCTCTGCAATTTTGGACTTTTAAAAGCACATCTACAATAGGAATGTAGAGTTGTAGGAGTGAGGAGAGAAAATATCATATCTAAGGATTATTGAGGATTTTTTCTTTGTATCTTGAATTATGTATGATGGATAGAGTTTGCATTATTAAAGCTCTAGTTTTGAAAGAAGAAGTTCAAGCAATTTAAAGGACTATTGGAGACTAGGGTCAGACAAATGGATTGAATAAATTGGTATTTCTAATACTACTGTTTCAAATACTAGTTTCATTTTTATGATAACAAGAATGTGTCATTTTATTCATGTTTGTGCACTTGTGTTGATATGGGTAATTTGTTTCAATATTTTTATTATGTATCTTTGCTTTTATGGATTAAATTTTGATTTCTGAGTAATTATTTACTCAGAAATATATTTTATAAAACTGATTTATTAAATAGTGATGTGTTGTGAACTATTTCCGCATATTATTGTTTAATTATTGGATTTATTGATTTGACAATCAATATCATTTTTGTGAATTACTTCCTAAGTGTTGTTGGTCTATTATTTCAGTTAAGAGGTTTCAATAGGATGTGTTTCGGTATTCATGAATGTCAGTTAATTGAATTACTTCATTAGCCTGATACTAACTAAAAGCTAGACATATTTAAATCCTTATCATTTAATTATTTTGCTCTTAGTTGGGTTAGAGCTATATCTGCCTAATTGAGGTAGGATTATGATTAGTTTCTTTTGCTTACATTATAGAATAAGTTTGCATTTAATTCTACATTCTTTTAAGTCCTATTCTCAAAGAGGAAAAATTTTTGTTGTGGCTTGGCTGAACCCAAATCAGCTTAAGGGTCATTCTCTTGCCTGATCAGCAAGAAGAAATGATCTGATATCCTTTTCTATTGGTAGTTAAAGATATTATCGTAAACCAATAGCGATATGGAAAAGGTAATTGGACCTAGTTAAACCAGTCGAAGCCACTACTCCAAATGGAAAAGGCGTTACTTTAAGTTCTAAACTGGGTGGTTATCCCCCAATGTTGAGGCAGACATTTTTGGCCCTCAACATGTACCTAGACAAGATCCTGATCTTCATACGAAGTTTGGAAGAGTACATACACCATATTTGATAGTTTCTCTAAACCTTGCGGTGGCACAATTGTGTGCCAATTTGGAGAAATCACTTTTGGTATGACCCAGGTTAAATATTTGAGGTACATCATTGATGAGTAGGGTGTGCATGTGGACTCAGCCAAGATACAAGTTATTTGAGATTGGCTAGCCCCAAACACTCTTACAGAGCTCTGCAAATTTCTGGGTCTTACCAATTTCTATCATAGGTTAATGTTGGGATTCTCTCATATCACTTGGAATTTGAGTCAAGTCACCAAAGGTGGACTGAAAGCAAAGTTTTTTTGGTTTGAATCCAAACATAAGGAATTATTTGATTTGAAGCATCGCCTATGCTCTGCACCAATGCTCACATTAACAGTCCTGCAACAACCATTTGAAGTTGAGACAGATGCCTCTAACTATGCTATTGGTGCAGTTCTTACCAAGCAGGGGCATTTGGTGGCATATCACAGTGAGAAACTTTTAGATACACTCTAAAAGTATCCCACTTATGACAAATAGATGTATTCTATTATGCAGGCCTACCGGCAATGGAAGCATTACATTATGGGGAAGGAAATGGTCATCCACACAGAACACCAACCCCTACAGTTCATATAGACATAAGGAAAGTTGCAGAATGATTTCCATATGAAATGGTCCACATATCTGAAAAAGTTCCATTTGAACATCAAGTACAAGAAGAGAAACATGAATAATTTTGCAGACTCTATTAGCTGACCACTGGTTATGCTACTGACCACTGTGCTTGATGCTTATGGACACAAGACTTCGGGGTGACTAGATCTTTATAAGAGTGAGCTAGAATTTGGAAACACATACTAGATGCTCCTGGAAGGCCCACAAGTTCCATATTTTCACCTTTAGGGCACAATGTTATGCCACCTGGGACACCTCTATGTTCCTACAAGCGAGCATGCCAAGATTATTTAGAAGGTGCACTACATTCAGGTTGTTGGACATTTCAGAGTAGAGAAATAGTGGAACTGCTAGAGAAATATTTTTATTGGGCAAACCTTCGATGAGATGTTGGGAAGTACATCAAATCCTGTACTTCCTGCGCCATTTTAAAACCAACAATTAAGAAGAAAGGCTTATATAATCCTCTGCCTACTCATAGTTAGCCTTGGGAATCCATCTCCATGGATTACATGTTGGGCCTTCCTTCTACTAAGCATGGCAATGATTGTGTGTTTGTGATCATCGACAGATTCTCTAAGATGGTTATTATGATGGTCTGCAATAATATTATCACAACAAAAACCAATGCTAAGCTCTTTTTTGAATGAATGTGGGTACATTTTTGGATCCTAAAGTCCATTATCTCAGATAGGGAGAAAACGTTCTTAATACATTTTGGTCAAGCCTTTGGTCGATGTTGGATACCAAACTCACTATGTCCATGGCCTTCCACCCCCAAATTGATTGCCAAATAGAGGTCATCAACAGGATGATCATGCACATGTTGCGCATTTACAAATCGAAGTATCCATGCACATAGGATGATAGCTTCCCCTATGTCCAACATAGCTACAAAAAATCTCTCCATAGCTCAACTAGCCACAGCCCCTTTCGGGTGGCTTTGGGATCCCAACCACTATGTCCCATGTATGTGGCCATACCATTTGCAACTACTCAAGCAGATTCGGCTGATGTCTAGTTTGAAGCTGACCAGATTAAGAAATTAATTGAGAGCATTCAACACATCCATGAACAGGTCCATGATATATTGGACAAAGCCAATGCTAAGTACAAGCAATGTCATGATCAACATTGAGTGCCACACAAGTTCCATGTGGGTGACAAAGTTTGGTTACATGTGCAGAAGGAGCACCTCGATGGGCCCCACCGCAAGCTTCATCTTCTTCGATATGGGTCATAACCCATCACCAAGGCTATAGATAAAAAATCCTTCGATCTAAGCATTCTATCGTTCCTTGGCTTACACCCAGTGTTAAATATGGATCGACTGCGACCATACTTTCCTCCATTGTTGGACATATCCGACGTTGTTGAGCAGATGACACCAAAAAATCTCAACCCAAGATACATAGAGGAGGCCGCAACTGACAAGACCATGGAAACGTAGATCAAGAACACTCGCCAGTAGAGGATCTAGCTATAGCAAGTTGTGAAGGCATGCCAACTCCTTTATGAAGGCAAGTGGTTCACCAAGGACCAAGTTCAACAAAAATTTCCTCACCTCATGGAGGCTCTGCATGTAAAGAGGACCATTGCTTCCTAAGGGGGGAGGAATGATCTAGGTGGATATTGGTGGCCACTCACCTATTCCACCTAGACATCTAGTTGGTTTCATCAGTTTCCTTGATTATAGCATCATTTACTATTTTTAGCATTTTTTTGGGTCCTGAACTTCTTGAGCTATTTTGACCCCTAAATGACATTTTTTTGAGTTCTGAAGTGGGCCAATAGCCATAGGTTGGGGCATGCAGAAAATATTGTAATAATTGGATGTATATTTCTAACGAGGCATCATATGCATCAAACAAAGACCATATGACCAAGTTACGACCCCAAGAAGTTGGCTACCCAACTAACCCCAACGAGATTGACCATAACTCTTGGCATTCCATCTCCTAGGGTTAGGTTTTGGTTTTTCAGGTTTTCCCGCTATTGTTCAATAATAAAAAGGCCCTTGAGCCTCATTGTAACATAGCTCAAAGGCATGTATTTCCCACATCTCTTGTTAGAAATAACCTACCATTGCCCGAGCTAGTTTATTTCCATTCTGTATGTAAGCATATTTCAGTTCTTTGATATTACTGAAATGAAGTTTTATTTATATTGCATTTCTGTGTATGTTTATATCTACATTTTTTTGCATTCTTGCATAAGTCCGACAAAGTATTTAAACATACAAAAACAAAACATCATTGTGTTAAGGCAAATCTTAACCAACACATACACTAGTAAGTCTCCATGGCCATGGTTGTACTCGTGTGTTAATATCAACACTTTGTTAATCATAATATTGGAACTCTTGAATGTAAAAAAGTGAATAATTGAAAGAGATGAGGAAACATGGATATTAAAGAGTCGATCCATATGGATTTCTGATGGGGATAGTAACACTAGGTTCTTCCATAGATATGTCAATCACCATATAAATGTGAACAATATTTGGTCCATGAAGGAAAACGATGGGAATTTTTTCTCCTCATTTTTGGACATTGCACACATTAGTGTTCATAATTTGAAATCCCTTCTCTTGCGGCCTAGAGGATGCCCCATTTTGGAGCTTCTTAATTCTCTCTCTTTGTTTCCTACCTGCATATCCAAGGACATGAATGCTTCCCTTACAAAAGAAATCATAGCAGGTGAATTTCAAGCAACCCTTTTCTCTATCCAAAATAAGAAAAGTCTTGGTCCCAATGGTATGATAGTGGACTTCTACATTGGGTTTTTTGGTTTAATCAAAGAGGATCTCTTAAAGGTTGTAAAATAATCCCAAAGTTCAGGTTAGGTCTTAGGCACAATCAAATCGATGTTCATTTCTCTTACTCCCAAGAAATAAGAGGTGAATTCTTTTGATGACTATAGAATCGTGTTTCAATGTGATTTATAAAATTATATCTAGAATTATTACAACCATATTGAATCCTATTATGAGCGAGATAATTATAGAGGAGAAATTTGGTTTTTTACAAAACTATTATATTCATGATGTTGTCTCACTAGCTCAGAAATATGTCCACTATACAAAAACAAGGAACATTTCAACTGTTGCTATTAAAATTGATCTTTTGAAAGCATACAATTGCATGGAATGGGCCTTCCTACGGTTGGTTCTCAATCAAATGGGCATAAATCACGCCACTATTAACTGGATAATGGGATGTATTTCCTCTTCTAGTTTTGTTGCTCTTATTAATGACCATCCATTATACTTTTTCAATTCCACTCGAGGCTTGTGACAAGGCTTCCCCTTATATCCCCTTCTCTTTCTTCTAGTGTTAGATTTGTTAAGTAGGATTTCGAGGGATGCCATTGAAAAGGGAAGACTGAAGGGAAATGGCATATCTCAAAATGTCTCCATCTCTCATTTGTTGTTTATTAGTGATGTTTTTCTTTTCTCGATGGGATATGTGCAATATATTCAAGAGATCTCCATTATCCTATATCACTTCTCCCCTCTTACTAGAATAATGGTTAATATTCAAAAATCTACTTTATCTCATTATTTCTTGTCTAAAAGGATCTTATATTTTTTTCAATAGTGCTTTCATTTTCAGTTAAAGCCACTCAAAGATGGAGTGAAATATCTAGGCTTTATGTTAAAATAAAATTATTATTGATTCAATGATTGGATATGGATGATCAAGAAGGTTGAACGTAAGATTTATATTTGGATGAACATCTTTTTATCATGAGGTAGGTGTCTAGTCTTAGTAAAATATTTTCTAGAGAGCATCTTTGTTTATTGGACCTCCATTGCATGGGTTCCTAAAAGTATTTTAAAAAACATAAGGAAGTTGAGTTTCCATTTTTTGTGTTCAGGTCAGAAGGATAAGATGGGTTGGCATTTAGTAGTTTGGGATCAAATTGCTTCTCTAAAAGCCTTTGGAGAATGGGGATTGAAAAATATTCATTATTTTTTTCACTTTGTTTGCTTATATTTTATGGAACCTTATAAAAACTTCATTCCTTTGGGGTCATGAACTCAAATCAAAATACTTAGGAAATAGATCCTTTATTAATTAGTATAGGGATTTTTGGCTTGATGGGCCCTAAACCAGGTTCAAAGTTAGTTGTGCCAACCAACAAAACCCTAAATTGCTGGTACTTTCGGTAACAACCCGCGTAGCGCAGGCTGCAGTCTCACCCGCAGCAGTATTGGGGAGAACCAGGTTTTTGCATCTAGAGGCCTATGTGATGGGTTCTTGCGTCTGCTAGTGTTGGGTGTGGGATCCCCCAAGGGCAGTTTTGGGGCTAAAATCCCATATTTTGGTCATAATTATGTAATCCAAGTGTAAAGACTCTGCATTTTGTGGTCACGGAGTGCGTAGATGTTAAAGAGTCATAGGGTTGTTCGCCCTTATTTTGGAATGTATTGTCGGCTGTAGAGGACCTACCGATGGTCCGCAGACCATGGGATTGTATAAATAGAGCTAAGCTCTAAGTAGTTATAAGAATGAATCAATCAAGCAAGATCAAACATGTATGAGAGATAGCTCTGAAGTAGAAGTCGAAGTCTTGGGTCATAGCGTAGGTAGAGGCTCTGCAACTGAGTGCGTGAAGGCCTAGAAGTCCATAGTTGAGTGCGCAGACCCCTGCAGCTGAGTGCACAGGGCAGGTCGTGTCTGTAATTGTTCAAAATTATCAATAAAGAGAAGTATTATACAATTTCTGCGTCTTTATTTCCTGTTTATGCCTCTTATTATATTGGGTATGAATTTCACTTATAATGCTTATATGATGCACGAATATATGTAATTGTGGTGGATAAGTGAAAGCAAGTAAGAACATCTGTTACGCGAAGCTAACTAAGCTCTGTTAATAAGATAAGTAAGAAAATTAGCCTGGTTGGGGAAATATCATAGTTTGCTGACCTAGCAGTGCAAAAGTATATCAATCCCTGGTTAGGGCTACGCGAAAACTAATTGTACCCTTTCACGAAGGTACTGAACGGTGGAACAGAGGGCTAAGCAACCTACACGAAGGTAGGTATAGCTAGAATAAACCGACATCACATCCATCTCAAGGGTGTGGAAGCATGGTTCCGGCATCCCCCCATACTACTTCAGGTGAGACTTCAGTCCGTGCTCCACGGGCTGATGCTTAAAGGGCCAGTTGCGTAGGGATTTGTTTGGCTAAACTAACGCTGAACCTGGGTCAGGACCCCTCAAGCCAGCAAACGGTTCCATTGCCAGGTTCAGAATCTACATAAGAGATGTGTGATGTGATATCACTGGAATCCAACTAAAAAAGAAATCGAAGGCTGGTTGGATAGAAGGATTCACGAGTTTGCGGCACAAGTAAACAAAAAACCACAAATTTCAAAAGAACAGTGGTTGGACTGATACATGTATACGAAGATCCACAAAATCTTTTTCACCTCCTTTCCTACTGAGCTATACGAGTGGATCACAAAGCTAGTAGATAGCCAAGGAAGTTGGAAACTTGACGGTCCTATTGTGTGGACCCTAAAGCTAGTGCAAATGTTGGAAGCATCGGAGGATAAGATCACATGCGTTGGCGACCATTAGCTTGATCGCATCATAGGAGGGTTTGTTACTGAATTCGCGGTCAACACCTCAGTCAGCTATAGTGAGGCAAAGCGATGCTTTTTCAAAGAACCGCGAGGTAAGTATGTAGAGTCTCTGAATACTTGGATTAAAATGTTGCTGTGCGAAAAACAGGTTATGCAGAAACCTTGATGTTTGGGACTATGCGAAGCAGAAAAAGTTACAGAAATGAAGGAAATAAGGGTCCAGAGTATAGCCCCTTGATTTCACCTCCGCAAGGGGATGAAGAAGGGGTAGCGAAGGTCTCTCCACGAAGTGCTATTCAGTTGATAAGACAAGGACTCCCGTGAATACCACCTTTGCCCACACCACCTCCATCTTCACCACCATCGCCTCCAACTTCACTCGTACCACCTGCACCTCCACTGCGATTCAGTATGGTGAATACAATGAAGTTGCCTTTGTTCAAAGGCTTGGGAGATGAGGACTCGGACCAATTCTAGTTCCTTGTGAGGGCTATATGGGAAGCTCAATTTTTTACAGATGATCATATAAAGAAGGTAACGCTGGTTAATGCTTTGCAAGATCACACACTAACCTGGTACATTAAGTACTATAACGATAACATAAATGCTAGAGTAACGGACATCCAAGTAGCACTAAATAGGGAATTTAGTAGGCCTAAGTCTGAGTCGCATTTGATTGTGGGATTCAAAGAGATCGCGATGCGACTAGGCGAGACACCATGGGAATTGGATCAAATATTGAAGTGTCAAATCCGTGAAGCCAATATGAATTGGACAGATGGACAACATCGCGAGTGGTTTGTGGATTTGCTACTACCCCACTTAACGAGCACGCTGTCGCATTAGAAGATAACAACTCAGGCAGAGGCCTTGGAGATTTCCATGAGACTACATGAGACTCCGATGCAAGATCCTAATCTAGGAGTTCAGCAGATCCATGTACAGCTGCAGAATCTGTGCCTTGAGATGCAATGTCTGAAGCAGGACAGGATGGTTCGACCAGAGCTACGTGAGGAGGTATGGTGCTTGAAATGCAAGAGTCAGGGTCATGACAAAGACCACTACCTGGTCTTTAAAAATTACCTTGCAGGAGGAGGGCCGATGCCTTTAAGGCTGGAAGCTCAAGCAGGACCTAGCGCAACACCTGCTTTATGGTGCACTATCTGTCAAGTAGCCGGAAAGCATGCTACGGATAACTATCACTTGCTACAGAAGTATGTGCAAAAACCACGACAATTGTTCTGCAACTTTTGCAGATTGGTAGGACATGATGAGCATACTTGCAGGAGCTATGAAGTGATGATGGATAGAAATTCCACCTACAAGGTTCAGGCCAAAATGTGGCCCCTTGACCAGAATTGAGGGATGGTATGGATAGGATTTCAGGGGTAAAAACGAGGCCGAGGTGGAGGAGGACGTGGTAGAGGTCGAGGACATTTGATTTGCTACAATTACGGAGGGCCAGGACACTATGCCCACGATTGCACTAATCCAATGCACCCATCGTGCAAGTATTGAACACTGTTTGATCATGAAATAGAATATTGTCCTATGTTGATAGCTAGGATATGTGACAAAGGGGCGCTGCCGCCTCCCCCAACTCGAAACCTATAGATGATGAGGTCTAAGCCGCACGAGGAAGATCCAAACATAAATACAATGCTTCGGAGTGGAATTGCGATGGGAGATGACAAGGGGAAACAGACGGAAGACAATACATGGGTTTGAAAAACCCCGACAAAAGAGGCTGAGTTCGATTTGGAGCGTGCTCATGAAGCCTTCATGGAAGCTAAGAAGAGCTTCACTGAGGCCTCCACTTCAAGAAGCAAGGATAAACTAGAGCTGGAGATGGACCCCTCTATGCTCAAAACTTTCCTGGAAACTTGTATGAAGTTATTGCGTGATAGTAAGGTTGTGAAAGGGTTACAAGAACTCATCAATAGATGTGCTAGGATTGTGCCAGGTGAACTGTGCATAGTCCAAAATATTGGTAAGCATAAGACAATGATGGGGTGTGAAATGAGACTCACTATGCAGATCAGAGAATACGAAATGGATCCAGTAATTTTTGATTTAGGATAAGATGCGAATGTTATATCGAAACAAACATGGGAGTGAACGGGGAGACCTTCGCTGCAATGGTCTCCAATTCAGGAAAGGATGGCGAATCAGTAGAAAATCATTCCGATGGGGCGACTTCAGGGAGTAACCATGGATATTGAGGGAGCGAGTACGCTGGTAGATTTTGAAGTAATAGAGATTGTTGATGATAGCGATCTCTACCTTGCACTCCTAGTAATTGAATGGGGTATTGATATGAATGGGGTAATCAATCTGAAGAAGCGAAAGATGATCTTTGAGAAGAAATCACCGCATGTAATAATACCCCTGGATCCTGCTGAAGGATTGTGCTATACGGAATCAGTCCGTAATTATGAGAGTGATGATGATCTGTACTACATCTATAAGATAACAGTGCAAGACCAAGCCTGGGTGAATCCCATCACGGATGGACAGATTACATGGGATCGTGAGAGTTCCTGCACTTCAGATTCTGATGAAGAAATAGAACACTAGCAGAATCGGTTGCATGAAGTAACTATGTTGAATTGCAACATGATGACCCAATCGCTGCACTGTGTGTTGTTAGAGGTAAGAGCTCTACCTAGATATGATGGTCTAAATGAGGTAGATGTATTTTTGGATGCATTTGAAAGTGAGGTGCTAGAAAAACAATGCTTCTAGGCTTTGCACTGGGCATTGTGTGCTACGCCGGCAAGATGGTGGGGTACGCACAAGGGAAGATTTGATGATTGGCGCGACTGTAGGAGGATGATGAGAGCACAATTTGGGAAGCCTAGGATGTGACTCATAGACAAGTACGATGGGAAGAATTATCCGTGCATGCATTTGGCCAAATGGAAGCAGGCCTATGGAGAAAAGCCACAACTTGAATGGGTGCACCTATTCTGTCATACCCTGGATGTTATCCCAATGAATTGGTATATAAAAAAGAGCTCCACCATGGGACAAGTGAATGGGATATCCTGCGCTAAGGATTCATGATGGCATTTAGTTTTGAGGACGAGTTTGACAGTATTGATGAAGTGCTACAAGAGGTGAAAGCAACCATCTTTAGGATACCGCAGGATCCTTTAGACCTGACGTAGCCTGAATGGGCTACTCAACTGAGTCACACACTAGAATGTTATAATGTAACTGCTGAAGAGAAGGACAAGGATCCGCGGAAGATTAACATTTCAGAAACAAAGGGCCACCGTGAGGTCCAAGGACTGCAGATTGAGAACCTTGATATAACCGTGCCAGTGAGAACTAAACAGGTGAACATTGGTATGGAGGCAGAACCCAAATTCATGAAGATTGGAGACACTGGGATGACACTGAATTACTCTGCGAGTATCAGGACTTATTCCCTACCAAGTTTATGGATTTGAAAGGAATAATTAGAGATCTAGGAGTGATGAAGATCACGTTAAAACCTAACATGAAGCCAGTTAATCAGAGGCCTTACCACCTGAATCCAAAATACAAGGAAAAGGTCCGCTTGGAGATAGACAAAATGTTAGCAACATGCATCATTGCGCCTGTGGACGAATCTAATGGGAAAGCCCAATGGTGGTGCAAGAGAAGAAGTAGAAGGATGAGATAAGGATATGGGTGGATCTCATAAAACTAAATGACGCTTGTGTGCATGATCCTTTCCCAACTCTGTTCACGGATGAAGTGTCAGACAATGTAGGTGGCAAGGAAGCATACTCCTTCACTGATGGGTTCTCTGGGTACCACCAAATCAAAATCGCGTCAGAGGATAGGAGTAAGAAAACCTTCATGACTGAGTGGGGTTGTTTTCAATACACTACAATGCCATTTGGGTTGAAGAATGCGCCTGCTATCTTTTCACGTGTGGTCGTTGCGGAATTCAAGGAATTCACTCATAAGTTCCTGGAGGTATATTTTGATGACTGGACTGTATTTGGGCTGGTTAAGCCCCATGTAGCAAGATTGCGCTTGATGCTAGATACCTGTCGAAGATACCAAATTGTGCTTAACCTCAAGAAGTGTATGTTTTGTGTTCCTTTTGGGAACCTATTGGGGCATGTGGTTTGCAGACAAGGGCTGAAGGTAGACCCCACGAAGATCACTGTGATTTTGAACTTGGAAGCATCGAGGACTGTAAAACAGCTGCACGATACTCTGGGACATACGAGATATTACAGGAAGTTTATCGAAGGCTATGCCCAGATCACCGTGCTGATGGAAATTTTTTTGAAGAAGAATGTCTCGTTCTGCTGGAACGATGACTATAATAAAAGCTTGGATATATTGAAAGAAAAGATGGTTACTGCACCGATTCTAGTCTTTCCGAACTGGAAGAAAGAGATTCATGTACATGTTGACGCATCATGTATAGCACTAGAGGCAGTACTAACATAGGATGGCAGAGAAGGATTGGACCACCCTATCACATTTGCAAGACACAAATTATCCAAAGCAGAGAAGAACTATTCCACCATTGAGTGCGAGGGGCTAGCTATGGTGTATGCACTCTAGAAGTATCGACACTACTTGCTAGGAGGTCACTTTAAGATGTATACAGATCACTCTGCGCTAAAGTACCTAGTCAATAAGCCTGTGTTGGGGGGCTGAATTTGCAGATGGATCTTATTGTTCGAAGAATACAATTTTGAAGTTGTTGTGAAGCCTGGACGATTGAACACAGGACCATATCATGTGTCGTGCATTGAGACAGGGGAGGAACCCACTAATTTGGAGGAAGGATTACCTGACACGTATCTCTTTGTTGTGCGCATCACGAATGGAAATTTTGAGGATATAATACACTTCCTAACAACAAGAACTACACCGAAAGGATACTCTGTCTAGCAAAAGAAGGAATTAGTGGTGCGCGTGACAGATTTCTCTATCATTGTTGGGCATCTATACAATATGGGGACTGATGAGATATTGCAAAGGTATGTACTTGAGTTTGAATGAAGTAGCATCCTCGTGACACTCATGGGGGCGCCGCGAGAGGAAATTATGCAGGGAGAGCAACCATGCAAAAGATTCTACGCACAGGGTTGTGGTGGCCAGCCCTTCATCAGGATTCAAAAGCATACTGCAAGGCGTGTGATGTATGTCAGGGAACATGCAGGTCATCACGGAGGGATGAAATGCCTTTGAATCCAAAAATAATGTTACAACCCTTTGAAAATTGGGAAATAGATTTTGTAGGACCTATTCATCCCCAAGGGAAGAGAGGCACGAGGTACATTATCACTGCGACAGAGTACTTGACTCATTGGGAAGAAGCGTAACTGGTGAAGGGTTGCACGGGCACGACTGCTGTGAAGTTTCTATTTGAGCATGTACTGATGCGATTTGGATGTCCAAAGATTTTGATGAGTGATCAGGGTACGCACTTTCTGAATGAAATGATTAGTGCGCTGACGGAAGAATTTCAGGTGTATCACCAAAAGAGCACACCTTATCACCCACAGGTTAACAGGATAGTGGAGGCGTTGAACAAAGTGCTTGAAACCGCATTGACCAAGGTTTGCAATGCTCAGCGAAGTGATTGGGACCTACAAATGCCTACAGTATTATGGGCTTATCAAACGACATGCAAGAAGTTAATGGGATAGACACCCTTTAGGCTGGTATACGGGGTTGAAGCGGTAATGCCTATGGAATACATCATGCCTAGTCTGCACATAGCAACGCTCACAGGTATGACAGATTGCGGAGCCCTAGAAGAGAGTCTCGCACAGTTGGATGAGCTTGAAGAAGAGATATTTTTGGTTGGATTTCACCAGGAGGTCCAAAAGCAGCGCAAAAAAGTGTGGCATGACTGACATATTAAGTTCCGCACCTTTAAGGTGAATGACTTGGTGTTGTTGTATGACAGTAAGTTTGATAAATTTCCAAGGAGATTCAGAATGCATTGGCTGGGGCCCTATGTTATAAAGGAGATTATCGACAGTGGCGTGGTCCAGTTGGTTAAGTTGAATGGAGATCCCTTCCCAGGAAAAGTGAATGGCAGTCGATTGAAGCCATACACAGGTGGCCCGGCCATCCGACTAGGAAACAAAAGCATTGTCGTAGTGCTTCAGGCAACTGAAAGGAGGCGCGGGACTATAAACTACACTGCTTGGGTTGGGGAGCTGTGCGATTTCAAGACTGCAAGAAGTGTCACAGGGTCTGTAACAGAGTGAAGACAGCCTCGCTAACACGCATGTCCACTGAAAAGTGACCGTTAAGGTCATTATTCACGATTTAATGGTCGGTTTGAGGCCAAATGGAGCAGGTGACATGCATTTAACGTGAACTTTATGGCTTTGATTCTTGAAAATATCCCGCCAATCTAGCATTAATGGGCCGATTGTGGGGGGAACAGTTGAATTTGAATTCAACAGGCCCTATAATTACAAGTGGATGTCCAACAAAAAACACTTGGCATTTTGAAAATTCAGCTGTTGCGCTATCAAGTGTGTATGGAGCTTATGAATTTTGAGGCTTTGAGAGCAAGTTCAGTGTTTGCGACATTTCCAAAGGAGATGCAGTTCCTCCTAACT
Organism: Pinus tabuliformis; assembly: GCA_031772625.1. Taxonomy (NCBI): domain Eukaryota; kingdom Viridiplantae; phylum Streptophyta; class Pinopsida; order Pinales; family Pinaceae; genus Pinus; species Pinus tabuliformis. The sequence continues at coordinate 1,366,903,652 of CM062805.1, read as the reverse complement.
AGAATGATGTCGAAACCTGAGGAAGCCGCGCATGAAATTGTGGTAGTAGAAGCCCTAGAGAGCTCTAGAGTGATAGTTGAAGTCCCTAAATCACCTAGAACATCGAGACCTAAGAAGGATAAGCAGGCTATGATCCCGGTGCACGTCTCACCACAAAACCCACCGAGGACCAAGCTCACCTTGCAGGAAAATGGGAAGGCCATTAATCTGGAGGCCGATGAGGAGGAATCTGAAGAAATCTTGGTGGATGAGGAGGACATGGAAATGGAAGTTGAAACCCAGGGTGCGGACCCTATTACTTGGTTACGCGAATATGTTCCTCTGTGCAAAGGTAAAGACAAGGTGCTGAAGGACATAGATGAGAGCAGGAGCTCCCTGCAAACTTTGTTGCTCCTAGATGATATTGTTTTTGAGGGGCTGCACTTAGGGCAAGTTCCCGTACTGAAGTTTCAAGATTGGGACCTCGCGGATCATGAGAAATTCCTACATTTAGCGACTGAGAAGCTAACTCACCGATGGATTGATGCGACGGCCAGAACGATTGAATTGGAGTTGTGCACATGGCTCAAGGGTGTAGCGAAAGTTGGGTTGTTGAACTTGCTCTGGGTGCCACATTACCACCGCACCCTAGTGACCGTCTTCGTCATCAGGCAACTACTCTGCTTGGTGCATGATGGATGTTTGTGGATGGAGGAGCCCATTCCCATCACAGATCATTTGATTCATCAGATCACATGGTTGCCTTACTCAGGAGAGGATCTAGCCAATATATCAGAGGGAAAAGGTGGCGAGTTAGCCCTCGCAGAAGCGATGAAGAAGAAGTTCAAGTTGGAGAAGAGGAAGCGAGCATATTCCATCTCCAGTGTTAACAACCCTACAATAAAGGTTGCAACACAAATATTAGCAGGGAAGGTGATGCAAAAGTGTTACGTAGATGAGGTGTCCATGCTTGTGGTTGTGCTAGCAGCCCAATGTGCTGAAGTAGTCCAGTTCAACTGGGCGAATTATCTTTGCTGCGAGTTCCCTGCGAAGTTTTTCGAGGCATAGGAGCAGGGCAAGACATTCCACTAGGTGTGGCTCTTGCTCTCAATCAGGTGGCATGGGAGCTGCTCGAAGACAGCCAATTCCCTTCGGTCACGTCGGAGCTTCTAGAGGCAGTGAAGTACGCTTCGTTGTGGGTGACCAAGGATGCACATCATATAAAAGAAAGCAAGATCTTTTGGATCTTGATGGGGATGAGTATCCAGATGGGGATTAGTCGCAAGTTGCGGTTGTCGCCCACAATATACGCAAGTTTATAGAGCTTTGTAGAGTCAAAGTGGATTTCCACCATGTCTTTATCAGGGCGCGGAAGGACCCTACGAAGACATGATATAACCTACCATATTTGGAAACTAATGATGTAATTTTCGCAATCCTCGAGTCTTGGCCACCGAAGTGGCATGCTCCAGCTGGCTCCGCTATGGAAATGGACAAGTCTGTCATGTAGTGAAAGAAGGAAGAAACAAAGCTCCAGATGGCGCAGCTGGCGGAGAAACACAGAAAAGAGGAAGTAGCGGCTAAGGCCCTGATAGCGCGCGATGCCACGAAACTGGCAAAACAATAGAAAATGGGAGGAGAAGAGTGTGAAGGATAGAAGTCACCTTCACTTGGGGCTAAGGCAGAAATAGAGACAGAAAAAGGTGGCACAGACCCTCAGATGACGTCCACCCAACTAAAGCATCTACGCCCGTGATGTAGGATAAAATGCACAGCTTATGGAGAATGGAGATACCCTCAAAGGTCTTCCCGGGACCTTTGGCAGACTGTAATATTATCTGCAACTATCACAAAGTTACATGCATGTTCATAAACAATAACTAACTATCAAAGTAGGACAAATAGATTACCTCAAGCCTCCGTGTAGATTTGCTGGAGAGCACAATGCAGCTAGGTGGAAGTCCCCTGAGCTGGCTCCAGATCAAGTCTTCACATAGAAGAGACAAGCATAATCATAGCATACAACTTTGATAACTAATACATGAATACATAAAATAACATCTAGTTACACATAACTAAGCTACTCATGCTACAAGGTATTGGAAAAACAACTAAATAAATGATAGTACCAACACCACAGAGTAGATAGTACAAGTGCAGTTCTATATTAATGTCGGAAGAGTGATTACAATCATCTGTTGCATCAACCTTCCCTTACCCCTCCAGCTTCTCTCTCTCTCCCCCTTCTTACCAAATTCCTCTGATTTGAGACAATGCTCAACAATCAAGTATGCTATTCTTTCAAATGATTTGACCTCCATCACCATAGCCCTAGCTTTGCTTATGTAGAAATTGAGTTAGGGTTGCCAAGTTCCTCCGTGAGTTCCTTAAGGTAAAAGCAATGAAGTTTCCATGCTTTTCAGCTCTTTCCCATTTGCCTTCTTCATTAGGATTATAAATCCCCCAAATAGATCAAACTTGAGATGTTTCCTTGCTTTTCTTGAGTAGATCTATGAGCAAATATTTAGATATTTATGAGTCAATTCGCTCCTTTGACCCTTAGAACTTCATTAGGGTCCACTAACGATGTTATCGAACTAGCAACTAGAGTTAGTTCGATCACTAACGCACCCTTAGGCTTGTAGAGAAGCTTTATAAAGTAGGTTGTCAGTGCATAGCTAGCGTTAGTATGGAAACAAGGCATGTGATCTTGGTCTTTTCTTTAGCTATCATGTCTTTCCCCTCTGAACTGATGAGGGGGTCAATTTGATGTATAACAGATGACCCTTAAAGTGTGAGATCAGAGCCTGCGACGATGGCCGAAATAATTTACTTAACTGTAATTTTCCTTCTTCGACAAAAAGAGAGAGAGGATCGGAGCTTCGGGTGGTACGAGAAACCTGATACAACACATATATATAAAACTACTAAAATCATGTCCTGAGTCAGGCATTCCCATGCTCAGTAGCTATGTCAGAGTGATTTTCTCCAAAGAGATATGACGATACTGGTCGCCGATAAGCACAATGAAAATCTGGTGTCATACTAGAATCATCCTGATAAGCCGTCTCCAAAAAACAATATACGCAACTTGGGAGAGGAAATAAGGTTGAGTGATGCAAGCCTCTACCCAAGGTCTTGATTTTCGCTTCACCAAACAACATAGATCGATACATGTGAATATATGCGTTGATGTTGAACATGCACGAAATCATCTGATTACCAGTCAATAATGGAGACTGTTAATAGATGCGAGGAAGGCCACCAATAATGGCGATGGTCTCCAAGATGCACAGTATAGTCCAATGAGTGTGAAAGATGTTTTTGTCGTCTCAAACTTGTAGAATCGCTTAACCAGGAGCCAATAATGAGAACCCCTAATCAAACACAAGGAGACTTGCCACTAGTGTCTACAAGTACCAAGGCATTGAATGTGTTTCTGGGTTGTCTTCCTAGATAGAGTGTTCAAGTCGATAGGAAGATACCTGTCGAAAGGTAGCCAATAATGTGTTCTATATCAATCGACATGAAACGGGACAAGAATGATTTTTTTTTTGGAGGGGTCTTTGAGCATTGGGTCTAAACAATAGAGGGCATGATGAAAGGATATGCTTGATGGGTTGATGGAGGAAACAAAAGGCTAACCCTTGAACAATAGAAGGCACGACAATGGTTTTAACCATGCAGCACTAGACTCATGAATACCAAAAGTGTTAGGATACAAAAATGCAGGAACATCGAGGTATTTTAGGCTAAACTCATAGGATGGTAGGATTCATATTGAGAGGCTGTCACAAGGAAGGTTTATCTGAGGGAGTGCCATGTTCAAGGGAATGATTGCTGCCAAAACACACTTTCTAATACTGAATGCAGTTATATTGTCTACTTTCCGCGCTTTCTTTTCATATTTTAAGAGTTTGAAAAGGACTGCGAAAAGAGTGACTCTATGCCTTATCTGATTAGTTTAATGAGTCTAGACAGGAAAACTCGCTGATCTTTTCATGTTTTGAGAGTCTGGAAAGGATCGTAAAAAGAGTGACTCTATATCTTGTCTGTGTAATTTTAATGAGTCCAGACTAGACAACTCGATGGTATTTTCATATTTAGATAATCTAAAAAGATTGTAAAGAACGACTCCATGGTGGTCCCTTTGTCATAGTTGTTAACCGGGTGCGACAAAAGGTTAATAGTATACCCGGATCGGTTACGTTTCTGTGAGTTAATCTATTGAATCTTGATAAAGAGAAATGTATGTTCAATAGATGTTGACCTCATTTTGTTACGAGTACGAGGAGACGGACTAAACTCAGTTTTCGTCGTGGATTTTTTATAAGTCACGCAATGACAAACTCAATACCTTCATCAAATTTTAACGAGTCAAATGAAGAAAACTCAAGGTATCTTTTTCAGTTTATTGAGCAAGGAAAAAGAGGTAAAATAACTACTCATTCCTTCTTTGTAGATTTAATGAGCCTGAAGAAGGGGAAAAACTTGGGGATTTTTCGATTTAAGAGCGAGAAATGGTCCCAAAAAAGCAAGTGCTCTTGTTGCTGCCGTAGATGTTTAACGAGCCCGGTGACAAAAACTCAGGATTTTTCAGTTTTATGAGGGAGAAGAAAGCACCTAAAAAGAATGCTCTAATGGTCTTTTTCAGTTTAATGAGCTAGAAAACGAGCGAAAAAGAGTTGCTCAGACCGTCATTGTATGTGTTTAGTGATACCAATGATGACAAACTCGGGGATTTTTCAATTTAAGAGCAAGAAAGACTCCCAAAAAATAACATGCTCATATCTTCCTTGTACTAGTTTAATGAGCCCAAAGAAGGAGACTCGAGGTTTTTTTGATTAACGAGCAAGAAAAATACCATAAAAAGAATGCTCGATCTTCTTCGTGGTAGTTTAACAAGCTTTAAGAAGGATACTCGAGGTTTTTATGGATTAACGAGTAGGAAAAATTTAGTAAAAAGGATGCTCGATCATCTTTATGGTAGTTTAACGAGCTTGAATAAGGAGACTCGAGGATTTTTCGGATTAACGAGCAAGAAAAATACCCTAAAAATAATGCTCGATACTTCTTGCTCTCATGCTTGACAATAGAAGGGTCTATGCCATGAATTTCCTCATAAGACCAAGGGAAAACATCGCGAAAGTCCTTAAAAGGGTAGGTGAAGCTCACAATTTCCTCAGGATTCCGATTGGCTCCAATCTGTATGTTTTCCGCGATGCCTGTCTTCACTGAAATATTGATGGGCAATGTCCTTGAAATATTTCCCATGTTTCCTTCCGAGTCCAAAGTTTGGATAGTCGTATAAGGTGAGGAAACGATTTCATATGCTTCAGATGACAGGATTTGAAGAGGCATCATATCCGAATCAGATATCGAAACATGATGGTGCGAGTCCTCCCAAGGTCGCTCTTCTAAACACATGATTTCTCTAATAGCTTCATCCATAGGTAGGACTTGATTGAGTGGATCGAAAGAAGGAGCGGTTATGGGAGGGGCAGTGGTACCGTTGGTTGTAACCAAAGTGATTGGAGATTCAGATGTAGACTGAATGGCTTGGTAGGCCATTTCAGCTAGTGATAGTGACATTTTTTCTCCATAAGTGTCAATGTCTGAAGGACCTGGTAGGATCCATGGATTAATCTGTTCATGAGGAATGGATGAAATCATGTTGACCATCTGTGAAACCTTGGGTGGCTGAAGAGGGAAACAACTCATCAGGGACGAAGCCTTCAGTAGACCGGTACTGATACTAACATAAGAGTCAGGTACACCACCCACTAAGGGTACAGAGCTGGTAAGTAATGGAGAGTAATCTGGGGTGCAAAAGGACAGCTGGTCCACTGTGACTATCTTTCCATCCAAGGGAAAGAGGATGATACGGAAGACTGAAGACACAATGAACTTCATGGCATAAGTCCATGTGCAACCCAAAAGCAGATTATAGTCTAGTTTATGATCCACGACTTCAATATCTACCGTTACCATTTTCCCACTCAAGGTGATGGGATAGCTAGCTAGGTAACCTTTTGGGATGAAAGTGTGGCTGTTGAAAGCTTTAAGGGAATTCGACGGCAGGGATAGGGTTGGAGACATAGAAAATTTTAGGGGCAAATGTTCGCCCTTTGGCGAAATTAAGGGGTCTTAAAATTTTTAATTTGCGAATATTTTGTATCATAGTACATTTTTACAAATCACCTCAAATAACCCACCTTATTTTAAGGGAGAGGGTAAAAAAGGTAAATTTAGCCCTTGAAATTAGGAGTTACAACCTTCCATTCGCCCATTTTCAAGAATAGGTTTTATTTAAGTGAATCCATTCGCCCATTTTCAAGAATAGGTTTTATTTAAGTGAATCCTATGGGCCAAAGGCCCAAATACCATATTTATAAAAGAGGTATGGTAAATTAATAAAAATATAAATAAATGAGAGGTATGGTAAATAAATAAAACATTTTTTATATTTACTCCATAAGTCACCTTATATACATGCAAGGGTGTAAACAAATAAAAATATAAGTAAAGTGGAGGTATGGTAAATAAATAAAACGTCTTTTTATACTTACTCAAAAGGTATGGTAAATAAATAAAAATATAAATAAACTAGACGCATGGTAAATAAATAAAACCTCTTTTTATATTTAGTCCATAACCCTCGGTCTATTTATGAAGGCTCAAGAAAGAGGTTTTATTTAAGTGAATCCTATGGACCAAATACCATATTTGTAAAAGAGGTATGGTAAATTAATAAAAATATAAATAAACGAGAGGTATGGTAAACAAACAAAACATTTTTTTTATATTTACTCAATAAGTCACCTTATATTTACGAACACCCAAAAAATGCGTTATATTTAGGTGAAACCTATGGGCAAAATACTATGGGACAATACCATGCAAAAAAACATTATTAACCCTAATATTAGTATTAATAAAAATAAAAATGGCACGTGGTATTCACCCATGGTATTCACCAAAATGGCACATGGTATTGACCCATGGTATTCCCTTGGAATGTAGCCTACTTAAATTGGGGAATTAAACCAGCATATATCCATCTTTACTTTGGATCTACTAAAAATGGATGTTGTAATTTAATGTATGTTAAGCATTTTAGCTTGGTTAAAATAAAAAATAAAATAAAAATCAACTATTAATTTTATTAATTTTTATTAATTACTAATAGTAATTTCTAAGCTTCAGGTTTATGATAGCCCATGGTATTGACCCATGGTAATACCATGGTATTCATGTGAGCATAGACTATTTAAATGGGAAATTCTATTATCTTAGATCGATCTTAATTCAGGGTCTACCAAGTGCTTAGAGGGATAAATAGATTTCATCCCCCTAAGAGTGGTAGATGTGGAGTTAAGATGGATATAGGTTGGTTTTTATGATAATGAAGATATTAAATAGACTTAGGAAATTATATTGTAAAAGCATCTTAAGGTGAATGGTTAAAGCATAGACATTGGACAAGTATATTTGTATACTTCTGTTTTAAACTGAAACAAATCCAGGGCTAAAAGGAATGGATTGATTGCACTAGTCATCCTTCTATAACTTTCCAACATATGCTGGAGTAAACAGATTGTAATTTGGGTAATTTTTCTAATTGCAAATAGGAACATACTTGTGTATTGGCAGGGTGGTTACTAGGTCCCTAGAAGTGATGAATTTGAATTTTTCTTGGTTTTATATATAGTATTAGGTTTTTTCTCATGCTTTTTGTGAATGGCATGGTGAATTTTATCTTACACCCACTAGGTTATCGATATGTAATTTCGGTAATTTGATTTCAAAAGATATCTTAAAGAAATGCAATGATTTCATTTGTGTATTCAATAAACACAAGATTTTATAATTGAGTAAAATATTCGCCATGCCTGGTGAGAGATTCGCCAAAAAATTATATATACATATCATATTATTGATAAAATCGCCTTCCATTTTCCTATATACCATGGAGATTCGCCCATTTATTATACATGTAAATTTAGGGGGGGTTCTTAAAATTTTCCCTAGTTGGAGAACCTAGAGTGAACCAACATGAAGCTGATATGATGCAGGTAGAAGCACCTTTGTCGATGACAGTTCTATGTATACCTTTACCTTTCGAAAATATTTGCACCTGAAATGCAAGCTGGTGAGAAAGGGGAGGTTTACACTTTTCCATGTCGAAAATTGCAAGTGTGGAATCCTCTGGGTGGATACCACTAATGGCTGAAAGTAAAGCTTTCCTTTGTGCTGGACATTTTTGTAATACTTTGAGTGCCGACATAGCCAACAACACTTGCGCCAAGTCTTCTACAATGCTGTAGTTTTGGGTGGCACATGCAGATGTATTGTGCATTGTGCGTCGAAGTGCCCCTTTAGGAGGGCGAATCACAAGGTTAGCAATTGGCCTTTCGATATGCAAATCATTAGGCGGCGGTGGGTTTTGACTTGAGGAAGGTTCCTCTGCATGAGCGAGAGGAGCTCCATAAGATTTGGCTCTTGTTTGTATATCTATCGTTTCAAAGGTGTAAACGGTAGAGGATCCTACACCAGCTGAAGGATGTTGCAAATCACCATTTCGGGGGTAATGGTTGGTTTGCAATCAGGTGTTGTTGCTGCTAAGCGGGGAAAGGATTATTCAGGACAACGGGGGTCCTACTAGTATTCTTTTTAGCAATAAAATCTGTGCATTCCTGAAGACGCAGACACAGATATGTCATGTGGTCTTCAGCACAGATTTTGCAAGGGATTCTGGTGGGTTTATCCTTTCCATTGTCAGCAGGCGCAGCGGTCGTTTGTTTTGGGTTTTGCTGTTTTGTTGACTGCTCCTCAAAAGGAGCGGTCTTTTTCTTATTCTTCTTGTTCTTACCATTGGGTTTTTGCGTAGACTGCACAGAGTTTATCGAGGTGGTAGGAAGAATAGTCGATTTGGTAGAGGGGTCCACTGACATCTGGGCAATGTGAATGCTGAGTTGTTTTATAGCAGCCCCAGAGGTTGCGCTAATAATCCCATCGGCAGGCGCTCTGGGGTGCTGAGTAGCAGAAACAATGGAGTTATGAGGGGCATTGGGGATTACATCGTGAAGAGTGCCAGACTGTGAATATGTCAGATCTAAGTGTTGGGCACAACGTATGGATTGGTCTTCTATGACCGCACCACCTAAAGCGACATCTTTAGCAATTTGCGGGAGTAGGGACTTGCAGAACTAGTCCACTAAGAGATAGTTTGGGAGGGGAGCTTTGAATAAACTCCACCTACATCTCCATTCATGTATATGATCAGAGATGTGGGTGGAAGTATCTTGACGTAATGAAGTGAGGAGCTCTGTCCCAGTCTCATAGCGGATGGGTAGCTAGAAGTGCTTTAAGAATTCCATCGCTAGAGCATCGAAGGTATTTACTGACGCGCGTGGTAACTTAATGTACCACTTAGTTGCATTTCCAGTGAGGGTGCAGGGAAAAAGACGTAACCGGACACTATCATCCACCATGGAGTTAGAAACACACCAAAGATGATAGGTGGTGAGATGGGTGCCCGGATCCTCCCCTTGTTTTCCATCGAACTTGGGGATGCCTGTTGGTATTTTATGTAGGATCGGCAAGCAAGGTAAGTTATGATAGATGGGGTCATTTGTAAGTTTGTACAAGTAAGGGATATCCAAAGTTTCCAAGAAAGGAAAAGTGTGTGGTGCCCCCAACTCGGACCAAGGTGATGACATATGACTTGAGGAACCTTGCAGTCCTCCCATCGTTTGAGTCCCAATATTATACATAGGTTGCATGGTATAGTAGTTGCCTTGGGGTATTGCATTGTAATGTGGATTTCCATGGGGATTTTGATGTTGGGGTATAGAATTGCCCCCAGGATAAGCGGTGCCCCCTTGACTCATTTGAGGTTGTGAGTAGGGTGCCCCTATGGATTGCTTGGGACCTCCTTGAGGATTCCCGCCCGCCATAGAACTATCCATATGTCCTTGAATACCATAAGGAGTGCTCATTTCAATTAGTGACTGACCATGCAAGCTTGAAAATGGAGGGGGGACTGTTACATTTCCTACCGAGATATGCATATTGGGAGTGCCCCTAGATACTGGAATCTGGGGGTTATAACTGTACCAGGGATGCCAACCATATTGTTCGTGGACGGGAACCATGCTAATAGTGTTATATTGAGCATTATAAGGAGCCCTGTATGTAGCACTTGTCTAAGGTATACAACTTGACACTAAAGGGGAGGAACCTGGCATCGACTAGGTTCCACTCGTGGAGGGTGTCATGTGAGTGGTTGCACTTGGGACAAGTGGGATAGCGGGGTTTGCCATCAATGGTGTGGTGGTGACTGTCGACTAGGGAAGTGGTGGAGGACCAAAAGTTTCCACAAAGTTCCACGACCCATTAGTCGTCGACGGGATGGATGGAAATGTTCCACCTACAGAAATAGGGAGTACAGGTGCCACTGGAACCAAGAGTGGGTCCAACAGATTCGTAAGAGGAGGGTTAAAGAGAGGAAGAAATCCTTTGATAAAGAAATCCTCTAGCAAACTTGAATCGTCGGTTGTCGAAATAGATTCCGTGTGAGATCTAGGAGACTAATTCCCCGAAGATGGGGAATTTGGTTCACCGGAGCTCAACGAATCTTCCACAATGAGTGGAGGAAGTCCTAACAATCGTCTATATTAACGACGAGGGCCGGATGTAGCCACGACGACTGTTAATTTTTATCAATAAATTTTATCGTGATATTTATTAAAGTCTCAAATGATAACACTCGGGTGCCTAAAAAATATAAAAAATACACTAAGTTGATCAATCAACAAACAGAGGGAAATGACCCTGTCTGATAAGCACTGATCACTAGATATGAAACCTAGTATCACAATGAATAACAGAGAGGGCTGGCCAAATGTACAGTTACGGTTACTCTTGAGCATTGCCTGAACCTTAGATTGAGGGCCAAGTACTCTCATGAAGATGAGCACCCTCCCAAAAACTGAAGACAGAGTAGGTCCGTCTGTGTTAGGTACCAGGGCAGCCCGCCCCAGTCACCTTGTGTAAGTCCCTAAAAGCTTGGCCACTAAGGATACCTCAAATCACAGACACTACCGGGGGGGGCATAGTTGCAGATAGTATGCTGTGTGGGCAGGATACCTGAGTCCCTGACTCAGCTCCGAAATCCCCGAAGGGATCCCCAATACACAGAATACCCAAAGGAGTTGCAAGCAAAGGCGGGCTACCTTCACTTACAGTCCAATGTTGTCTCATATTTATCTCCACTTTGACTGGAGTAGTCCTAGTAGTATGAGTGTAGTAGGAATTTTGTCTCTTTTAATGACACTAGTTTGGGTTTCTGATCTTGGGCAGTTTACTCACACTGCCTATCCCAAGATCCTAGCCTGAAATAATGTTTGTTTGCTCAATAAAGAGTTACTGATTGATTTTTGGTAAATTTGTGTGTACTGTTTTTTGTCTTCGGTAAGGGAGTTGACATATGAAATGTGATGGGACTTTGACTCAAAAATCATGCATCAGACAATGCTTTAAAAAATATTCAATTCGATGAAAATAAGTTGCATCCTACAGGTGAGAGTCTTTCGCATATTCATATTTGTTCCATGCATCTTATTCATCATAACAAATGCATAGCCAACATAAATATTTCCAATGTTTTCCTAACAACTAGTTGAAACAAAAATAAAGCAGCTTTTAACTAGCTAAACAGAAGAATGAATAAAAAATGTGGATCTTTCTTTCATAAAAAATGTTTTTAAGAAATAAAAAAAACTTATTTCCTAAAAAAAATTTCTTTCAGGACACCTATCTTGCTAACAAAATACAGTTGTAGACCCTCTTTCAGTCCATGAGAAGGCTTCCTATCCCCTTAGGTTTGTAGACACAGCTGGAAATCAAGATTTTGGGAGACTAACGCTCTGTAACAGTGGCCACAGAGAGTCACTGGGTCCACTAACGCTTTGTGTGTGCAGACACAGTGCTTTATAAAGCACTGTGTAGTTTGCTAACTTGCGTTAGTGTGGGAAAACAGTTCAAAAAAGGTCTTCTTGGATCAGATTCAATGATGAATATATGTAGGTAGGATGCAGCAAGGTTTTGGTGGGTCAGAAAGGGAATGAAAAAGTATAGGGAGGTATTAGAAGAAGGAGAAAACTGAGAATTGTCCAGGTAAACCAGGAAATAGATGTATAGTCCCTAGTGGAGTCGCCAATTCTGCTGTAGGATAAAATGCACAGTGTATGGAGAATGGAGATACCCTCAAAGGTCTTCCTAGGACCTTTGGCAGACTATAATATTATCTGCAACCATCACAAAGTTACATGCATGTTCATAAAAAATAACTAACTATGAAAGTAGGACAAATAGATTACCTCAAGCCTCCGTGTAGATTTGCTGGAGAGCACAATGCAGCTAGGCGGAAGTCCCCTGAGCCAGCTCCAGATCAAGTCCTACACATAGAAGAGAAAAGCATAATCATAGCATACAACTCTGATAACTAATACATGAATACATAAAAGAACATCTAGTTACACATAACTAAGTTACTCATGCTACAAGGTATAGGACAAACAACTAAATGAATGGTAGTACCAACACCATATAGTAGAAAGTACAACTGCAGTTCTATATTAATGTCGAAAGAGTTATTGCAACCATCCATTGCATCAGCCTTCCCTTACCCCTCCAGCTTCTCTCTCTCTCGCCCTTCTTACCAACTTCTTCTGATTTGAGACAATGCTCAACAATCATTATGTTATCCTTTCAAATAATCTGATCTCCATCACCATAGCCCTAGATTTGCTTATGTAGTAATTGAGTTAGGGTTGCCAAGTTCCTCCATGAGTTCCTTAGGGTAAAAGCAATGAAGTTTCCATCCTTTTTAGCTCTTTCCCATTTGCCTCCTTCATTAGGATTAGAAATCCCCCAAATACGTCGAACTTGAGATGTTTCCTTGCTTTTCTTGAGTAGATCTAGGAGAAAATATCTAGATATTTATGAGTCAATTTGCTCCTTTGACCCTTAGAACTTCATTAGGGTCGACTAACGTTGTTCTTGAACTAGCAACTAGAGTTAGTTTGGTCACTAATGCACTCTTATGCTTGCAGAGAAGCTTTATAAAGTAGGTTGTCAGTGCATAGCCAACGTTAGTGTGGAAGCAAGGCATGTGATCTTGGTCTTTGCTTCAGCTATCATGTCTTTCCCTTATGAGCTGATGAGGGGGTCAATTTGCTGTATAACAGACCACAAGAGAAGGTAGCCTCGCGGAAGAAAAACAAGGCTTCAAACACATCCTTAGACCCAATCACCCTCACTGAGGGGGATTTGCATGACATTGGTGAAACGATGAGGGATGTCACTACAGAGGCCCTCCAACAGTTCGAAGAACAACAGAAGTTGGTATTAGGGGCTCTCCGGACAGAGCTGCAGGCATTGCAGGTTCACACTCCACAGGTTGGCATAATGTCTACTAGCCTCGTAATCGACACTTCAGCTGTAGAGGAGATGTTGCACACAAGGGTGACCAACATGATAGTGCTACCAGATGGCGCACTCACTACAGAAAATGAGGCCGAAAGGCCCACGATTAGCAGTCTGAAAAGGGTAGGACTAAATATGGTTGTGCTCCCTTGACAGATGCTCTACTTTTTGCAAGATGGAGTCACCACAGAACTCAGGGCCTGGGAGAGGCGCACTTTGTAGCTGATGAGCGAGTAGGTCATCAACATCAAGAAGTTGGGCTTGCAGTGCAATGAGATAGTGGAGAAGAACAAGCAAATAATGAAGGTAGTGGAGGAAGCTTGTCGAATGGTCTTGGAGTTGGGCATTCAGGTAGAAGAACCGGTAGAGGTGTGCGTCTGCAAGTTAGCCATAGGGGTGCGTGACGCTTGAGCAAAGATGGCCCGGGTTTAGTTGGAGCTGAACCTACAAATCAAAGAATTGTAGTTGAGGGCTCAACCTTCAACTCCTACAGAAGTCAGGGAACAACATACCACCACTGTTACAACAACAATAGCGGTGGTCGACAGTGAAGTAGTAGACCCCATGCAGCTTTTTGAATAGTCATTCAAGGTGCTCACCACCTTGTAGGAGGACCCGAATGTAGAGTTCCTGGAGATAGAGGCACGTGAGCTACAACAAAAATATGAAAAGGTCAAAGGGACTACACAGACGATTGCCCTTACACAAAGGCTCACACAGATGCAGGAGGAAAACGCGCTCAAGCAACAAGTGGATGCTGCTCGACATAAAGAAGCGGTCTTAAAAGCGTACCTACAATCATGGATAGATGACACTTATGTGATCACAGCCTCCATTGCAGGAAAGATCGTGCAACTGTAGGCAGCTTAGCAGAAGATTCAGGGTAGAAGTTCAACAACAGTCACTGAGCAGTGCATGGAAGAAGTCCAGCAGGCGGCCGCTCAGTGCATTGCCGAAGTTGCGGTGATCCAAACGGAGCTGGGAGGTCTTCACACTAAGATCTTCGCACCTACAGAGTGACTCGAGGGCGAGTCATGATGTTTGTGTTGTGGGCCTATTGGGCACAGGATACCCCAAGGGCAGTTTTGGGGCTAAAAGCCCATATTTTGGTCATAATTTTGTAAACCAAGTGTAAAGACTCTGCATTTTGTGGTCGCGGAGTGCATAGATGTTAAAGAGTCATAGGGTTGTCAACCCTTATTTTGGAAATGTAATGTCGGCTATAGAATATCTACCCATGGTTCGTGGAGCATGGGATTGTATAAATAGAGCTAAGCTCTAAGTAGTTAGAAGAACAAATCAATCAAGTAAGATCAAACATGTATGAGGGATAGCTCCGAAGTAGAATTCTAAGTCTTGGGTCGTAGCATAGGTAGAGGCTTTGCACCTGAGTGCGCAAAGGCCTAGAAGTCCGCAACTGAGTGTGCGGACTCCTGCAGCTGAGTCCGTTGGGTGGGTCGAGTCCGTAATTGTTCGGAATTATCAATAAAGAGAAGTATTCTACAATTTCTACGTCTTTATTTCTTGTTTATGCATCTTGTTATATTGGGTATGAATTTCACTTATAATTCTTATATGATGCACGAATATATGTAAGTGTGGTGGATAAGTGAGCGCAAGTAAGAACATCTGTTACACAAAGCTAACTAAGATCTATTAATAAGATAGGTAAGACACTTAGCCTAGTTGGGGAAATATCACAGTTCACTGATCTATGAGTGCGAAAGTATATCAACCCTGGTTAGGGTTGCGTGAAAACCGATTGTACCCTTTTGCGAAGGTACTGAAGGGTGGAATAGAGGGCTAAGAAACCTGTGCGAAGGCAAGTATAACTCGAATAAACTAACATCACATCCATCTTAAGGGTGTGGAAACTTAGTTCCAACATCCCCCCATACTGCTTCGGGTGAGACTTCAGTCCGCGCTCTGCAGGCTGATGCTAAAAGGGCTAGTAGTTTAGGGATTTGTTTAGCTAAACTAACGTTGAACTTGGGTCAGGCCCCCTCAAGCCAACAGTTAGGGCTTAGCTTTGTCTTCACGAACCTTGACCCTTCCGACACAATAAATTACAGTAATTCACCTAAACAACATCTATATCTTCTCAAAGGTATTTAATTATTCATAACATCAAGAAAGATTATTGTTCGACGACTTTCATGCATAAGATAAGAATTTATTCATATAATTTTCAATATAGAGTGGGAATATAGAAAACTACAGAAGTAAAAATATATACAATGATGCACGTTTACTGGATCAAAACTGTCTTTATTAGATGGATTCGTTCAAGTATAGATTCGTTTCCCTGCGCACTTAGCTACCGGGGCCCATGCACTCAGCCTGCGAACTTACCAAGGTCTTTGCGCACTCAGCTGCAGGAGCCTTCCCCTTCGCCTAAGCATAGGAAACAAAATTTTCCTACCTTAGATTACCTTCCCAAAATAATGATATTCTATTATGAATTTTTTTCTAGACTCGTTATGACCCTTCTATATATATTATTTTCTTCTAAAATACCATGGTCCGTGGACCATGGGTGGGTCTCAAAAATTCTTATCTCCTAACAACCTAAGGGAATAAAGACCCTTTGAATCTTATTATCTTTGCACTCTGCTTCCTCAAATCGCAGAGACTTTACATTTGTACAAAAAGTATGGAAAAAAACTTGACCCCAGGGGACCCTATCCCAACAGGCCCCCAACCCAATTTCATGACTCGTCCTCGAGTCACTTAGCTAGTGATTCTATCTTCACTTGAAGTTCATGGAACTCCAACTTCAAAACTTGTAGACCAGATGTTCCCTACGTAGCATCCTGTTGTACTTCCTCGCCCAATTTTTCAGTAGTTGGGTCATTGATTGTGAGGTCCATGGTCCTTTGAGTGCTGCATGATCTTAAGTTTGCTCTAGACTGAGAAGGTCAGCTACTTGACCTCCTTAGTCCACGATTTTTTTCAGGAAACAAGAATTTCTTCCTTGTAGCACAACTCATCAATCTCATTTTGAAGTAGCTCTGCGACCTTATCAACTGTATCTTCATCCCAATAGTCACCTATCTTAGCAAAATTTGGCTGCGCGTCTGATCCAATATTTACTTGCTTCGTATTTAAAGGCTCTGATATGTTAGAGATTGCAACTTTGTGTCCCTCGACCTCACACTGTCCTTCGGACTCAAGATGTTGGGTCCCTATAATACTAGTGATTACCCCATTACTATTATAGTTATACCCCTTATTAATATTGTTGAGCCCCTATTGCCCCCATATTGTTATTACTGTGCCCCATAGAATCCCTCTATTGTTATTTTTGTGGCTTTATATTATTATTGTTAGGTCAGCTGGATTATATTGTGACTCCTTAGACTCCTATATATAGAAAGGAGGTTTTGTCATTTGAATCATCAAAGAATTGTTCATTTATGTAATGTAAAGGAGGTTTCCCCCTCGAAGAGGCTGAATTCTAAGGTGTTGAACTATCTTTTCTGTCTTTTCTTGAGCTGGTTTCATGACATTTGGTATCAGAGCTTTGGATTCTAGGGGTTCGCTGCTCCAAACAGGTCATCGTGGAATTTTCGCTATAACTTTTTTTCTGCGATGTTTTAGAAGTTGCAAGAAAAACCCATTTGAGAAGAGATCACGCTGAACCTCAGGTATGAATTTCATATCTTTTCGCGCTATATTTGCGGAGATATGATCTGAGGAAGTTGGTCTTTTTGTAGACTCCTGAATTACATTCCAAACAGGTGACCTGGGGAAAATCGTCATAACTTTCTCTCTGGGGATCAGATTGAAATTTCATAAGAAGGTACAGAAAGAGGACAGACTATAGTTTCTTGTATGCATTTTTTAGATCCAAAGGTTGAAACAGTGGCTCGTGGCACGGTGTACAAGTTCGCTCTACTGAACTAGTCTATAATCAAGTCACTGTGGGAGATTTCGCATAACTCTTCCTTGGAGAATCCAATTTGGGTTAGACTTGTGGCATTGGAAAGAGGACACAAAGGGATGCTGCAGGTCACAAATTCAGAACTAGATGATCGGAAAGAACAGAGATACATCAGAGGAAATATCGAGCTCATACAAAGTGAAAAAAGGTGTGTAGATTTTCTTAAATTTTTGCTTACGCTTGGTTTGAAAATTTATTTTGAAGGAATTCAAAGGGCACAATAGAGCATTATTATCGGTAACTAATGCCCCGAGGAAAGAAAATGCAACATCTAGTAAGGAACCTGAAAGCTCTAGCATGACTCATGAAGAAGAAGAAGAAATGCTATATGATATATCAAAATTACAAGAACAAGTGCAACAAGTGTCACTTGCACAAAAAGCAACAGAATCTAAGATGGATGGTTTAAGGAAAGATGTAGAAGCTAATATGGATGGTTTAAAGAAAGGTGTAGAAGCTAAGATGGATTGTTTAAAGAAAGGCGTAGAAGCTAAAATTGATGGCATGGATGATAAGATGGAAGAATTGTAGATAAATATGAATAAGTTGCTACAAGAAATGGTCACTAAGGGTGAAAGGCTACTAAAGGAAACTCATGATGAGAACAAAAGAAATGTTAATCATGATTCCATGGACTCTAATGTTGGATTGAAGACTCACCATATTCCAAAAATCGATATGAGGAAGTTTGATGGCAAGGATCCCGCCACATGGATATTATAGATGGAGCAATTCTTCGATCTCAATAATGTGAAAAACACACAAAAGGTACGTATGGAAACTTTATATTTGGAACCAAATCAGTTTGTATGGTATCAATGGCTTTGCTCTCGTAAACAATTTATCACTTGGGCAATTTTTACGGAAGAATTGATAGCACATTATGAGGATACAAAAAGCAACACTTTTTTTAGCCAAGTGATAAGTCTCAAACAAAAGGGTTCAATAATGGAGCACATTGAGGAGTTCCAAAAATTGAACATAAGGGTAAAAGATATTCCAGAGGAGCATAGGATTGATGTGTTCATAGGGTCTTTAAAGGATAATATCCAACATGATGTTCACCTTTGGGAACCTGATTCATTAGAGAAAGCATTCAGGTTAGCAAGAAAAATGGAAAGCAAAATTATGGCAACCAGGAAGCATACCACTCACAACTATAAAGACGGAAGTGTTGTTGTCCCTAGTCTTCCACAACCTATAAGGTTGACACCACAACAATTGGAAGAAAAAAGAGCAAAAGGGCTTTGTTACAGTTGTGATAGCAAATACACTAAAGGTCATAAGTGTGCTGAGAAGAAATTATTCTACATAGATTGTGAAGAGGAAGAAGAAAAGGAGCAAGAAAGGTCAAAAGAAGAGGATATACTCTAGGAACAAAGCCTAGATGAAGAACAAATAAATCCTACCATATCTTGTAATGCATTGACGGGAATTACCACTCAAACCATCAAGATAGAAGGACAAATCAAGAAGAAAAAGGTAATAGTGTTGATTGATTCAGGAAGCACCCACAATTTTATTCATTGTAAGGTAGCAAAAGAATTGAATTGCTTCCTATATCCAGCACCAGAGTTTCAAGTGATGATTGCAAATGGAGGAACAACAAATTGCTCTGGAAAGTGCCATAATATCAAGCTATCCATGGGAGAATATGTATTGACTAGCCCAATGCTTTCCATTCCAATGGGAGGTGCTAATGTTGTACTAGGAGTCCAATGGCTACAATCCTTGGGTACAATAGCTTTTAATTTTCAAGAACTTTTCATCAAATTTTCTATGGAAGGAAAGGAAGTTGAATTAAGGGGTATTGCAGGGAAACCAGGAAAGATAATCAGCTCTAATGGTATGACAAAGATTCTAAAAAAGGAGCAAAGAGGTGTAATTGCACAATTATGTTCGCTAGATGTTTCCACATCGGAATCATCTATTTCTCCAGATCTCCAAAAAGTCCTGGACAATCATTCCAAGTTATTTGAGACTCCCAAAGGTCTCCCACCTATGCGTGATCATGATCATGCTATTCATCTGATTCTAGGAAGTGTTCCTCCAAACATCAGGCTGTATAGATATCCCTATGTCCAAAAGAGTGAAATTGAACGTATGGTTGCAAAAATGCTAGAGGCTGGTATAATTCAACCGAGTCAAAGTTCTTTCTTTGCTCTAGTAGTATTGGTGCACAAGAAGGATGGATCATGGCACATGTGTCCAGGTTATAGGGAGCTCAACAAGCTCACTATTAAAGATAAGTTCCCCATTCCTGGCATTGATGAATTACTGGATGAATTGCATGGATCAATTTACTTCACCAAGTTGGATCTTCGTTCAGGATATCATCAAATCAGAGTGAAGACTGAAGACATTCTGAAAACATCATTTAGAACTCATGAGGGTCATTATGAATTCTTGGTCATGCCTTTTGGCCTTACCAATGCACCTTCAACATTTCAAGGTTTGATGAATTCAATTTTCAAACCATTCCTTAGAAAATTTGTGTTAGTATTTTTTGATGATATACTAATCTACAACAAGTCTTGGAAGGATCATGTTGAACATGTTGACAGGGTGCTACAACTATTGGAGGAGAAACAATTATATGAAGAAAGATCCAAATGTTTCTTTGGAGTCCAGGAGGTGGAATATCTGGGTCATATTGTATCTCATGAAGGAGTTAAGGTAGACCCTAGCAAAATTAAAGCCATTAAGGAATGGAAAATCCCCACATCCATAAAGCATCTGCGAGGATTTCTCGGGTTGACAGGGTATTATCGCAAGTTTGTTAAGAATTATGGGAGAATAGAAGCACCTCTAACAACATTATTGAAGAAAGATGCATTTTCATGGACTCCGGAAGTAACAAAGGCCTTTGAACATCTTAAAGAGGCAATGTGCCAAGCATCGGTCTTAGCTACACCGGACTTCACAAAAACCTTTATTGTGGAATGTGATGCTTCAGGAAATGGAATTGGTGCTGTTCTAATGCAAGATGAAAGACCCATTTCTTTTGAAAGTCATCCAATCAAGGGAAATTTTTTAAGCAAAGCTATTTATGAGAAGGAAATGTTGGCAATACTCCATGCAATTAAGAAATGGCGACCCTACCTAATGGGAAGACACTTCAAGGTAAAAAAAGATCATGATAGCCTTAAATACTTTTTAGAACAAAGATTATCCTCTGAAGAAAAACAAAAGTGGGTCACAAAGATGTTGGGTTATGACTTTGAAATCATCTACAAAAAAGGGAAGCAAAATGTGGTGGCAGATGCACTCCCAAGAAAGGATGAGGATGTGGAAGAATTGTTGTGCACCATTTTTATTATCCAACTAGATTGGATAAACGAAGCATGGAAGGAATGGAAGAATGACGAAGAAGTGTGGGTACTTATTCGAAAGTTACAACAAGATTCCAGTACGTCTGATACATTTAGCTGGCAAAATGATTCGTTATGGTAGAAAGATCGCTTATACCTCTGTAAGAATTCCCAGCTAAAACAAAAGATTCTTATGGAATTGCACACTTCTCCCTTAGGAGGGCACTCAGGATTTTTAAAAACTTACCACAAGGTTAAGAAGGAATTTTTTTGGGATGGCCTTAAATCAGATATTCAAAAGTTTGTGGCGGAATGTTTGGTTTGCCAACAAAATAAAGTTGAAACAATTAAGACACCGGGTCTATTACAACCTTTATCCATTCCAAGCCAACGTTGGGAGGAGGTTTCAATGGATTTTATCACAGGTTTACCCAAGTCTGAGGGAAAGAGTGTCATCATGGTGGTAGTTGACA
Organism: Pinus tabuliformis; assembly: GCA_031772625.1. NCBI lineage: Eukaryota > Viridiplantae > Streptophyta > Pinopsida > Pinales > Pinaceae > Pinus > Pinus tabuliformis. The sequence continues at coordinate 1,366,882,455 of CM062805.1, read as the reverse complement.
GACTTACCAAGTATGCACAATTTTGTGCATTATCACATCCATTTAAAGCCAGTACAGTTTCTACTGCATTTATGGAAACAATTTAAAAGCTACATGGAAACCCAAAGATTATTGTAAGTGACAGAGATCCCATTTTCATTGGAAATTTTTGGACAGAATTATTTTCGTATCTTGGTACTCAGTTAGCTCATAGCTCATCTTATCATCCTCAATCTGATGGGCAAACTGAGATAGTAAACAAATGTTTGGAAGGATATCTTCGTTGCTTTGTATCTGATAAACAGACACAATGGGTCAAATGGTTGCCTTTGGCTGAATGGTGGTATAACACTTCGTTCCATACAGCAACAAAAATGACCCCATTTATGGCACTTTATGGGTATCAACCACCATCCATCACATCATATTTAAGAGAAAATTCTAAGGTTCAGGCAGTGGAACATCACATCTGACATCAACAACAAGTCCTCAAACTCTTAAAGGATAACCTCGTGTTGGCACAAAATAGAATGAAACAACAGGCAGATCAACATCGCAGTGAAAGAAGTTTTGATGTAGGTGATTAGGTATTCCTATGACTACAACCATATAAGCAAATGTCCCTCAAGCAAGCTAAGAAGGATAATAAATTATCACCAAAGTATTATGGTCCGTACAAGGTGTTGCAAAAGATTAGTACTATGGCATACAAATTGGAGCTTCCTGCAGCTTCTCGATTGCACCTAGTTTTCCATGTTTCATGTTTAAAGAAGGTTATAGGCGACAAGCTCCCAGTTCAAACAATATTGCCAGAACTTGACGAGGAAGGAAAAATTATATTGGAACCGGAAGCAGTCACAGAAACAAGAACTCGACAGCTACGAAATCGATCAATTTCAGAGTATCTTATCAAGCAGAAGAACTTATCCGCTGAAGATTCCACATGGGAGGATGAGAATTTTATGCAGAAGTATCCTGAACTACTCAAGCGTTGAGGACAAAACTTTTTTGAAGGAGAGGGGCATGTTGGGTCCCTATAATACTAGTGATTACCCCATTACTATTGTAGTTATACCCCTTATTAATATTGTTGTGCCCCTATTGCCCCCATATTGTTATTACTGTGCCCCATAGAATCCCTCTATTGTTATTTTTGTGGCTTTATATTATTATTGTTAGGTCAGTTGGATTATATTGTGACTCCTTAGACTCCTATATATAGAAAGGAGGTTTTGTCATTTGAATCATCAAAGAATTGTTCATTTATGTAATGTAAAGGAGGTTGCCCCCTCGAAGAGGCTAAATTCTAAGGTGTTGAACTATCTTTTCCATATTTTCTTGAGTTGGTTTCATAACACAGGAATATTGATGTTTCTAGGGTCGTCTTTTCCTTCTTTTATAGTTACATTATAACCTTCCAGCACATGGCACAACTGGGTATTCCAAACTCGCTGAACCGATGCCACCAGTTTATCAAGTGTTCTAAAGATTGCAAATTTGATTTCTTGGAGTGCCTCATCAATACATTCAAGCTATCTTCAAAGATAAATGTCAACATGAAACTTTCCTTCAGGATATCCCATTCATCCATCCCATGTCGCAGCTTAGTTTCCAGATACCAGTTCATTGAAATGGTATCCAAAGTGTGATAAAATATGTGAACGCATTCTAGTTGCGGTTCCTCTCTCGATGCCTTAGTCCATCGCGCTAAATTTTCTCGTTGATCGCCCTTTCCCATGTATTTTTCCATCAGATGGGTATTAGCATACCCAAACCTAAGATTCATCATTCGTCTGTATTCTTTCCAATCAGCAAAGATGTCCTTATGTGTACCCCACCATCGGGAAGGTGTAGTGTGAAGCATTAAATCTAACCCTTGAAATCGATGCTCTTTTAGCACATCCATCTCAAATTTGTCCAAAAATAAATTAGCATCTTCTAAACCGTCATAATAAGGTAAATTCCTTACCTTAGTGGATATGCATCAGATCGATTTCATCAACATGTTATAGCATAGCGAGGAGATTTTTTGTAATCGGTTTTGCCAATGCTCAAGCTCTTCATCAGAATCTAAAGTGTAAAAACTATCCCAATCCCAGGTGATCTGTCCATCTGCCATAGGTTTTATTTGGCCCTCATCATGCACAGTGATCTTATAAATCTGATCAATATCGTCCTCCTCCTCATAATCATGGGCCGGTTCGGTATATTGTGCACATTTATTTGGATCCAATGGGACAATGACCCGGAGCTCCTTTCTTTCGAACATCATTCTGTTCTTCTTGAGGTTAATAATCACATCCATATCAAAGGCCCAATCAATGCCTAGGATCATATGGTAAGGGTTACTATCATCAACTATCTCAATCACTTCAAGGTCGGCTAGGGCACTCTCTCCTTCAATATCCACCGTGATCCCATACAGGCACCCCATAAGAATAATATTTTGCTGATTTTCCATGCATAGCTAGATAGGATACCATTGCATCACTGACCTCCCCATTTGTTCCCATGTCTACTTTGGCAGAAAATTTGCATCGTCCTATATCGAGAATTACCTGGTCCATCTCATATTCTCGAATTTGCACAGACAGTCACATTGCGCAACGATTTTTCCCACTTTTCGTACTATGAATTATTCTAGAGGAGTTTTATTCTCACTTTTATAATTTTCAATTAACTCCTTTAGCCCTTCTACTACCCTTCTATCCTGTAGGAACTTCGTACAAGTCTTCAAAAATGTAGCTAACAATGAGCGGTCTACATCTTGTGCACTATTGTTTCCACCGGACTTCTCATGAATTCCTAAAGGTGAAGCTTTCACGAAGCTCTTTTTAGCTTCCATAAAGGTTTCCTTTGTGAGAATTAGGTCAAACCCAACTTCCTTCTCAGCAGCCTTACATACCCACCCTTTAGCTTCTGGCTGCTTTCCCTTATCCTCTCCTGTGGCTATACCACTTCGTGTTACGATGTTGACACTAGACTCCTCTTCAGGAGGCTCTGCTCTCATCATTTGGATATTCTGCATAGGTGTTTGAGCTTTCTTTTCCTACATCTTTGCTATGAGTACTGGGAAATGTTCTATGACATGGTCAAATTGCCAACAATACTGATAGGAGGGGTACGTCAGATTCTAACAGTCGTGCAAAATAACCTGCCTCTCCACAGTTATAACAAATAACTTGTCTGTGACCCCTTCTAGCTCCTCGTCCTTATCCTCTTCCTTGGCCTTGGAACCCTCCGCGTGCTAGACCTATGCCCTAATCCTAAGGCCAATTTTTTACCTACATCCCATACATAGGGGTCTGCTCCATCATTAGTTCATAGCTCCGAAAATTTCACTCATCATGCCCAACGGATTTGCATGACAATTAGATGACAATTATCAGTCGTGTGCTCCCCACATATTTGAAAGATAGCGCACCACAAAGCTACTCTTGTACTTGGCCCAACGGTGTTTTTTGGTTTCAGGGGGACTGGACCTCCCCCAATAAGATAATTCTGATAGACTCGGCAGTGGTCGTTATCATGACCATGGCCTTTACACTTCAGGCACCAAACTTCCATGCCACCTCGAGCTAAACTTCCTTTCCCTTCGTAAGACTCTATAACTCCATGTGCAGGTTGGCTAGTTGTGACTAAATCTATTTTATCCCCAGATTCATATCCTATAGAGGTGAATCCTCCAATCTCATGGCGATCTCCAAAGCATCATCTTGCGTTCCTATTTTCTGCTGTGACAGTGGTAATCTCAGGTGAGGTAGGAGTGAAGCAATGTACTAGTCTCTATGTTAATCATATGTGATTATCATGTTATCCTATTGAATCAGACACTTTAGTCTTTGATCAAAATCCCATGCATACATTCACCCTCTGCTAAATATCTTTAAATTATGTTACCGACTGGGCTTACGATTTGGGCTTCTTAAATTCATTGTTCAACACTTGTTGTGTCTCCAACATAGTCACGCTGGGTTTTCCTAAGAAAAAATTGATATACCAACTCAACGCTCTATCTTGTAATGCTGTGACTAGATGTGCTTTCTTCGTATTGTCATCAATAATCTGTTGTGCCTTCCATACAACATCTGCAACGAACCAAAATTGCTCAGGGTCTTCAGTCCCCAAACCCTTAAATAGAAGCATCTTCATCATGTTTTCCAGGTTAAATGATGGAGGTGGAGGTGGAGAAAAAGGTGATGGTGTCTAGGGTGGAGGTGGAGGCAGAGGTGGAGTGGATGGATGAGGTATCCCTGTGAAACCTTGGCTTACAATATGCAGTGCACTTCACGGTGTCCTTAGAGTATTACCTTTGTCATCACTATCAGATGATCCTAACAACAGACTATATTTAGAGCTTGAAACTTTGTTCCTTTTGAATGATCTCCCACTTCGCATAGTACCAAACATCAACTTAAAGGAATAAACTTTTTTTCACACAATAAATTCCTAATCTAGGTCTTTAGGGATTTTTGGTACTTACCTCTTGGTCCCTTGAAAAACCTGCGCTCTGCTTCACTATAACTGGTCGACATATCGATTGCGAACTCGGTAATAAATCCTCCTAGAATATTATCAATCTAGTGGTCAACCACCCACGTGATTTTTTTTCTTCTGAAGCCTCCAAACGCTTCACTAGTTCTAGGGTCCACAAAATAGGGCCATCAAGCTTCCATGTGCCTTAACTATCCGCCAATTTGGAAAACCACTCGTGATATTCGTAGGGGAAATAGAAGAATAATATCTTATGTTCGTCTGTGAGTAGGTATCTATTCAACCACTCTTCCTTAAACAGACGTGGATTCCTTCTATCCTGAGCTGCAAACACATGCAACTTTCGATATATTCACTTTTAAATTTATTTATTAGTGGGGAAACACTTATCACACAGATCCCAGTCCTGACAACGAAACCATTTGTTGGATTGATGGGCCTTGACCTAGGTTCAAAGTTAGCTGTGCCAACCAACAAAATCCTAAACTGCTGGCCCTTTCGGAAAGAACCTGCATAGCATAGGTTGGAGTCTCACCCGAAGTAGCATTGGGGGATGACAAAACCAGGTTCCTGCATCCAAAGTTCTGTTTGATGAGTTCCTATGACTGCTAGGTCGAGTTCCTATGACTGCTAGGTCTTAGCTCTATCTTCGCAAACCCTAACCCTTTCAAAAAAGTAAATTACAATAATTCACCTAAACAATATCTATATCTTCACGAAGGTCTTTAATTATTCATAACATCAACAAATATTATTGATCTACCACTTTTTCACATAAGATAAGCCTTTATTCATATAATTTGCAATACAGAGCAGACATATAGAAAAATGTAGAAGTAAAAATAGATACACAGATCCACATTTACTCGATCAAAATTATCCTTATTAGATGGATTCATTCAAGTACAGGCTCGTTTCCCTGTGCACTCAGCTGTAGGGGCTCCTGCAGTCAGTCTGCTGACTTACCAAGGTATTTGCGCACTCAGCTGCAAGAGCCTTCCCCTTCACCTAAGTATAGGAAACAAACTTTTCTTGCCTTAGCTTACTTGCCCAAAACAATGATCTTTTATTATGACTTTTTTTCTAGACTCGCTATGACCCTTCTATATATATTCTTTTCTTTTACAATACCATGGTCTGTGAACCATGGAAGGGTCTCAAAACTCCTTATCTCCTAACAACCTAAGGTACTAAAGCCCCTTTTACTCTTATTATCTTCGTGCTCCACTTCCTCAAATCATGGAGACTTTACATTTGTACAAAAACTAAGGACCAAAACTTGACCCCAAGGGAACCTATCCCAATAGGGATCCAAGGAAGAAGCATGAATGTGCTTCATAGTAGGGAAGGATTTAGTTAAATATTTTTCTTTTATTGGTCCTTGTGTTGCATGGTGAGTAGGGTATGGTAAGAAGGTTGCTGGGCATGGAATCCCCCAAGGCATGTTTTGGGGCTCAAAGCCCAAGTTTTGACTGAATTTTGTTGTAAAGCTCCGCAAATTACAAGCGCAGGGCATGAGAGTATGATAGAGTCACAGGGTTGTTCACCCTAGTTTTGTAATGTAATGTCGGCTGGCTAGACCTACCCATGGTTCGCGGACCATGGGATTGTATAAATAGAGCGAGGCTTTAAGTGTAAAGAAGATAGAGAGAACAAGGAAACGAGGATAAGCATGAGTAGTCTAAGTGATTGAGTCACAGTGTGAAGTGTGTCTTTGGGTCGTAGAGTAGGAGAAAGGCTCTACAACTGAGTGCGCAGAGGCCTAGTAATCCGTAGTTGAGTGCGCAGACCCCTGCAGCTGAGTGTGTAGGGTGAGTCGATTCTGTAACCATGGAAAGAATCAAGAAAGAGAAGTTTGGTTATAATTTTTTGTATCTGTTCTTCGGTTAATGCATGACTGTTATAACTGGAAAATATACTGTTTATTTACTGTGCGCACCTGTATGAATGTTTCATGTTGTTAAGTATAACTCAAAGCACTCAAGTAGACAAAGATAATTAACTAACTTTGGAATATAAGCAAGGTGTTGGGTAATAGTGAAAAATGCAGCATAGCCCCTGGATAGGGTTGCGCGAAGGCAGTATATCAAGTCGTGAGGACTGGGAAGGTGTGCGAAGCAACCTGTGCGCAAGGACAAACCGCGGACTAGTCGAACTCATCAGACATCTCTAGTGTGCGGAAACCTGGTTCTAGCACCCCCCCATACTACTTCGAGTGAGACCTTAGCCCGCGCTCGGCAGACTATTGCCGAAAGGGCCAGTAGTACCGAGATTTGTTTAGCTAACTAACTCTGAACCTGGGTTAGGCCCCAACAAGCCAACAAATGGTTCCATTGCCAGGACCAGGATCTGCATAAAGATGTCTGATGTCGTACCACTGGAATCTAACAAAGAAAGGAATTGAGGAGTGGTTGGACAAAAAGATTCACGAGTTCGCGGCGCAGGAAAACATGAATCCACGATTATCAAAGGAAGAGTGGTTAGATTGCTACTTGTACACAGAGATCCATAAAATTTTCTTTGCATCCTTCCCCACTTAGTTGTACGAGTGGATCGCAAAGCTAGCAGATAGCCAAGGAAGGTGTAAACTTGACAAACCTATTGTAGAGGATATGCACGCTGTCGATCACTGGCTCAATCGAATCATCGGAGGATTCATCATTGAATTCGTAGTAGATACTTCAGTTAGCTATAGAGAGGCAAAACGACTCTTCCTCAAGGGACCGTGAGGTAAGTATGTTAAATCCTTGAATACCTGGATTAAAATGATATTGTGTGAAAAGTGAGTTATGCGGATAGATTGATGTTTGGGGCTATGCGGAGTGGGAGGATCTATAGAAACGAAGGTAACACAGACCTAGAAACTAGCCCCTTGATTTCACCTCCACGCGGAGGTGAAGAAGAACTCGTGAAGGTTTCACCAAGAAGTGCGATCAATCTGATAAAGCAGAGAATTCCGCGCATACCACCCCCACCCACACCACCACCAGTTTCACCATCTTCACCCCCGACTTCACCCATACCACCTCCACCACCATCGCGAAGTAGTATGGCCAGTACGATAAAGCTACCAGTGTTCAAGGGAGTAGGGAATGAGGATCCAGAGCAATTTTGGTTCATGGTAAAAGTGGTATGGGAAGCACAGAGTGTCACAGACGACAATATAAAGAAGGCAATGTTGGTTAGTGCTCTGCAGGATTGCGCATTGACCTGGTACATTAAGCATTTTAATGACAATCCGAATGCGGGGATAGTAGATATCCAAGCTGCGCTAAACAAGGAATTTAGTAGACAAAAATCAGAGGCACAGTCAATCATTGGATTCAAGGAAATCACAATGCTACCAGGCGAAACCCTGTGGGAGCTGGATCAAAGATTGAAGTGCACAATTCACGAAGCGAACATGACACTAACAGATGGGCAACATCGCAAATGGTTTGTAGCATCATTAACAACGCATTTACGGAATGCGTTGTTGCAACAAAGGCTAACAACTCAAGTTAAAGCTTTGGAGGTCGTGATGAGATTGCATGAGACTCTGATACAAGATCCAAACTTGGGGGTCCAGCAGATTCACGTGCAACTGAAAAACTTGTGCCTTGAGATGCAGAGTTTGAAACAAGAAAGGATGGCTCGTCTAGAAGTGCATGACGAGGTATGGTGCGTAAAGTGCAAGGGCCAAGGGCACGACCACTACCCAGTGTTCGCGAATTACCTTGCAGGAGGACTACCAATGCCATTGAGACTAGAAGCACAAGTAGGACCAAGCATGGTGCCTGCATTGTGGTGCACAATTTTTTAGATAAGAGGAAGCATTCTACAGATAATTGTCATCTATTACGGAAGTATACACAGACTTCCCAGCATTTGTTCTGTAATTTATGCAAATCGGTGGGATATGACGAGCGCAACTGTAGAAGTTATGAACTGATGATGGATCAAATTCCTACCTACAGAGTTCAGGCCAAAACCTGGGCTCTTGATCAAAACATAGGAATGGTGCGCACCAGATTTCAGGGGCGCGGACGAGGCCAAGGAGGAATGGGACCAGGAAGAGGTCATGGCCAACTGATATGTTACAATTGCAAAGGGCCACGACATTATGCCCGCGACTGTATGAATCCAATGAGACCATCATGCTTGTATTGTATATTGTTCGATCATGAGACAGAGGATTGTCCAACACTGATAGTGAGGTTGTGCGATAAAGGAGCACTCCAACCTCCCCCGACTCGGAACCTACAAATGATGAGATCTGAGCCATGCAAGGAAGAACATAATGTAAATATTGTGCTTCGAAGCGGTATTACGATGAGGGATGACAAGGGCAAGCAACCCAAAGAAAGTACTTGGGTTCACAAGGTTCCGACGAAGGAACATGAATTTGATTTGGAGTACGCTAAAGAGACATTCATGGAAGCTAAGAAGAGCTTCGCGGATGCCTCCAGTTCAGGAAGTAAAGACAAACTAGAACCAGAAATGGACCCATCAATGCTCACTACATTCTTAGAGACATGCATGAAGCTGCTGTGTGACAGCAAGGCTATGAAGGGGTTGCAAGAACTCATAACTAGATGTGCTGGGACCGCTCTAGGAGAACTGCGCGTAGTCTAGAAGCTTGGGCAGCACACGACGTGAAAAGGAAGGGAGATGAGATTGATCGTGCAGATTGGGGAATATGAGATGAATCAAGTGATTCTGGATCTAGGATCAGACGCAAACGCCCTGCCAAAGCAGATATGGGAGCGCATGGGTAGGCCTATGCTGCAATGGTCTCCTATCCAACTGTGAATGGAAAACTAGCAAAAGATCCTGCCTATGGGGAGATTGCAGGGAATCATAGTATATATCGAAGGAGTAAGCGTGCTAGCAGATTTCAAAGTGATAGAGATTGTTGATGACAACAATCCCTATCCCACATTACTGCGAATAGATTAGGCCACTGACATGAATGGAGTGATAAATCTAAAGAAACGCAAGATGATTTTTGAGAAAAATTCACTGCACGTAGTGGTACCTTTAGACCCTGTAGAAGGATCGTCCTACACAGAACCAGTGCGCGACAATGACAACAACGATGATCTGGACTGCATCTACAAGATAACCATGTGGGAGCAAGGCTGGGTAAATCCCACTACGGATGGCTGAATATCGTGGGAGTGCGAAAGCTCCGGCACCTCAAACTTTGACGAAGAGATAGAACAATGGCAGAACCGGTTACACGAGGTAACCATGCTCAACCGTAACATGATGATAAGGTCACTGCACTGCGTAGCGATGGAGACAAGAGACTTGCCTACGTATAATAGGTCAAGCGAGGTAGAGGAGTTCCTGAACAAATTTGAAAACGAAGTGCCGAAACAACAATGTTTTGACGCTCTGAAACAGGTACTGTGCACTACGCCCGCAAGATGGTGGGGTATGCACCAGCAGATTTTTGAGGACTGGCATGAATGAAAAAGGATGATGCGCCTAAGATTTGGGAAGCATCAGATGTGGATAAAAGCCAAGTATGATGGACAGACTGGCCCAAGCGCCCACCTTCCCAGATGGATACTGGCATATGGTGTGCAACCTACAGAAAGGCACACCATCCGCGTGGTAGGAAACATAATCGGTAAGTAGGAGTGGCTAAGACAATGGCACGAACAACCCCTCCATTTGGGACAAGGAGATATGGTAAGACCAAGCGCGAAGAAGGTTATCCACATGGAAGCCTTTGACAAAGTGTGCAAGGTACTAAATAGGGTCCACAATGCAAAACAGACTGACTGGGACCTGTGCATACCAGCGATTCTATGGGCGTATAGGACCACGTGCAAGAACTTGACTGCGCAGGCACTGCCAAGGCTGGAATATGAGATGAACATTGTAAGCCATCTAGGACTTGAAAAGCCTAATCCAGCACTGGTAGGGATGATGGTTTGCGGAACCTTGGAAGCAAAGATCTAACAAGGAAACCTTAGACTCCAAGAACTTGAAGAAGAAAGGGTATGGTTAAGGAAGAAAAGCGCTCTGGTGGACGCGGAAGTTAAGATGTTGGAGGATGAGATAAAGGAATATTTTCTCATCGGAAAAACTAGGATGGTAAGGCAGGGTGTGTACGATCATGCTGACAAGTCTGAGAACTATCTCTGTGAATTAACTAGTCTGATGCCTTGGCTTGGACTGCATATTTCTAAGCATAGTGACCAGGGTAGCGTGTTACAAATGATGAAGTGCACGATGCTGGCCGTAACAATAAAAGGTGGGTATTCTCCAAGAACCATGACGGAGGACAACATGGAACTTTACACAAGTGGTGCGCCCACCTGAATAGCCAAAGGAAATACAGTCTTAGCGCTCCAAGCAGTTGAAAGGAAGCTCGGGACTATAAACTACTATGCCCAGAAGTCGTGTGAGGATGGAACTGCACGCAAAAACAAAAAGTCACAAGGTCTGCGACCATGCATGGGGGGCTGCACTGCTGCACAGGTTGGTCAGAAAGTGACCTTTGAAGTCACTATTCATGATGGGATGCTCGACTTGAGGCCAAATGGAGCGGGCAGCAGGCAATTAAGACATGATTTATGGGCAATATTTCGTTAAATTTGCTGGCAAGAAAGCATTAATGAACCAGAATTGGGTGGAACGGTCGAATTTGAATTCAAAAAGCACTATAAAATACAAAGGGTTGCCCAACAAACAACACTTGCTCATTTGCAAATTGATCAATTGAGCAGAGCCCTGAGTGTTGCGAGCCGAGTGTTGATTGAGCCTGTGAGTTCACGAGTGCTAGATTTCCAGACGGGTACGATGGCAACTGCTCAAGATGTTATGGAGATAACAGAAATAACTGCCAAGGAGGCCGCACAAGCCTTGACTATGGGGGATGTTCTAGAAGGCACCAGGATTATGGAAGAAATCCTGAAATCACCTCGTACGACAAGACCCAAGAAGGAAAAAAAAGTATGTGTGTCATTGTGGAACCTGTTGCACACCAAATTGTTAATGGAGGAGAAGGGGAAGCCATCAATATAGAAAGAGAGGAAGAAGAAGAAGATATGGTGGATCTTATCATTGCAGAGGAAGAGGATAAAGGCATGGAGGAGGACACTCAGCCTATGCACCATGCGACAAAATTTCCCACCTATGTCCCCTCGCGAAAAGGGAAGGCAAAAGTGCCCAAGGACCTGGATGAGACCAAGAGCTTGCTCCAGACCCCACTCCTCCTAGATAATATTATGTTTGGGGGCATGCACTTGGGACATGTGCCGAACCTGAAATTTGAATATTGGGACCTCACTGACCATGAGAAGTTTCCTCACCTGGAGACAAGGAACCTCATGAAGCCCAAGCAGAACACTGCGGTGGGGGTTACAGAGCTAGAGCTGCGGAAGTGGTTGCGCGGAGTGGAGAAGGCTGGACTACTGAATTTGCTTTGGGTGTTGCACTTCCACCACACACCAATAACCATTTTCATCATCAGGAAGCTACTCTTCTAGGTGCATGATGGGTGATTGTGGCTGGAGGAGGCCATCCCCATCACGATAGACCTAATTCACCGCATCTCCTAGCTTCCATGCAAAGGAGAGGACCTCGTGGACATATTGGAAGGGAAGGGCAGTGACTTGGCCATCACGGAGGCCATGAAGAAAAAGTACAAGCTGGAAAAGAAGAAGAGGGGCTATGCCATCTCCAGCATCAAGGAGAAAGCAGTGCGCGTGGCGACCCAAATCTTGGCAGGAAAGGTCATGTGCAAGTGCCGCGCAGATGAAGTACCCGAGCCAGTGGTAGCACTGGATGAGAAGTGCATGGATGGGGTCCAGTTTTACTGGTTTGAATTCCTCTACAAGGAGTTTTTAGAAAATTGTTGTGAAGCCCAAGAATAAGGAAAAGCATTCCACTATGCATGGTTGTTGTTGTCCACAGTGCTCGTGGCTGGGGAATTGTCGGAGGACGGTCAATTCCACATAATTGATAGGGATTTAACAGAGGCCACGAATTACTCTTTGCTCTGGGCCACAGGATGCTAAAATGATACGCAACAACAAAATCTTCTGGGTGTTCATGGAGATGAAGCTCAAAATCGGGATAAACTGTAAGCCACGGTTGTCACCCACTGTTTACAATAGTTTGTAGAGTTTTGCAGAATTTAAAGCAGACATGCATAACATCTATATCAGGTAGTGCAAGGAATCGACTAAATAGTGGACAAAGCTACCCTTCGTAGCCACCAACGATGTCATTTTCAATGTACTGGAGGCATGGCTGCTGGAGTGGCGCGCCCCAGACATTGCAGAGATTGAGAAGTCGGCGACGCAAAAGAAGAAAGACGAGGCCAAGCTACGCATCGCACAGTTGGCCGAAAAGAGAAGGAAGGAAGCCATGGTAGTAGAAGTACGGGCGGAGCGGGATGCGACAGAGAAAGTTGCTGAGCAGGAAAAGGCCGCAGCAGCAACAGTAACACAGGAGGCAGCCGTGAAGGTAGCCGAGGGCCACATGACACAGGGGTAAGAATCAGAGGGAGCAGAGAAAGAAGAAGGAGGCGCGGACCCATGAACCATGTCGACCCAACTAAGGCATCAGCACCCAACAGAGCGGGCAGGGTCACGTAAGAAGGTTAAGGCATCAAATTCATCCATTGACCCGATCACCCTAACCGAGGGTGATCTGCATGACATTTGCGAAATTGTGCACGATGTCACCTCTGAGTCTGTCCAATATTTCATAGAGGAGAACCAGATTGTGTTGGGGGCCCTCAGAGCTCAGTTGCAAGAATTACAGGTGTGGCCCCCTCAGGTTGGTACCCTTTCGACTAACCTCGCAGTCGGATCCATGATAGCAAAGCAGATGTTGCGCGTGCAGATAACGAACACCATAGTGTTGCTGGAAGTGGCACTAGTGACATCAAATGAGGCCGACAGGCCTTTGGTTAGTGTGCTGAAAGGTCTCAGTATTAATTTAGCTGGACTCCCACGCGAGACCTTATATGTGTTGCAGGATGGGGTAATTACAGAGCTGTGAGCTAGGGAGAGCCATGGGCTCCAAGTCCTCAGTGAGCAGAAAATAAATATGGAAAAACTAAGCTTGCACCGCAACAAATTGGCGTCACAAAATCAACAACTAGTATAGGTGATAGACGACACTTACCGAATCATTCTGGAGATGGCCATCCCAGCAGACATACCATTGGAGGAACGGAGCCACAGGTTAGTAGTAGGGGTCCGCGAGGCCAGGGAGGAAATGACAAAGGTTCAGCTGGAGCTAAATATTCAGATCGCCAAGCTACGGTTAAAGGAGCAGCCATCCACTTCCCTAGAAATCGGAGAACAACATGCTATCACAATGGGCCTGAGAGGAATTGGAGCTGCAGTGCGAGACTGCACCAGTATGTTGGAAGAATCACTTGAGGTCCTCTCAAATCTGCAGGAGGACCCCAACATTTAGTGCTGAGAGATAGAGGCGCGAGAACTCCAATAGAAGTATGATAGTGTTCAAGGAACTATGCAGATGGTGGTCCTCACTCAGAGGCTTGCATGGATGCAATAGGCTAAAGCACTAAAGGAGTAGGTGGACGCGGCAAGACATAAGGAAGTAGTCATAAAGGTGCGCGTTCAGCCTTGGATCGATGAGGCCTTCACCATCACAATAGAAATCGAAGGCAAGCTCGCACACATGCAGGGGATGCACACATTGATGCGGAGAAGCGCTCCCGACACAAAAGTCTCGTAACAATGTATGCAGTAGATCCAACAAGCAGCAGCTCAATGCACTTCTGACCTCCACGCAGTTCGAGAATAGTTGGAGGGACTCTGCGCAAATATCACCACACTGACAGAGTGACTCAAGGGTGAGTCACAATGTTTGTGTTGGGGGCCTGTTGTGCATGGAATCCCACAAAGGCATGTTTTGGGGCTCAAAGCCCAATTTTTGACCGAATTTTGTTGTAAAGCTCCGCGAATTATGGGCGTGGGGCGCGAGAGTATGATAGAGTCATAGGGTTGTCCACCCTAGTTTTATAATGTAATGTTGGCTAGATAGACCTACCCATGGTTCGCGGACCATGGGATTGTATAAATACAGTGAGGCTCTAAGTGTAAAGAAGATAGAGAGAATAAGGAAAAGAGGATAAGCATGAGAAGTCTAAGTGATTGAGTCCTAGTATGAAGTGTGTCTTTGGGTCGTAGAGTAGGAGAAAGGCTCTGTAGTTGAGTGTGTAGAGGCTAGTAGTCCACAGTTGAGTGCGCGGACCCCTGCAGTTGAGTGCACAGGGTGAGTCGAGTTTGTAACCATGGAAAGAATCAATAAAGAGAAGTTTGGTTATAATTCTGTGTCTTTGTTCTTGGGCTAATGCATGATTGTTATAACTAGAAAATATACTATTTACTTACTGCGCGCACTTGTATGAATGTTTCATGTTGTTAAGTATAACTCAAAGCACTCAAGTAGACAAAGATAATTAACTAACATTGGAATATAAGCAAGGTCTTGGGTAATAGTGCAAAACGCGGCACAACCTCTGGATAGTGTTGCGCGAAGGCAGTATATCAAGTTGCAAGGACCAGGAAGGTCCGTGAAGAAACCTGTGCGCAAGGAGAAACGGTGGACCAGTCGAACTCATCAGACATCTCTAGGGTGCGGAAACCTGGTTCTAGCACCCTCCCATACTATTTCGGGTGAGACCTCAGCCTGCGCCCCACGAACTATTGTCGAAAGGGCCAGTAGTACCAGGATTTGTTTGGCTAACTACCTTTGAACCTGGGTCAGGCCCCAACAAGCCAACAAAGGTTCACCTTGGTGAACGCCCTTAGGTAAGAGTTGGTAATGATTTCAAACTATCTTAGAATTGTGTTAGATGTCTCAAGGATGCGAGAATCCCATTTTTGGGGGATGCAAAAGCCCAACAAGTTTAGTCTTGAGGTAGAAAAGGTTGGAAGTGTAGGTTTTAACCCTATACATAAATTACCTGCATACGAATTCTAAAAATAGAAAATAAACAATAACGAGAATATATAACAAATACACAAGTGATTTTACCCTGGATCCCAAAACTGAGACTACCAGATTGATTTTTTATTATGTTCCTTTTAATGTTACAATATATATATATATATATATATATATATATATATATATATCGAAGCATTTATAAGCCCTAATCCATTAACCATGGACAAGAACATAATCGTAGTTCCCTTGACCATATCAACAAAATACCATGGGAAGAAAACCATCATGCCCAAAACCATGTGTAAAACCCATGCACAAAATCATAGGTAGGTCCTCCCACCTAATATAGGGTCCAAAAGTTTTTTCTCAGGGTGTTGCCTCAGACCCCATGCAGGGGGGCTACTGCCCCGTGAAACTCCTCGACAGGGGGGGATACACCCCCCCTGTGAGCCCCTTTTTATGCCTAGGGAAACGAATAGGGGGGGCTATCACCCCCGTTATGACCCCCTCGTGTGTGCGACTAGTTGTCAAAAGAATATAACACATGCCCAACATTCTCCCACTTATTGTTTTCTTTTCCACATAAGGGGTCACATGAGAGCTTACTCATTGGTCCAGCCTTTTAACGCCCATTGTTTCTCTACATTAAGAAAAATTCTCAATGCTCATAGACTTTGTCAATGCATCTCCAACATTTTTCAAAGTGTCCACCTTTACCAGCAACACATTTTTGTCCTCAACCATATCCCTCACAAAGTGATACTGAACATCAATGTGCTTAGTCTTTGAATGATAAGCAGGGTTCTTTGCCAAGAATTTCACTTTCACTGTCACAGCCTATCCTTATAGCTCACTGTACTAACCCCGTACTTGAACACAATCTCTATAACCAAACTTCTTCCTTTCTTGCATGAGTGGCTGCCATGTATTCTACCTCTGTAGTTGAAAGTACTAGTACAGACTGTCTCTTGCTCATCCAACTGATTGCACCTCAAAATATATTAAACACATACCCACTTATAGATCTTCTCTGATCCAAATCCCCATCCCAGTCTACATCAACAAAGCCACGAATGTCCAAAAATTTGTCCAATCTTGGTAATCCTTAGAAGCACATATCATAAGCATTAGTGCCATGCAAATATCTTAAAAGCCACTTCACTTCTGTCCAATTCTCCTTCCTTATTTTTGACATAAACGTTCTCAATACTCCCACTGCATGTGCAATTCCTGGTCTAGTATAGACCATTGCATACATCAGTCTATCGACTCCAATTGCGTATGAAACACGAGAGATGTCCTCTTCCTCTTCTTCTATCTTGGGACACTGTTCAACAGATAAATTTACACCTACAGGAATAGAAACATTCACCGATTTACTAACCTGCATATTAAGCCTCTGCAATATTGTCCTGACATACTTCCTCTGGTTTAACCATAGCTTTCTCTTTGCTTGATCTCATTTAATTGCCATGCCCAAAACATAGTTTGCAACACCAATATCCTTCATGTCGAATTTGGAGGACAATTGGGTCTTCAAATCCTAAATAATTTCTTTATCATTTCCAATGAGCAACATATCATCCACATACAAGACTAGATAAATAACATAATTTCCAATTAATTTAAAATACACATAGTGATCCGCTTTACCTATGGTGAAGAAAATTCCCCACATATATGTATCAAATTTTTGATACCACATCATTGGTGATTTTTTTAACCCATACATAGACTTTTTTAATCTACATACCAATTATTTCTTTCTCTTCACTGCAAAGCCTTTAGGTTGCTTCATGTAGATCTCTTCTTCTAGATCCCCATGAAGAAATGTTGTCTTCACATCCATCTGTTCTACCTCAAAATAAAAAGCAATGATAATATATAAAAGTAATCTAATAGAAGCTACTTTGGCAATAAGAGAAAAAATATCACCAAAATAAATTCTTGACACTTGGGAATAACCTTTTGCTACCAATCAAGCTTTGTATTTCTCCACCTTTCCTTATGAATTAATCTTCTTCTTAAACACCATTTTATTCCAATGGGTTTCCTTCTAGCCGGAAAATCCACCATATCCCGAGTCTATTTTTTGTCGAAAGATTCCATTTCATCAACCGTGGCCTCTTTCGAGAGTTTTCCATCCTTTGAATGTACTGCCTCATTTCTGGCTTCCTTCTTTCTCCAACTGATCTTCTCACAGATGGAGTTTGTGGTTCTTCATCTTTTGGTTCCTGTTTTACTATAGAGTATGATTCTTCCTCCTTTAGCTCAAATTCTATCTTCTCAGGTTCCTTTGGTAGGACTTCATGTTTAATAACATGTTTCACCTCTCTGAACACCACATCTTAGTTGTACACAACCTTCCTTGTTTATGGGTTCCAAAGCTTATAACCTTTTAAACCATCCTTATACCCAATAAAGATGCCTCTTTCAGATTTACTATCCAACTTGGTTCTTTTCTCCTTTGGAACATGTACATATGCATCACAACCAAATACCCTCAGATGTGAAAGAGAAGGTCTCTTACCAGTCCATAACTCATGTGGAGTCTTATCCTCCAATGCTGATGAAGGTGATTTATTAACCAGGTAACATGCAGTCTCCACCGCCTCTACCCAGAATTGATGTCCTAACCTGGAACCACTTAGCTTGTTTTTTTTTTCCATCAATGCCCTGTTCTTTTTTTTTGTAACTCCGTTTTTCTAAGGTGTGTATGAAGTAGTCTTCTACCATGATATACCACACTTCTTACAGAAATCTTCAAATTATTTCTTGTAGAACTCTCCATCATTAACTGTCCTCAACACCTTTATCTTCTTCTCTGTCTGGTTTTACACTAGAGCCTTAAATTATTTAAACCTGCCAAAGAAATAAAATTTATTCTTGAGGAAATATATCCATATATTCCTTGAGAATTCATCTATAAATTATACATACTACACATACTTACCAAATGATGGAATCGACACGGGTCTAACCACATCACTATGTACAAGCTCTAATATCACTTTTTCCCTCTTATCACTAGAGGGGAAACTCACCTGATTATGCTTCCCATATACATAATTTTCAAAAAAATTGAAATCCAAGGAGAAATTAGACATAGATTCTACCATATGATTACCATGAAGTATTCGAAGGAACTTCTGATGCAGGAGAAAAACCACTCCAAGTCAAAACTAAAATTTGTGAACCTTCCAGAATGTCAGTGTGGCATGAGAACCAGATTTACTCATGAATTTGTTAATTGTTTATTAATGAAATTACTATTTTAAGAGATTGTGAGTGATTTTAGGAATGTTTTACGAGATCCTAAGAGAAAATAATGGATTTGAAATGATCCATTTGATGTATTGTATTCATTATAAAATATAGTCTTCGTGCATTTGTATGGGGGGCCAGACACCATGTAACATCAAGAGCGAAAGAGCGGTCTGGCTCATGGAAGCATGTTGTAATTCGAGCTCGAAACATTAATGAAATCTGTGTATTTTATGTACTCTAGATCATGCATTATTTTTGTGCGTTTTTAATAAGATTAAGGTTTAAATTCGTCCAAAATCCTGTGGTTGTGATCCTCTAGATTGTTCAATGTTAGTAATCTGTTAATGGCGTAGAGATGGTTTGAGATCTTGTTACAGAAATCACAATAGAAATTAAAACAAATCCATAGGACCATACCCCACAGGTCGTGTGTGTGGAAGAAAGTTGTAGCTTTGTTGCGCATTAGAGAAGAAGGTGGGGATTCCGTCATCAAAGTGGTATCATAGCCGAAGAAGATTTTGCAGAAGGAGGTGCAAATTTAAAGAGGTATCGTCTTTATATTTTTGTGCAGGTAGCAGTAGAGGAAGGTGAGAATATTGCAATAGCCTAAGAGCAAGGAGTGCTCAAGAGAAGCTGAGAACAACTTCCAACTGCGGTTGGGTAGAAGTTGTTGAGGCAGCTCCACCATTGCAATTGTGGGTAGCATTGTCTTAGAGATAACAATTCCTGCAAAATAAGTGTTGGGTAGAATTGTTAGTCAACAAGAGGTTTGAGAAGAGAACCATAGAGCTTGCCAAAATACCAAGTCCAGAGGAGAGCTTGGTGAGGTAAGTGGTAGCAAGGAGGACTTGATGTTGCAGAGGCTTATTGCAGCTCACAAGTTAAGCTGTTACGAAGGCCAGAAGCATATGACCAAGAGGTCATAATTTTTTTTACCTTGGGAGTCTGATGCAGGATCAAAACCACCCCAAGTCAAAACTGAAATTTGTGAACCTTCTAGAACGTCAGCGTGGCATGAGAACTAGATTTGCTGATGTATATGTTAATTGTTTATTAATGAAATTACTATTTTAAGAGATTGTGAGTGATTTTAGGAATTTGTTATGATATCCTAAGAGAAAAAAATGGATCTGAAATGATCCATTCGATGTATTGTATTCACTATAAAATATAGTCTTCATGCATTTGTAGGGGAGGCTAGACACCATGTAACATCAAGAGCGAGAGAGTGATCTTGCTCATGGAAGCGTGTTGTAATTCGAGCTCGAAACATTAATGAAATCTGTGTATTTTATGTACTCTAGATCATGCGTTATTTGTGTGCGTTTTTAATAAGATTAAGGTTTAAATTCATCCGAAATCCTGTGGTTGTGATGCTATGAATTCTTCAATTCTAGTAATCTGTTAATGGCATAGAGATGGTTTGAGATCTTTTTATAGAAAGCGCAGCAGAAATTAAAACAAATTTTGTAGGCCAATACCCCATAGGCCATGTGTGTGGAAGAAAGTTGTAGCTTTGTTGCGCATTAGAGAAGAAGGTGGTTTTTCCGTCATCAACTTCTCTCCATATGTCCAAGCCTTTGATGCCACAACATGGTCTTTTCTGTAGAGACCATTGAATTTTTTGCTCCATTTTCAAGAACTGTTACACCCATCAATAACAGTACTACTCAAAATCTTATACAGAGTTCCAATCTGAACTCCCTGCATCAATACCAATGCTCCCTGAACCATCTTGTAGGTACATTTCTTAAACATTATTTTTACACTTGCATCATCCATCTTGCCTACAGAAATTATACTTTTGGCCAATGCAGGAATATGCAGAACACCCATAAGTGTTATAATCCTTCCACGTTGCAACTTCATCTTGACATTTTTGCGTCTAATGATTATAGCCTTCCTATCATCCCCTAAGAAGAAATCATCACCATCATATTTCTCATACTCGTAGAACCACTCCCTATGGGGAGTAAGGTGAAAGGATGCACCTAATTCAATCAACCATGCCTCATGATATACATGTGTACTTTAAGAATAAGCCAAGTACACAACCCCACCTTCATCTAAGGTGGTTTTTGCCTCCACAGAAGGAGCATCATTAGATCCCTTTCCATTATTAGGAGCTTTAGATCTATAGTCCTTTTTGAAGTGCCCTTCCTTTCCGCATTTCTAGCACACCTTTACAGGTATTCCTAGAGATTTAGATCTCCCACTCGAGGCCCTTATTTCTGTTTTTGTTCTGGGATCGTCATCGTATAGACAAGGAATCTCCTTTCTGACCCTCCATATTTTTCCTTCTCATCTCCTCCAATAGTCTAAAGGATGATACTATTTCATCAAACTTCAAGGTAGTTGTATTACTACCTATTGCAACAACCAAAATATCCCATGGATATGGTAGAGAACACAACAAACTGATGCACTTATCTTGATATGAAATTTTAATATCAGCAGATAAAAACTGGCTTACCACAATATTAAAGGTTTTCAGATGCTCTATCACTCAGTCTCCATCCTTCATCTTTAGGTTATATAGCTTTTTCCGTAGGAAAAACTTGTTCACTAGAGACTTAGATTGGTACAAGGTCCCTAATTTGTCCCACACAACCTTCATCATATCTTCCCCTGATACACTCAACAATACTGAATTTGAGATAACTAATCATATTGTGCTATTTTCTTTCTGATCCAAATTTGCCCAGTCTTCATCTATCATTGTTGTTGGTTTAGTACCCAAATCTACTATGATCCACTGATCTTTATCTGCGAGTAGATATTCCATCTTGATTTTCCACAACTCAAAACTCTGACCATTAAATTTCTTGATCTCTATCTTTCCACTACTCCCATCTTCTTTCACTGCAAGAATTGATCCCTTAGATCTCCCCACTGAACAAGGTCTAGCATAGGTCCAAGAAAAACTCCTCAGTAGCAAAGGCATCCCCTTGAAGCCAAAACAAATTTGATACCAAATGTAGGTTTTAACCCTATACATAAATTATCTCTAGAGGAATTCTAAAAATAGAAAATAAACAATGACAAGAATATAAAACAAATACACGGAGATTTTCCCCTGGATCCCAAAACCGAGACTACCAGATTTTTTTTTCATTATGTTCCTTTCAATGATACTATATATATATATATATATATATATATATATATATATGCATATGCTGAAGCATTCATAAACCCCAATCCATTAACCCCAGATTAGAACATAACCATAGTTCCCTTGAGTGGAACTCCAAAATACCATTGGAAAAAAACCATCATGCCCAAAACCATGTGCAAAAACCATGCACAAAACCATAGGTAGGTCTGCCCCCACTATGACCCCCCTGCTGCTCTTGACACAACGAACAAGGGGGGCTATCGTCCCCCTTATGACCCCACCACACATGCAACTATTTGTGGAAAGAATATAACACACTTCCAACAAGAATTTAATTGTATTATTAGGTATCCTTGATCATGTAGCTACATACTAGTCCGCTTTCATTAACGTTCTTGTCATCTCCTTTATAAGATTTTTAGAGGACGATGACAATAGGCTTATTTGATCTAAAAACCCCTCTTCGGGTGAATATGCAACAAAGTTGGGTTACAAGGCAAACTTCGAGGAAAATTTGAATGGGCATGTCAATTGGTGGTGGGGGTTCTTGTGGAAAAAACAAATCACCCTGAAATGTAAAATAACCCTATGGTCCAATCTAAGAAATATATTGTTGTCATGGGATAATCTATGGAAATGAAATGTGTTTATGCCTTGTAGGTGTGTGCTCTATTTTGATGATTGTGGAAACCATTCTTATCTTTTTATTTCCTGCCCACATGAAGTTCGTGTTAGGAAATTAGTCAAAGAATATATTTGTCCTACATTGGCATACTGGAATAATGATCAACTAAAGGATTGTATTAACCACTGGATCCAAAATAATGTTTTGTACAATATTTTGGCTTCCCCCTCTTTAGTGATTCATAATTTGTGGTGGGAAAGGAACATTAAAATTTTTCAAGATAAATTCATCCCTATTGAAGTTACAGTTGGTATCATTAAAAAAAATGTAAAGAATTTAGAGTGGAGCCTAAAAGAGAGAAATCCCAGATCACAAAAATGCCTCCTTTGGACAAATAGATCCCATGGGGATTTTTCAATGGTGATAGTCAAGGTGACCCTCCCAGTTTGGGAGTAGAATCTGTTAATTATCTCACCCAGAATCACCACTTTTTGTTTCGCTATGCTCTAAGCAGGGGATTAAATTCTAAGGCTGAGTTTGCAGTCTTGTGAACTCTTCTTTATATTGCTTGTCATTTTGGAGTCAAGAAGATACACTTTCTTGGAGATTCAAAGTTAGTAATTGGTTGGGCTAATAAGAATACAAAGGTAAATATCCCTTTTATAAATCAGATTTCAAGTGAAATTAACATAGAGATGGCTTCTTTTGAGAGGACCTCAATTTCTCAATTATTATAGGGAATTGAACTAGAAAACATATCAATGCTCCAAAGATACTTTACATCTTCTCACAGGGCCCTTTGGTGTATAAGAAATGTGGGATGATCAAGAAATCAATGGCATTGATTTTCACTTCTATAGTTTCTTCAGATTGCGTGAAGGCATTTTGAACATGTTTTTGTATTATGATATCGATCTATACATATTTGAGGTTTTCTAGACAACTTTCTGAGCTAAAATTGAATTAATCCACCTGTTGAACAAAATTATGTATATTTTTCTCTTAGAAATATATATATACATATATGGAAAGGAACATTAAAATTTTTCAAGATAAATTCATCCCTCTTGAAGTTACAGTTGGTATCATTAAAAAACAATGTAAAGAATTTAGAGTGGAGCCTAAAAGAGAGAAATCCCAGATCACAAAAATGCCTCCTTTGGACAAATAGATCCCATGGGGATTTTTCGATGGTGCTAGGCAAGGTGACCCTCCCAGTTTGGGAGTAGAATCTGTTAATTATCTCACCCAGAATCACCACTTTTTGTTTCGCTATGCTCTAAGCAGGGGATTAAATTCTAAGGCTGAGTTTGCAGTCTTGTGAACTCTTCTTTATATTGCTTGTCATTTTGGAGTCAAGAAGATACACTTTCTTGGAGATTCAAAGTTAGTAATTGGTTAGGCTAATAAGAATACAAAGGTAGATATCCCTTTTATAAATCAGATTTCAAGTGAAATTAACATAGAGATGGCTCCTTTTGAGAGGACCTAAATTTCTCAATTATTATAGGGAATTGAACTAGAAAACATATCAATGCTCCAAAGATACTTTACATCTTCTCACAGGGCCCTTTGGTGTATAAGAAATGTGGGATGATCAAGAAATCAATGGCATTGATTTTCACTTCTACAGTTTCTTCAGATTGCGTGAAGGCATTTTGAACATGTTTTTGTATTATGATATCGATCTATACATATTTGAGGTTTTCTAGACAACTTTCTGAGCTAAAATTGAATTAATCCACCTGTTGAATAAAATTAGGTATATTTTTCTCTTAGAAATATATATATATATATATATATATATATATATATATATATATATATATATATATATATATATATATATATATGTATGTATGTATGTATGTATGTATGTATGTATTTATGTATGTATGTATGTATGTATATACATACATACATACATACATACATACATACATACATACATACATACATACATACATACATATATATATATATATATATATATATATATATATATATATTATTTTTTATTTTTTATTTTTATTTTGGGAAAAAATATTGGAACTCAAGAAATTTCATTGTTTTTATAATTCCAAATATGACCTTTAAAATTGCACATATGTTGAGAAATCTAGGGCATTAGGATTAGGAGTTTTATCTTTGATGATAACTGCTAGTGAATTCTTTTAACTTATTTATATTAGGATCTTATCTTTACTTAGATTATTATAGAGTTCTTCTTCATCAAGCAGTTACCAAACCTTAAACAAGATAGAGACAAGAGACATAGAATATAGGAAATCAACCAGGGCCAAAACCTCTCCAACTTGAGAGGAAAACCCAAAACAATTTCTTCTTCTTATAGCGACTTCAATTGACGAATACCAAGACCATGACCAAGACCCTTGACACAACAACCTCTCTGAGATCAAGTCAAGAACATTCTTGATTCAACTTCTTCTTTGGTCAAACTTCTTCCTTCTCCCACTAGCTTGATTATCCTTTAGATTTCTCTCCCTTGGATTATACCTATAGCTCTCGGCCTTACTTTAGAAACTCTAGTTGCAGTACTTGATTTTGGTAACTTGATTTCCTTTGCTCTAGGTGGAGGTTTCTTCTTTGGTAATTTGGCATGATCCCCAACCTAAATTTTTCCTTGGCTTGACCTTCAAGTGTGATTGCAATACCTCGGCTCCTTTTGCACTAGAAAGCTCCTACTTTTCACATGTGCGGAGTGAATTACCCCAAACAGATATGAAATAACCTTACTTATGGTACTCCTTCCTTCTCATAGCTATAGGCTTATTTCCTGTGAACTTCGCACTTTTTTCTTGTCTTTCATGGTTGACCGAAATTTTGTCCTCAAATGAAGGACTAGATGCCTTATATATAGTGGTCTACGCATCCAAAATAAGAATAATTCTCTTTGTGACAAGACGGACATGCCTTTCTAGATTTATCCTTAGGCTGACTTCAAGGAAAGCTTGTGACAAGGTCTTGGAGGTGTTGGCACCAAAATCTGCCTTAGGCTGAAGGAAGGAAAAAATTAGGGTAACCACAAACCATGCTCAGTCTGGTAGCTAGCCCTACCAGAGCAGGAGAGGGCTCTCTCCAAGTCACGCTCAGTGAATAGATAATCGGAAACAGTCTGAGATGACTTACAATGAAATATTTACCTTAGGCTAGTAAGTGAATAGGGATTTTGGAAACAATTTTTATGAATGACCAAGCTTCTGGGATGTTATGGGACCGGCGCTCAGACCAATCCCTACTCAAGATTAAACCGTAAAATTCAGGTATATCGGCTATTAGGATATCAATCCTTTGTACTACTCTGGGATCAGCAGATAACCTGATAGTTACGGAATTAATCTCTCCCACAACCTGTACTTTAGTCCTGTCCAACCGTACAATATGAATAGCAGATTTCTGGGGTTCAATGTTCAGTTTCGAACAAACTGAAGCTGGCATTATGTTAAAAGATGCCCCTGAGTTAATCAAACAGTTGTGCAGGTTTCTGTTGTAGATCTCATAGGTTAGAAGGAAAGGTGGAGTATGAGAGTTTGATCTATCTCCAATCAGAACCGCATCGGTAGCTTCAACCATACCAGGAGGAGGTTTCCCTGAATCATTAGCAGCTTTAGCACTGGGAAGAGGTGAAGAAGGAATAGCATTCAATTCTTTGAGAAGCAATTTCTGCTGATGTTTCAATTTACTAAGTTCAAACATAGTAATGTTTGCTTTAGTTTTCTTCATGTCATCAACAATATTGTAATCCATTGAATCGGATACCACTAACGTTTTAGATGTTGAAGGAGTATTAGAAGTTGAAGGTTGGTCTTGGGGAACTGCTGCAGGTGATTTCTTTGCAGGTATTTTTTCCTTTGTTGCAGCAGCACCTGTACTCCTTTTCTTTGACATTGCCTGAACAGGTTCGGAAGTACTTTTACTCCTAGTAGTGACCGGGAACGCTTCTTCTTCATTATCGGTATCGGAGTTGGGGAGTATAAAATCCCACATTCCATGACATTCTACTACTTCTTCTTCAGCATCAGTTGGTGAGATTGTTTCCTCTTCCTCTTCTTCTTGCTCTGAATCTGCATTAGATATGACATTCGGTGGCTTTGGTTCAGTTTTCTTATAAGTCCTAAAGGGTCTTTTGGTTGAGGTTTCTGCTACCTGTTTCTTTATTTCAACCATTTCATTTGACAAAGTTTTTAGGACTTTTTGCAAACCCTCCATGTCATATGGGTCTTTTGGGGTTTTCTTCCTTGAGTCATCTTTAAAAGAGACTTTTTTGGCTTTTCTGTCTTCCAGAGCAGCTTTCTTTTCCAGAGCATTAATACGTTTCTCCACAGCAAGTGCTTTTTTCATATTTTCGGCTAAGGTAGGTTTCCCAGCCCTATCTACAAAAATGGCTATATTGGCAGGTAGGGCGGTTATATACCATTCGCTTCGAATTTGTTCACTTGGTTTGGAGGCCGTCGGGATTTTATTCAGGAGTTTATTGAATCGAGCATTAAATTCCTTAATGGGTTCCCTATGCTCTATCCTAAGATTGGAGATCGTGTATTAGGGTAGCCAAAGACCTATCATCTCCATATTTGGTAAGAAACTGCTCTTGGCAAGTGTTCCAACTGGTAATGGAACCAGAGGGTAAAGAAAAATACCAGGATCCTGTTGATCCTTGCAAGGTGTAAGGGAAAAGTCTAACAACAACATCTTGTTCTGTTACTCCTTTCAAGTTGACTGCCAACATGAAATTATTAATGTGTTCCTCAGCCTGGGTCCCATCATCTGGGTTAAACTTGGGTAGCCATTTTTCAGGAGCATCTGGTAATGGATGCAATGGTGCAGGCATATTGACTGCACCAGGCCTGGTCCATGGATCTGCCATTGTAATAGCAGTAGTGGTTGATACTACTGTTGGAATTCCAGATGTCTGGGAAGGAAATAATGTTGAGGAGTGAGCAGGTTGGGATGTTAAAGCTCCTAATCCCTGATGAACAACAATATGTAATGGGGGAGTGGATGGTTGACTTTGCAGAGAGGAAGATGAAATGGAGGATGTGGATGAAAGCTCTTCACTGTCAGATCCTTCAGTATATTTCTTCGCCTTTTTCCTTTTGGGTAAAGGGAACTCAGTGGGTTCAATACCGAGCTTTTCGCTCTGAAGCCTGGTGAGAGGGTGAGGTAAATTGAATTGCGAAGTCGCACTGCTTTGTGATACCTCAGATTTCTGTCGTGAAATCAAGAAGCTCTGAAGTTTGTGGATAAGAGACTGGACTTCAGGGGATTCAAGACTTAATTGTTCTGGAGTATGATGGGTTTGAGCAGTGGTAGTTGATTCCTCTTCTTCTTGTTTGGATACTGGAGAACCAACATGCAAATGGGAAGTTCGAGGGGATACAGAGGGAGAATTACTCTTAGAATGGCCTGCAGATTTGGGTTTGCTTGCCATTCACAGTTGAGGCCCTCCTTCTAGCGCCAAAAATGTTGATGCCTCGAAAATCGCTGCAACAACATTGGGGGATAACCACCCGCCGGATCTTAGTACAGCTCCTTTTCCGTTTGGAATGGTGGCTCCAACTGGGGATAATGGGACCAGTTTCCCAACAATGAATAAACGGGATGAATGGATAATTGATTGACTAATCTAATGATAGGCGAATATCTAAATCTATCAGCAAAATAAAAGAGCTATTACTTATCCCGGGAACTATTAAGCTTTGAAGTGTAGCGCTTGATGATCTGTGTCTATGGACAGGCATATAGATGACTCCATCTAACAGACATGGACATTAATTCATTCAAGGATTACTTTGCCTAAATAGTTAAGCAAAGCGATTAAAGCAATATTACTACACTTGTCATTTATATCATCGACACATATATGATTAAAAGAAAAGCACACCATAAACATCCAATAGTGGAAGGAATACAGAACTATTGTTAAAGCACATACATATATTCGATAATAGCAAAGATAATCAAATAACAATTCATATGAAAAGAATGAATTCAGACATAGATAAAAGTACCATATGAGCTGCTAGACACTCCCAATATCAATCGCTACTTGAGATTCTTCCTTCAACGCAGAAATACTTTCAAACAAAGACAATAGTGCACAATTGCATAAAAGCTTCCTTGTCAAATTTAGAATAACTGGTCTAGCTTCATAAAAGAATATGGCTGAAGCACAATAGTGCAACTTCAGTCTTTAAGTCAAGTACAAAAATTTTACGATCCTTTCCAAAACAATGAAAGGGTCTATAAATACTTAATTAATCTAACTATCTAAGAAACTGAAAATCCTACTTAATTGGTATCAATTGATTTTGATCCTATTTTTTCCAGCAATCTGGCAGTCGGCGGCATGAATCATCAAGTAGGCTGTTTGCCTTTAAATCTGAGCTGACTTATCGCAAGCATCGGCTCCACTTCGGGTGGTCTGTTGAGGCGAGAGCTGAGCTGGGCGGCATAGGTGGCATCCTGAATATCGGGGATAATATACCCGATTGCTTCTGTAAGGCACTTGAGGGTGGCTCTCTGTGTGTGCGGTTTTACCAAGAAGAACTAATAGGTGTCCCAGGTTAAACTGTTAATTCCAGCAATTAATCTCCCCTTTTCCTCTAGATCTGGATAACATGATTGCTCCAATGTTTTCATCATTGTCAATTTTCCTGGTGTGCATTGGGAAATCATATTTGATAAGTAGAGAGTGTTATTGACTAATTCAACTAAATTGCTTGAAGTTGATTTGCATCTTGAAACTGCCCTCTCTGCTTTCATTAACTGGGACTGCCATTCTGTAAAGAGTATATCTTTATGTGCCTCTAAGATTCTTGGTAAATTCGCCGCTTGTCCTTGATCAGTATCTTGCCAGTCGAGAAATGCAGCTATCGTTTCTTCAGCTTGATCTAATTCAGTCCTAGCCTTGTCTACTTTATTACTTATGGATGCCATTAATTCACATAGTGGCTCTGCCTGGGTGATTTGTTGACATAGAAGCTTAATTTGGGCTATCAATGCAGTATTTATTTGTAGTGCTTCTACTCTGAATTCAGCTACTTGTGGAACGCCCTTTGTTTTCTCGAGCTGTGCTGATAATTGAGCAATTTTCTCATCTTTTGTTTTCACCATTTGCTCATTCGCTGCCTTCAATTGTGCCAATGCCTCTAATAATTCTTTCTGCTTCTGGATTGCGCTGTGGTCAATCCTTTGTTTTTCTGCCTGCAATTGTTGAGTTAGTAGACTGTTTAATTGCTGTTGCGTCAACAATTGCTGCTCTGCCTGCTCTGCTTTCTGTTTTGCTTCAGTCAGCTGTGCCTGTAACAAGAAAATTTCATGATCCTTTGTTTTCAGCAAAAGACTCACCTCCGATGCCTTATCTATTGTCACCGCCGAATAGGCTCCAGCATATTGTGATAGTTTTGTTAGGTCATCGGAGGGGTCAAATTCCTCCTTCCAAACCACATTGCCCGTGACCGTCTGTTCTGGGAAAAGGGAAGGTTGATCAATCCTTCTTCTTTTCCTTTGCTGTTTAACTACAGCTTTATGCCTTGGGCTGTAGAAGACATCCAAGGGAGGAATCTCTTCTACTTGCAAAATGATTTGATCGGAGGGATCTTTTGGTATTATCTCTACCTCTTTTGACATGGGTGGGCCGTTGGTTCCACTCAGAACCTGTGGTGAAGTGGTTTCCTGTGTGTCTATTGCCTTCGAAGTTTCAGTGTCTTTCGAACATTCCAAACCATTGATAATAGAATCAAATTGCTGCCATTCTTGGAGAAATTTTGGGTCAATATGAGTATCCACGTTTACTTCTGTGGTGGTCTGTTTCTGCTCTTTCACCTGGGTCTCTTCCTGCATTTTCTTCTGCTCTGTAGTCTGAGTTTCCTCCTGTGGCTTTTTTGGTTCTATTGTTGTAACTGGAGGCTCCTTTGACTGTTGCAGTTCAAGCTCGCTTGTCGAAGTTGTTGGGGTTGTTGCTAATAGATCCAGAGGCAGAGTTTGCAACCTCTTTTCTCTAAGTCTGTTAAACTCGACCAACCCTTCATCTTGATATTTCATTCTAGCAAATGCCTTAACCTGCATTATTGACTCAGCGGAGGAGAACAGGTCATCAAACATATCTTCTTTATGATCAAATTTTGACAACTTGGCCTATTCTAGTGCATTATAGGCAACTTTGCTTGGATCAAATTGCCTATTAGGGAGAGTTGCCAGAGTTAATGATTTAATCTTCGTAGCTTCTTTTTCTGCATGTTTGAGATCATGCAAGGTATAGACACCGCATCTCAAAGGAAAAGAGGGCCAGCCCTGCTTCTTATTTTTCTTGAGAGTCTGTGTGACACTCTTAGCAATGATCTGGTAAGCGATTTCCCTTGCCAGCAGCTTATCAGGTATGTATAAAGGGAGGACATGAGGTTCAGCTTAGCTATCGAAAACTCTTATATAAGTGAACTTCTCCTCCCCGAACCATCTCCCTATTGCTGTTAAATCAATCCCAGCTTGGTAGGAAATCTTGGGAACAGGTTTATCAAAAATAGAATAATAAATAGGCAACATAAAGCCATTGCAGACTTGGTACAAATGGTGCTTATAAGAGGATTTCCATAATTTTTGGTGGTAAATGTGAATAGGCATGGGGTCTTTTGGTGTCCACCTCCAGCCGAGCATGGGAAATTCAGAATTAAAACACAAGGTATCTAAAATATAGGCACTGTAATAGAATGGGGGAATTATCCTTTCAGAAATGCGGGTCTTATTTCTAAACTCAAGAACAGCTGTGGCTAGTTTATCTGAGAGAATAGTGGCCCAATCCATTATTATACTGTTGCATGCCGCTTCCATTAAGGGAACCATTTTTATAGTGAAATTAGAAGAATAATGCAATCCCCACAATCTACACATCATTATTCCAGCGTAGCAATAAGGAGAAGCCAAGGAATCAACCGAGTACTTACCGGAAGATTCATGTTTGTGCTTTGTCGGATTTTGTCTCCAATCCTGGATGGGTTCGGATTCAACTTCGTTCCCATTCCGGAATTTCTCCAGGAACGCCTTATTGTATTTCTTCTCTGGCTCAGGCAAATGATACATTTGCCTTAAATCATCAGCTTTGAATGACCCGAAAATTCTCCCGTCTCTGGTGCTGAAGGTTCTATCCATGATTGGAATTTCCTCAATTGCCCACCGCACTACATCTGTATATGGAAGAATTTGTTCCCTAGCTGCTATCCGATGAAGGAAGGAGTCAGCTAATTCCTTTAGAGTGCCATCAGATTTCCGAGTTGAATCTGCAGTAGCTTGTACTGTTGTCACTTTAGGTTCTTCGGCTTCAATCAAGTTGTAGGTACTTTGCCAAGTAGTTCTGCCGAGACCAGAACATGTAGTATCCGAAATCAATCCTTTCTTTTTGTTTGAGGGATCAGTGACAGCTTGTCCTGTGGCTGGCGCAACGGAAGCGGCTGTGGTTTTCTTAGATTTCTTCCCCATTTTACTTGAGTTTTCTTCTTTGGATGAATTCTGCACAGAAGTGAAGATAAACGTAACACAGAGAATTGGCAATGAAAACTCCAATATGGTGAGATATATTGATCAAATGCGTGATGAGAGAAAACTTTTACAATGGCTGCGAATACAATCCATAGGAATATTTTAGGACTTACAATTTCATTAAATGGCTGTTTAAAACCTGCCAATCTTTAAATGCCCATTATACCATTAATCGGCCGAATGATTTGTTTAAGCGTGTTATAGATGTTTTGGCGGTTGAGCGCAGGTGAATCATTACTTGACAGGTCAAGCTTTTAATATGAATTGATCGTAATATCCCTCCATTTTAACGGCTTTTTGAAATCTGCGCTTTATCGCAATCGGCGATCGAGGAAAGCTTAAACCTCTTATATTGACACCTTTTGAAACCCCGATCGCCGATAGCGATATCGCATCACATCGGGAGTATTGGGATTACATGAGACATGGATAGTATATCGCCGATTTCCGATAGTGATATCGCATCGCATCGGGGGAATGGTCTGGGGGCGCTTAAAGAATGTGCATAGAGTATTGTCGATAGCCAATAGCGATATCGCATCGGCGGAAACCAATGTGCCAATTACTTATGTTCCTTATGTCATTGCGATATGCGATCTTGCGATCGCTTTATCGCAATGATAAAAGATTGATTTATTTGCATAAATATGATCCAAATGGGTTTTTTTTAAAAAAGGTTTTTATAATATTTTCATTTGGTTTTTGGACCTTTTTTGAATAATACATTATTGATACCAATAAAAATCTAAAGGGACCCATTTCATAATGATAGTTTTTGGAATAAAAATGATATGAAATGGGGGGTTGTTGTAGAGCACAACACTTTCGTAAAAGCATTGAAATATTTTCGAGTTTATATTCTACAATTTCATATCCTTGCCTATGTTTCGAACGTTGCCGTTAAAGATGTCTTAGTGCAAACAGATCCAGAAGGGAGATGAGGCAAATGCAACGCTGCTTTGTTAGAATATGATGTGGAGATCAAACCAATAAAGCTCATCAAAGGACAGGGGCTGGCCAAACTGATGGCGGAATCTATTTTGCATGCCTTGGACATAAATCTCATTGTCGCTATGTCCTAGGATGATGAGGAAAGTTCTCTTGTTCAGGTAGCTGAAATGTTTTTATTTTCTCCTTGGTATTCAGATATTGTTTATGTGCTCCAACATCTTTCATTGCCACCCGGATTGGCTAAGAACAAAAGTAGGACCCTGAAATTAGAGGCTGCAAAGTTTTGTATAATGAATAATGCACTCTATTGGAAAGATCCCAGTGGTGTCTTGTTGAATTGTTTGGTTGAAGAAGAAGCAAAACAGGTCACTGATGAAATTCACAAAGGAGAATGTGGAGGTCATCTATTTTGGAAGACAATAGCTAGTAAAATTTTGAGAGTGGGATATTATTGGCCAAATCTCTTTTCTGATGTGTACAAAACGGTTACAAGCTTCCATGAATGTCAAATTTTTCAAGGTAAGAGAAAATTACAACCTTTGCCACTCAAACTGGTTGAAGTAAGTGCTCCTTTTCAGCAATGGGGTTTAGATTTTATTGGTGAGATCTGTCCTACTTCTTCAGCACAACATAAATGGATCCTTACAGTGACAGATTACTTTACTAAATGGATAGAGGTGATTCCTACTCAGTAGGCCACTGATACGGTAATAATTCAGTTTCTTGAGAACAATATTTTCTCATGTTTTGGTTGTCCTAATAAGCTGATTATAGATAATGCAGTAGCTTTTAAATCTAAAAAGATGATTGATTTTTGTAATAAATATAAAATTACTTTGGGCCACTCAACTACATACTATCCACAAGGTAATGGTTTGGCGGAATCCTTGAATAAATCTTTAGTCAACATCATCAAAAAGCTACTGGAAACAAACAAGAAGAGCTGGCACAAGAAATTGGTCAATGCACTATGGGCGGCTAGAGTGAGTTAGAGAAAGTCAATAGGCATGTCCCCTTTCGAGATCGTGTATGGTGTGGACACAGTTTTTCCTACATCTCTCGCAGTTCTGGTTGTTAAACTTCTGCAGGAAGCTGGTAGTGAGGAAAATAATTTGCAGCAGAGAATCAATCAAATGATCCATTTACAATAGACTAGAGAGGAGGTTTTTCATAATGCCTTCAAGCTGCAAGACAGAATCAAAAAGATATATGATCGAAAGGCAAAGGCGGACAAGTTTCAAATTGAAGACATAGTGCTAAAATGGGATGCCCGAAACGAAGACAAAGGGAAACATGGCAAGTTCGAGAACCTGTGGAAAGGACCTTTCAAAATTTCTGCATACCGAGGTCAGAATGATTTCTTGCTGAAAAAATGGATGGAGAAGATTGTCCTGGTGGGCCGGTCAACAGTCAGCTGCTCAAACGGTACTATTTTTGAAATGTTTTCTGTTCTCATATGTATCATTGTACATATCAGTTTGTTTTATTTCACTGCAAGTGTGTACTTTCATCATTCATTCAGTTTGGGGCCCAAGGTGAAGGCTATAAAACTGAGGTTTGATTTCAGTTTTGGTTTCGATTGTTTGAGTCAGGTCTTTCAGTCGATTTCAGTCTTGAAATTGAGTTAGTTTTGAGTCAGATTTCAGTCCTGAAATTGAGTCAAGAGATTGTTTTGGTTTGTCAAAGTTATTGACTCCATATCCCAATGGAAGAAGGCACTACCTGCTTTCCCAAAGATCTGTAGTTCTTGTCACCTCCAAGGAGCTACCATCCCCATTGGAGCCAATGTTAGTGTTAGTATCTTCATCCCTCCGTCAGTGATCAAATTCTCTTGTTGCATTGCATGTTAGGTGTCTCACTCGATCAGATGCATTCCATTAGGGTCACGGATCATCTGACAGTAGTGGCTTATTATACATTTTCCCTCATGCTCTTTACCTGCTGGTCCATTTTCATTCATCTAGATCATCTGCAGTCAATTTTTGTCTTTAAATATGTAAAAGTCATTTTTAGGGTTTTAGGTCTCATTAGGTCTAGGGTTTCGTCAATAAAGTCTTGTAAACGCTCAATAAAGGTCAGAAGGTGCATGAGGAGGTCAAATAAAGTTTCAGCAACAATAATTTCCATAATCACATGCTTAGTGATTAATTTTACCCTGTTTTGAGGAAAAACAAAGTTTTTATGTTTTCATGTACAAATTTGATGTAATTTCATTTGTTCCATATGTAATAACTTCAGAGGCAACCTTGGTCACCTTGCCAAGCTTTTGCAACTCCATCACCTACAAAGAAAACAAAAATTCAAAGCATTCAGTCTATCAAAGGCAAGAATAAAGCAAACTGCCCAAAAACAGAGTTTTAAAAGCAAGTCAAAGGCAAACATTAGAAGAATGGGTTTTGTAAATGAAAAATCAAAACTATATGTATATAAACCATTTTTCATGTTTAAAGAGTTCATTTGTATCCAAAGGAGAAAGAGTGAGCAATTGAAAAGGTGTGTTGAATAAAAGGAGGCAAAAATCGCAGCTAGTTTGATATTTTCAGTGGCGCGACGGATTGGGTCGTGGGCGCGGCGCATTGGGCAGTGCTCTGCAGTGTAAATCTTAAACGGGCATGACACATTGAGAGGGTGCGGCACACTGGGTTACAAGGTCGATTTCATTTGCAGCTTCATCCAAAACTTCAAATTTGCTAAATCCTCACTTGTTCAAGTAAGTTAACATCCCTACATGACCAATGAGTGAGTTTATTTTGGTGCTTATGGTGATTTAATGGGAAAAAATTAAAACCCTACCTCCTTGCATTTCTTGTCAAAAACAATTGCATAGGGTTTATAAATTGTATTTCTTGCTACTAATTCCACTCCTAGCCATTTCTCACTCCCTCACTCCTTCATTCCCTCATTCATTTTCTCCCTCTCTTTACATTCTCATCTACCCATTCCATATTTTTCATATCCCTAAATAATGAACCCTAAATCACTAATCCCATTATCCCAAACCCTAATTGCTATTCCCAAACTCTAAAAATAATCCCTTAAACCTTTCTATTCCTAAGAAACCTGTCAGCAACATTCCTAAATCCCTCACACACACTCCCTCCATAGTCCCTCATACATTCATATCCTTGGTAGGAAAAAACCTAAAGACACCATAAAATCTCTTCATACTCATCTAAGAAACCTCAAACATTGGCAAACATGGAATCAGATTCTTCCTATGATAGAGATGAGGAGACAGTCAGTGATTTTTCTAAAGAAATGCATGCACCAAGGATGCCTCACAAGGGCAGAGAGGAGCCTACTTCACTTGCCGAGCTGTTGGCCTGTCCTCTTGCTGTCACATGCTTTCAACACCAATATTGTTATCAATTCTGTGAGATGGTGGAGAGAGTCAAGTATCACCATGAGCTGGCTAGATTATTTGTGCTCCATCTTCATAATGGCCAAGTGACTTTGGCAAGTGTGACATTCACCTTGACACCTGAGACTATTGCTCAAGCAACCGGCATTCCAAATGTAGGTGAGCAATGGAATAAGAGGTAGCTAATAGACAGAGATCATTATGAGCCTTACATCAAGGCTGGTTTTCAGAGACATATCAGTAGAGTTTTTCCTTTCAAGTATCTTCAGGACACATATACTCCCTTGATGAAACTCATAATTAAATATTTCAGCTGTGAGGGCAAATTTTCTCGTCTATATGCCTATCATATCAGATTGTTGATGCACTTTACTAGGGTGAGGATGATGAACCTCCCTTATTTAATTTGCCAGAACATTGAGAAGATGACCACCTTAGTGCAAAAGAAGCCTCCTCAACAGTTGTATAACAACATATATCATTTTGCACTAATCAAAATTGTGGTCTTGCATCAACTTGGTTTACTGAACATCTCATGGGAGGATTTCATTGTACATGAGGTATTTACAGGTCCTCAAGTACCCCCAGTAGTTTTTCATGAGGCGAGAGGGCCTTCACATCAACAGGAGATTCATGAGCCACAAACTACTAGTGTGCTAGTGTTTGTCACATATCAAAAGGGCACTAGAAGGTTGTTTGCAGCAGCAAAACGAGTACTATCTCCACCTGGGGTGGAATGGGTCTCGTTTCCTCCATTAGCAGAGTAGGTATAGGACAAGGGTAAGTAGCCCTTGCATGATGAGGGACCTTCAAGAGGTCATGAGACAGATTTCATCCTCATTCAGGATGAGGACACTGATTTGGGCTCACAAAGCTCAAAACTTAAAGAGATCATTCAGGAGTAGCAAGTTGACATTCAACATTTGTCTCTCAACCTAGAAAGAGCCAAGTGGATCATTAATTATTTGGAGTAGAGGAACAAATAACTAGAATATCCTCAAACCATCATGGAGCTCCAAAAAATAAGGGCAAACCGGTGAGCTGTCAAGAGGAGGAAAATCAAATTGACCACACTTGAGCAAGAAATTCAAGTTGATAGTGAATCTTGGCTTGAGAGGACAAACATGCACATAGAAAGGATGCTAGAGAAGGCCAACAACAAGAAAAACATGTTGAGGGACATGGCATACCACTACTTGCCAAGAAATATGGTGTGCAAAGCAAGAATCAAGAATTTGAAGGCCAAATTGAAGAAAGCCATGAGGAAGCGAAAAGAGAAAAATTGACTCCAGATCTTGGTTGAGGCTTACTTAGCCCAACACAGAACCTGATGAGGAACACTTAGCCCAAATTTCAAGAAATTTGGGAAATTTTTGGCCTAAAAGCAGGTTTTTCTGCCCAATGTGCTGCGCCACCTGCACTGCGCATTGAGTTGGCTAAGAATTTTGCAAAATGGCTTGCATTTTTGGATTTTTCATGGAAAAATATGAATGCCCTTAGAACGGCAAGAAATTTTGACAGGTTTTGAGCTTCCAAAAAGGTCAAACACACCCTAAAAATGACCTTTCTGCCCCTTTTTGGACACACAAGAAGCAGTGTTGGGAGAACTCAATTTTGGATGGGAAGATAGAGGAAAAATTAAAAAATTCTACTTG
Source organism: Pinus tabuliformis (assembly GCA_031772625.1). Lineage (NCBI taxonomy): Eukaryota > Viridiplantae > Streptophyta > Pinopsida > Pinales > Pinaceae > Pinus > Pinus tabuliformis. The sequence goes on along the minus strand of CM062805.1, from coordinate 1,366,844,521 downwards.
TCTTGGAAAGTAGATAGGTAGACCTTTCTAACAAGCCCACTTGGAGCAAATTTGGTGCACGGGAAGGCCTCCAAAATCAGTTGCAAAAAAGCACTACACATAGGGAAATCAGCGCGGCACATAGGGAAAAATTTGCTCATTTTGGCCAAAAAACTCTGTTTTTCGCCTAGTTTCTTCACAGTTTGACTTTTCTCTTTTTAATAGTCAAACTCATGATGTAATTTAATGTGACTTTATGTATTTTGATTTAATTATGCTAATTTTTCACTCATAGAGGTAGATTCATCATGAAAAAGTAGTTTGCAACTGAATGAATCAGTTTCCTAGGTTTTAGAGGCATGTTGTTCCACTGCCTACTTTTCAGTTCTTAGTTTAGATCTTGTTGAAACAGCTCCTAAACTCATGAAATCGACCCCTAAAGCCTAGCATGAGTTGTTTGATGCCTATATCTAGTAGTTTTTCAGTCATTGAGAAAGGTTGGACTCTTGTGAATGCTTTGAGCATTATTGTACATTCATTTTCAGCAGTTTGGCAAAGGAATTGACCAGGGTTTGCAACACTTTATGGGATTCTTGTGGCATCTTGATTTGGTATTGTGTTTCCTTCTATAATTGCAAGTTTATATGTGTTTTATGTATGCCATCATCTCTCTTTGCTTCATCTTAACTAAATCAAACAAGGATAAAGGTAGAATACTTTGAAATTGCAGTGCTCTACCTAGGGTTTGTTTAGTTATCTATGTGTTCAGCTATTTGAAGAGGATCCCCGAGACTTTCATGCCCTCTCCAACTCCTCACCACTCTAAAATATCTCCATCTCATTCAATTTTAAGTGCTAAACCATTTTCCTACCTCGCCCCATAGAGATCTCTGCAACACTGTGTCCATTCCCTGGACCCAAATTTTCCTTTCACAGTTGAGCTAGCAAATCCATCTCAAATTCAATCAAACATCTCTCTACACATACCTAGCCTAAAATTAGTCTTTACATCAGTCATCTCAAACCTCATTGATCATATTTTCTTGAGATTGACAAGGAGAGAGCCCTCTCCCAACTTGGTTGGGCTAGCTACCAGGTTAAGCGTGGTTTGATGTTACCCTAGATCCTGCCTTTCTCAGCTTGAGGTAGATTTAGGCCCTAATAGGACCTTTCATCCCACCACATGATTTTTTGTTTTAGAAGACTTCCATAGTTCTTCCCTTAGAAACCCTGCATAAGCCCATCTAGATATCATTTAAACATAATAATTAAATCAAAATTACCTTTGTGATGGCATTTCATCATGACATCTTTCAATTTGCATCAACATCTGACATATACATTGACACATCTCCAAAAGATATATATTTTCAAGGGTCATTTCTTTTTCTAGACTTCATTAGGGTCTTCATATATTACATGGAGATATCATAGTCAAAATTTTCAGTCCTTGGATGTTAATTGCCTCTTCCATAGTTGAATATTTCATTATCTCTTCCTTTCTTTCTTAACACATTTCTTTTCTGTGAACTTCCAATCAAAATTCCGCCAATTTTTGGCAACCACCTCATATTTCATATGAGGACATATTATGTTGATTTCATCTAGTCGATGTGTGACCCATGCCTTTGTGCATCCTTTCAAAGGAAGATATACTTCCTTTTTTATCATGCTCTTGAGGTAGATCATCCATTCATGTTACCTATAACCATATGACATGATTATATTTTATCAAATACAAGCATACATACCTTATTTTTCCTTTAGGTCATCTATACTCCCTTCAACAACTTCCTTGATTGAAAGATGTAGAGTGCAAGGACTGTCTTAACTTGACATCCCTTTTTGCCTATATTTCTTCCTTTTTTCTTATATTTATCACCTAAATAATGCAATAGACACAAGGTTTTGTTAAAGGTAAGAATTTACATGTCTTATTATTCATGTTTGATTATATACCTTATTGCTTTGTTAAAGTATGCATTCGGCTACGGAATTGGTCTATTTCTGCAGCTAATCTGGATTTCTGCAGCTGCCTCCATTGTTCATAGGGTTCAGAAGCTCCAGCTTAGCAAATAAAGATACGGATGGATAAGGAATAGTCCCATCGTGGATTATTTCCTATTACCTCGAACCAATTAATCAAGAAGGCCGCAGGATATCACCATCAACCCCCCCATGTCAACTACAAGATTATCGTCGGGACAAAATCCAAGTTTCAATGAAATCTAATCGATTTGCTTTCTGAATAGCAAATTGATTGTTTAGCGATATATTCGATCTAAATAAAGATATTTAGGCTTGAAATACTCATACTGTTATGTTGAAGAATTATTATAAAAACTATGGCCATTCTGTGTTTTAGGGGCATGTTGGATTATGTAATTTTTCAGAACAGTTTGTTAAGATTCGTTTTGCAAGTAATAGACTTGGTTTTATGTTTGTATACACTGTGTTGATTGGAGATAGTTGACTGACTTGTGGAGGGCCCCTGCGACCAGTAACATGTCTTTAACCGATTGCACTTATATCTCTTTAATTACTTAAATACTCTATTTTGTGTGAATAAATACAGTATGATGAATTCACCATTGAATAGTTGTATGTAGAAGAAATTTCCTTTGCTTTATACCTAGTTTAACTCTGCCATTTGATTTTCTTTTTATCTGGTACAGTGTGGTCAATTTCATTTTCTTTTTATTTACTGTAGTCCAATTTTTTTATTTCATAGCATAGCTGTTGTTCAGAATGTCTTGTTTGAATGAAATTGAATAAGTAAAAGAGTGAGAGTATTCTCCTTAGCAATTAAATTCAGACAATATTCATTTATAGTTTGATAGAATAGATTTCTCCTACACATAGTAAATCAGATTTGGCTGCAGCGTAAAAATTCAAGACAAAAATCCAAAACAGTCTAACACAAGTAAATCTAGAATCTCTTTCATATCACCCATAAATTGATAATAACTCCTAGGAAATCAACTGACCAGTTTAGGGATTAAGACACTAGTAGAATTAATGATACCATCTCCATACTAATTTCAAGTTTAGATCTTAACAAGAACATAATGACATCCAAATAACTTCTAGCACATATAGTGCACCCGTTCTTCATTAGTTTACCTGCCCCGGTTGATAATTTATGATTCACAATTCAAGGACATTGAATTGGTCAAACAAAAGACCTTCAATTCCTTGATCTTCTTCACTTCTTTTGACTTCATTCCACCATCCCATGAATTCCCACAGGTTGGAATTCTTGATGAAACACTTTCTTCCTTTTTGTCGGTGAACCTTCCAATGAAGATTCCAACAGGGGATCTTGAGTATCCTCATTTAGGAAATGTTTTCCTTTTGATTGATGTATGATGTGCTTTGTACAAGATGAATTTTTCCTTTTCTCATAAGTACCATTTATAATTCTAATGAGGTTACCAAGAGCTATATCCATCCATAGGTGATTTCCATAGACTTCTATATTCCATGCTTCTCTATGATGATTTCAAAAGCTCTTGCTTTCAATTCTTATATGATGCCATGATGCATCCTATTATGCTCCTTAGTGACTCATGATGGCCATATCTTACAATAGAAAACTTAAAAAAAAGAAAACTGAAAATAAATAGGCGAGGAAGACTATCTCAATCATAGTAGAGATCTTTTACTTCCTCTTTCTTGACTTATTCTTTTCGGCTTCCTCCACTTCATCGATGATATGGGATTCTTCTCTACCTATTTTGTTATGGTCCTTATTTAGCCTAGGACAATCTCTCTTGTAATTCTTATATTCTTGACATCATAGAATTGAATCTTAGCCATGTTATTCTTCTTTTTTTGAGGACCAAATTTCCCAAACTTTCCTTTTTTATTTTCCATAGAAGCATATGCGTGATTTTTCTCATTTGATCCTACATCAATTTTTGCATTTAGCCTGGTTTCTTCAATATTTCACAGTGACAATAGATCCTAGAATGGAGTAGCTTATTTATTCCCATAAATACTTGAATTAAAGTTACCCCACTCCTTTGGTAGTGCATTTACTACTACGGTGGTCATCTCCTTGTCAAACATTATTTATCCTAGATCTTGAAGTTGATCCCTTATTTCAGATATCCTCATAATGTATGAGGCTATTCCTTCCTCTTTTGATATCCATAGCTTGTATATTTCTTTCCTTAATTATATAACTTCTCCTATAGTGATTAAAAAAACCAACTCTACTAGTTTGTCATATATTTCATTTGAAGTTTCGAGTTTAGATACATATGGGATGAGGGGATCCTTGATGGATTCTATGATAATCCTTTGAGCCCTTACTTTTCCTTTCTTAAAATTTTCAAGTGCTTGAGAATATTCTTGTCACGCGGAAAGAGTCGTTAGTGCAGACACAACCGACCTTCCTAGAAGCCTACGACTTTCTAATGACAAACAAGACAAATAAGAGCAATCCTTCCCTAAATATGCTTTTACAATATGAGAAATCAAGTGTTTAGATCCTACCTGTAATCCAACGCTGTTGTAGTAGTCCAGCTTCGTTGATCCGGATGAGCTCCTCCTTCCCTTCGAAACCTGCATTCACCAACAATCAAACGACTAAATAGCACCTGAATATCACATAAAATAAAACTTATTTAACATATAGACCAAGGAGTATATGAAACAACTCATAAATAACAAATTGTTGAGAAGAATGGACTAATTTGTATTAAAAGGTAACAAAAGGAACCATTACAACCTGAGCCTTGGTGTTGTGCAAGCTCCTCCCAGGGTCCACAAGAGTTCTCCCTTACTCTGATAAGCTCACCCACCTCCCAATGGAAACAAGTAAAGATGGTAATCTCTCCTCACAAGCTTCTACAAGGAAGTCCTAATTCCAGCAGCATCTACCCTTAGGAATGTTCAGCTTTCAACCTCCCCTCCCTTTGGCCCAATGCCTGTATTTATAGTGTTCTAGAGGAAGTTATTCAGGTCCACCATCAATGGGATAAGCCCCTCTTTGGATGGGATAGCTCCCCTCTTGATGGGATAAGTTCCTCTTTGGTAGGGGTACATGAACCATCTGGAGGCGCTTCATACACGTCAAACAAGCTTCTAGAAGACTCTAGAAATGACCACAAGTAACTTTTTTGGAGTGAAACTTGTGCCTTTTGACCTTTACAGGAGTACACAATTTCTTTACATACAGAGCGTGCAAGTACGCAGGTATTGCGAACTTGGGTTGCGTACACGCAGGTAAGGATAAGAGAAACTACGTACCAGAGATAATTGACTTTTAATGACTTTTCTCTTTTTCTTGAAGTTTGACATGAAGAGAAGAGGCATGAGACTTGCCAAGGAGGATAGTATGACAGTGGATGGAGCCATACTTAACTGCAAATAGTCATGGTGACATTTTTTAGTGTAACAAATTGCCCCCTAAAGTGCGAAGCCTGTAGTAGATTAGGGTTTTATATGATCTAGGAAGGGTGAAGTACTTTATCATTTCAAGGAGTATCTTGGAGAGGACCCGGTCAGAACCTGCAAATATTCAACACAAAATACATATATAAGATGATATCATCGCTGAGGTAGGCATTCCCATACTCAAATTGAAAACTTTAACTAACAATGTAACTACTGCTCTGGTACAAGAATGATTTTGTAGTACATCACAATCATAGACTTTTGTAGACACAGTATGGACGCAGCCATCTATTTATGATTAGTCTACTGTATAATGAATACAAAACTCCTCGCAGCCTGGATGGTGGAAACTAGATCCAGGGTCTTCATCTTTACTTCCTGAATTGGTACGATTCTATCCATGCGAATAAATGAGTTGAATTCGAACATGGTAGAAACCACTTGATTACCAGTCGATGATGTAAACTGTTAACAAGTGTGAGAGAGACCACCAGTAATGTCAATGGTTCTCAAAGTACCCAGTACAATCCATGAGATGTGAATGAATGAGTTGATGTCGAACACGTCACGGAATCCTTTGATCGAAAGTCAATGATGTAAACTGTCGTCAAAGGCGAGAAACCTGCCATTGATGTATGCAGACTTCAAGGTACTGACGATTTCTAAGTCATCTTTCTAGATAATGTGCTGATGTCGATAGAAAGCGACCCGTTGCCGGCAAGCCCACAACACGAAATCATTGTTCAAGTTGAAGAAATGTTGCTGTAAGGACTGACTCAGGGATGGTCAAATGGATGACAAGTATTTTGCATATGAATGGTTTATTTGCAGAGACCTCTTGAACACATAACGACACGACAGATGGCTTGGTGACGATTGACCCAAAGTTAATACCCGGAAACGATTGAAGACTTTCAAAGTGGTTTGACCAACCTTAAGGCAAAGGATTTCCCAACACAGGTGAATGAAAAGTGTCGTGTTCAAGAGCGGTGATAAGGTTCTTCTGTAACAAAGGATGACAAATAGGTTCATTCTTCTCTCTTTTCCCCCACCATTTCTGGCAAGTACCTCTTTATTTTTTACAAGCTTGAGGAGGATAACATATGCTTGATTATAAGCTCATCCTTCGGATGAGTCCAACTTAGTTTAGATTCGGACCCTAAGGAGTGGTCCGTTCCTGTTTGTAATCGAACAGGTCCTTTACTGTGAAATTTTAACGAGTCCAGTATAGGAGAAACTCGGTGTTTTTCAATTTTAGAGAGTCTGAAAAAACTAAAGAAGACTCCAAGGGGAACTTTTTCTTCAGTTTGTGTCTCCCAAGCCCGAAAAAGTATAAAATAATACCTGAGAGAACCGCTTGATCTTTTACGACCAAGGAGTACTTTCATCATTAGTGTCTCTGACCTGAAAAGTAAAAAGCGATCAAGGACACGTCGTTTTATTTCCAATATTGAGTTTGAAACGACAAAAACCCGGCAATCTTTTCCTGTTTTTACGGTCAGAAAAGGGCTATAAGGGGACCGTCTTTTAATTCCATTTTAACGAGTGTAAAAGAAACGCTCGGCATTCTTTTCATGTTTTAGGAGTCAGAAAAGGGCTTAAAAGATGACTCTGATGTCTTGGTTCGTAAAAAATGATGATTTTACCCTAAAGTCCTTTTGTCCTGCACAAAAAAAACACATTACTCATACCTGTTTAAGATGGGAAAAAATACATTGAAAAATATCCTTTCATGGTGAAAAATAAACAAACTTAGCATTCATTCATCCAAAAAACCTATAAAAAGACTTTTTACCATGTCATTTTTACCATTTTACTGTTGAGGTTGAGAAAAGGGCTTTTGACAAGAAACTTCCCGTGGACTTTGCGGAGAATCCGACCATCAGAATCGAGTGCCGTCTCTTTCAGGTATTTCACAACATCTTCCTCTTCAATTTCATCCGTTTAGAATTTCATTTCAAGTTTTAGTTTGATTTTTTAGAGGGTTTTGGGTTTTAGGGTCCGCTTCTCGGGGGACGCAGGTGCCCCATGGGCGACCTGCGTACCCCGACTTTTTCGTATATGGAAAAAAGGTCGGAGTACGCGGCCCACCTTCAGGACAGCTGCGTCCCGCCGCTCTGTTTTCTGAATGCGGGGTGCGTACTCCGCGTAAAGCGGATTTTCAAACCCCAAACACAAAAATCAACCATCAAATTTTTATTTTATGAATTCTAATCAATGTTTTTTGGTGTGTAGACTACCCACCATGCTAGATTGGCATGAAAGAGAACACGAAGATGTCGATTTGGCCGCAATAGGTCATCAACCTTCCATTGATGCTTTAAAGGCATGCGGTCTCTACAAGTACTGGGCCATACCTGGCATGAGGGCCCAGGTGCCATTCTTAGAGTGGCTGGTTGAAAGGTGGAACATTCAGGATCAATGTTTTTATATCGGAGAACACCAGCTCGAGATAGATTCCTCCGACATATACTTTCTCACTGGCTTGCCTAACAGGGGCGAGCAACTCTCTCTATTTGGGACTAGGCCGGGTGGCCAATCCCTTGCTAGTCTCCGGCTAGAGTGGTGCAACAATCAAAACCAGGATAAGGGGATAGAAATCAAATACATATCCCGACCTGAACTTATGGTAATTGCCTTTACAGTTACCAGACTTTGCGGCGCTGCCGCCTTGCACATAGCCACTGGTTCCCAAATGCGGATGGCTATAGATTGCTTCCAAGGCACCATTTTCAACTGGTGCAATGCTGTGTTGGCCAATATGAAGGGCCAACTAACCAGGGCAAAGAACGGACAACTGAAGACCTTTGGATATGGGCCTTTAGTTGTGAGCTTTGCCCTAGAGAGAGTTCCAATGCTGATCCCCCAGCATCTTACAGTTCCAGTTGGGCCTCCTCGGGAGCCTAAGTTGACGAGATGGGTTGCGGTAATGGCCCGAAATCCTGATGAGGGAGCAGCAGTTGTTCGATTTCTTGATGGTTACTTTCACTGGCTGGAGGGCTAGGTCTTTGCGATTCAGGATTTTCCTTATGCCGGAATAGATTTTCGCAATGATCCGGACATGGTTCTTCCACAGGGAGAACAATGGGATGACAGAGGTATTTCATTTTTCACAAGTTTTTTAAATTATCTATTTTTTTTGTTGTTTTTTATATATCGTCTCAAAACTGACAGTGACAAATTTTCAAAATGCAGATGTAGGTCCACGGCGTCCGGCCAATCTCCGGGCTTTTGAGAGAAGAGTACCAGCTGTACCAGCACCGGCCCCATATGATGCGGCCGCAGAGACCTTAGCCGAGCTGGAGCAGGATCTAGAGCGTCTGACGGCGGGTATACCAGAGACCACTATAGATGACATTCCTATCCGACTTCAGCGCTATGTGGTCGCAGTCCCAGGACCTTTCAGGAGGTTCCTGTGTAGGGTAGCACGGGCAGTGGTCTCGTATAGAGAGCACCACCAGTGATTGGCTAGTCACTTTTGTAGACACATGCGACATTTTTGGTTTTTTGTACTTATCATTTTTGCCGATCATAAGGTGTTTTTCAACCTATGATCGAAGACGATGTATATTTTTGACACACTCCTATCTATATATATCATTATTACCGGCTTATTTTGTTAAACATGTGTGATGAAATGTTTATAAATTTACATTTATGATTGTTACAAATGTCTATTTAACATTCGAGACGCCATTGCATCTGCTAATGTATTTAAAGACCTTGGAATATGCTGATATTCAATGTAATCAAATTCACGTTCCAAGAGACGCACCCTCAAAAACAATCTTAATAACACCGGATTTCTAATGGCATAAACTCTATTAAGCTGTAATACAACGAGTTCAGAATCTAACCTCACTATCAAACTCCGAATCCCAAATGAAATAGATTCAGATAATAGTTCAATCACTGCAATGTATTCTACAATGTTGTTTGTTGTTTGACCGAGGCTCACCCCATGCATAGAAACTAACTCGTCAGAGGGCGAATAGATAACCCAAGCTGCGGAAGAGATATTCCGTGTACTACGACAAGCACCATCAGCAAATCCAATGTACGTTTGGAGAGGCGTCGACATCTGAAATATCAAGAGTAAAACCAAGATAAGCCATAATAACGACGAAAAACACACTCTCTAAGCTAAGCACACTGTCTAAACTAAGCAAACATACCAGCTAGAAAGAAAAATTAACCTAACTAAAACTAACTGAATCTCCATACCCACCATTTAAGCATAATATCTCTTTAGGTAAAGTCCATTTCTGGGCTTACCCAAAGAGTCCCCATCAAAATCTACCAGCTCATAGGCCCCTTTTGCTAGCTTTCGCTTGACAATGTAGGGCCCATGCCACATGGGAACGAATTTTCCAGCACCTAATTTATCGTTAGCTTGATCATATAATAGCACTAGGTCTCCTTCTGAAAAATTACGAGGGGTTACGTTACGATCATACTGAGCTTTCATCCTTTTTGCGTGAGTCTCGATTGCTAAAGAAGCGTCACATCGAGTCTCATCTAATTTAGCTAAGTATAACAGACGCTTCTCCTCTTCGGAAGTAGCTGGGAGTAATTCGATAACCATTTGAAGTGATGGGATTTCGTATTCAATGGGCAACACTGCTTCCAAACCATAAACTAGTTGGAAAGGAGTGAACCTTGTTGATGTTTTTACTGAGGTTCGATACGCCCAAAGCGCTGAAAATAACATGTTATGTCAATTCGACCGATGAATACCAATGATTCGTCGGATCATGATAACTAGAACTTTGTTGATGGATTCAACCAAACCGTTTGCTTGAGGATAATAAGGAGTAGAACTATCATGACGTAAACCAAGCTGGCTTGTAAGTTCTGTCATCATAATGTTTTGAAAATGGCGCCCATGGTCAGTGATTATCGCTTGTGGGACACCAAACCTAGCAATAATATGATTGAATACGAAAATCGCTGCTGTCTTGCTGCTTGCCTCGAATGTAGGCATCGCCTCGGACCACTTAGTAAAATAATCAACCGCAAGGATGATATACGCATGCCCCCTGGCCGAGTGAGGGTTACATGTAATAAAATCGATACCCCATTTAGCAAAAGGACCAACGGCAATTATAGGGTGTAGAGGAACAGGTGGTGCTCGCATCTTGCGATCAAACACTTGACAGTTGTGGCATTTCCGAACCGCAATGATACAATCTTTAAACATGGACGGCCAGAAATAGCCAGCACGCAACACCTTCTGAGCTGTGGCATACCCAGATATATGACCGCCACATGCTTCAGAGTGACAATCATTCAGAACCCTTTCTGCCTCTTCATAAGTTAAGCAACGACGAAAAACCAAGTCCGCCCCACGACGATAAAGAGTATCTCCAATAATTCTATATTGTTGGGACTGGAATCAAATTTTCTGGCGTTCCGACTTTGAAGCTTCGGGCCAAAAGGATTGGGTTTGGAGATAGACAATTATATCCCCATACCACGGATCTAAAGTGCTGATAAGAAACAGAGATTCATCCGCAATGGGTTCCTCTGCCACAGTTTCCGTGTCAGCACGCGGGAAGTCACACATCAATTCCGCAAAAACTAAGGATTTCTTAGACTTGGACTTTTCGAACTCCAAATCGAACTCCTGCAGGATAACAATCCATTTGGAGTACTTGCCCCCTAGCAATTTTTTAGTCAAAATATAGATCATAGGGTTGCAATCCGAAATCACTGTAGTTTTATGGAGGAGAATGTAATGACGAAAACGCTGGACAGCCTGAACAGTTGCCAGGGACAATTTCTCCACATGTGAATATTTTAGCTCAGTGGGATTTAACGTCCTACTAAGATAATATATCACATGTTCCGTTCCAAATTCGTCTTCCTGAACTAAGACCATTCCAATGGTGGAGTGGGAGGCGGCGAGATACAAAAAGTAGTCCTGGTTGTAGTTGGGAGGATGCAGCAACGGTGCATGGGTCAACGCGTGCTTAAGCACATCAAAAGATTTCTGAGCTATCTCATCCCAAGAAAATTGAGCGTTTTGTTTCAACAACCGGGTGAAACCCTTTGTAACCTCGGCGTAGTTAGGAATGAATCAACGTAAAAAGTTTGCTTTCCCCTGCAAACTTTGGAGTTGGCGCAAACTCGAAGGAGGAGGCAATTTGATGATGGCTTCGACCTTCGAGGGATCGACGCGGATACCGGCTTTTGAAACGACAAATCCTAGCAATCGTCCCACTTCTATGCAGAAGACACATTTGTGTGGGTTCAACCGAATTCGATAATGCCTACACCTCAGAAAAATAGCGCGTAAGTGGACAAGGTGATCAGCTCGATGTAAAGAATGAGCAGGCAAATCATCGAGATACGGTTGCACAATGTGCTTGATGTCGTGAAACGCGTAAGACATTGCCCGTTGGAAAGTGGCTCCAGCATTCTTAAGTCCAAAAGGTAATTTGCAGTAAGCAAATGTCCCCCAAGGACAAATGAAAGCCGTTTTTGGTTGATTGGCAGGTAGAATATTGATTTGGTTGTAACCGGAAAAACCGTCCATAAAGGAAAATATTTCACTGCCGACACAATCATCAATTATTTGATCGATATAGGGCGTGGGATAGTTGTCTTTTGGACAAGCACGATTTATATCCCTATAATCAATACATATTCTTATTGTTCCTTGTTTCTTGTTAATCGGAACAATATTCGATACCCAATCCGTTAACGGGATCGGATAAATGAAACCTGCTTTCAACAGCTTCTCGACTTCTGCTTTAATCGCAGCCGCTTTCCTAGGGTGTATCTGACGCAGACATTGCCGAACGGGTTTAGCGTCCGGGTAGGTCTTGATTTCATGAACAACAATGGAGGGATCAATTCCTGGCATTTCCTCATAGGACCAGGCAAACACGTCGCGGAATTCTTGAAATAGGACCTTGTATGTTTGAATTTCGTTATCTGTACACGAGGCACCTATATGAATGTTTTCAATAACTCCGGTTTTGACTGAAATGTCAATGGCAATAGTTTGGGAGATGTTTCCCAAATTCAACTCTGAATCAGGATGTTTCATGGGATTCTGAGCGTCCTTGACATATTCAGCTGTAAAAATTGATGAAAAATCATTTTGAAAGTCATCACCCTCAGGTAAAAACGAAGATCTATGATGAAGATCTTCCCATGGTAGATCGTCTACACTTAGGATTTCGCGAAGTTGTTCGTCAGATGACACGAATTCAGGAAACATTATCCGTTCTGAGGTTGATGTGAAGAGTGATTCCTCACGGACCACATTCATTTGGTCGATTTGGGTTGGACGCGAGTCGGTAAAAGACTGCACGGCTTCATAAGCAATTTCATATGGACTCAAAGGCATGGCATCACCGAATGAGTCTATCTAGATTCAGATGGGACAATCCAAGGATCATCGTAAATAATAGTGCCTGAAGTAATCATATGAATGGATGCGAATGAAGGGTCTGCATTGATCGAAGGAAAAGGAAAAGTTCCCAGTAAACCGGAATCTTTAACTAATCCTACACCAACATCCTTGTAAGGGATAGTCGTTTTACCGACATGCTGGATACTCTCTGAAGAGGCTGGGTCGGATGAAAAGTAAGCCAGCTGGTCTATCGTTACGATCTTACCATTGTGTGGAAACTTTATAACTCTGAAGACCGATGACACGACCGCTGTCATAGCATAAGACCAACTGCAACCCAAAAGAAGGTTGTAGTCTAGAGGGGCATCAACCACCTCCACATCCAGACTAACGGTTTTTCCTTCAACCCCTATAGGCAAATCCTGTAGAATTCCAAACGGATGGAACCCACGGCCATCAAAAGCCTTAAGAATCGTCGGGGATTGGTTCAATGAAGGAGAACCAAGCGATCTCCAACACTGAATCGACATAATACACGTAGAAGCTCCTTCATCAATTACAGTCCGATGAATAGGCCTGTTTTTTACTATCACTGGAATCTGGAAAGCCATCTGATGAGGGAGGCGCGGTGTACTATTTTCTAGATCAAAGATTATCAGGTTCGGGTCCTGAATATCAACATCTCCTATAGCCGACAAGAGTAATTTTCGCTGTGCTGGGCATGATTGCAGCACTTCCAAAGCCGACATTGCTGAGGGTGAAACAGCTAAATCCTCAACAATGTTATAATTCTGAGCTGCTCTCGCATGTGGATTGAAAGCAGACTTTTGAAGTATACCCTTGGCGGGCGGTTTGATTACCAAGTCTGGGTTAGGTTTCTCGATCTGTAGTGGATCGGAACCGGGAGCTGAGGTTGATGGATTAGAATGAGAAGATTCTGCTTCTTTGCCATGAACAGGATTCTTACTACCATAATCTTGCGATCGAGTCGCAATCCGTATATGAGACATCATCAATATGGGTTCTTCACTGGCACTCGAGGAAGAACCTATCATTTTACTCTCCTGCTTTGGAAATGGATCTTTCAAAACAGCAGGAGTTGGGGAACCCTTAACGATTTTCACAACCTCTGCCCGATGAGGGCAATCTCTTGTGAAATGATCTTCTTCACAAATTAAACAAGGATAGCGAGGTTTGCGCTTTTCTTCATTAGATTCTGACTTCTCTTTTTTCTCCTTTGGAGCCTTGTCTGCTTTATCCTTCTTCTTACCTTTCTTCTTACCACCGTTTTTTGATTTAGTCATAGATGTCTCTACAGAATGAATGTCGGCGGTAATTTCAGGAGAAGACTCTCCTGTCGGGGAGTCTAGTAAGGTTATTATTGGAGAAGAATTCTTTGAGGATTTCTTCTTACTTTTCGTATTCACCGTACCAATCATGCCATCAGCAGCATGAGACCCTGAAGGAGCAGCAACAATTTGATTCGACTTAGGAAGATCTGGGATCTTCTCGTGCAACGTACCCGACTGAGTGTAAACTAAGTCAAGGTACTGGGCTTGAGCAATGACTTGCTCCTCAGTAACTACTCCGGCCTTAGCCACATCCTCAGTAATCTTCGGTAATAATGATTTTACAAACCATTCAGCTAAGATTTGGTCCGGGATAAAAACTTTCACTAAATGTCTTCGACGTCTCCATTCATGGATATGATCGGAAATATAAGTGGACGTCGATTGTTTTAATGAAGTTAATACTCAGTACCATTATCGTATCTGACCGGCAACTGAAAATGAGTTAGGAACGAGGTAGCTAATTGGCTAAAATTGTAAAAAGAGGCCCGTGGTAACTCAATGTACCACTTGGCCACGAGACCAATGAGCGTACGTTGGAAAAGACGTAAGCGGATCGAATCATCCGAGATAGAATTTGAAGCACACCAGAGGTGGTAAGTCATCACGTGATTGGACGGATCCTCTCCAGACTTACCTTCGAACTTGGGTATATCACTGGGCAACTTATTTGGCATTGGCGGCCAGAACGGAAGATATTGAATTGGATCGTTCGTTAGGCGCGTCAAGTCTGGTAAATCCAAAGTTGCGATAAACGGTAACTGCCGGTTAGGATCTCTAAAACTCTGGGTCACAAGACCAGTCCCAGGAGGAGGATATCCAGGATAACTTGGAACAGGAATCGCATTCGGGATATTATATCCTCCTGGAAAACCAGGATTAACTGGACCGTACTGGGGTTGTTGAGGTTGTTGATAAGTGTACCCAGGATACGGTTGATACTGGTAAACCGGTTGTT
This sequence comes from Pinus tabuliformis, assembly GCA_031772625.1. NCBI lineage: Eukaryota > Viridiplantae > Streptophyta > Pinopsida > Pinales > Pinaceae > Pinus > Pinus tabuliformis. The sequence goes on along the minus strand of CM062805.1, from coordinate 1,366,829,469 downwards.
GGACAGCAGGACCGAATTGGTACTGTCCCTGGTACTGTTGGTAGGTAAATTGAGGTTGACTTGTTACAACAGTACTTAAACCAGGCTACCCTACAGGCATCTGGACCGTGGTTTGAATCGTAGATCCGGACAACGGTAAAGATGTCTGAGGAGTGGTTGCAGAGACAGTAGAAACCGGAGCTGTCGATACTCCAGAAGTAAGTGCGGTAGATGTTGCGGTAGTTGCAGCAGCCGTTTGAGATGGAGTACTAGGTGCAATTGGCGGCTGAGTAACTACCGAAGTTACAGAAGTTTGAACATTTGACTGGACAGGTTGTGGTTGCTGGGGTGAACCAGAAACTACAGGTTGTCCAGTTTGAGGTAACAACTGTATACTTGGCTGCAACACCTGTTGACCTTGTGATGGATCCCACACTATCATTCCGGGGTATTGACCCGTAACAGGTTGAGGATACTGAGATCCATAACCAGATTGAGGATAGGATTGATAACTGAAAGGTACAGTTCCCATACCTTGAACATATGACTGACCTTGAGGTGGTTGATAACCTTGACTCGAGTATTGACCTTGAGGTTGATAACCTTGGGGTAAATACTGATACTGGGGTTGACCTTGACCTTGAGGTTGATACCCTTGAGGTTGATACCCTTGGGGTTGATACCCTTGAGGTAAATATTGATACTGAGGTTGACCCTGGGGTACATATTGAGGCTGGGGTTGACCTTGAGGCATGTATTGTACTATGGGTACATACTGGCCTTGAGGTTGCCCCCCAGACACAATTTGTGTACCTTGAGGTTGCCCCCCAGGCGTTAATTGAGGCTGCCCCCCAGGCGGTAATTGGCCACCTTGAGGTTGAGAAACGGGAACTGAACCTGACATCATGTAAATTTCCCCTACACCCAACGGTTTATTACCATTGTTTCCAGCTAATAACCCATGATCAATGGGTTGAGGAGATGCCCCTGCAAAGGTACCAGAAAGTGATTGATACCCGGTGGGAACAGAAGGACCGCCGTGTAAGAAAGATTCAGGAGATTGAGTGAACACGGACGACTGACCAGACATATTTACAGGAGTATAAATACCTCCAGGTGGGAAAGGAGTACGAGGTGGAGAAAAACCTACCCCTGAGTTGTCTAAATAATTGGTTAACGAAAGGTACCAAGTAGTACTTCTAGGAGGACTGTAAAAAATAGATTCACGCTCCCTTAGATCAATAGTAGGTTGATCTTTAAAGATAGATACGCCTAATTCTTCCTCTGGAGCAAGTTCTTCAATAGCTATCAAACCAGTAGGAAGATTTTCGGTGATGACTCTTTCTACCCTAGGTGAATCTGGTACACTAGAAGTTGGAGTAACAGGTTCAGATATTTCAGGTTCTTCGCCTATATCACTAGTAGATGAAAAACTACCAGCAAGCTCAGAAACTGCAACTGCTTCAGGATTATAACATGTCTCTAGACTTTGGTAATCTTGATGGACTACCAACGAAGACTCTCCTTCTTGAGGTGAACCTACTCTACTGCCACTAGGAGGAGTTACAAGGACCTTTAAACCTTCGTGATGACTCGGGAGGTTCACCCCGAAGTCTACAGGATTTCCTCAACAATTCGGCCACAGAAACAACCTCAAGAGACTTGCCCCGAAGTCTACGGGACTGTCTCGGTAATTCCGCCACAGTTAAAAACTTTTAACTACTGTACAAGCAAACAAAGTAAAATCTCAAAGCAAACCACCTAAAGTCTCTAAAGAACCAAACAAATTTGAATCATACGCCTAAAGAATCTAGGGCGTCAAACCAAGCACAAACAGTAACCTTCCAGACCGAAAACGCTAGTTGGAGATGAAACCCAACATCGCCGGATTCAGTACAGAAGTGGTGGGTGGAACAGTTACCCCGGCAACCTGCTTAATGAATAGACCGGCACAAGTTCCTCCACTTTAACCGTCTCGAGTGAAGTGAACCCCCCGGAAAATCCAAGTGAGTCTAGCCGACGTCTGCTCCAGGTACAGTGGGATCTTCCCTCCACCGTCACCTCGGTAGAATCCTAAAGATAATGGTCACTAAGGTTACCAACCGTAACAAATGCACCTGGGGGAACAGTCTACACTCCGACAGCACGCAAGGGCAGAGTATCAAGCTCAATCCCCTTGCCGGCTCCTTGACAACAATCCATGGTTTACCGACAAGTGACGCATGGCTCCTCGACAATGGTTAATCCGAGGTCTACCGTTTGTAATACGTGCGTGTCTGGCGTCGTTCCCAACGAGGGAGGATTGATCCCCTCACTGGTTCAGACACGAGCTCGTGCTTCTCCTTTAAGAGGAGCTTTCGCAGAGTACAAATGAAACAATTGGATTTATTCTATCACAAGATAAGCTACTTGTTTGGTTTTGTTGTCTTGGAGAGTTAATTACTCTCCGACTCCAAGACACTAGCCTGATCTAAATTGGTGTTTCAGAGCCCTAGTAAATAAAAGTTACTAAGTTGATTTTACTTTAAGCGTTAATTTTATGGTTTTTCTTAAAGACAAAAGGTAGTGGAGATGAAACTGGTGGTGTGTAGACTCGACTCGCAACCACTACAAAGATGCACCTAAGATGATTTACACTACTTTTCTTTTTTCAATGAATCTCCTAACTAAGAGAGTTGGAAAATGCAAATTTTATAGAAAACAACTTTCTTAGTAAAGACAATCAAAGAAACAACTCTCTTTATCTTTTCAAAACACACAACTCATGACCACTAATTATTCTACGAAATTTCCTTTTTCTCCCAAAAGTCTACAAATGCTACCAAAGCAAACTTTTTCCAAAAGAATTTTTGTGTTTTTTTTCTAGATTAATAAAGCATGTAAAACTATTTTATCAAATCAAATTCACTCAAAAGCAAATCAAAAGTAAATTTACCTAAAAGCAAAAAATAATGAGGACAAAAGCCTACAAGGATAATTCCCGGATGTTTTACTCAGTCAAAATGCAACTAAGGATCAGTTCATGCAGAATCATAAACTAACCAAAAAACAAAATCAAAATCTTTTTGTTCTTTTTTCTCAAGAATGGAATTCAAGGCTTTAACAAACAAACTTTTCGAGATTCGCAAAGAGAAGACACAAAGGTAGGTCTCTCACAAAGGTGACTTCTATGACAGGCCCGACTCCTAAGAGGACTGATCAAAACCAAGGAGATCCAAAGTTTGACAACCTCTAACGCCAAAGTCACTACAGGACCAGTTTAAAAATCAAACCCTAAGGCAAAATCCCTATGAATTCCACCAAAACCCTCGACACTAACGGGACAAGTTCAGGTGAAGATCTCTGACAGTAAACTAATGGATCTGGGCAGTAAAAAAAATTTAAAAACAAAATCTAAAGAGCAAAAAGAGGAAAAATGAAATTTTCTCAAATTTGACAGAGGTACGCAGGTGATCTGTTGACACAGGCGGGGGTACGCCCTGTGCACAAAGACGCAGTGCGTACAAGTACGCACTGTGTCAAACTCAGAAACTGCGTACTACTGGCAAAGCTAAGAAAAATAAAAATCTAAATTGACTCTAAGCTAACCCACCCAAATACACAGTTAGACAGCCAAAAATCAGAAAACAAGCGATTTTTCTCAGACCAAAATATCAAATCAAAAAGAACTCAAACACATTCATGGATTCCCCAGTGGAGTCGCCATTTTGTCACGCGGAAAGAGTCGTTAGTGCGAACACAACCGACCTTCCTAGAAGCCTAAGACTTTCTAATGACAAACAAGACAAATAAGAGCAATCCTTCCCTAAATATGCTTTTACAATATGAGAAATCAAGTGTTTAGATCCTACCTGTAATCCAACGCAGTTGTAGTAGTCCAGCTTCGTTGATCCGGATGAGCTCCTCCTTCCCTTCGAAAACTGCATTCACCAACAATCAAACGATTAAATAGCACCTGAATATCACATAAAATAAAACATATTTAACATATAGACCAAGGAGTATATGAAACAACTCATAAATAACAAATTGTTGAGAAGAATGGACTAATTTGTATTAAAAGGTAACAAAAGGAACCATTACAACCTGAGCTTTGGTGTTGTGCAAGCTCCTCCCAGGGTCCACAAGAGTTCTCCCTTACTCTGATCAGCTCACCCACCTCCCAATGGAAACAAGTAAAGATGGTAATCTCTCCTCACAAGCTTCTACAAGGAAGTCCTAATTCCAGCAGCATCTACCCTTAGGAATGTTCAGCTTTCAACCTCCCCACCCTTTGGCCCAATGCCTGTATTTATAGTGTTCTAGAGGAAGTTATTCAGGTCCACCATCAATGGGATAAGCCCCTCTTTGGATGGGATAGCTCCCCTCTTGATGGGATAAGTTCCTCTTTGGTAGGGGTACATGAACCATCTGGAGGCACTTCATACACGTCAAACAAGCTTCTAGAAGACTCTAGAAATGACCACAAGTAACTTTTTTGGAGTGAAACTTGCGCCTTTTGACCTTTACAGGAGTACGCACCCATTGCTTTACATACAGAGCATGCAAGTACGCAGGTATTGCGAACTTGGATTTCGTACACGCAGGTAAGGCTAAGAGAAACTGCGTACCAGAGATAATTGACTTTTAATGACTTTTCTCTTTTTCTTGAAGTTTGACATGAAGAGAAGAGGCATGAGACTTGCCAAGGAGGATAGTATGACAGTGGATGGAGCCATACTTAACTGCAAATAGTCATGGTGACATTTTTTAGTGTAACAATTCTTTTGATGGTTTGGTGATTGAGACTTTCACATGTTCCATGACATTAGTTTTAGTGAGATTCATATCTATCCTCTTATTCCATGCAAGAAAGTTTGAAGCCCCAACCAATGTGTTGATTTCCTTGCAAAACAAAATTTTGAAAGATTCAGATAAATATACTTACTTATCAAGATATTTTTTCCACTTGTTGCCTCGAATTTTATGATGATATAGATAATAGAGGACTTCTCCTTGATGAAAATAGTTATCTTCAAGAGTGATCCTTGACTCCACAAAGAGGAAGATCGCTTTATATGCTTTGATGGTGATGTCCTTGTTGATGATGATCAATGATGACTTCTTAATGATGTCTTTATGCTTCTTGGATGATCTTGTTCAATGGTTACCTTTCTTCAATGAGAGGGAGATTTCCTTAGAACCTTTTGAAGATGATGAAAACGTCCTTGATCTTGCTTATTTTGAATGAATAGTCTTCAACATACTTTGATTTTTAGTTCCCTTCAACTTGAGTAGGTTCTTTGTGGTCTTTTGAGGATCCCAAGACTTCTTCTGGTGTATACTTCTTTGTTGATCTAGAGTTTTGACACTTCTTTGTAGATCTTGACCGTGCTTTGACATCCTTTGATATTTTATCATTGAGTTGTTGTGTATCCCTTGATGAGATTCCCTTTCCTTGATTTGTCACCTTAGCTCTAATTCCATGTTGAGAAATCTAAGGCATTAGGATTAGGAGATTTCTCTTTGATGATAACTACTTGTGAATGATTTTTACTTCTTTAGATTAGGATATTCTCTTTACCTAGACTATTATAGATTTCTTATTCATCAAATAGTTACCAAAGCTTACAAAATATAGATACAAGAGACACAACATATAGGAAATCAACTAGGGCCAAAACCTCTCCAATCTGAGGGAAAAACCGAAAATAAATTCTTATTCTTATAGAGACTTCAATTAAAAAATACCAAGACCATGACCAAGACCCTTGACACCAAAAGCTCTCCAAGATCAAGTCACAAGCCTTCTTGAGTCAACTTCTTCTTCCTTGGTCAAACTTCTTCCTTCTCCCACAAGCTTGACTATCCTTTAGATTTTGGTCCCTGAGATTAGACCTGTAGCTCCCAGCCTTACTTTAGAAACCCTAGTTTTTGGTAACTTGATTTCCTTCGCTCTAGGTGGAGGCTTCTTCTTTGGTAATTCAGCTTGATCCCTAGCCTAACTTTTTCCTTGTCTTGACCTTCAAGTGTGACTGCAATACCTCAACTCCTTCTCTAGTAGACAACTCCTATACTTTGCACGTGTGGAGTGAATTGACCCAAAACATATATGAAATAATCTTGGTTATGGTCCTCCTTCCTTCGCTTGGCTATAGGCGTATTTCCTTGTGAAATTGACACTTATTTCTTGTCTTTCATTCTTGATTGAAATTTTGTCCTCAAATGAAGGTCAAGTTGCCCTATATATAGTGGTATGTGCATCCAAAATAAGCTGAATTCCCTTTGACAAGGCTATCATGCCTTTCTAGATTTCTCCTTAGGCTGACTTCAAGGGAAGCTTGTGACAAGGTCTTGGAGGGTTAAAGAAATTTATTTTACAATGAATTACATGCCCAAATGGGTCTTCAATCCTTGACATTGACTTTACTAGAATTTATGACTTGATGACCAAACCTAATAGCTCACAATGGGAGCTTCAACTAAAAATAAAATTCCTTGATCATGAAACCCACAATTCAAATATTACAAAAATATTTTTATTTTCTTCTTTACATCAATTACATAAAATCACAATTACACATGTCATTATGAAGACTGAACCTAGTTACACTTTTCAACAAAATATACATACAAAATTAAGTTAAATTTGTCCAATTTAGAAAGACAGTGGTTTGAAAGAGTGATTTTTCCCTTGCACATTTTAATTCCATCTTTCAATAAATGGTTTAGTAATTTTTTTTTGAAATTAAGTAACATGAGTTTTGGTGAAATCCCTATGTTTCATCATTTAAATTGTATTTTAAAATGTAAACCATGTATTCATGATTTGGAAAATCTATGGAACACTCTAATTGCGGGGACTTAAAAACTTCTTATTCTTCTTCTTTTAAGTTATTTTATTGTTAATTTTAATTAGATTTGGAGCAAAATCTACCAAAAATGACAAAAATTCACTTAGATTGCTTCCCAATCAACCCAAGTTTAAATCTAGTACAATGTTATAAATATTAAAATTCTATGACAACCATTTAAATATGGCCATTGAAGATCAACTACATTGTATTTATTGATGACGATAACGACGACAATTATTAATGTCAAATAAGACTGAAATTATCTATTGGACATGGTGTAGCCACTACAACAACACCCAAAATTTTTGAGCATATCCAAAATTTTGGTTCCCCCCTCTGCTCGCACAACCCATTAGAGTTTTGATTAGGCTTTAAAATGGTTAGTCTCCTCGCTACCATTCCTATCAAATCCTGATTTTGTGCCCACTCACGCATTACATGATGTACCCACACATCATGTGTTGTCTCAAATACTGACCTTATGATTGCATTAGGGTTTTGAAGGTTTGTCACTTCATTGATGTGTGAAGAGTATCCCATGACTTTGAAACTTATCATTCCATAATATGCATTGCAATCAGTAGAGGAATTGTGTGTGGGCGAGCAAGATTTCATTTGGTTCCCCCTTATGTTGACCATATTAGGGTTTTGGAGAAACCCTAGATTGTCAAAATAAGAGTTTCCCCTCATGATTTAACCTTACTGGTATGGCCATAGGGGCACATACTCATTGGCATTATGTGGAATTCTGGTAAGGATCTTTGAATTTCATGTTACCCTAAGCTCATCCTTGGTTCCCCATCTCAGTGTGTGCATTAGGGTTTGAGGTAATTGTTGTATCTTTTGAAACCCTACGCCATCATGAGTGCCTCTAATGCCCTTTTCAAGGTTTAGGTTGTTAGATAATCTTCGGCAAAATCACATAATCAATCTTTTGTCGACGCGTTTCGAACCAACCAGTGTGGTTCATCGTCAGGACAAGTTGAAGACTAATCTGGTTAAGCTGGTTTAAATATAGTATGCAGAGATTCCAACGGCTAATTTTGACCAAAGGTCTTAGTCAAACCACTAATTATATTATTAATAATCTTAGAAACCGCTAAAACATATAATTTATTTATAATAGTTTATATACTAAGGGAGTTCCTTTGTTATTTTTGAGTATGAATAATATAATATCATTCCAATGTTATTTAGTATTAAATTATTCTTATTCTAAAAAATATTGTTACATTAGGTAAATTGTGTATTAATTTAATAATAATTGTTTAAAGCTAGAAGTACAGAGGTAAACTCTAATATATTATTTTAATTAATTATATCAAAAGGCCCAATCGAAAGTAAAAATAATAATTAAATCATCTATATAATTGATAATTCCAATATTATTAAATTAGTATTCTTGTTAAATCTTTAATATTTAGTTACAATAGGTAAATACATAATTAAAGAATATGTTTATTAATAATAGAATATAGTTAAATTGTGTATTAATTCAATATTAATTGTTTAAAGCTAATGGTCCAAAGGTAACCCTTATTATATTATTTTAATTAATTATATCAAATTGGCCCAAAAATAATCTATGTTTATTAAAAGATCTATATAATATATAATTCCAATGTTTTTTAAATTAGTATTCTTGTTAAATCTTTATTATTTAGTTACATTAGGTAAATACATAATCAAAGTATACGTTTATTAATAATAGAATATAAGTAAAATGTGTATTAATTTAATATTAATTGTTTAAATCTAATGGTCCAAAGGTAAACTCTAATATATTATTTTAATTAATTATATCAAATTGGCCCATTCGAAAATAATTTATGTTTATTAAATAATCTATATAATTTATAATTCCAATATTTCTAAAATAGTATTCTTGTTAAATCTTTATTATTAAGTTACATTAGGTAAATACATAATTAAAGTATGTTTATTAATAATAGAATATAGGTAAATTGTGGATTAATTTAATATTAATTGTTTAAAGCTAATGGTCCAAAGGTAAACTCTAATAAATTATTTTAATTAATCAAAATGGCCCATTCGAAAATAAAAATAATAATTTATGTTTATTAAATAATCTATATAATGTATAATTCCAATATTTTTAATTTAGTATTCTTGTTAAATCTTTATTAAATAGTTACATTAGGTAAATACCATACTTAAAGAATATGTTTATTAATAATAGAATATCCAACAAATATAACTAACTCAAACTCACTCACTATTATAGGTATATAAAATATCAAATTATTATATGTAAAAATATAATAATTTCTTATATATTATTTGACATAAAGGTCATTTTTCAACTATATCACTTTCTATAATTCATAAGTAATATTAATTCACTAAAAAGATATCTATGCCAATTAGGTAAATAGATTATTACTAATAGTCAAATATATAAACAATTAGTTAAAGGGAAATTCTAAAGGAAAGGGAGAAATAAATAAAAATGCATAAAAAATAGAGATAAAGAATCTAATCTAAAGGAAAATACCCCTTAGAATTAAATGGGATAAGCCCGAAATTGCTTAGAAACTAATTAATAATCCATACATTCCTTAATAATAGGATTAATCCGCCAAAAACACACCTACGGAGATGGAAGACAGAGACCCTAAGACCTAACAAAAGGGGGATGAGGAGGCTAGGAAGACAAGGCTGGGACCCAGCAACTGCTAATCTTCCAGCCATCATCCCTATTAAGATTGTTCGGCCTTTTCTCAATCTCCAGGGCCTCTCTAAACTTGCGATGGTGAAACTGCACTACTTTGGCAATGACTTGAGCCTCTTCTATACATACATGATGCATAGTCTTCCCCGCATGCTCAGCCAGGGCTGAGGACTTGGTCCTACCATGCCTTAAGTCCGCCGAATGCTCACTAATCCGTTGTTTGATAGAGCGACCAGTCTCACCAATATAAGGGGTCCCACAGGAACAAGGAATGACATAGACGCCCTTCATGTCCTTAGGATCGATAGGGCCTTTCACAGACCTGAGGGAGCCACGAATAGTGTTGAGAGGCCTAAAAGTAGCAGGCACATCGTACTTCCTCAGAATCCTTGCAATCCTGTCCGTGGTACCTTGGATGTAAGGGAGGTTCACACCCGAGATATGATCTTTAGGAACCCTTCGGGTTGAAGGCTCCTTCCTGGCCTTGAGGAAGGCTTTCCGACCCAGGTGCCTATTGTAACCATTCTTCTCAAAGACATCCAGGAGATGGGCCTTCTCCGCTTCCAGGTTCTCCTCATCCGAAATTCTAACAGCACTGGTGGCAAGCGTGCTAAGAACCCCTAACTTCTGAGCTGGGAAATGATGCGAAGACGCATGCAAGTATTGCTCAGTATGCATCTTCTTCCTAAACACATAATGAGAAAAGGAACCATCTGCCTTCTTAGAGATGAGAACATCCAAGAACGGAAGACAACCATTAACTTCTCTTTCCATCGTGAATTTAATGGCGGCGAACTGGTTATTGAGGAATTTACTTGTATATTCTAAACTAATGTGTCCTATGTACTTCACTTAAAAGAACATATGTGATATTTTAGATCTTCACATTAATGAGGTGAAACTTTCTGGAACCTTGTAAAACTCACTTAGATTAGCCTTTAATTTCCTTGTTTGTTATTAAGGTTGCATAGTTGAAATGCATGTTAATGACCCCACTAATCCATGTGGTATTTTGGCATGTAGGGAAAGAAAAGGGAGCACACCACTAGTGTCCCCATTAATTATTATTTTTAGCCAATGTATTGATACTGTGGCATGGTCCTATCAAATGGAAATTAAATGTGAGACTAACACACACTAATTAAAAGAGAATGTCGCTAAGCAAATATGAAAATGTAGGGTGCATTTATAGTATGATGAAACAACCAACATGAACACTATGGATGAGTGCAACGAGGAATGATTTAGGAGTTATGTTGCACATATAACATTATCACACTCTAAAGTTCAACATTGTTATGATTAAATTCCACTCAGCAACAACGTGTCTATGGAAATCATATGATCACTCAAGGCTTGCATGAATTATCCACATGACCCTAGTGCAATAACATCATCACATTAAGTGGAAGGGGAAAGAAAGATGCCTAGCTTCACCTGGTACATTGTGTCATTCTATATTTATGAGGCAAGAATGTCATGAGAGACACATTCCAAGAGATAGTAAAACATGAAATTTACTACGAGGAAATACATTTAAGGGTATTTTGGGGGTGTGGGGGGGGGGGATCTTTTGTTAAAAAATGCATCAAGGCACCATAGAGGAGGAGACATATGCCCATATGCACAGAAGCTCTCCACATAATTCCCAGGTGTCAACAATGCACACAAAAGGCAATGATGAGGGCATAGTCCAAGGGGTTAAGGGATCATGTTAACATTATCATCACACACCAAGAATTGAGTTTGAATTGGAATTCACTAAATCAAGGTGGTATAAAGGCTTGTGTTTGAAAGGAGAAAGGTTTATCCAACAAGTGTCCAGAAATCCAAAATGGGAAAGAAAATGTGTTCCCCATATGAGGAGAACATGATGCCAAAATTTCACTAATGCATATGGGGATCGACAATTTTTGTAGGTTGTGAATTCGAGATGGGATGTGCTATAGCAAAGGATGAGCCCTATACACATAATCACACTAATTATTGATAACAAAGAAGATTCTCTTGAAATATTAGGTGATGGTCCATGCATTCGATACAATGATGAAACCTTCCCATGCACACTAGCAGTGAAGCATTTGCAGATTACACGTTATGGTTATAAACAAAGGTTTAAAATTTGCTGAGCCAAAGGGTTTTGTGAAATTAGTTTATTTCAGAAGACATGCAATAGTCAACCTTCGATTCTCAAGCTAGCCAATGCTAATGAATTGAATAATGGTATGGGACATATGAGTCGGGAAGTAGCTCCATAGTGCAACCTGCATGGAGCGTAACCATGCAACCTCCTTATGAGTCCCAAGGTCACATTTTGGAGCCTCAAGGAAGTTTCTGGAGGAAGAAACTCATCTAAATGGTTACCATCCAACTTTTACCAGCCACAGTTCCTCTCTTTGATCCCCACAAGTCACAACCTCCCTCACTGTTCGCATAGTCACATTCCTTTCCTTAGATGTGCATCCAGGGAGTGCAACATATTCAAGACGTGATTGTGTGACCTCCATAAGTTTCACTTCCACCGAGGTTACACAACTGTCAGGCGGAAAGAGTCGATTGTGCGGACACAACCAACCTCCCTAGGAGCCTAAGACTCTCTAGTGACAAACAAGACAAACAAGAGCAATCCTTCTCTAAACATGCATTTACTATATAAGAAATCAAGTGTTTAGATCCTACCTATAATCCAACGCTGTTGTAGCAGTCCAGCTCCGCTGATCCGGATGAGCTCCTCCTTCACTTTGAAACCTGCATACACTAACAATCAAACGATTAAATAGCACTTGATAATCTCATAGAATAAAACATATTTAACACATAGACCAAGGAGTACATGAAACAACTCATAAATAACAAGTTATTGAGAAGAATGGACTCATTTTCATTAATAGGTAACAAAAGGAACAAATACAACCTGAGCGTTGGTGTTGTGCAAGTCCCTCCCAGGGTCCATCAAGAGTTCTCCTTTACTTTGACAAAGCTCACCCACTTCCAAATAGAACAAGAAAAGATGGCAATCTCTCCTCACAAGCTTCTAAATGGGAGTCCTAATTCCTGCAGCATTTACCCTTAGAAATGTATAGCTTCCAACCTCTCCTCCTTCTGGCCCAATGCCTGTATTTATAGTGCTCAAGAGGAAGTTAATCAGGTCCACCATCAATGGGATAATCCCCTCTTTGGATGGGATAGCTCCCTCATTGATGGGATAAGTTCCTCTTTGGTAGGAGTGCATGAACCATCTGGAGGCGCTCAATACACGTCGAACAACCTTCTAGAATGCTCTAGAAATGACCACAAGTGACTTTTTAAAGATGAAACTTGCGCATTTTAACCTTTACAGGGGGACGCACCTGCCCCTTTACATACAGAGCGTCCAAAGACGCAGCTTTTGTGAACATTGGGTGTGTCCCCGCAGGTAAGGTTGAGAGAACCTGCGTCCCCAGAGATAAATACATTTATAAAAGACTTTCTCTCTTTTTGGAGTTTGACATGGAGAGCAGAGGCATAAGACTTGCCTAAGAGGATAGCATGACTGTTGATTGAGCCATACTAACTGTAAATAGTCATGGTGACATTTTTAGTGTAACAGATTGCCCCCTAAAGTGCGAAGTCTGTAATAGATTAGGGTTTTGTATTATCTAGGAAGGGTGAAGCGCTTTATCATTTCAAGGATTATCTCATGGAGAGCCTGGTCAGAACCTGCAATTTTCAACACAAAATACATGTATAAGATTATATCATCACTGAGGTAGGCATTCCCATACTCAGATTAAAACTTTAACTAACAGACTAACTACTCTGATACAGGAATGATTTTGCAGTACATCATAATCATAGACTTTTGTAGACACAGTATGGGTGCAGCCATCTGTTTATGATGAGTCTACTTAGATAATGAATACAAAATTCCTCGCAGCCTGGATGGTGGAAACTAGATCCAGGGTCTTCATTTCTACTTCCCGAATTGGTACGATTCTAGCCATGCGAATAAATGAGTTGATGTCGAACATGGTAGAAACCACTTGATTACCAGTCGATGATGTAAACTGTTAACAAGCGTGAGAGAGACCACCAGTAATGTCAATGGTTCTCAAAGTACCCAGTACAATCCATGAGATGTGAATGCATGAGTTGATGTCGAACATTTCACGGAATCCTTCGATCGAAAGTCAATGATGTAAACTGACGTCAAAGGCGAGAAACCTGCCATTGATGCATGCAGACTTCAAGGTACTGACGATTTCTAAGTCATCTCTCTAGATAATGTGCTGATGTCGATAGAAAGCGACCCGTTGCAGGCAAGCCTGCAACACGAAATCATTGTTCAAGTTGAAGAAATGTTGCTGTAAGGACTGACTCAGGGATGGTCAAACGGATGACAAGTATTTTGCAGATGAAAGTTTTGCTTGCAGACCTCTTGAACACATAACGACACGAAGATGGCTTGGTGATGAATAACTCAAAGTTAATCCCCGGAACCCGGTTAAAGACTTTCAAAGTGGTTTGATCAACTGTGAGGTAAAGGATTTCCCAACCCAGGTGAATGAAAAGTGTCGTGTTCAAGAGTGGTAATAAAGTTTCTTCTGAGACAAAAGATAACAAACAGGTTCATTCTTCTCTCTTTTCCCCCAGCATTTCTAGCAAGTACCTCTTTATTTTTAACAAGCTCGAGGAGGATAACATATGCTTGATTATAAGCTCATCCTTCGGATGAGTCCAACCTAGTTTTGATTCGAACCCTAGGAAGGAGTGGTTCGTTCCCGTTTGTAATTGAACAGGTCCTTTACTGTGAAATGTTTAACGAGTCCAGTATAGGAGAAACTCGGCGTTTTTCAATTTTAGAGAGTCTGAAAAACTTAAGAAGGCTCCAAGTTGAACTTTTTCGTAGATTTGTGTCCCTCAAGCCCAAAAAAGTATAAAATAATACCTGGGGGAACCGCTTGATCTTGCGACCAAGGAGTACTTTCATAATTAGTGCCACTGACCTGAAAAGTAAAAAGCGATCAAGGGCACGTCGTTTTATTTCCGTATCGAGTTTGAAACGACAAAAACCCGGCAATCTTTTCCTGATTTTACGGTCAGAAAAGAGCTATAAGGGGACCGTCTTTTAATTCCGTTTTAACGAGTGTAAAAGAAACGCTCGGCAATCTTTTAATTTTTTAGGAGTCAGAAAAGGGCTTAAAAGATGACTCTGATATTTTGGTTTGTGAAAAACGACAATTTTCCCTCTAAATCCCTTTGTCCTGCACAAAAACGACACATTACTCATACCTGTTTAAGATAGGTAAAAATACATCGAAAAACATCCTTCCATGGTGAAAAATGAACAAATTCATCCAAAAAACCTATAAAAAGACTTTTTACCATGTCATTTTTACCATTTTACTGTTGAGGTTGAAAAAAGGGCTTTTGGCAAGAAACTTCCCGTGGTCGCTGCGGAAAATCCGACCGTCAGAATCGAACGCCGTCTCTTCCAGGTATTTTACAACATCCTACTCTTCAATTTCATCCGATTAAAATTGTATTTTAGGTTTTAGTTTTGATTTTTGGGGGGTTTTGGGTTTCAAAGCGCGCTCTGCGGTGGACGCAGGTGCCCTTCGGGTGACCTGCGTCCCCTGACTTTTTCCTGTACAGGAAAAAGGTCGGGGGACGCAGCCCACCTTCAGGCCAGCTGCGTCCCGACGCCCTGTGTTCTAAACGCGGGGTGCGTCCTCCGCAAAACGCGGAATTTGAAACCCCAAACTCCAAAATCAACCATTAAAAATTTCCCAAATTAATTCTAATCTCTGTTTCTTGGTGTGTAGGGCACTCACCATGTTGGATTGGAGAGAAAGAGAGCACGAGGACGTTGATTTAGCCGCAATTGAACATCAACCTTCCATTGATGCCCTAAAAGCATGCGGGTTATATAAATACTGGGCCATACCTGGCATGAGGGCTCAGGTAAGATTCTTAGAATGGCTGGTTGAGAGATGGAACGTTCAAGAACAATGCTTTTACATCGGAGGGCACCAGCTCGAGATAGAGCCCTCTGATATATACTTTCTCACTGGCTTGCCGAATAGAGGTGAGCAACTCAATCTAGCCGGGACTAGGCCGGGTGGCCAATCCCTTGCTAGTCTCCGGGCAGATTGGTGCACACCCAATGCACACCATGCGAAAGGCGTGGAAATCAAACACATCTCTCTGCGTGAACTCAAAGTTATAGCTTTCACGGTTACCAGAATTTGCGGCGCAGCCGCTTTACATATTGCTTCCGGGTTCCAAATGCGGATGGCGATTGACTGTTACCAAGGCACCATTTTCAACTGGTGTGATGCGGTGTCGGCTAATATGAAGATCTAACTGACTAGGGCAAAGAACGGACGACTGAAGACCTTTGGATATGGGCCTCTAGTCGTGAGCTTTGCCTTAGAGAGAGTTCCGATGCTGATCCCTCAGCAACTCACTGTTGATATCTTGGGTCCTCGGGAGCCAAAGCTGATACGATGGGTTACGGTGATGGCCCGGCATCCTGACGAGGGCGCGGCGGTTGTTCGATTCTCTGATAGTTATTTTCACTGGTTAGAGGACCAGGTTTTTTCGATCCAGGACTTTCCGTATGCCGGAGTAGATTTTCGACATGATCCGGACATGGTTCTTCCACAGGGAGAACAATGGGATGACAGAGGTACTTTATTTTTCACAAGTTTTCAAATTATGTATTTTTTTGTTTTTTATATATATCGTCTCAAAACTGACAGTAATTTTTTTTTAAAATGCAGATGTTGGTCCACAGCGCCCAGCCAACCTCCGGCCTTTTGAGAGGAGACATCCAGTTGCACCGGTACCGGCCCCACAGGACGCGGCTGCAGAGTCACTAGCTGAGTTGGAGCAGGATCTAGAGCGTCTGACGGCGGATATGCCTGAGACTACCATAGATGATATTCCTATCAGACTTCAGCGCTATGTAGTCGCAGTCCCTGGACCGTTTAGGAGGTTTTTGTGTAAGGTAGCCCGTGCAGTGGTGTCGTATAGGGAGCACCACCAGTGATTGACTAGTCACTTTTGTAGACACATATGACATTTTTGGCTTTTTGTACTTATCATTTTGCCGATCATAAGGTGTTTTTCAACCTATGATTGAAGACGATGTATATTTTTTGACACACTCCTATCTATATATATATCACTATTACCGGCTTATCTTGTTTAACATATGTGATGAAATGTTTTTAAATTTACTTGCATGATTATCGTAAATGTCTGTCCAACATTCGAGAAGCAATTGCATCTGCTAATGTATTTAAAGACCTTGGAATCTGCTGATATTCAATGTAATCAAATTCACGTTCCAAGAGACACACTCTCAAAAACAACCTTAATAACACAGGATTTCTAATGGCATATACTCTATTAAGCTGTAATACAACAAGTTCAGAATCTAACCTCACTATCAAACGTCGAATTCCAAATGAAATAGATTCGGATAATAATTCAACCACTGCACTGTATTCTGCAATGTTGTTCGTTGTTTGACCGAGGCTTACCCCATGCATAGAAACTAACTCGTCAGAGGGCGAATAGATAACCCAAGCTGCGGAAGAGATATTCCGTGTACTACGACAAGCACCATCAGCAAATCCAATGTATGTTTGGAGAGGCGTCGACATCTGCAATATCAAGAGTAAAACCAAGATAAGCCAGAATAACGACGAAAAACACACTCTCTAAGCTAAGCACACTGACTAACTAACAAACATACTAGCTAGAAAGAAAACCTAATCTAACTAAAAATTCTCCATACCCACCATTTAAGCATAATACCTCTTTAGGTAAAGTCCATTTCTGGGTTTACCCAAAGAGTCCCCATCAAAATCAACCAGCTCATAAGCCCCTTTTGCTAGCTTTCGCTTTACAATGTAGGGTCCATGCCACATAGGAACGAATTTTCCAGCACCTAGCTTATCGTTAGCTTGATCATATAATAGCACTAGGTCTCCCTCCAAAAAACTTCGAGGGGTCACATTTCTATCATACTGAGCTTTCATTCGCTTCGCGTGAGTCTCGATTGCCAATGTAGCGTCACGTCGAGTCTCATCTAATTTAGCTAAGTACAATAAACGTTTCTCCTCTTCGGAAGTAGCTGGAAGTAATTCGACAGCCATTTGAAGTGATGGGATTTCGCATTCAATGGGTAACACAGCTTCCAAGCCATAAACAAGCTGGAAAGGAGTGAACCCTGTTGAATTTTTCACTGAGGTTCGGTATGCCCATAGCGCTGAAAATAACATGTTGTGCCAATTCGACCGATGAACACCAATGGTTCGTCGGATCATGATAACCAGAACTTTGTTGATAGACTCAACCAAACCGTTGGCTTGCGGATAATAAGGAGTAGAGCTATCGTGGCACAAACCAAGCTGGCTTGTAAGCTCAGTCATCATGATGTTTTGAAAATGGCTCCCATGGTCAGTAATGATTGCTTGTGGGACACCAAACCTAGTTATAATATGATTGAATACGAAAACTGCAGCTGTTTTGCCGCTTGCGTCGAATGTAGGCATCGCCTCGGCCCATTTAGTAAAATAATCAACCGCGAGGATGATATACGCATGCCCCCCGGCCGAGTGAGGGTTACAAGTAATAAAGTCGATACCCCATTTGGCGAATGGACCAACGACAATTATAGGGTGGAGAGGAGCAGGTGGTGCGCGCATCTTGCGATCAAACACTTGACAGTTGTGGCACTTCCAGACTGCAATGATACAATCTTTAAACATAGACGGCCAGAAATAGCCAGCGCGCAACACCTTCTGAGCTGTGGCATACCCAGACATATGACCGCCACATGCTCCAGAGTGACAATCATTCAAAACCCTCTCAGCCTCTTCGTGAGTTAAACAACGTCGAAAAACTAAGTCTGCCCCCCGACGATAAAGTGTATCTCCAATAATTTTGTATTGCTGGGATTGAAACCGAATTTTTCGACGTTCCGCCTTTGAAGCTTCAGGCTGAAAGGTTTGGGTTTGGAGATAGATGATTATATCTCCGTACCACGGATCTACAGTGCTGATAAGAAACAAAGATTCGTCCGCAATGGACTCCTCTGCCACAGTTTCTGTGTCAGCACACGGGAAATCACACATCAATTCCGCAAAAACTAAGGATTTCTTAGACTTGGACTTCTCGAACTCCAAGTCGAACTCTTGTAGGATAACGATCCATTTAGAGTACTTGCCCCCTAGCAGTTGTTTTGTCAAAATGTAAATCATAGGGTTGCAATCCGAAATAACTATAGTTTTACGGAGAAGAATGTAGTGACGAAAACGCTGGACAGCTTGAACGGCTGCCAGGGCCAATTTCTCCACATGCGAATATTTTAGCTCAGTGGGATTTAAGGTCCTACTAAGATAATATATCACATGTTCCGCTCCGAATTCATCTTCTTGAACTAACACCATTCCAATGGTGGAATGCGAAGCTGCGAGGTATAAGAAGTAGTCCTGGTTGTAGTTGGGAGGATGCAACAACGGTGCATGGGTCAACGCGTGTTTAAGTGCATCAAAAGATTATTGGGCAATCTCGTCCCAAAAGAATTGAGCATTCTGTTTCAACAACCGTGTAAAACCTTTAGTGACATCGGCGTAAAAAGTTCGCTTTCCCTTGCAAACTTTGGAGTTGGCGCAAACTCGAAGGAGGAGGCAATTTGATGATAGCTTCGACCTTCGAGGGATCGACGCGAATGCCAGCTTTTGAAACAACAAATCCCAGCAATCGACCTGTTTCTATACAGAAAACACACTTGTGGGGATTCAACCGAATTCGATAATGCCTACACCTCATAAAGATTGCTCGTAAGTGGACAAGGTGATCAGCTCGACGTAAAGAATGAGCAGGCAAATCATCGAGATACGGTTGCAAAATGTGCTTGATGTCATGAAATGCGTAAGACATCGCCCGTTGAAAAGTGGCCCCGGATTTCTTGAGCCCAAAAGGTAATTTGCAATAAGCAAATGTCCCCCATATGGACAAATGAATGTCGTTTTTGGTTGGTCGGCAGGTAGAATATTGATTTGATTATAGTGCGAAAAACCATCCATAAAGGAAAACATTTCACTTCCGGCACAATCATCAATAATTTGATCGATATAGGGCGTAGGATAGTTGTCTTTTGGACAAGCTCGATTTATATCCCTATAGTCGATACAGATTCTTATTGTTCCTTGTTTCTTGTTGACCGGAACAATATTCGATACCCAATCCGTTAACGGGATCGGATAAATGAAACTTGCTTTCAACAGATTTTCGACTTCTGCTTTAATCGCAGCCGCTTTTCGAGGGTGAATTTGACGCAACCGTTGCCGGACGGGTTTAGCATCCGGGTAGGTCTTTATTTCATGAACAACAATGGCAGGATCGATTCCCGGCATTTCCTCGTAAGACCAGGCAAACACGTCGCGGAATTCTTGGAATAGGGCCTTGTAAGTTTGGATTTCATCTTCTGTACATGCGGCACCTATATGAATGTTCTCCTCAATTCCGGGCTTCACTGAAATATCAATGGGAATAGTGCGAGAAATATTCCCTAAATTCAACTCTGAATCAGAATGTTTCGTTGGATCCTGAGCGTCTTTGACATATTCAGCGGTAAAAATAGATGAAAAATCATTTTCAAATGCATCATCCTTAGGTAAAAATGAAGATCTGTGATGGAGATCTTCCCATGGTAGATCGTCTACACTTAGGATTTCGCGAAGTTGTTCGTGAGATGACACGACTTCGGGAAACGCTATCTGTTCTAAGGTTGAGGTGAAAATTGATTCTTCACTGACCACATTCATTTGGTCGATTTGTGTTGAACGCGAGTCGGTAAAAGACATGACAGCTTCATAAGCAATTTCATATGGACTCAAAGGCATAGCATCACCGAATGAGTCTATCTCAGATTCAGATGGGACAATCCAAGGATCATCATAAATAATGTTTTCTGATGTAATCATATGAATTGATGCAAATGAAGGGTCTGCGTTGATTGGAGGGAAAGGAAAAGTTCCCAGTAAACCGGAATCTTTAACTAAACCTACGCCAACGTCCCTATAAGGGATTGTCGTCTTACCGACATCCTGGATACTCTCTGAAGAGGCTAGGTTGGATGAAAAGTATGTCAGCTGATCAATAGTCACGATCTTACCGTTATGTGGAAACTTAATTATTCTGAAGACCGATGAAACGACCGCTGTCATAGCATATGACCAACTTCGACCCAAAAGAAGGTTGTAGTCTAGAGGGGCATCAACCACTTCCACATCCAGACTAACGGTTTTACCTTCTACCCCTATAGGCAATTCCTGGAGAATACCAAACGGACGGAACCCACGGCCATCAAAGGCCTTAAGGATGGTGGGGGATTGGTTCAACGAAGGAGAACCAAGAGATCTCCAACATTGAATCGACATAATACACGTAGAGGCTCCCTCATCAATCACAGTCCGATGAATAGGCCTGTTTTTGACTATCACTGGAATTTGGAAAGCCATTTGATGGGGGAGACGTGGTGTACTATTTTCTAGATCGAAGATTATCAGGTTCGGGTCCTGAACATCAACAGCTCTGATAGCCGACAAAAGTAATTTTCGTTGTGCTGGGCATGATTGCAGCACTTCTAACGCCGACATTGCTGAGGGTGAAACAGCTAAGTCCTCAACAATGTTGTAATTCTGGGCTGCTCTCGCATGTGGATTGAAAGCAGACCTTCGAAGTACACCCTTGGCGGGCGGTTTAATTACTAAGTCCGGGTTAGGTTTTTCGATCTGTAGTGGATCGGAACCAGGAGCTGAGGTTGATGGGTTAGAGTGAGAAGATTCTGCTTCCTTACCATCAACAGGAGCCTTACTACCATAATCTTGCGATCGAGTCGCAATCCTCACATGAGACATCATCAAAATGGGTTCTTCACTGGCATTCGAGGAAGAACCTATCATCTTATTCTCCTGCTCCGGGAATGGATTTTTTAACACAGCAGGAGTGGGAGAACCTTTGACTATTTTCACAACCTCGGCCCGATGAGGGCAATCTCTCGTAAAATGATCCTCTTCACAAATAAGACAAGGATATCGAGGTTTGCGCTTTTCGTCATTGGTTTCCGACTTTTCCGTTTTCTCCTTTGGAGCCTTGTCTGCTTTAGCCTTCTTCTTTCCTTTCTTCTTTCCACCGTTTTTTGATTTGGCCGTAGATGTCTCTACAGTGTGAATATCGGCGGTAAGTTCAGGAGAAGACTCTCCTGTCGGGGAATCAGGCAAAGTGATAATAGGAGTAGTTGAAGCCTTGGAAGACTTCTTCTTGCTCTTTGTATTCACGATACCAATCATACCATCGACGGCATGAGATCCCGAAGGAGCAGCAGCAATTTGATTCGATTTTGGAAGATCCGGAATCTTCTCGTGTAACGTACCCGACTGAGTATAAACTAAGTCAAGGTATTGCGCCTGAGCAATAACTTGCTCCTCAGTAACTACTCCGGCCTTAGCTACATCTTCAGTAATCTTCGGTAATAATGATTTAACAAACCATTCAGCTAAGATTTGGTCCGGGATAAAGACTTTCACTAGCCTTCTTCGACGTCTCCACTCATGAATGTGATCAGAAATATACGTGGACGTCGATTGTTTTAGTGAAGTTAATAACTCCGTGCCGTTATCGTATCTGACCGGCAACTGAAAGTGAGTTAAGAACGAGGTAGCTAACTGGCTAAAATTGTAAAAAGAGGCCCGTGGTAACTCAATGTACCACTTGGCCGCGAGACCAATGAGTGTACGCTGGAAAATACGTAAGCGGATCGAATCATCCGAGATAGAATTTGAAGCACACCAGAGGTGGTAAGTCATCACGTGATTGGACGGATCCTCTCCAGACTTACCTTCGAACTTGGGTATATCACTGGGCAACTTATTTGGCATTGGCGGCCAGAACTGAAGATATTGAATTGGATCGTTCGTTAGGCGCGTCAAGTCTGGTAAATCCAAAGTTGCAATAAACGGTAACTGCCGGTTAGGATCTCTAAAACTCTGGGTCACAATACCAGCCCCAGGAGGAGGATATCCAGGATAACTAGGAACAGGAGTCGCATTTGGGATATTATATCCTCCTGGAAAACCAGGATTAACCGGACCGTACTGGGGTGGTTGAGGTTGTTGATAAGTGTACCCAGGATACGGTTGATACTGGTAAACCGGCTGTTGGACAGCTTGCCCATGTTGGTACTGTCCCTGGTACGGAGGTTGAACAAATTGAGGTTGAGTAGTGACAACTGTACTTATACCAGGCTGACCTATAGGCATCTGGACCGTGGTTTGAATCGTAGATCCAGACAACGGTAAAGATGTCTGAGGAGTGGTCACAGGGACAGTAGAAACTGGAGCCGTCGATACTCCAGAAGTAAGTATGGTAGATGTGGCGGTAGTTGCAGCAGCCGTTTGAGATGGAGTACTAGGTGCGATTGGCGGCTGAGTAACTACCAAAGTTACAGAAGTTTGAACATTTGACTGGACAGGTTGCGGTTGCTGGGGTGGACCAGAAACTACGGGTTGTCCAGCTTGAGGTACCGACTGTATACTTGGCTGCAACACCTGTTGACCCTGTGATGGATCCCACACTAACATTCCAGGGTATTGACCCGTAACAGGTTGAGGATACTGAGATCCATAACCGGATTGAGGATAGGATTGATAATTGTAAGGTGCAGTTCCTATACTTGGAACATATGACTGACCTTGAGGCGGTTGATAACCTTGACTCGAGTATTGACCTTGAGGTTGATAACCTTGAGGTAAATACTGATACTGGGGTTGACCTTGACCTTGAGGTTGGTACCCTTGAGGTTGATACCCTTGGGGTTGATACCCTTGAGGTTGATACCCTTGGGGTTGATACCCTTGAGGTTGCCATCCTTGAGGTTGCCATCCTTGAGGTTGACCCTGGGGTACATATTGAGGCTGGGGTTGACCTTGAGGCATGTATTGCACCATAGGTGCATATTGACCTTGAGGTTGCCCCCCAGACACGATTTGTGTACCTTGAGGTTGCCCCCCAGGCGTTAACTGAGGCTGCCCCCCAGGCGGTAATTGGCCACCTTGAGGTTGGGAAACGGGAACTAAACCTGACATCATGTAAATGTCTCCTACACCCAATGGTATATTACCACTGTTTCCAGCTAAGAAACCATGATCAACGGGTTGAGGAGATGCCCCCGCAAAGGTACCAGAAAGTGATTGATACCCGGTGGGAACAGAAGGACCGCCATGTAAGAAAGATTCAGGACTTTGAGTAAACACGGACGACTGACCAGACATATTTGCAGGAGTATAAATACCTCCAGGTGGAAAAGGAGTACGAGGTGTAGAAAAACCTACCCGTGAGTTGTCTAAATAATTGGTTAACGAAAGGTACCAAGTAGTACTTCTAGGAGGACTGTAAAAGATGGATTCACGCTCCCTTAGATCAATAGTAAGTTGACCTTCAAGGTTAGAGACACCTATTTCTTCCTCTGGAGCAAGTTCTTCTATAGCAATCAAACCAGTAGGAAGATTTTCGGTGATAATTCTTTCTATTCTCGGTGAATCTGGAACACTAGAAGTCGGAGTAACAGGTTCAGATATTTCAGGTTCTTCGCCTGTATCACTAGTAGACGAAAAACTACCAACAAGCTCAGAAACTGTAACAGCTTCGGGATTATAACCTGTCTCTAAACTTTGGTAATCTGGATGGACTACCAAGGAAGATTCTCCTTCTTCAGGTGAACCTACTCTACTGCCACTAGGAGGAGTTACAAGGACCTTCAACCCTTCGTACTGACCCGGAATGTCTTCAGGAGATCCACCCCGCGATCTACAGAGTTTTCTTAACAAATCTGTTCCGGTAACAATCTCAGGAGACTTGCCCCGAAGTCTACGGGACTGTCTCGGTAATTCCGCCACAGCTAAAAACTTTTAACTACTACACACGAAAACAAAATAAAATTTCAAATCAAACCACCTAAAGTCTCTAAAGAGCCAAACAAATTTGAATCACACGCCTAAAGAATCTAGGGCGTCAAACCAAGCACAAACAGTAGCCTTCCAGACCGAAAGCGCTAGTTGGTGATGAAACCCAACATCGCCGGATTCAATACAGAAGTGGCGGGTGGAACAGTTACCCTGGCAACCTGCTTAATGAATAGACTGGACCAAGTTCCTCCACTTTAACCGTCTCGAGTGAAGTGAACCCCCCAGAAAATCCAAGTGAGTCTAGCCGACGTCTGCTCCAGGTACAGTGGGATCTTCCCTCCACCGTCACCTCGGTAGAATCCTAAAGATAATGGTCACTAAGGTTGCCAACCGCAACAAATGCACCTGGGGGAACAGTCTAAACTCCGACAGCACGCAAGGGCAGAGTATCAAGCTCAATCCCCTTGCCGGCTCCTTGACAATAATCCAAGGTTTACCGACAAGTGACCCCTGGCTCCTCGACAATGGTTAATCCGAGGTTTACCGTTTGTAATACGTGCGTGTCTGGCGTCGTTCCCAACAAGGGGGGATTGATCCCCTCACTGGTTCGGACACGAGCTCGTGCTTCTCCTTTAAGAGGAGCTTTCCTAGAGTACAAATGAGACAATTGGATTTATTCTATCACAAGATAAGCTAATTGTTTGGTTTTGTTGTCTTGGAGAGTTAATTACTCACCTACTCCAAGACACTAGCCTGATCTAAATTGGTGTTTCAGAGCCCTAGTAAATAAAAATTACTACGTCGATTTTACTTTAAGCGTTAATTTTATGGTTTTTCTTAAAGACAAAAGGTAGCGGAAGTGAAACCAATGGTGTGTAGACTCGACTCAAACCACTACAAAGATGCACCTAAGATGATTTACGCTACTTTTCCTTTTTTCAATGAAATTCTTAACTAAGAGAGTTGAGAGAATGCAAATTTTAGAGAAAACAACTTTCTTAATAAAGACAATCAAAGAAACAATTCTCTTTATCTTTTCAAGCATACAAACATGACCACTCCTTACGTGCACGAAAAACTCTTTTTCTTTCAAAACTTTTCAAAGCTACTTGAAACAAAACTTTTCAAAGGAGATGTTTTTGTATTTTCTCTTTTTAATAAAGCATATAAATCTATTGTAACGAAAATCAATCTTAAAAGCTATAAAAACTATGAAAACTTGACTCACAAGCAAATCAAAAAGGAAATTACTCTAAGAAAACCTAACAAGGCAAAAGCTCACAAAGATGATTCTAGGTTGTTTTACTTGACCAAAATCAAATCAAGGACCAGCTAATGCAAAATCAAAAGACTAGTCAAAACAAAACTCAAATCTTTTTGTTCTTTTTGTAAAATGGAATTCAAGACTTAATCAAAAAGCACTTCGAAATTTGCGAAAGAGACAACTCAATGGTAAGTTGCTCACACAGGTAGACTTTATGACAGGTCTGACTTCTAAGAATGTTGACAAAACCAGAGAGATCTAAGGCTTGACAACTTCTACCGCCAAAGTCACTACAAGACCTACTCAAAAATCAAACCCTAGGGCTTAAACTTCTATGAAATCCACTAAAACACTCAATGCTATCGAAACCAGTTCAGGTGAAGATCTTTGACAAGAGACTAATGAATCTGGGTAGTAAAAACTAAGAAAAAGCAAAATCTAAGAGAAAAAATGCAAAAAATGGAATTTTCTCAAATTTTAGCAGGGGACGCAGGCAACCCGTTAGAACAGGTGCGGGCCCGCTCTCTGTACACAGTGACAGTGCGTCCAGGGACGCACTGTGCAATGCTCAGAGGGTGCATCCTACTGGAAAATTCAAGAAAAACTAAAAGGAATCTAACTCTAAGCTAACCCACCCAAAAACAAAGTCACAGAGCCAAAAACTAGAAAAATAAACCAATTTTCTCAGAGCAAAGTTCATACAAAGGAAAATACTTTCACATTAATGGATTCCCCAATGGAGTCGCCAATTTGTCAGGCGGAAAGAGTCGATTGTGCGGACACAACCAACCTCCCTAAGAGCCTAAGACTCTCTAGTGACAAACAAGACAAACAAGAGCAATCCTTCTCTAAACATGCATTTACTATATAAGAAATCAAGTGTTTAGATCCTACCTATAATCCAACGCTGTTGTAGCAGTCTAGCTCCGCTGATCCGGATGAGCTCCTCCTTCACTTTGAAACCTGCATACACTAACAATCAAACGATTAAATAGCACTTGATAATCTCATAGAATAAAACATATTTAACACATAGACCAAGGAGTACATGAAACAACTCATAAATAACAAGTTATTGAGAAGAATGGACTCATTTGCATTAATAGGTAACAAAAGGAACAAATACAACCTGAGCCTTGGTGTTGTGCAAGTCCCTCCCAGGGTCCATCAAGAGTTCTCCTTTACTTTTACAAAGCTCACCCACTTCCAAATAGAACAAGCAAAGATGGCAATCTCTCCTCACAAGCTTCTAAATGGGAGTCCTAATTCCTGCAGCATTTACCCTTAGAAATGTATAACTTCCAACCTCTCCTCCTTCTGGCCCAATGCCTGTATTTATAGTGCTCAAGAGGAAGTTAATCAGGTCCACCATCAATGGGATAATCCCCTCTTTGGATGGGATAGCTCCCTCATTGATGGGATAAGTTCCTCTTTGGTAGGAGTGCATGAACCATCTGGAGGCGCTCAATACACGTCGAACAACCTTCTAGAATGCTCTAGAAATGACCACAAGTGACTTTTTAAAGATGAAACTTGTGCATTTTAACCTTTACAGGGGGACGCACCTGCCCCTTTACATACAGAGTGTCCAAAGACGCAGCTTTTGTGAACATTGGGTGCGTCCTCGCAGGTAAGGTTGAGAGAACCTGCGTCCCCAGAGATAAATACATTTATAAAAGACTTTCTCTCTTTTTGGAGTTTGACATGGAGAGCAGAGGCATAAGACTTGCCTAAGAGGATAGCATGACTGTTGATTGAGCCATACTAACTGTAAATAGTCATGGTGACATTTTTAGTGTAACAACAACCACATCATTTATGCCTCGAGGGAGCAGCCAGAAGATGCGACCAACATCGTGACATGGAAATGCGACCTCCATTGTTGTGATATGTTAAAATTTGAGTTAGAAATACGGCCCTTATGCTCAGGGAACATGTGAAAAACATCGTTCGCGATTCCGTCTAGAAGTTGTGTTTCATCTAAAGGTCGCAATTCCTCCCAGGGATACAATTCCCCTTACAATCACCCTCAAGTTGCAATGCAAATTGCTATTGGGAATGATTCTTGGCCTAGTTACGAATTGCAGTAAGGTATATTCTCTGCTAACTGTGATGAAGGATTGAGGAGTTATTTGGTTATGGATGATGTGAAGCATCATGCTAGAAATCCCACTTGATGCAAGGAATGGAAAGAAGTAATATCAAAATTGCCTGCAAAGTGGACATATAATGCACATGGAGAGAATGCATACGTGAATCAAAAGGAGGATATTGAAGCCCCATTGAGGATATCGTGGCCCTGAAGGGTCAAAAGAGCATGTATATAAGCTAATGGTTTTTGACTTAATGATATGCATAATGTAGGGAAGACCTTTGTTGGCTAATATAAAAGGTATGAACATCGTAGGAGTTTGGAGGACATTTGAGGTGTGGTGCAACCTTTTTAATTATGGAGACTATCTTCTTAAGGAATTTTGGGGCTGTCGATATTTCCATAGTAAGCATCATATGCTTAGATCAGATGTCAGGGGCATTGATACTTTGACATCCCAGTATATTTCCATTGAAAATTGATGTTGTCTTTAATATCACACAAGTCACATTTTTCATTCGTGACCTTTCCTCAATTTGCATCTGTAGTCCATAGAACCACAGTCCAAAATGGTGTGACCATGTGACCTCTCTCATGGTTGCATGATCACAATTTTATGCTCCAACCATGTAGTCAAATATGTGACTTGACCTCCACTACAACTATGTGACTTGCTCAGTCGCATCCTTGGTCCCAAAATCACAATTAGGGCCTGTGATTTTCTTTTGAAGTCCAGTTTCACAACTTGTTTAGATCACCAATCAATTCAACCTAGAAATGTGACCTTTCTCTCTTAAAGGAAAATGTGAAATGAAACAACCTACATCGCATGGAAAAACCCTCAAGAGTTTTAAAGAAGGAAAACACTAGAGGCTAAAGGGTCTAGAGTAGTGCTTGAAAAACGTGAAGGATGCCCCCAGAATTTATTTAGATGTTTTCTTGGGAATTAATAGCCTCATATTGTAACTGGAATCATGGGAGGAATGAAAGCGAGATCACTTTCCTTGGTTAAGTTGTCCTTTACTCGAGATAGTGAAGATTTTAGGAAGTGGGCCACATTAATGTAAAGTTCTAGGTCCCAAAACAAGTGAAACTTCATGCCTTTCAACACTTTAGAACAATGAAATTGCATTCAATATTTTATCTAGAATGATGACAAAGACCTGGACATTTACATAAAGCATCACTTGATGGAGTACTTATTATACGACAAAAATTTCAAAGGGTTATTTGGGATTAAACAGTTAATGGATATATGGCTTAGTTAAAGGGAATGGCTCTGAAAAAAAATGTGAATGCCTAGGCTAAAATAAAAACATTGTTATTAATGTTTTTTCCTTTGGGGTTTACAGTGAATATTTTAGATGCCTGGGAGGACCTTGTAGAGACCTCATGCATGAACAACATTGTGTCACAAAAAAAAAGACTATATAGGGGTCCAAATTAATGGTTTTTCTTTCAATTAATTCATTATTTTTAAGGTATTACTTTTTCTATAAATATGTGTGATCCGCGTTGTTTGCTTACAGGTGAATGAAAGGGAGCAAGGATGTTGACATATGTGAATAAATTATGTTAGGTCCCTATAATACTAGTGATTCCCCCATTACTGTTGTCATTATAGCTCTTATTGTTATTGTTGTGCCCCTATTATCCCCATATTGTTATTATTGTGCCCCATAAAAGCCCACTATTGTTATTGTTGTGTCGTTATATTATTATTATTATGTCGACTTTGATTATATTGTGACCCCTTAGACTCCTATATATAGAAAGGAGGTTTTCTCATTTGTATCATCCAAGCTTTGTTCATTTGTGTAATGTAAAGGAGGTTTCCCCCTCAAAGAGGATGATTTTGAAGTTGTTGATCTATCTTTTCTTCTATTTTGTGAGCTGGTTGCATCACATTTGGTATCAAAGCTTTGGATTCTAGGGTTTCGCTGCTCCAAATAGGTCATCATGCTATTTTCGCCATAAATAGTTTTCTACAAAGTTTCAGAAGATGAAATTAAAATCCATTTGTTAAGAAATCGTGATGAACCTCGAGTCCGAATGTAAGATCTATTATCTCTATATGTTCTGAGATATGATACAAGGAAGTTAGGGTTTTTGCAGGCTCCCGAATTATATCCCAAACAAGTGACCTTGGGAAAATCGTCATAGATTTCTCTGAGCATTGGATTGAAATTTCATCAGAAGTTATAGAAAGAGGACAGACTGTAGTTTTCTTTGTAGTGTCTTCATGTCCGAAGGTCGAAACAGTGATACGTGGAAGGTCGCACAAGTTTTCTCTACTGAACTAGTCTATGATTCGGTCATCGTAGGAGATTTGGCATAAGTCTTTCTTGAAGAATCCAATATTGATCAGACTGGTATGATTAGAAATAGGACTCAAAGGGCTACCATAGGACACAATTTCAGAACTTGGAGATCCTATATTACAAAGATACAACAGATTCAATATCAAGCTCCTACAAAATGAAAAAAAAAAGTGTGTAGTTTCTTTTTTTTAAATTTTGCATAAGTTTGGGTCGAAAAATTAGTTTGAAGTGATTCAAAGGGCATAGTGAGGCATGATTATCATTAATTGATGCCCTGAATAAAGAAAAATGGAAAGAAAAATTATGGCAACAAGGAAGCCTACCACTCACAACTATAAAGATGGAAGTGTTGTGGCCCCTAGCCTTCCACAACCTACAAGGTTGACACCACAAAAATTGGAAGAAAAAAGAGAAAAAGGGCTTTGTTATAGTTGTGATAGAAAATAAACTAAAGGTCATTGTTATAGTTGTGATAGAAAATACACTAAAGGTCATAAGTGTGCCGAGAAAAAATTATTTTATATAGATTGTGAAGAGGAGGAAGGAAAGGAACAAGAAACATCAAAAGAAGAGGATATACATGAGGAACAAACCCTAGAGAAAGAAGAAATGAATTCGACCATATCTTGTAATGCATTGGCTGGAATTACTACTCCTCAAACTATCAAGATAGAAGGTCATATCAAGAAGAAAAAGGTAATAGTGTTGATTGATTCGGGCAATACCCATAGTTTTATTCATTGTAAGATAACCAAGGAAGTGAATTTCTTCCTATATCCAACATCAGTGTGTCAAGTGATGATTGCAAGTGGAGGAACCATAAAGTGCTCTGGAAAGTGCCATAATATCAAGCTATACATGGGAGAATATGTATTGAATAACCCAATTCTTTCCATTCCAATGGGTGGTGTTGATGTTGTACTAGGAGTCCAATGGCTACAATCTTTGGGTACGATAACTTTTAATTTTCAAGAACTTTTCATGAAATTCTTTTCGGAAGGAAAGGAAGTTGAATTAAGGGTATCACAGGGAAACTGAGAAAGATAATCATCTCTAATAGAATGAAAAACCTTCTAAAGAAAGAACAACAATGCGTAATTGCATAATTATGTTCACTATAGGTTCCCACATCTAAATATCTATTTCTTCGTATCTCCAAAAAGTCTTGGACAATCATTCCAAGGTAATTGAGACTCCCAAAGGCCTCCCACCTATTCGTAATCATGATCATGCCATTCATTTTATTCCAGGAAGTGTTCCTCCAAATATTAGGCCTTACAGATATACCTATGCCCAAAAGAGTGAAATTGAATGTATGGTTGCAGAAATAGTAGAGGCTGGTATAATTCAACCTAGTCAAAGTTCTTTTTCTGCTCTAGTAGTATTGGTGCATAAGAATGATGGATCATGGCACATGTGTCCGGATTATAGGGAGATCAACAAGATCACTATTAAAGATAATGTAGAAATTTTGAATAATATGACACTTATTCACAGAGATTATCCCGATTATACACTATTGCGGAATACATGCACAATACATAACCTCCTCTATGTTGATCATCAATTTAGCAGAATTAAAAACAACGAAACATCAATCGCATGCGCACATTAACACAGTATGTAACTCGGGGAAAGCATACAGCTGAAAACCCCACACTATCTATATATTATAATGATTGAGAACATGTAACAATACATAGTACAATACTCCTCACATGTACTCAGTACTATCTCCACCTATTACACACAAACTAGCTCAGATTTTATGCCTCAAATCTCCTCCACTGTTTGCCTGTCTCCACTGCGCAATCCTGCATGAGAATAGATGAGAATGGCTGATTCAAACTCGTATTTCACTTGGCTGAACCACGCAATCCTCATTGGCAATACTCAATCCACTGATTGTGCAAATCTCATGCACAACTATAGTCACAACTGACAGCTGCCTTGCCCTTTCACTCACCTCTAACACTTGTCTCCACTGAACTGTCCATGCACTGAGTTAACTGGTGTATTATTTAGTTGCTTTATGAGTTAATAATTAGTGAATTAATTAATAATTAATTCACATCACTCATCACTAGTGTATTCTGCAGTTAGACTAAATACAACTAGTTCAACTAAGTCAAACTGAACACAACTCCTTCAACTCCTCAATCAACTCCACCAAACTCAATCACTTGAGTTCTAACTGAAGTCCATCATGCAATAGCTCAACTAACCCATAAGAAAGGCGTATTTCCTTCTGGCAGTTGCATGTGCCACATCCGTAGCTTGAACTAAAGTGCTCCAAGAGGATAAGATAATGTTTATAGTCCAAATATTATTATGAGCTAATAATATTCGACTGTTCTATTTTTAGCCTTGCAGTCTAAAAACAGAAACCGCCCATATGTCTAAAAATAGAAGTCCATCTATTTTTACCAACATGACCAATCATCCAAAAATAGCATCCTGCAACTCATAGACCATGATCCATATGTCTAAAAATAGACATAGTCTAAAAATAGATTGTGCGCCAAAAATAGCCTGTGGGCCCACTTAGTGAAGGCGACTTATTTTTACTAAGGTCCATCATCTTGTTGCATTTTCAACGCTCCCTCTCAACAAGACATGGATTATTTGCAACCCTTATCTTGCAACTCTGGAATGTTCTGCATGCAACACATTTTCCCGGTCCACTTGCTCCAACAACACTTGGAACAAAAAACACTCCCAACTGACCACTCTGTTGGGCTAGGAACATACTCTGATGCTGAAGCTCTACCTGCTGCTAAAAAGTGCTCCCTCTCTGAAATCTGCGCTACTGCAACATCTCCATGCATCTCGCACCATTGCACACCTCTCTGTGCCACCTAGCACTGTGCAAAACACTTGTGCCTCTCGCATTGTTGCAGCCTGCTAGCTATGCGCTGTCCTGGGATTCCCTACACTGTCGCTCTCTCTGCTGCTCCATCTGAATCTGTCTCTACCCAATCAGTCAGTTCCTGCTACTCCACATCGGGGCTCCCGTAGCAAAGTCTCATCCAAGAGGTTGGGTACCTCAAGGATCCTGCCCCTCCTCCTTGGGACGATCAATCCACATCACCCCACCTCCTACCCGGAGGTATGGCTGCATGCGATCCCTCAGCCCACCTAGCTCAAAGTTTTCCCCTACTGGAGGTCTCTACATGAGTAGATGTCTCTATTCGATCTCCTCTCAGCTTCCCTTGTTGTGGCTACTCCACAACCTCTTGAAGCTGCTGCACCAATCGTGGCTCCTCCACAAACGTCTAAGACTTCTTCTGGCTCTGCATGTTGAGAGGTAATATATGCTCCCTCTCAACCACCAAGGCTTTGCATGCATCTTGAACCTCAAGAGCATACAGGTTCTTGACCTGTGAACCAATCTGCTTCACCTGTCTATTGATGATGTGTCTAAGGAAAACCTTTCCCTTACTGAAGACTACATCACAGCCTCTATCTTCCAGCATCGCTATCGACTCCAAGTTTCTCTTCAGTCCTGGTACATACTTGACATCGGTCAAGGTAAGGTGAGCTCCATGCTCCCTCTGAAAAATAACCGTGCCTACACCTGAGACATTATACTTCTCATCATTACCCATCGCTATGAGTATCTGGATATCTTTCTCCTCCAAAGTACTGAACAAACTCTTGTCATCGGTCATGTGGAAAGAAGCTCCACTGTCAAGAAACCAACCACTTCCCACCATGGATGAAACCATGCATGCAAAGAGTGTGAAATCCAACTCAAACTGTGAAGCAAGTGCCTCACCTTCAGATCCTTCCCTGGATCCCTTCTTGGATTTCCTTCGTGGACAATTTACAGCATAATGGCCCACCTCATGACGATGAAAGCATCTCACTTTCAATTTTTCAACCTTCTTCCCATAATTGGAAGAACTGGATTCGGAAAGAGAAACCTTCTCCTTCACCTTCTTTGCCTTACTCGCTAAGGCACAATTCTCCTCATCATGCATGCATGAAGAACTATCTCTGCTGCTCTGTCAAATCTCCTCTTGCACAAGATCCGACCAAAGTCTCTCCCATCCTGGCAATTTCTCCCGACCATTGACAAAGTCCTGATAG
Source organism: Pinus tabuliformis (assembly GCA_031772625.1). NCBI lineage: Eukaryota > Viridiplantae > Streptophyta > Pinopsida > Pinales > Pinaceae > Pinus > Pinus tabuliformis. Next base: position 1,366,795,230 of record CM062805.1, on the reverse strand, counting down.
GAATGCCAACTCTTTGGAAGACCAAGGAGAGCCAAGCTCACCAAGTCCTCATCATTGACAATCACCCCCACACTTCCCAGCTCATCCCGACATTGGGTGAACTTTGTGAGATACTTGGGAATACTGTCTCCATTCTCACACTTAATGTTTCTAAGTTTATCCTTGAGCGCCAACTTCCTCTGGTCGCTCTTGCTTTGGAATAGATCTGTCAATGCTTTCCACATCAAGTATGGAGAAGCCTTTCCATGTAGGCTAGATACAATGTGATCCTTCACGCCCTCCAACAGAATCCTTCGACACTTTGTTGTCTTCTTTTGCCAAGCCTCAACGTGAGCAGCATCAGTAGGCTTTGGGACCTTAGTATCTATGAACTCCTTCAGCCCATTGTCATCTAACACCGCCTCCATCCTGTCTTTCCATGCAATATAGTTTGAGCTGGCTTCAAGAGAATACTCCAATCGCAATCCGCTGAAAGACATTTCAACTTTGACACCAAGAAAACACTGCTGCAAATTCGAATTCCACCAGCTCAAAACTCAACTGCTTCTGATCTAAAATTCGTGAGAACAAAGTATTTCTCGTACAGAGATTGACTGTATGGGTTTTTACCGAATATCTCACCTTCCAAAAGAAGGATGAATCCAAAGGCTACCTGGCCCGATTACAGACTCTGCCTGAAGAAATAAAATGTAAACACTTTCTGAATACTGCAAATTGATGATCAATGGTATCAGAGGTGTTGATAATGAATTTAGCAGAATTAAAAACAATGAAACATCAATCGCATGCGCACATTAACATAGTATGTAACCCGGGAAAAAGCATACAGCTGAAAACCCCACACTATCTGTATATTATAATGATTGAGAACATGTAACAATACATAATACAAACTCCTCACAAGTACTCAGTACTATCTCCACATGTTACACACAAACTAGCTCAGATTTGATGCCTCAAATCTCCTCCACTGTTTGCCTGCCTCCACTGTGCAATCCTGCATGAGAATAGATGAGAATGGCTGATCCAAACTTGTATTTCACTTGGCTGAACCACGCAATCCTCATTGGCAATACTTAATCCATTGATTGTGCAAATCTCATGCACAACTATAGTCACAACTGACAGCTGTCTTACCCTTTCACTCACCTCTAACACTTGTCTCCACTGAACTGTCCATGCACTGAGTTAAATGATTTATTCTTTAGTTATTTTATGAGTTAATAATTAGTGAATTAATTAATAATTAATTCACATCACTCATCACTAGTGTATTCTGTAGTTAGACTAAATACAACTAGTTCAACTAAGTCAAACTGAACACAACTCCATCAACTCCTCAATCAACTCCACCAAACTCAATCACTTGAGTTCTAACTGAATTCCATCATGCAATAGCTCAACTAACCCATAAGAAATGCGTATTTCCTTCTGGCAGTTGCATGTGCCACATCCGTACCTCAAACTGAAGTGCTCCAAGAGGACAAGATAATGTTTATAGTCCAAATACTATTATGAGCTAATAATATTCGACTGTTCTATTTTTAGCCTGGCAGTCTAAAAATAGAAACCGCCCATATGTCTAAAATATAAGTCCATCTATTTTTACCAACATGACCAATCATCCACAAATAGCATCCTGCAACTCATAGACCATGATCCATATGTCTAAAAATAGACATAGTCTAAAAATAGACATAGTCTAAAAATAGACTGTGTGCCAAAAATAGCCTGTGAGCCCACTTAGTGAAGGTGACTTCTTTTCACTAAGCTCCATCATCTTGTTGCATTTTCAACAGATAAATTTCCCATTCCTATCATTGATGAATTATTGGATCAATTTCATGGATCAATTTAGTTCACCAAGTTAGATCTTCGTTCAGGATATCATCAAATCAGAATGAAGACTGAAGACATTCCAAAAACAACATTTAGAACTCATGAGGGTCATTATGAATTTTTGGTCATGCCTTTTGGCCTTACAAATGCACCTTCTACATTTAAAGGTTTGATGAATTCCATTTTCAAACCCTTCCTTAGAAATTTTTTGTTAGTATTTTTTGATGATATACTAATCTACATCAAGTCTTGGAAGGATTATGTTCAACATGTTGACAGGGTGCTCAAACTATTGGAGGAGAAACAATTATATGAAAAAATCTCCAAATGTTTCTTTGGAGTACAAGAGGTGGAATATCTGGGTCATATTGTATCTCATGAAGGTGTTAAGGTAGACCCTAGAAAAATTAAATCCATTAAGGAATGGAAAATCCCCACATCCATAAAGCATCTGTGAGGATTTCTCAGGTTGACAAGGTAATATCGCAAGTTTGTTAAGAATTATGGGAGAATAACAACACCTCTAACAAAATTATTGAAGAAATATGCATTTTCATGGACTCTAGAAGCAATGAAGGCCTTTGAACATCTTAAAGAGGCAATGTGCCAAACACTGGTCTTAGTTACGCTGGACTTCACAAAAACCTTTATTGTGAAATGTGATGCCTCAGTTCTTTTAATGCAAGAAGAAAGACCCATTTCTTTCAAAGTCATCCAATCAAAGGAAAGTATTTACACAAAGCTATTTATGGGAAGGAAATGTTGGCAATACTACATGCACTTAAGAAATGGCGACCCTACCTAATGGGAAGACACTTCAAGGTAAAAATGGATCATGATAGTCTTAAATAATTTTTAGAACAAAGATTATCTTAAGAAGAGAAGAAAAAATAGGTCACAAAGATGTTGGGTTATGACTTTGAAATCATCTACAAAAAGGGAAGCGAAATGTTGTGGGAGATGCACTCTCAAGAAAGGATGAGGATTTGGAAGCATTGCTTTGTGCCATTTCTATTATCCAACCAGATTGGATAAACGAAGCAAGGGATGAATGGAATAATGATGAATATGTGTGGGAACTCATTCAAAAGTTACAACAAGATCCTAGTACATCTGATACATTTATATGGAAAAATGATTCGTTATTGTTATGCTCTTGACCTGCAAGAAGACACCAGAATACCAAATATGCGAAGAAATATACCCAGAACACAGAACAATAAGAAATAATAGCATGTATTTTATTATTCAGAAAGACAACCAATGTTCACTTGCCTCTTCGAGGGGGCAACTGATGAGCCCCAAATTTGGTAACATTTTGGGCTCATTTGGCCTAACTACCCTTGCTCAATCCTTCATTTTTCATAACTTATGCATCATTTTTTAGTATGTTTATGTCATTTGTACGAATAAGGGTAGTCATTATTCCTAGGTGGCTAACACGTGCTCATTTCAGGTTTTTTGACACATGTTGGAGCAAAACCGAGCAGACAAGGGCTAGGAGACAGCCAAGATGGGGTTGAGGATTCGTAAGGGGGTTGTCCATGGCATTAAATAGCCTTCCTCGGGATCTTCACCCCCAACTCGGAGCTCCAAAAGCCACCAAAACCGGATCTAGAAGGCAACCAAATAGATTTTGTGGAAGCAGCTGTTCACTCCCAGTTTGGTCAGCTAAGTCCCATAGATTTAGGAGGCCAGCTTGGGCCTCGTGATGTATAAATGATAAGGCTTCAGCCTTTGAAAAGGACTTTTTGAAAAACTGTTGCACATTCTGCACTACGAGCTGCCAGCTCTGTTTTTGCTCTTTGGTAGCCATCATTGGCATACCTCTTGACTTATGATTATTATTTTTTAATGAGAAGCAGTCAGATTTGATCTTAGCTCTGAGTTTCTAGAGGAGCCATAGCTCTCGGGGTTGGCCCCAACCTGAGAGCCTAGGGCCTCCTTCTTTGTATTGATATCTTTCCTTTCAGCATTATGATTTTCTTTACATGCATTTGAAACGTGGTTTGTTGAGTTAGATTTCGTTGTGTGGTTAAGTAGGTCATTGTTGAAAGATAGAGTTTCTTCAGACGTCTAGAATAGAGTAATGAGATAAGAATTGATAAGAGTTCAAGAAAAGGGTTGCCCGCACTCTCATTTTCACCTCTTTCTAGGGGCTGGAATTGCAGACAGTGCTACCCAACAAAAACACTAGTTTGCTTACTCATGCAATCTTTGGTGCAATGTTTTCATTTGTAAGAGTTATTCATGCGTTCATACCTCTTAGAATGTTTCTTTGCTTCAGTACTGTACATGGTTCTCTTTAGAAATAACGTTGCTGTTCATTGGTTTCATTAACAGTTAGGATAGATTAGTTAATATTTTGATTATGTGCAGGACATGGATGATTTGGGTAAGTTTACACTGTGCGGTGCATCTCCATCACTCTCTCGTCCATCTAAGCTTCATACATGCCAACTGCTCATCTCCAAATTAGATCCCTTGTCTCACAACTACTCTTTTGCCCACGTCACCCTACCTTCTTGGCCTTCCATTTCCTCTGCCCTCTTTAAGACAAGCTAGCTTTCCACACCCTCTCATCACTTCATCTCTTTGTCACTAAGTCATTACAAACCCCTATCCTACCTCCCTATCCATTCATGCATCCTCTTCCACTCATCCATCACCCAAAATCCAATCGTAGGACATCCTGTTGGAATTTCTGAACATCCTGTAGAAATTTTGAAACATCCTGTAGAACCCCTGCAGACTTCCTGTAGAAGCTCACAAATGAGGTTTCTTGATATCCAAACTTTGTGAAACTCTCTGGAAGGGTGTTAGGGACTCCTTAGACCCCCTCTAAACCTTCCTAACCTTTTCCAAGCCTTTTTCCTCCTTGATCCACCTCTGCACAGTCAAAAATAGTTAAAAGCACATGCATGATAATCCCAACAACTTAATCAAAAATACAAAAAGACATTTTCTTCAGATAGAGGTAGTCTAGACACATGTATTTTACCTTCATAGAAGTAATGGCATCTCTTTCAGTAGTTTGCATGCTCTCCTTTGCGTCAGTAGGACTAGCTGGTAGAATTAGGGTTTGCTAGGGTTTGCGTTTCTTTTTGACTTTCAGTTTCCTTTTTGCAATTAGATTAGCTTCCTTCGAGTTAGCTTTCATCCATCAATTAAAAAGCTTCTTCTAGAGCTCATAGAAGTTGGCTTAAGCTCCTAGCAGACTTGTGCCAGCTGACCAAGTGACAGCTGCGGAAAGAGATAGTACTTGTGCATACAGCACCGTCGCTTCCAAGTTTGTTACGAACTACCGGGTTGATAAGATTAAAGAAGGGAGTCCCAGGAGTTGTAGCATTATTGCTACAATATTGGAGCCCACCATCTTTTTGGCGCCGTTGCCGGGGAAGCGTCAGAGTATTGGTGATTGTTGCTTTTCTTCTATTTTCCTACTCTCGCTTTCTGCTAAGTAGTTTATTTCATTTCCATTCTGCAATTTCCTTTCCGCAAAAGTAGCATAGACATTTCCTGCTTTCATAGATTAGCATTTCAATTCCACAATTTCATTTCTGTAAGCATAGATTAGCATTTCAATTCCGCAAGCGTAGCCTAGCATTTCATTCCTGCAATTTCATTTGAGCAAAATAGATTAGTTCTTTCATGCTTTCATTTCAATTCCGTATTTCCATTTCAGCAAGATAGTTAGTTGCAGTTCAACCTATTTTAGTTTTGCAGGTATCAGAAAAAAGAACAAAAGCAATCAAAAGTCTTTCCATTTCATGCCTCGTAGAAATCGAGATAAAACAGGCAAATTCTTACCCAACACCCCCACCATGTCACTGAGTCACCCTTCTCTCTTCTTTGGTGACAGTGATCCAGAAGAACCTATAGACGAGCCTCCTGAGATATACGAAGATCCTATAACAGAAGAAGAGTTAGAAAACACTCCATCTGAAGCCATGGCTGACAATGGGAGAGAAGATGAGAGAATAGAAGGTGCCTTCCCCATCCGAGAGACCAATGGAGACATGAAAATGAAAAACATAAGCCCCTCCGCTTTACCTCACTTCCATGGACTGACTATTGAAGACCCTGATACCTTCCTGTTTGAGTTTGCTGTCCTTTGTCGAACCTATGACTATACCGAAGATGAGCAAAAACTGAAACTCTTCCCCTCTACCCTTAAGGATGCAGCATTACGCTGGTTCATGGGCTTACCTGGGAACAGTATCACCACTTGGGCTCAGATGCAGCAAGCTTTCAATACCAAATACCAAGACTACTGTAGGTCCAAGGAAGCCAAGGGAGAAATCTTTCGGATGACCATGGGGAATGATGAGTCTTTAGAAGATTACGAGGAAAGGTTCCAACTTAGCTATAAACGGGCCAGGTGCACACTTGACCCTGAATCTCTCAAGTTGGTCCTGCTCCGAGGAGTCCCTGAAGACCTTTTAGATACCCTTCACATGCTAGCTGGAGGAGATATTTACCAACTACCTTATGAGGATATAAAGACTGTGTTTAGGAACTAGTCTAGGGCAGCCCGGAAAAGAGGTAGAGGAAACCTCCTCTCAGCTAGTATTCCTTTCTCCAAACATGAGTTTGCAAATCAATTAGAGGACCTCAAGAGTGAGGTGAGACAGACCATTGCCATGCAACTTGATACATTCCGAATCCAGTAGAAGAAAGAGGAAGCTGAGAGGGCTTTGGCTATCTTCTGCCCTAGGTGTACAAGGAAGCACCCTAAGAACGAGTGCCCATTACATTCGGTAGAGGTATGTTTCGTTTGTGAGGAGGACCACCCCACAAACCAATGTCCAACCTTACCTGGGCTTAAAGCCATGTACCAAGGGACGGAAGTGCCCACCGAACCTCTCTATTTCCTCAACTAAAGGAGGCCACATGGACTGAGACCTTACCAGCAGGGGATGCAAGGGACATCCCAAGCTTATTATAGCCCCAACCAATCTACTCCTATGCCTTCCTGGGGTCCCCCTGGTCATCCTTCCTGGTCTGTGCCTCCCCCATGGTCTTACCCACCTCAGTACCATACTCAACCCATTCGTTTCACTCACATGCCTAGCCACAACCTCAGTGGAATGCACCTCAACCGGGGTGGAGGCCCCAGTACAACACTCCTCCCGCCATTTTGCCTCCATAACCAGCTCAACCACAACCATTACCTCCTGCTCCTCCAAGACAACCCCAAATGCCTGCTCAACCGAACCCGAATCCCAACAACCGATAGGCCCAGCAGGTATATACTGGGGAAACAACATGCCCTACCTATGCTGTGGAGATCCAGGAGATCAACCTACGATCTGGGAAGACTCTTCCGGATCGCCAACCTCCTCCCCCAGAGGACGAGGAAGATAAACAGGAAAGTGAACCAAAAGCCATTCCACCCTTTCCTGAGAGACTAACAGCAACCACACAACCCAACCCAGAGGAGGATGAGCTTCTGGGAGAACTCAAACAGTTGTGTGTGAGAATACCACTTCTCCAAGCCATCAAAGATGTACCGATATACAAAAAATTGGTTAAGGAAAAGTGTTTCAGACACCCAGGCAGGCGAAAAAGAGAAGCCTCAACCATCAACGCCATAGGACAACTGTCTGATCTTATGTTGGGGCAAGTAATCTGCCCAAAGTATTTGGATCCTGGGAGTCCTGTAGTTGATGTCCATATCAATGGCACCATCATACCACACACATTGATTGATCTGGGGGCTGCCATTAATGTGATGACCAAAGATACCATGCTCAAACTCAACCTTCAGGGTTCCTTGAGAAAGACCTCGACAGTCCTGCAACTAGCAGATCGCTCCACCGTGACTCCCGAAGGGATTGTAGAGGATGTCTTGGTCTCTGTTGACTCTTGGGAGTACCCTGCAGACTTCTTGGTTCTGCAACCAAAGGCAAAGCTTACTGGATACCCCCTTATTTTGGGAAGGCCTTGGTTAGCCACTGCGGATGCTTACATAAGCTGCCGTGTAGGAAACATGACCATAAAAAACGGTCCTATGTCCAAGCAGCTAGTCCTATACCCTCCTGCCCAACCCTTATTAGAGCATGACTTACCACTTTGGTTGGAGGAAGGAGAAGAGGATGAGGTGTACTCTGCACCCTTGTGCACCCTAGACACCACTAGGGGAGGTCCCCCAACCGAGGATGATTTGATTGAGACCTTGATTCAGAATCCACCTCCCAGTGCATTGTCCTTAGAGAAATTGGTGGAGGATGCCCAAGCCAGCACCTTAGTGGACCATTGTGTGACCAATCCAGTCACTCCCAGAGTCAAAAATGTGGAGTTTGGCCCCAAGAGAACGTTAAAGATTAGCTCCTCCCTATCTCCTTCCCAGGAAAAGGAGCTGTGTAGTCTGTTGGCCAGTCATCTAGATGCTTTTTCTTGGAGCTATAAGGAGATGAAAGGAGTCCATCCTTCGGTCTGTACCCATCACATCTACATCCAAGAAGATTGTAAGCCGGTTAGGCAACCCCAAAGGAGAATGAATCCAGCCCCTAAGGACATCGTCAAGGAAGAATTGCAAAAATTGTTGGATGTAGGATTCATTTACCCCATCTCGGATAGTGAGTGGGTGTCCCCTCTGGTGTTGGTTCCCAAGAAAAACGGGAAGTGGAGAATCTGTGTGGACTACAGAGAACTGAACAAAGCCACCAAGAAAGACCACTTTCCTCTACCCTTCATAGATCAAGTATTGGATGGACTGGCGGGAAAGAAGTTTTTCTCTTTCCTAGATGGGTTTAGCGGGTATAATCAGATCCAAATCAGCCTGGAAGACCAAGATAAGACCACCTTCACTTGTCCTTGGGGTACCTTTGCTTACCGAGTTCTTCCCTTTGGACTATGCAACGCTCCTGCCACCTTCCAGAGAGCCGTCTTGAGCATCTTTTCTGAGCTGGTCCATGATTCGGTGGAAATCTATATGGATGACTTCACTCCTTATGGGTCCAACTTCCAGGAAGCATTGTCCAATCTGGGAAAAGTCCTAACCAAGTGCATTGAGATGAACCTGTCCCTTAGTCCTGAAAAGTGTGAATTCTTGATGACTGAAGGGACCGTGCTAGGACATACCATTTCTGGCCAAGGGTTACAGGTGGATCCTAACAAAATTGCTCTCATCAAGAAGGTTCCACCTCCTCAGAAGGTAAGAGATGTTCGAAGTTTCTTAGGTTTAGCAGGGTATTATAGGAGATTCATTAAAGACTTCAGTAAGCTAGCCTCGCCATTGTTGGGCCTCTTGGCAAAAGATGTTGAGTTTAAATGGACTGACGATTGTCAGAAGGCTCTGAATGAATTAAAGGATAAGTTGGTGTCTGCCCCAATCTTGAGAGGTCCAAATTGGGCCCTACCTTTCCACATCCACACTGATGCCTCGAACAAAGCCATAGGGGCAACCTTAGGACAAGTTGAACAAAAACTTCCATATGCCATATACTTTGTCAGCAAAAACTTATCCAAGGCAGAACTGAATTATACTGTAACTGAGAAAGAATTCTTGGTCGTGGTCCATGCACTGAACAAGTTCCGACATTATATCACTGGCTATCAAACATTTGTACATACTGATCATGCTACAATTAGATATTTAATGAATAAACCAGATGTGAATGCTCGTATTATTAGATGGTTACTTTTGTTGCAGCAGTTTGATTTGACTATCGTTGACAAACCAGGTAAAGAAAATTTTGTTGCTGACTTCTAGTCTAGATTGGATTTACCTGCAGGTGAGGATGGAACAGTGGATGACCAGATGTCAGATGAACATCTGTTTGCTATCTCAGTACTCTCTCCATGGTTTGCTGATATAGCAAACTACCTTGTCTTAGCACAGTTCCCTCTGCACCTATCCTCAAGAGAGAAGAGCAGAATCGTAAGGAAGAGTGCCTCATTCACTTGGATCGGGGGCAACCTGTTCAAGCTTGGCCCCGATCAGATCTTAAGGCATTGTGTAAGGGAGGAGGAAGTCTTTGATATCCTCCTAACCTGTCATGACGGGCCTTGTGGAGGACATTTTGCAGCCAAAAGGACTGCCTTCAAAATCCTATAGGCAGGCTACTATTGGCCCACGCTTCATCAAGATGTTAGAAGGTATATCAGCCAATGTGACCGATGCCAAAGGGTGGGGAAACCGACTCCAAGGGACGAAATGCCTCTCCAACCTCAAGTGACTCTTGAGCCATTTGAGAAGTGGGGTATGGATTTTGTGGGTCCAATCAATCCTCCTTCAAGGCAAAGGTCTTACATCATTGTGTGCACAGACTACTTGAAAAAGTGGGTAGAAACCAAGGCAATCAAAGCAGTGATAGAAGAAAAGGTGGCCGAGTTCTTAAGAGAAAACATCTTCTACAAATTTGGCTACCCAAGAGAGCTAGTCACCGATCAAGGAAGCCAGTTCACCTCCAACTTAATTGAAGACCTACTCGCTCATCACAAAATCAAGCATAGGACTTCCACCCCCTATCATCCTCAAGCAAATGGGCAGGTGGAAGTCACCAATAGAGCATTGGAAGGGATCTTGACTAAGGTGGTGAGCAGCAGTAGAAAATATTGGGAAGATCGCCTGGTTGAGGCCACTTGGGCTTACAACACCACTTGGAAGACCACAACCGGCTTCACACCTTATGAGCTAGTCTATGGGAAGAGATCTTTGCTGTCAATTGAGTTCGAGTACAACACCTTGAGGATGGCAGCTCAGTTGGACCTAGATCTCAGCCATGCCCAACAAGAAAGGTTATTGCAGCTGAATGGGTTGGACGAGCACCGAATGCAGGCCCTTCTCCACTCAGAAGTGGTTCAACTTCAGAGGAAGGTATGGCATGACCAACACCTCAATGACAAGCAATTCCAGCCGAGATATTGGGCGCTGTTGTACGATTCCAGACATAAGGATTTCAAGGGGAAGCTGAGAACAAGATGGTTGGGACCATATGCAGTGGAAAAGTGTAATGACAATGGGTCTGTTCTTATTCGGACCATTGATGAGGAAGCCATCCCCATGCTCGTCAATGGGCATCGACTAAAGATCTACAGAAAACCTCTTTCAAGGCAAGAATTCATCAAAACTGTGGAAAACGCAGTGCTGGTCATAGAGAAGGGTTCTGCCTCTGTTTTGGGCATACCCTGAACATCAAAAAAAAAAAAAAAAAAAAAATATATATATATATATATATATATAATAAAGATCCTTGGGTGAAAACCTTTCTGAGGCTCCCAAGGCAGATGGTAGGGGTGAAAACCTCATTGAGGCGCCCCTGCTGTCTTTCTGAAAATTTTTGAATAAAAAAAAAGACCCTTGGGTGAAAACCTCTCTGAGGCGCTCAAGGCAGATGGTAAGGGTGAAAACCTCACGGAGGCGCCCCTGCTGTCTTTCAAAAAAAAAAAAAGAGAAAAAAAGGAAAGGAAGAAAAAACAAACAAAGAAAGAGGAAAACAGGCTCAAGATTTGACAATTCATGAGGGTTGCAGGTATTCCATGTAGAAAAAGAGGTCTCTCAACTCAAGGACAAGGGTCCCTACTATGCTACCAGGTGACCTCACCAGCACTCCCTCTAGAAACACTCATCTCTTCCAAGGTCTCGGCACGATTTGATCACAGTTTAGCCTTCTACAGGAAGCTACAAGACTTTCTACAAGAAGTTCTGTATTTCTACAGGAAACTTCTTGTAGAGTCTTTGGATGGCCCAGGACCGACTGTGTGGAAGAATTGGAAGCCCGAAGTCCAATACGGAGGCATGCAAACCAATGTTTTTCTCCATCACCCACTGCTGTCGCCTCCTTCTACCACCCCTGTTGCCATGCAATGGAAATACCTGCACAGTCAAATCAGAACGTTGGATTCTCAGAAGAAACAATTCTCAAATGGAATAAAGTATGCAGAGGCCCCATGCGCTACTTATCAAAGCCATCCGAGGACCCTGCGACCGTGACCGTGATTCCACCATTTCGGCATGCACCCTAGGAGGAGAAACGGCTACAGGATATCCTACAGGAATCCTGTAGCAGTTGATCCGGCTAGAGCATACACCATGAAGGCACCTGCAACTCATAGAGCGGGCACATGCACCATCTGCAGCCAGGTAACCGGTCTCGTAACCAGCAGCAGTCGGCAAGAAGGAACTCCCGTGCCTGTGCATGAAGCAGCAGAAAGCGGATCCGTCACCCTCGTCCTGAAGCCTGAAAATAACGTCGCGGCCGCACAGGTAAGTGCCTCACCCTTTTTCGTCAAATTACATGAAAAATGCTCTAAAATGTGTGCGAGTATGGAAATGAATGGCTTGATCCAGTCGGGTAGCCATTCAACTGGCCACCACGACCAGTCTGATGGTCTCGTCCGATTCGGAAAGTGTTGGTTGTGTCAAACAAGACAGGAAATGGACACGTGGGAAGCGTCTAGTCGGGGAGAAGCGGCGATCTAACAGAAATGGTGGTGGTAGATATGCAGGGAATGATTCGGCGGTGAGGCAGACTTACAGTGGAATGATAACAGGTGACGTTGTCCAACGGTCCGGCAGGGATAGCTCACCCCTGCGCCACGAGTTCCGCAGGGATTCAAATCCACCGGCTAGATCGCATATGGCACTCCACTCATTTATCATCAACCGCTTTGCAGTCGAGTAAGCGTCCGAAATTCCCTGAAGACTGTTACTCCGAGTCCTCAGCTTGTTCAAACGTTTGGTGGCTGCACAGAAGGCCCAGAACCACTGACGCGCTCTCCAGAACCCGTGCGCGACTTCTACAGGAAGCTGCGCTACAGGAAGCTCACCGCTACGGAGGAAATTAATCTATTCACGTCAAAGGTGGCAAGTTGGAATGAGGTAAGCCTGAACCTAGTCCTCCCATGCAATTGGTTCGAAGGGTGGCGAAGTCGACGTCCTAAAAAAGTAGAGCTAGAGTCTGCGCATGAATTTGCAAGCGTCATCTTACTTCTCCATGAGAATTGTTGTCGTAGTGTATATGCGGGGTTTTCTATAGGATTTGGTTCATAATTGAGCCACTGTCAAGGCTCACCTGTAGATAGCCGTGAATTCACAAACTGTGTGCTTGACAGAGGCATAATTCTGTGCTCTGTCTAAGGAAATCCCAAAGGTCCATATTTTGATATGCGCCAGCCAGCTCCGGCTAACACAGCAAGCTTTCACCATGCCGGGTGGGTTCATTAGGAAAGAATCGACAGACTCAAAGAAGCTACGAGAAAACCCTGAGGTGGTAGACCTGTTTTCTCGTGCACGGTGGATGTCGTTCTGCGACAAGCTTCAAGGTTACAATGACGAGGTGGCAGAGGAATTCCTGCGAGCTTTGAAGCCAAAATCAAAAACGCTGGCCGTTGTCAATTTCAGAGGTTTGAATCTTAGACTCACCCCACAGTTCATCAGTAGAGTCACTGATCTCCCGATGGGGGTACCGTGGGATAAGGAGGAGAGAAAACTAGGCCAGAAGGCTAAGAAGGAGTTCTTTCTGCCAGAGGAGCAATTCTCAGAGGACAAGAACGGAGTTCGAAGAGCTAGCCTACAGCCACTATGGAGTGAGGTCAGCCTCCAAATTATGAAATATATCATGTGCGAGGGACGATTCAGCATCGTGTATGGGTACCATTTCCGGCTGCTCACAGAACTTAGGCACCAAATGGACCTACCCTCGGAAAACAAGTTAAGTATTCCTTACTTCCTCCTTCAGTCCATGACTGAATGTGCCACCAAATTACGAGAGGGAATGCCAGACCAGGTAGCCCATCACGGGCTCATTAAGCTCCTCGTGGAGGATGCACTCCACACATACACCGTCCCTCTCTCGTGGGAAGCCTTTCGAAATTTGACTAAGGATGGTGACATCAAAATGTTGGCTGAGGAGCTCACCTCCTCCAGCAGCGAGGAGAAGGAACCAATTCAAACAGAGAAGAAAGGAAAAGGCCAAGAAACCATGGCCAAAGCACCAAAGAAAGAAAAAAAGGGGAAACAAGAGAAACACCAGGTTGCCAAAACAGAGGATGACAAACCCACATTAACACCCAGGGAGAAAAGGTTACAGAGCAGGGTGGAAAGGATTGAACAAGTCCACGTCAGTGAAGGCACCTCTAAGGCAGCCTCAACAAAGTCAAAAGACAAAGCACCCTCAGCCAAACAGGCTAAAACGGTGCCACCTGTTTCTATAGGAAAATAAAAAACGGCTTCTACAGGAAGCCAGAAATCAGCCACTACAGGGCTTTCTACAGGAAGTCCTGAGAAAGGAAAACAGAAGGGGAAGACAGCCGAAATCCTTGCAAGGGAGGCAGCAGCTGTGCTGGCCACCCTTAGTACCCCTCCCAAGCCGAAGGAAAAACGAAAGAGGGAGATCCCTCTGTATTTCAAAGCAAGGAGAAGTGTGAGAATCAAAACAGGCAGGCCCCAACCTTCATCCAGCAGCCCAATTACCATAGAAGACACCCCTACCTCACCAAGGGAGAGGTCCCCCTCAAAAATATCAGTCACTTATGAGCGGGGGAGCCCGAAGACAACTGCATGGAAGGAGAGAATGGACAGGTTGGCTTCAAAAACCCCACTACAGGATGCTGAGGCCGTTCTACAGGAAACATTGGCCAGGCTCAAGGAGACCGAAAGAATGGAGGGAGAGGCAGCCACATCACCACCAAGGGAAGACAGAGTAGAGCCACCGAGGGAAGAAGAGGTAGAGCATATTCCGGAACCTAGTCCCCAGCCAAGCTTGAGCTCGTATTATAACTTTTTGGAGGCTGGAAAAATTATTCCACAGAAATTCACAGTGCCACTTTTCTTTGCGTTGGAGGAAGAAAGAGTGAGAACCCACACGTGGATGAAGATAGCTAAATCTAAAGGAGTGGCAGATATAGGCCCCTTGGAGGAACAACTCAAGGAGGCACGAAGAGAATTAGCTATGGCCAAACACGTGGGAAACTGCCAGCGGGTATTCCTACAGGAAGAGAATGAGAAACTCAAACTGCAGCTACAGGAACAGAGGAAAGAAAGGGGCACAACATCAGGGGACACTACAGCAGAACCTCAAGGCAAAGAAGGATTGCAAGTTGGTCTTGGGGAGCTAAACTAGCACCTACAGGAAAGGGAATTGCAAGCACAAATCGAGATACAAGCTCTCAAACAACAGTTACAACAAAAAGAGGCACAACTGGCCTGCATGGCTAGTTGGGCCATGGATGCTATACAATGTAGACAACCGGCCAAATCTTATGGCCTATACCTACGGGAGCAGTGGCTGCAATTCCAAATTAATGCATTAGCACAGAGGGGTATCTCCCAAATCCAAGACCCCCAGCAGTTCACAGAGTTATGCAATAACAGTTCATCAGAGGACAAGGCCAAGCTATCGGAGTTCTATCTCCATAATTTGGCCCTTCCTAATGTAACTTCATGGGATCCCAACACAGTCGTAGGAGATATGCAGTTGATGGCATTTGCCTCATGGTTGAACCATGAAGAAAAGAGAGCAGCAGAGGTCAAAGAGGTCATGAACCGAGAGTTACATGAGCCACTGCTGATTAGAGCAGAGCCAGGGGACCCCACTGCATTGATATCGGCCCACCAACACTTAGCAACCAACTCTCAAGATTTATTGAAATACATGGATCAGCAGGCTACGGCTATAGCACATTTCGAGGATATGGAGCGACTATTAGGGGACAATTGTGTTCATGCTTGCACCCGCCGATGGAACACATTGTCCCACAGCCTCAAAATCAGGGAATATCACACTCCAACTCGAATGAGGGAAGCTCTAGTATGGGTGCCCCTCTACAAGAAGTCCATACAGAACCTCCAAGCCAGCTGGATTGGCCTCAAGCTAAGCCCACCTTTGCTTTTAGGATTGATGGAAGGCAGCACAGAAAAAGAAGAGCATAAGCAGTGGGAAGAGGTGGAAAGGAAGGCTGGGTTCCATGCCAGTGAGGAGGATACTACTTCAGAAGCCTGGGATGTGAGAGTGGCAGTGAAAGCAATGAAGGACGAGGAGCTGGATTAGTTGCTCAGGGATGAGCAATCATTTTAGCTGGGGGGTGATGATGAGCCCCAAATTTGGTAACGTTTTGGGCTCATTTGGCCTAACTACCCTTGCTCAATCCTTCATTTTCATAACTTATGCATCATTTTCTAGTATGTTTATGTCATTTGTACAAATAAGGGTAGTCACTATTCCTAGGTGGCTAACACGTGCTCATTTCAGGTTTTTTGACACATGTTGGAGCAAAACCGAGCAGACAAGGGCTAGGAGACAGCCAAGATGGGGTTGAGGATTCGTAGGGGGGTTGTCCACGGCATTAAATAGCCTTCCTCGGGATCTTCACCCCCAACTCCGAGCTCCAAAAGCCACCAAAACCAGATCTAGAAGGCAGCCAAACAGATTTTGTGGAAGCAGCTATTCACTCCCAGTTTGGTCAGCCAAGTCCCATAGATTTAGGAGGCCAGCTTGGGCCTCGTGATGTATAAATGATAAGGCTTCAGCCTTCGAAAAGGACTTTTTGAAAAACTGTTGCACATTCTGCGCTACGAGCTGCCAGCTCTGTTTTTGCTCTTTTGTAGCCATAATTGGCATACCTTTTGTCTTATGATTATTATTTTTTAATGAGAAGCAGTCAGACTTGATCTCAGCTCTGAGTTTCTAGAGGAGCCATAGCTCTCGGGGTTGGGCCCAACCTGAGAGCCTAGGGCCTCCTTCTTTGTATTGATATCTTTCCTTTCAGCATTATGATTTTCTTTACATGCATTTGAAACGCAGTTTGTTGAGTTAGATTTCGTTGTGTGGTTGAGTAGGTCATTGTTGAAAGATAGAGTTGTTTCAGATGTCTAGAATAGAGTAATGAGATAAGAATTGATAAGAGTTCCAGAAAAGGGTTGCCTACACTCTCATTTTCACCTCTTTCTAGGGGCTGGAATTGCAGACAATGCTACCCAACAAAAACACTAGTTTGCTTACTCATGCAATCTTTGGTGCAATGTTTTCATTTGTAAGAGTTATTCATGCATTCAGACCTCTTGGAATGTTTCTTTGCTTCAGTACTGTACATGGTTCTCTTTAGAAATAACGTTGTTGTTCATTGGTTTCATTAACAGTTAGGATAGATTAGTTAATATTTTGATTATGTGCAGGACGTGGATGATTTGGTTAAGTTTACACTGTGCGGTGCATCTCTATCACTCTCTCGTACATCTAAGCTTCATCCAGGCCAACTGCTCATCTCCAAATTAGATCCCTCGTCTCACAACTACTCTTTTGCCCACGTCACCCTACCTTCTTGGCCTTCCATTTCCTCTGCCCTCTTTAAGACATGCTAGCTTTCCACACTCTCTCATCACTTCATCTCTTTGTCACTAAGTCATTACAAACCCCTATCCTACCTCCCTATCTATCCATGCATCCTCTTCCACTCATCCATCACCCAAAATCCAATCGTAGGACATCCTGTAGGAATTTCTGAACATCCTGTAGAAATTCTGAAACATCGTGTAGAACCCCTGCAGACTTCCTATAGAAGCTCAAAAATGAGGTTTCTTGATATACAAACTTTGTGAAACTCTCTGGAAGGGTGTTAGGGACTCCTTAGACCCCCTCTGAACCTTCCTAACCTTTTCCAATCCTTTTTCCTCCTTGATCCACCTCTGCACAGTAAAAAATAGTTAAAAGCACGTGCATGATAATCCCAACAACTTAATCAAAAATACAAAAAGACATTTTCTTCAGATAGAGGTAGTCTAGACACATGTATTTTACCTTCATAAAAGTAATGGCATCTCTTTTAGTAGTTTGAATGCTCTCCTTTGCGTCAGTAGGACTAGCTGGTAGAATTAGGGTTTGCTAGGGTTTGCGTTTCTTTTTGACTTTCAGTTTCCTTTTTGCAATTAGATTAGGTTCCTTCGAGTTAGCTTTCATCCATCAATTAAAAAGCTTCTTCTAGAGCTCATAGAAGCTGGCTTAAGCTCCTAGCGGACTTGTGCCAGCTGACCAAGTGACAGCTGCGGCAAGAGCTAGTACTTGTGCATACAGCACCGTCGCTTCCAAGTTTGTTACGAACTACCGGGTTGATAAGATTAAATAAGGGAGTCCCAGGAGTTGTAGCATTATTGCTACAATACTGGAGCCCACCACCTGTCCTTTGGGATGTGAATTTGACAATGAAGATTAAACTTTGCATGTACTTTGAAACATTCATCTCTCTTGCGAGACAAATTTCCAATATCACTACTATCATGGTGTGACACATCATCACTTGATGATTTCTTTGCCTCAATAAATTTATATCATTCTCCAAATTATCCATGACCATATCCCAATCCTTCACATCGTGGTCCCTCCTTCACCTCGATAGGATTAGTGATACCTTGGCAAGTGATTCCAAGGCCTCTTCCTTCATAACCCATCTGAGTTAAAACATTTATACCAATACCTTTAGTATGCTTTTCAAAGGCTGCAAAAGATGTGTTATCAACATTAGCTGAAGGAGTAGAAATAGAGATGCTAATTACCTCCTCTGATTTTTCACCCAACTTTTTTGTTCCAGATGCTAATGACGAAGTAGATGATGACTGAAACCACCCACTTTTACCAACAGGCACATAAGGAGAATCTTTTAGATGTTGACAAAACTCACAAGCATCATTCTCAACATAGGGTCCATATCCTATGTTTGGACCATGCCCACAAATTGGCTTCATCTTGGAGGGATTCTTTGCTACTTCTGGAATGGAACTCTCACCAACCTATTCCTCCAGTACATGTTGCAACTAAAGGTACATTTGCCTCTTCTCCTCCTCAACAACTTCAAGCAATCTCCTCAGCTCAACATTCTCCATTTGAAGAGACAAATTAATCTCCTCTAACTCTTGGAGTCTTTCACGCTTCAACTTCTTGCCCATACCTACAATTTTGTCAGAATCTGCTCTGATACCAACTGATTTGAAAAGCTGAGGAGAACTTCTCCTCACAAAAACTGACCATCCTCTGACGCTTTGCAAGTAAAAAAAATGGGTCTTTAAATGGTAACAAGTTTTATAATATCTTAAAGGTGGTGAGTTAGTTTTCACTTGAACTTTTAAAAGGTAATAAATTCACATGAAACTCAAAAAGAAAAAACATTATGAGAAGAAAACAACATTTCATGACAGATTTCACCCCTCTTGGGCTATGTCTCTGGACCTGCTCCAACATCTAGACCGCTCTATTGATTTCCATGGAAAATGAGTACATACAAGTTTTTGACAAATGAGTGGCTTGTTTCCCCTCAAAGGAAACATTCTCCTACAAAGAATTCTCACTCCAAAAATATGACTCCCGACAACAAGTCATAAAAAGGTCAACATAAGAAGGAATCACACATCAGTTCCTTGTACTCCACCTAAAAGCCAAGCATAAAAATGTACAACAACTCCACATTGAAGTATTGAAAAGAGCTTATCTCATGAAAACATAATGAGAAAATACTAAAAAGGGCTGCACTACATAAGTCACAAATACTTCAGATGAAATAAGAAGGCTGGAAAAACCCTACAAGGTAATTTACATGCTCAAAATGCCTCCAAAACTGTTTCATAAGCCCTGATTGTCTTTAGCACTAAAAAACTCAATCCTACAAAAATTATATCACGAGTTACTCAAATAAAACAACTAAGGTTTCCATTGAATCTAGGACACTCAAAAACCCCCATCTAGGCTCTTCTTGAGCTCAAAAAGGTTGAAAATTAAGTAAGTTATGCTTCTCCAAGCCAATCTCTGCTATCTATCTTACAATTGGCCAAACCTGCTAACTGTGTGACATTTTCACCCTTTTCACAGTTCGGAAAGTGACAATTTCACCCTCAAAAGGTGTAATTTGTCACCTCATTAAAATTCCCAATAACCTGTATGTGCAATAATAGCACCACATGGCATGCATGAGGCTAAGGGTTGGGGCTAGCCATCTTCCCTCGCCCACACTAGCTCCATTTCCATTGTGCTACAGTCACGTGGAAGCGACGTGGCTGAGGGTCAGGGTTAACTTCCTATGTCCTCGAGCATAACTCCCAACTTTTGGTCGTTAATTACATTGAGTCATTTTGACTGAGGGTCATGCCTTAATTGTCACCCTTGTCATACTTGGCTCCATGCTAGGTCACATGGCGTCCATAGCAGTAAGGTTGGGGCTAAATCCCTACCCCCACTCTGGTAGCGCCTACTATTCTTGTGCATGGTCATGAGAGCCGGTGGCCAGGGGCTAGGGCTGGTCATCGCCCCTATGATGTTGCTCCTCCACCAGGGTCTCGTGCAATGTGAGATGACCAGGGGCCAGGGCTAATGCCTGTCCCCTCTCCCCAATGCATAAACAAATCAACCTTAAATAGATACAACACCCTTATGGGTTAAGAACCAAATGTATGGCATGTTGGTGGAGGAATGAGTTTGTACATGGAAGGTCATGCGGTCGAACCCCGCTTAGGCCTTTGGGCTCTATACAAACTTTTTAACCAATAACGAGGCGCCACATGGTGGCCTTTGGTTGGGCCACGTGGTGGCCTTCTATTGGACCACCTCAAATTAACAACCCAATGAAATAGTTCCAACTCATCCGTGTATGGAGAAACACATGGTAGGGTCTGATTGGCCCTCCATATGCCCAGTTGGCATGCTGATATCACCATGATGTCAGCAGTATGGACTGCTCAGTCAGCAACCTAGTCAATTAATCTACAATTTTTTTGCTTAGTCAAAAACTTTAGAATGCCATAACTTCTTCATACGACATTAGATTGAGGTGATTCAAGTGTCATTGGAATTAGGATGACGAACACTATGATTTGACACTAGTTTCGGGAGATTCTGAGAAATTTCATTTTTGAGCCTATTTTGGATCATCAAATTATATATATATATATATATATATATATATATATATATGGGACATTCTAAGAGAAAATATTTGTAATCTTCAACCCTCTTAGTTTCACAAAGGTTATAAATTTTTTCATCCTTTAGTTCTTTGGGAATTGACAAATGCCTAATTTCACTATGAAGGTCATGAGAAGCTTTTCTTATTTTAGCAATGTTTATTTTCTTCTTTGCACTAGTCAAGATAGAGAGATATTTTTTAGTTTTGAGATTTGGGTTAATCAGCTACTTATAATATCTTAGTTTTCTTTTTCCTTATAATTCTTTAATTTTTTTCTTAGTTTCTCCTTAAATTTGATGTGATAATATTTTTAGTACTATCCTTATTTTTCAAAATGGTCTCCTCCTTTATCCCCAAATGGTCTAGTCAATATTAACATTCTTATCCCATCTACACTTGAGCCAAATATGGTGGTTTTGGTTAGAGTTAGCAGCAATTTTAGGAAACATCTCGTCTTCTTTGTTGTTTAATTTCTTCATATACTTAAACTACCTAGTCATGGTCATGCTTTCAATAGGGAAAATACTTAATCAGGAGGGTAGGATAGGATGCATTTCCTTTAATTTTGAGATTGTAGGTTATAAACTATTTTTGGATCTATTCTATCTTCCTTCATGATTATCGTGAGATATTGCAACCCCAAACCTCACTTCCATATAAAATAGTATGAGTGATGAGAGTTTCAAAGAGGAGTTTCTTTTTATCCCAAATCCAAAGATCCACCTTACAATTATATTCATGCCACAATAAGTTTTTCATTCTCCATTTATCCTTTTGTCAATGCTATAATTCTAGATGAGGTTGTGATGAATATAGATTCCAAGATATTTGGATGAAGGAACTTCCTCCAAGCTTTTGTTGTCATATATGAAAGTATCTTATGTGATATTTCTAGATTTGATTATTATGACTTTTGTTTTGTAAGTAGTAATAATCATACCTATATTGGAACAAAACTCTTGGAGGAATCTTAGTTGATTGCCAAGATCATAATCATTCCTTTCTAGCATAACAATATTCTCAACTTAAAAGGGAAGAGTTGTGACTATACTAGTGGGCATGGAGCTAAAACAATCCTCACCTTCCAAAAATTCTTCTAACTTATCAATGTATATGCCAAAAGGAGTATGAGACAAGTGACAACCTTTCTTGAATTTGATATTGTAGTTAATTTCTAGTGACCAACCCTCAATGGTCCTAAACTTGGCATAACATTCTCATACAACCTTGTCACAATTACCCTCATCTTGAGAGGAACCATTATATCTTCTAGCCTCTTCCACAAGTTTGCCCTAGGAACGATGTTAAAAGCTTTTCTAAAGTGAAATAAACAACATAAGAAATTAGTGTTTATTATTGTGACACTTCCTTTCCATGATCCTAAGAATAACTAGGTAATCCACACTTAAATGCTATCTCTTAAACACAACTTGGCCTTTAACTCTTTAATCATGGTTTTTTAGCCCTAGGCTAATCTTCTTACTCAAAATAAGTCCATACAAATTGACTAAAATGTAGCTAATCACAATAATTGTATAATTAGAGAAGATACTTTTATCCCCACTTTCAAAAATAAATATAATAAAATTCCATGTTTAAAACCTAAAAAAACCTTACTTTATTACCAAATTTATACTCAAAAACTTATATTTATGAAAAATTAAAATAAACCCTCCTATTTTAAAAATTTCAACTAAATAACCTTATCCACAAATATTAATAACTTTAACCATGAAAAAGGGTCATGGAAAATTTTGACCTATCACAGCTTCATATATTCTTAATTCCATATACATTAAGGGATGCTCGATGCTTTGACCATGATATTACTTGTGCTCTTCGCTCATTTCCAAGGATATATGCGTGAAGCATGCAGCAACCACGCTTAAATGATATAATATTAACCCGCCCCATTCATGAACTAAACATGCATAAATAAATTAATAAATAGTCGATACTCGATACTCGATACGATAGTAGGACAATGTCTGGTTTTGGTGGTGTGTTTTCATATGCTTTGGTTTGAATTCCTCTCGCTTTGTATTTACTTTTGTGATAGCTGTATCGGTTCATCATAGTCTTATCTATTTACTTATTTGCTATCAATTAAAATGGATGAACATATAATAGTAAGAGAATTAATGGAAAGAATTTTAACATGGGTTTCTTGGAAATGAATTTAAGTATTTATTCATTTTCCAGGTGGAAATATGATTTTTAATAGTTGAAATGCTATAGAAAGTGTCGATAAAGTTAAAATGGCATAAACAAATTAGATTTAGATTTGTATGTGTGTTCCCGAGAGATACTTTTAATCAAAAGTTGAATGAATCAGCAAAGTGATATCTTTTTATGTAACTGATAATATAAACCATATGGAAGAACAATAGAACCATATTTTATTAATTTTCAAGTTATTTGATAACCATTTTAGAGATATTAGAACTTCTTCTTAAGTGGTTTCTACCCAGTTTTATTTAAGCATAAAGGAATGGTAATATTGATTATTTTTGTGGGTAGATATGGTTAATTTTTTTATTAATATATTTTTTATATAAAATTTTGAAAATAAATTAATAAAATTAATGAATTAAATTAAAAAATGTTTATATGAAAAAGTTTTGTAAAATGAATAGTATTTATAAATGATTTAAAAAATTAAAAAACAAAATTAGCAAAGAGAATGGTGTTAAAAATAATATTTTGTCTTATTAATATTGTTTAAACTATTTATAATTGAGTTAGAAAATTAGATGTAGAAGTATAGGGAAGAGGCATATGCATAATTATTTATGTAAATAATGTTGTGTGATTAACAAAGCACAAAGATATTTTACAATAATACCTTGACCTCCTAAATTTTTGCAACCATTTTTTAATTTCCCCAGTTAATATTTAAAAAACAAAGTTATTTGACATTGAGATACAATCATGATATTCATTGATGCAAATTGGAATTAGTTCCTCTGTCAAGGTAATAAAATTGCCTTGACTTTGATTCTAATTATAATTGCAACACAAACTTATAAAAATGTTTACCATAATGTATGGAATTTCTATATTTTGTGTAAAATAATGCAAACAAAGTGAGATGTGAAGTTGAATTTTAGGAAGCTCCTCTAATAAATATAATAGTTTTGTACTGTTGTGTTCTATGGTCAAAGCCTTCAATGCTAAAAGTTCAAATCATGTGCTTATAGAAAGAACTAAGAGTTCAATTATGAACCTGGTACTCTATGATGTTGGTAAAAATGAGGTTGTTGTGTTTTCATTTCCAAAAGAATAATTATGCCAATTGTGATTCCCATTAAAAAGTTATTACTTGTTTAAAACTTGATAAATTATTATAATAAAAAAATTGACAAGATTTTAGTGAAAAAATAAAACTCCATTAATATAAAATCAATCTAATTATTAATCAGTCAAAACAATATTATTTTAACAAAAATATAGCTTATAAAGATAAAAGATTAAATTCATCACCTAACCATTAAAACATGAAAAAAAAACAATAAATTTAATAATAAAAAAATTATATATTATTTTTTATCTAAAAATAAATAAATATAAATCAATTTCAAATATAAATATAAATAAAAATGAGATTAATTTAAATACTCTTTAACCCAAACTAAAATAAATAGATAAAAACTAAAACCATTTTCAAATAAAAATAAGAATAAGATAAATACCATATTACATATTACGTATAAACAAGTAAGACATGAACATTTAATAACAGATTATAACAAAATTACACCCCAAAAATTCAACCTTTTGACATTCCATTCTCCTCCATACAAAAATTTTAAATAAAATAGAAATCAAAGAATTATATTTTATTTTATCTTACATTGTTTAACCTAGTATAATGGTCAAACATGTACACTAGAATAGGATAAAATTTCATTTATAGTATGGTTTAATTTTTGTTTTATTTGTATTATGTGCACAAAGATTAAGATAAAATCTTATTGAAATCAAGGAATATTGGGCAATGCCTTATAATTGATCAACCTGTACTTTTTAAGTGTTATTTATATTTTTTAAAAATATAAAAATGTATTTTAAACTCTCAAGAATATTAAAACGCATTTTAAACTCTGCTTCCTGAATCTCCTTTGATAGACCGTACCAATAGACTAGCCTGCACAGAGTTTGTTAATTTAGATATCTCAAACACAGTTGTTTACAGATCCAACCCTAGAAACAAACTTTGCGTGGTACAAAAGTCTTCCAACTTTTGGCTTTTATTGTTAGCTGGTTCGGAGATTACAGAGTAATAAATATGGTACCTTCTGTTGTTAACTGGTTTGGAGATTACAGAGTGATAAATATGGTATATTGTTAAATCTGAAGTGCTTCATATCCAACCATATATATTTTATAAACCGTTTTAGAATATTTAATAATATACTGTTATGTATCAAATCCAGCACACGACTACATATAACATTATGTTTCCTCGTGTGGGATATTTTCATGTTTTTGGCTGGAATCTGGAAAATGCAGTTTCTCCCATGCCAAAAATGCAACTTAACAGCTTTTCCAGATCGTTAAAAATGCAACCCTAACCCTAACCCTAACGACAAATCACGGTTCAGAAACCTCAAATTTGGAATTCGGACAGAGACAAAATGTTAATTATCCTCAGGCAGTCGTGATACATGACAGTCTGAGTTTCTTGGGATTCATTTCAACTTTGAGAATGTATGGGACTCCATTAACGCATTCAAATTTCTGCCGATTTTGAATAATATCCCGACGAGCTGTAGAATAATAGGTTTTCACTGTTGGACACCGTGCCCTAGCAGCGTTGCTGTTGACCTAATACTGTTATAATATGAAGACCCGAAAAAAGCAGAATCCATATTATAATACGAAGACTTGAAAAGAACATGATCCATATTCTGTCGGCTTAGTGGCAGACTCGCTTAGTGCTCGGCTGCGGTTTTCAAAGTCGCAGATCTCAATGAGTGTAGTTTTACCATACTTATCCCTTTCAGTTGGCATGACATCGTTTAACTTTCATGGAAATGGTTAAGGGAGTGTAGTCAACTCAGTTGATTTAGGGAATGGGTTCAGATGCCCCTTCTTCGTTCTCGAGCTTCGGACTCCATCGGTATTGGTTGGTTGGTGTTTTTTTCCAAAGAACTTGGAAAATATAGAAATCAGTATATGTTTCATAATAAAAGCAAAAATTAACTATATCATCTTCCCAAATAGTATATAATGACATTATACTTCAAAATATATTAGGCAAAAAATGACAATAAAGAGAACAGGCATAATTAATATACTCTCTTAAGGAGTATAGTACCTTCTTCCCTCACCAAGCCATCCTCACTAAGCTAAAGTGTATGAAACCTATAGGAGCATGGAGTCCTTGTTTAAATAGGCCATCAGCTACCATGTTCACCTCTTGATATACATGCTGAAATGATATAGTCTGAAATTCCCATTTAAGCATCAATATACAATCCACCCAGAATTTGAGGTGAGATGGTGCAAAATTAGAAAATACCTGGATGCCATCAATGAGCAACTTTGAGTCATCATATATATGGATATGTTGCATTTGTTTTATTCTCGTGAATGGGAGCCAAAACTTCACCTATAGTGTTGGTTCCATTGCCACCCTTCCATAAAAGTTTGTAATAGGAACTAAGAGAAAACCTAATCCAAGCTCCGCAACCACACTTTCCAGTTGTGCAACCCCATCAAACATGTTAGCTCGAAAAAGTATTTAGGTATGAGGTACCTGCAACCTAGTCCTTTGGTCCATCTGGGCCTTATCCACCTATGCATCAACCCATGCCAGAACCTTGGAGCATATGTGAGCGATATTGACTTGAGTATCATTAAAAACCCAATGATTCTAAGCTCCCATAATATATAAAAGGGAATGCTCTTATTTGGTCCCTTTCTCGAGATCCACCAATTGAGGCACTGTTCCATTGTGTTGAAGCTTCTAAATGGGACTTTTAACATCCAAAGGACATAGCTCCAAACCTGCAAAGATAACAAACACTCAAGAAATAGGTGAAGGACATATTCTACAAACTTATATAGAGAGGACGCCAATGACGACCCTCGTGGCCTCTTTTGTTCAGATTAGCCCACATCATAATCTTATTGTTCCATATCGACCATATGAAGAGGATAGTCTTTATAGGAACTAGCTCTTTCCAGGCATTTGTAAACCAGCAAAATGTTAGATAATGAAAAATAGGAAAAGATAATATACCTCTAGACCTCCTCTACCACAACCCAGTCACATTGTATTTTACCAAACCATGCGAGTTCATCTTCCCTCTCGTTCTTGTATAAACCTGCTTGTCATAGTTGCATCATATAATCTTGCCAAAAAAATGCTTGCGAAGCAATCAGTCTATTGTAGTGGCTATAACCACCCTCCAAAATTTTGCCTTTGCTTTGTTTTGGATCCTCCCTCCCTGAATCTTAGCAGCTTGTCTTTTACTACTTAGGTACTTGTGCTTTCATTTGAATTTATCTTTCACTTTACAACTTGTGTCGCTTACTTGCTTTGTTGTCTAACCATAAGCTGACCCCCCATGACTTGGTTGCATCCAGTTCTTGCACTGCCTTGTAAAACTGCGTAGTCCTAGAGATGAGCCAACCATGCTCTTAGGAATTGCGTAGAGCAACCCACTAATGAGCCTTGCTCTCAAGAATTACACAGATCAACCCAGCAGTGAGCTTCGGCTCCATAAATGCATAGACCCAGCTGATAGCTTGTCTTCAGCTGGGAAATTGCATAGAGCATGAGAGGAAATCATAGCCACTCAGTCAAGGAATTGCGCAGAAGCATTCCCTCAATTGTTTTCCAATGCATCTGTTGGTAAGTTGCCCGGTTCTCCCCAGAATTGTGCAATTTCTCCATGCATGCATGGTAGCCTTTCCCGAAAAAAGAAAGAAAACAAAAAAACATCCCTAAAAAATAGGGATCTATTTTTAGCAGTAGGAGTTACACTTGAGCTAATTTTAGAAACTGCCGCCACATGTAGCTCTTTCCTATATTTTTGGCCTTCACCTCATAAACCCTAATACGATAAAATCTATTTAATGGATACTGAGAGAGCTCATTTTCACATTCAATCTTGGAGCTCTCACATTCAAGAGGCATCTTCGAACCTTTGACACGATTGCCACAACTTTTCCGGGTAAGTTTTGCTTTTCAAATCTTTTGCTGCTTTTTCTGTTGCTTTTGTTTCCTTGGCTTGTGTGAATATTGCTTTTCATGTTTTATTGAATGATCAATGGTGTTTTAGTTTTTTTAACTTGTAGAAGTGTTGTTTCAAGTTTTTCATTGTCTTTCTTAAGCGTCGCATGCACAACCTTGTTTTTTCACTAATAGTGATTGTTGCGACAACTCTCCTCACCAGCTTCGTTGTTGGTCTGTGTGATTGATTTCTGCACTTGCTTTGATTGCATGCATGACCATTCACTCAAATCTACACCGTCCTTCACTCATGCATTTGGATCTACTCATTTTCAAGTTTCCCTTGGGTAGATATAGGCTGCCTTGGCTCATATCTAGCTCCTCCTAACATGCACTGTGCATTTCTGGAACTCAAGGCTTTACCTTGGCTCCAAGAATTGTGCAGAGTCTTCTAGTGACTAGCTCCAGTTATACTCTGTGCAATTCTAAGAGACAGTCCCCAGTCGTACCCACTAGGATTGCACAATGCGCAGTTCCAGCTAACATCCAGCCAAAGTGAACTACACATTGCGGAGTCTCGACTAACATCAAACCAAAGTGAACTACGCATTGCGCAGTTCCAGTCCAAAACAAACCACACTCGACTACAATCTACACAATTCCAGTCATTAATACCTCTCACTCGTAGTTGGGACTACGCAATGCACAGATCGAGCTAACAACCCCTCACCTCTGAGAGTCACAACTCTGCAATCTTGCTGAGCAGTTGCCCAGTTTGATGCATGATCAATCCTTGAAGTGCTTTTTGTTTTTAAGCTAGCATTTTCTTGTCATGAGTGTCCGCTCTGTCTCTAGCTACATCAATTGTTGAGAAGATTCTCAACACTATAGGCAACATGGTTTCCAAGAGAGTTGGATCAAAGGATACTCTAGAGAGCAACACTAGAGATGTAGTTGAAGAGGTGCCAATGAACTTTCCCATCAATGTAGAGACGCAAGTGTTCGTAGAGAAGGACATGAGGATTACATGGCAAGAAATAAAGGACATATTTGTAGGTAGATTCAAGGAAGAGTTGGAAAATCAACATGTCTATGTCAACATTCACAAGTCAGGCTTGTACATGGTTGCATGTAGGTACCCCATATTCTCGTGCATAGATATCATTCACTGGATTGTCTCACATACCAATCCCAAGGAGATGACACTGAGTAGTACTAGTGGAACATAGATTGCCACCTTTAGGATGGAAAAATACCATCAGATGTATCACTTGTCATAGTCGGTGAACTACATGGATGCACTATTCCACATTCCCAACAACAATGTAAACACTAGAGACATGATGAAGCATTGGGCAAAGGATCCATTGAAGTTCAGAGAGACACCCAACTAGGTCTACAAGATGAATTCACTCATGAAGGCTTACCAATTCTTGGTCATCTTTGCATGCCGCTTGTATGGTCAAGAGAGCACAGAGACCTTCCCGCATAGTTGGGTGGTTATGTTGGAGTAGTTGGCAAATGAAGGAAGGCAATTCAATTGGTCTGACATGTTGGCTCTTCAACTAAAATTGCATGTGTCTAATGCCCAAAGTCCGCCTAAGGATGAGAAAACAAGATCCTTTATGTCCATGCACCTGCTTGATGCAATATGTGCCCAACAACAATTCACTAACATGGGTTGGAAATGGACACCATCAATGATGTTGTGAATATCTATTGCAAGTTGCTCTTGGAGTTTAGCTACCGTGGAGTTACGGTGAGGTTGTCTGACCACTTCATCACACCATTGTACAGGATGATATTCGGACATGATCCACCTTTCATTTCCCAAGTAGCAATGCATACATTGCTTAACATTGCAGATTGGTATGAATCACCTAGTGGCACCTTCATCGGGATATTTTGTGCAGAGAAGGCTCTGCATGAGCTACCGAGGTTTTCCATAGACAAGCTGGTCATGCAAGAGGTTTCATACCACATCTCCACAGGGTTATCAGAAGGACTGCATAGGAGGAACAAGGCACCATGGCCTACTCTTCCTTTGTACATTGGGTTGTATGAGATCTATACCTTGAAGGATGTAGATGCTGAGGTTGAGGACTTGAAGAAGTTTGGTTTTGACACAAAGAGTTTCAATCAATATGATCCCCACTGCATATGCAAGAACCAATGTGTGAAGGTGTACTACCAATGGATCCACGGGGCATGTCATTGGCCAGAGGAAGATCCTTGGAGGTATTGCTACAACTCCTCTAGGATTAATGAACCGGTCAACATGGTTGTAGAATTGAAAGCAGCACTACAGGAAGTAGTACCATATGAAGCAACAACAATAACAGTAGTGAGCAACAAACTAGCGCAAGAAAAAGGAAAGAGGAAGGTTTCCATGAACGCAGAGGCTGAGAAAAGATACAAGTTCAAAGAAGATACTCTTTTTTAGAAGGTAGCTTTGGAGATAGAGGTGAAGAGGCGACAACGTGAAAGGAGAGTCAAACGGAGGAAGAGAGATAATAAAAGGTTAGAAGATGCAGAGAGGAAGTTGTACAATAGATGAAAGCAGAGAAAGGGCTGAGGAGCATAGAAAGGGAAGAAAAGTAGTAACAAGCACAGGAGGAAAGGCAAGGTGCACTGATAGGGAAAACTGCACCTATACAGGTTGAGACAATAGAGTAGCCAACAGATGAAGAAGAGGGTGAGTAGGTGCAGGTTTGGGAATTTTATCAACAAGTTGAGCAGATGGTTGAGGAAATAGACATGGAGATGGAACAGGAGCCACAAGACCAAGACTAGTCTCATTCCAAGAGTATTTAACGTCGCACTACAATCTCCACCACCTCCAGAATCAAAACTGGCCCTGAGCGAGTAAGGAGAGGTTGTTCTCCTTGCTGATGATCCAGATATGGATGTGTACAATCTTTTATTCGACAAGTCGCAGCACATGATTGTACAGGCACATAGAAAGTGTCTCCTGGATGATCACACATCACCTGTGCACATAGAAGAAAGGGTTATTGTATCAAATGTTAGAAGACGTCCAACTGTCATGGTTGAAGCTTCTAAGGCTTATGGAAAAGCCACGAGTTCAACAATCAAGTTCTCGATAGCAGAGAATTATTGGATGGTGAAGGACTTGCAAGAGGCTAGACAGAGAACAAAGCAGTCCGCCAAATCCACTATGGATAAAATGAAGAAATCAATACTTGCAGAGATATCAACTTTGGAGACCACCATGTGGACATTGTATAGAATATTTGTCATTGTGCACAAAGTGGTTGTCCATCTATATGGTTTTCAACAAAAGTGAAAGAAGACAACCCAAACTCTCAAAGACATCCATGCTGCCATTGCACATGTACATGTTTAATGGATAATGAGGTACAAGGGTGGACCGCTTCACTTGCACAAGATGATGAATCCACAGGCATAGCTAGACATAGCACGGATTTAGCTATTGATCTAGAATTATGAGCATCTCCCTATGCTCATCACCAACATTGAGGCTTCCTATGCACTGTTGTATAGGAGTCTGGATGCCATAGTGAGGACACACGTGATTCCTTGCATTAGAACCCTCACTCAAGCCATGAGGAAGACCTAAGTCATGCTGGCGGTTGATGGGTACATAGGAAAGTTGATGCATGAAGCCACCAGTGATGACTTGCAGATGAGCACAAAGAACATGCATAATCACATCAGTGGCCCAACCACACTTAGGATAGTGCTACGCGGGATTCAGGATGAGATGGACAGACATTTCAGAACCATATACCCATAAGCCATGGAGGTGAGAGTCCACTTCGATAAAGACATCACCAAACAGTATGGGGATATGATAGTGAATTACCAAGCTTGGTATCAATTCGTGACCAAGGACCACCAAGAGGAGGTTACCGTGTTGGTCTTTCCCCAAGACCCCGAGTGATGTTGTTTGTCTTGTGAGACTGACACAAGCCTATTTTTTCCCACATGGGTATATGTGGAAATTGCATTATTGTAAATATGTTGTAAGTGAAATTCCAAGTGTCACTATTGGAATGTGAATAGTCACTATGTAATGTGAAGAGTCATGAGGGTAGTCCAAGAGTCAAAGGGGAATGTCAAGGGTCACCCCACCCTTTGCTATCTATAGAACCTCATAGCTCATAGTAGAGGCTATTGGGAGCCAATATTTTGTCTAAGCATTGCTTAGAAAAGGCTTGGATAGTATTGTGACGAGCCTTGGCTTCTCCATAGTGTAGAGCGAGTACATCTCTTTGGAGGTGCAGGTGGTGTTGACTGTAATGTTCCACTATTACGGATAGTGGTTGTCAATGGTGTATGTATGGATAGAACTTTTACTTAATAATATAACTGAGCCAAAACGTTTTCATACATATGTTGTTATTGTAATTTGACTATTTTGGTTAGTTTAGCAATGTATGTTATTTAAATTACGCATTTGTGTATGAACTATTTTGTATGCAATTGTATGAATCTTGTTGAAGATGTGTTGTTGTATTAACCTGTCACTGTGGATTGTGGACTATTCTGCTTCCACCATCCGATGTCATTCCACTCGTGTGTTCCTTTCAAGTTGTGTACTATTAGAGGATTCTAAGGGACACACTTCCTTTTCCCCTCTGTGTGTTAGAACCCCCATGCATCTCACTTAACTCGCAGCAACGTCATGCACTTGCTTCTAAAAAAGTTATCATATTTAGCTCTGTGCGCTACCGTAGTCAAGGCGCTATTGTACTACCCACCACTGGGACTCCTACTCCAAAGGGTCTAAGGTATAGTTGGGACTTCTTACCGGGGATATTCCCTGACATGTTGGCGGGTCCAGTATCGTCAACATTTCTAGCACTAGAAGGAGGGCCAGATGACAAGATGAGTCCTCCAAGTTTGTTTTGAATCTTTTCACATCATTCACGACTTACATTATAATCTCAACTCTGGCATGTTTTTCTCATGCACATGACTTCGAAGTGTTGGAGGACGTCATTGATGACTTGTCACAATTTAAGTATGATGGTGAAGGCAAAGCAACCATGCTAAGGCACGGAGTTCCCTTCGCAGGCTTTTGTCACAGGAATGAAATCCCCTCAGATGACATTTCTTGTGGGTTGTTCACTTACACGCTTGATGGGAATGTTGACCAGTGGTGTTGCACATTTCCCGCAACATCCATTCACTCTTATGATCACATGCTCAATGAGTTATTTAGTTATTTCTATCATTATGATCGTAAAGCACTAAGAAATAAAATTATGGAAAGTGCCTAATGAATCCCTTGCGTAATTTTGGGTGTGCTTCTTGAAAATTTCTTTTCAAATCCCTGAAGATGAAATTGATTAGAAATTTCTCACGGAACGATTTCAGTATCTTTTTCACATATTTGAAAATCCTGACGTGTTAGAATCATTCAAACCCCTCCCAACATACTTTGGTGTTAGAGCTACCAAATCTAAAATGGACAAGGTTGTTGTCACAGGTGACTTGCCATATACTCCTCATCAAACAACTCAAGCTCTACATGATGAGCTAGGAGAAGCTGTGAACCTATCTATTGAATCATCACCTCCTCCCACCCTACATGCTCTAGATTTCTATGTAGATGTGGACTACGAGCTTGTTGGTTGTAATGTGGACTCGGTTTCACAACCTCCATCCTATCATTCTATTGATCCTCTATATTTTGGTGTCTTGTGTTCGTCCATTCTAGACTTCGCATGTGATTTTCACGAGGATCAAGTTGTTGATAGAGTTGGTGTTGAGTAGCCAACCTGTGTTGTCATCTTTTATGAGTATGTGTGGGAATCTGAAGAAGAACCTACGTTGTAGGATCACCTCCTTCTATCCACACCTCGTCCACTCTATCTTGAGATCTTTTGTGATCCTGCCGTTTCTTATTTGTCTTCTAAAAATTCATTCCCAGATGTTTCTATTTCCAATCATTCATAGGACGCACAGTATGTCAATCCGTCATTGGATTGTAGTGAGGAAAAATATTTATTTCTGAATCCACTCAATCTGTCATCTTTCATTTCTGAAAATTCAAAGGGTGAAAATTTATGTTTCTCATCAACCCCTCTGTATGATTCGTCATATCGTGAGGATTTCAATGTACATCTCAAATTTCTGATCATGGTTGTAGTGATCTCTTTACTCCATTCAATCACGATTCTGATTCACTTGTTTTTGATCTTTCCAAACCACCAATATTTGATGATCTACTTGCTGACGAAGTAGAAACCCCTCAAGCTGTCAAGGCACTTCAGCCTGAGCTAATGGTTATGTCAAGTTCTCACTGTCTTGAGGTCAGTTCTGCTCCAAATCAGAAATATCTTGAAACACCCCAGGCTCCTCATTACTCTCTTGCACACATTGAAAATCAACCAGATCTACACATCTTACATCCTCCACCAAAATCTCACAATCCTATCAATCACGCATTGGAGGATTCATACGTAGCAAGTCATGTTGCAAAATGCAAGTTTTCTTCTATATGCATGTTTTCTCGTATGTCAAGGTCAAAAGTTTGTACATGCTTATTGTCTGCTGATAGTGCGCTGCCACACCATGGTACATCGGCAGTGTCTGTCATGTTCTTTCACTTTTTTCTTTTCTATGGATGCATCCAAACTTCAAGTGTTTTGGTTTTCATTTTTTTTATCTTTCTTGCATGTTGGTTTACCTAAATATCTTTCTTGTCGACCATTCCTTCACCAACATGGGCGAACCAATTCGCAGGTGGCTACATTGGAAATATCACTTCACATGAGTAGGCCCATGCATTGTTTAGCTTAGGAGTAGGAGTAGTGTTTTCTTTGCTTTCATGTTTTCTTTTCTTACTTGCTTTGTTTTCTTTTTACTTTTCCTTTTTCTTTCTTGTTTATTTTCTTGTTTTGCACCCGTAGGTTTAGTTTCACATGAAACTGTGTTTGGCTCTTGAGACAAACAGGGTGAAGTACAAGAAGACTTGTGCAACAATTAACATTTGGTTATCTATTATCCCCTCTCTTTATGAAGATATTGCGTTCTTCAGGCAATGATACACTAATGGAAAATGCATTCTCTTCAGAGTGAGTCTTGGTGAAAACACAATGCTTGCACTTTTAACTAGTACCGCCTACTCTCAATCAGTTTTTCTATATTTGGTTAATCCTTGTCAACTCACTCAAGTAGAGTAAGGTGAGGGGGAAAACCTTAACAATTATGTTAGAGGTATATATAACATCTCTGAAGGGACAACCTCTTCTACTCTCAATATGATGTGATCCCTCTTCTGCCTCATGAAATAAATAAGTGCCTATGCATAGTATTGTAGGAAAAAATACTAAGAGGGGGGGGGGGGGGGGTGAATCAGTATTATCAGATCAATAATTTAATTTTCAAAACTGATTTGTATACGCTACTTCAGCTTAGTGAACTAGCATGTATACACAACTGTACTTAATGTAACCAATGTATATGTAGAGATCTTTTGATTTACCCAAATTATCATGCATTAAACTTTAACCAGTATATCAAGAATTCATTATACAGTGCAGTAAAAACAGAATAAAGCATCACACATAAGAAACACACATGAACACCAAGATATAAGGTGGAAACCCAATGTGGGTGAAAATGACTTGCTGCTGTCATCTTTGTCTTCTTTTAATAATAAGAAAATTCTGTTTACAATTTTTGTACTAATGCAGTCTTATACTAGTACGCAGGATTCTACCTACAGAAGGCTACAACCTTCTCTCATTCTCCAGCTTCTACTAGAAGGGAGCTACAACCCCCTAGTTCTTGTACTAGCTAATATGTTTACTAGTATGTAGGTGTCGGCCTACAGAAGGCTACAACCTTCTCTTTTCCTCTAGGGATCATGTTTCATAAATTTTCAACTGGATCCATCAACAACATCATGCAATCATCAAATATATATGCATCAACCAATCTCCTTTTGAACCAACCACAATCGAATCGATCAATCACTTTAAGAACCCATCAATCTGATCATTTAGAATGCTGTCACCAGAATATAGTAAACAGAACCCAAGGCAGAACCCAGAACACTGCAATAGCAAATAGAAGTAGCTAAAACATATTTTATAAGGTATACACTACTTCCATGTGTTAAACCTGCGTGCATACGTGCTTTCCTCAAATCGAACCAGCGTACAGATCTGCAAATGAAATTTATGATGTATACATTGCTTTGATATGCAGAACTAGTGTGTATACGCTTCTTTTCTAAAGTGAACCTGCATGCAGATCTATAAATGATGATTTAAACATTACAACAATTCCAGACTTTAGTTATACCCAGATCATCATATTTACAGACTACAACATGCGTCATTTATTCAGATACATGATCAAACCACATAAAGATAATTCACTTCAAGCCTTAAGATCCCGATACATCATTAGATCTTATCCTTCATCAAATGCTAAGGTTCATCCTTGGTTCAGATCAAGCACAACACCATAAGCCAATAACCTACATATTAAATCTCACACTTCATCAGATATTCGATACTTGTACACCTTGGCCTAATCATCTTCTCCTCCTTTTATAGTTTTAGGCCTTTCTCAATACCATGGACCATAACCACTTAAGACCAATACCTTGGACCAAATACCTAGGGTCAATACCTCGGACCAGATACCTTGGACCAATACCATGGACAAAATACTTCGGACCAAAAATTTAGTTTTCCAAGGTATACACACTTTTACTTCTGTGAAAGTGCGTGTATATGTATACGTGACTTGTATATAGTGAACCTGCGTGTATACCTAGCTTGGTCAAAGGTGAACCTGCGTATACCTCTATTTCTTCATTCTATGGATACTGATTTGTAATTCTTTGTTGTTTACCTGCTATACTGTGATATTTCATCTGAGTGAGTTGCCTTCTAAACTGATTCCTTGAAGTTGCCCTGCATTTCATCACATCTGTAAACACTACTATCATGCATTCTATCACATCTGATATCTCTTCTATAGATTCATCTAGTTACCATATACAAGTGAGTTGTTTTGCTACAAGTGGTTTGCCATCAAGTACAACACATACATCATAATTCCAACAATCTTCCCCTTTGGATTTGATGCAATAACCACACCAAATCACTCTCCCCCTTTGACATCAAGGGCAAAGGCACATGCTCCCCTTGAGTGCATGCTAAATTCTCCGATATGCTGAAGTGTGCTGATTGAGCTTCCATAATCGAGTCCATGCTCCCCCTGAGCATAAGAAAAGTCTGCAAAATGATGTTCTAAAAGAAGAACATGACTCTATACATACATCACAAACGTCCTTCCTATCACCAATTACTCATACATACATCCATCTCCCAACCAAGTGGGGATATACCAAATTTGACTCATCTAGCCAACCAAGTGGGGATATATCAATTGTTTATACATGTCAAAAACAAAAAAACATTACATCATGCATCCCATGCGTAGTGGGGTTAAAAATTAGGTCTTTTCATGACCATTACAAAATGATATACATGACATATATAACAGAGACCAAATATCTTAAACAAGACCATGATAGTCATCAGCAACTATCATATGATCTGCACCAGCAGTAGTATCTGTCAACAGCATCCAGACCAGAAACCTGTATATGTCCATCTTTAGTTCCCAAAATATCATCAACCATGTTCTCTCGCTGAACCTGTTCCATCTGTTCACTGTTAGATCTGATCATTTCATATGTTAGTGAGAGATATCAAAGCATCATCATCAATCAGACATACATCAAGTTGTCAACAACTTTATGAGGACCAATATATTTACACATGTTATCAACAGATTGAA
The DNA here is from genome assembly GCA_031772625.1 of Pinus tabuliformis. NCBI lineage: Eukaryota > Viridiplantae > Streptophyta > Pinopsida > Pinales > Pinaceae > Pinus > Pinus tabuliformis. The sequence continues at coordinate 1,366,757,504 of CM062805.1, read as the reverse complement.
ACCATCATGAAATAGCAGATAATTGACAGAACCATAGCAGACCATTTTTTTTAGTCTAGCCCACTACCTTTCTTTAAACCAACATATATGTGGCTGTGCCCAAAAAAACCCATGTATGTATGTGACTAGACTTTATGAAACTCATGTATAACCACCTTTCTCTAAAGAAAATAGGTTTTAACAGTAGGATGATGTAGCAACTACTCCCAACTTTTTCCTGAGCTATTCAAATGTCTCTCTGGGTAGTGGTTTAGTGAATATATCAACAACCTATTCTTTGGAGGGAACATACTCCAATTTGACCTTTTGTTCAAGCACTTGTTCACGTAGAAAATGATATTTGATGGGTATGTGCTTGGTCTTGTAGTCCATGACTGGATTCTTTGAAATATTGATTGCACTTGTATTATCACATAGAATGGAGATGGGTGGAGTACATGTGATCTGAATGTCTTGCAAGGTTTGCATCATCCAAAGTAGTTGTTTGCAGCAAGATGCAACAACCACATATTCTGCTTCAGCTATAGATAATGCAATTGAACTTTGTTTCTTGCTGAACCAAGACACTAACCTGGAACCCATATAGAATGCACCACCACTAGTGCTTTTTCTATCATCAACACTTCCTACCCAATCTGCATCTGTAAATGCATGAAGTGTAAGATCTGTATCTCTAGGATACCATAAAGCAAAGTTCTGTGTTCCTTGAAGATATTTCAAAATCCTTTTGACTGCCTGAAGGTGTGATTCCTTTGGATTTGCTTGGAATCTTCCAACTATTCCCACTGCATGCTCATGTTCGGTTGGGTACCTGTCAGATAAAGCACACTGCTAATCATGGATCTGTACGTTGGTTGTGTATTGCTGTTGATTCATCATTTGAGCTAAGATTGCATCCTGTTACCATTGGGGTACATACTAGTTTAGAATATTCCATGTCGTACTTTTTCAAGATCTGTTTGGGATATTTGGTTTGTGAGAGAAAAATACCATCTTTATTTTGTTGAACTTGTAGACCAAGAAAATAGGTAAGCTCACCAAGCAAGGAAATTTCAAATTCTTGCTACATTACTGAAGCAAAATTCTAACTCATGGATTCTTCATTGCTACCAAAAATGATATCATCAACATACACAACAATTATTAGCAATTTATTAGTGTCCATATTTGTATGTAGATTGCTATTTGCGGACCCCTTTGAAAAACATTATTGGTGGAGATATTTGTCAAGACGGTAATACCATGCCCTTGGAGCCTGTTTTAGACCATATAGAGCTTTTTTGAGTTTGCATACAAGTTTTTCATCATTTCCAAGAATGAATCCTTCTAGTTGTTCAATATAGACTTCTTCTTCTAAGTCTCCATTAAGAAAGGCAAATTCTACATCTATTTGGTATACTTTGAATTTCTGAACACTAGAAAGAGCAAGAAACATTCTTATGGCTCCAAGTCTAGCAACAGGTGCAAAAGTTTCTTCAAAATCTATACCTTCTTGTTGAGCATATCCTTTACAAAAAAGTCTGGCCTTTCTTCTAATAACTTCTCCATTTTCGTTCAGCTCATTTTTTAATATCCATTTGGTTCCTATGATATTCTTATCATGAGGTCTAGGAACTAATTCCCAAGTATCATTCTTTTCAATTTACTTAAGTTCTTCATTAATGGCCTTGACCCAACATTCATCTCTGCATGCTTCATTTACATTTTGAGGTTCAGTGGAAGATAGTAATGCTAGATAGCTTGATGCTTTGGCAATGGTTCTTCTTGTTTGCACACCTGCCCCTTTTTCCCCTAAAATTTGAGTTTCTGGATGATTTTTCTAAACATACCTGGACGAAGTCTTTTCTTCTATCGTTATCGCTCCTTCTGGTGCTTCATTGGTTTCTTCTTTAGAATCAGTGTGATTTGACGTGGGAAAATGACCCTCGTCTTCTTCATTTTCATAATCTTTGGTTTTTATCTGTTTTGGATTTTTGCATGCTTCATCAACCACAACATCAATACTTTCAATAATTTTCCCAAGTCTTTTATTATAACATTTATATCCTTTACTTCAGGAAGAGTAGCCAAGAATAATACCTTCACATGCTCTGGGTTCAAACCTACCAAGTTTTTCATTAGTCCTTTTGATGTAACATTTGCTTCCAAAACCTTTGAAGTATTTTATAGTAGGAGTCTTACCATACCAAAGTTCATGTAGAGTTTGAATGTTGTTTACCCAAACATTTTCTTGGTTGAGAGTAGTGACAACGGCGAATGCAGCTTCACCCGAGAAGGTTGTAGGAGTTCCAAATTCATCTAGCATAGCACGAGCCATTTGTTGAATAGTTTGGTTCATCTTTTCTACCACTCTATTTTGCTGAGGAGTCCTTGTGGTGGAGAACTGCCTTTTTATTCCATGTTGTTCACAAAAGTCAAAGAATTCAACCAAGGTAAATTCCCCTCCTCGATCAGATCTGAGGCATTTAATTTTGCAGTCTGATTCATTTTCAACCAAATCTTTGAAGGCTTTGAACTTTTCAAATGCTTCATCTTTATGCTTTAGAAGACCTTTCCAACACATTCTGGAAAAATAATCAATGAACAATATAAAATATTCTTCTCCACGAGGTGACTTTTTCCTTGATGGTCCACATAAATCAGTATGAACAAGTTCAAGAGGCTTACTAGCTGACCCTTCCTTTTCGATGAAGTGAGATCTAGTTTGCTTACCGAATTGACATGATTTTCATATAGTATTTCCAGGAATGTTGATATTTGGAAGATCATGAATAGCCTGGAATCTGCATGCTTTTCTTATTTGAGAAAAGCTTAGATGTCCCAATCTTCTATGCCATAGCCAGTTTTCATCATTTTTTCTTAGATAACACTGTTGTTGTCATCCCTTGAGTATGTATAGGTTGTTTGGAGTTCTTGTACCTTTGATCATGGTTTCTCGTGTATCAAGCTCACGAACAACACATCCATTTGATCGAAACACTACTTCATTTCCTTGATCACACGTTTGACTCACACTCAATAGGTTATGCTTTAAGCCATCAACATACATAACATTCCCAGCTTTAACTTTTTATTTCAAGAAAACAGAGCCTTTACCTTTTATGATAGCAGGAGTGTTGTTTCCATATGGGACACTCTTTTCCTTTTCTAAGGCATTATATGATATTAGCTTTTCTTTGTCACCTGTCATGTGTTTTGAGCATCCACTGTCGATGTACCACTTGTTTTCTAGTCCTTCTGCATACAAGGTTATACCACATCTTTATGTTTGCAAATCTTTCTTTCTCCATATTTTGGGATTTAATGGAGTTTGCTCCTTTTGAGATATTTGCCGAAATTTACTCTTGCATTTAGATTCTTCATGGCCAAAGTTGTTACAGATTGAGCATTCTATTTCATTTTCAAGAAGAGAAAAGTTATTATAGGAACTTTTCTTGACCGTTGTCGCATTCCTTTGATTTCATACTTCTCTAGTCATGATGGTTTTGTAAGAAACACATTGAGTAGCTTTGTGTCCAAAATTATGACATGAGAAACATTGCCCATGTTGTGTGTGGAGCATGATTGTTCAGAGGTCTTTGTTTCAGCCGGATGTATACCCCAGGAAGTTTGTACACCCCTCCACGTAGGGGGGGGTACGGGGGGACTTGTCCCCCCCGCAGGGGTCCAAGGGGGCCAATCCCCCCTGGCTGGGGGGTCTGGGGGCTAGCAGTCCCCCGGTGGGGGCTCGGGGGCAGCGCCCCTGAAGCTAAAAACAAATGTAAAATTGCCTTGTAAAAGTATAGTAATTTCTAGTCAATCTGGGCCGTTCATTAGGTAGATGATCTGACGGTAGAACTTATGTTTAGTTTAGGGTTTTTTGCCCTAGAAGGCAACCCCTCTCTTTGTATGAGGGCATTGTATTGGAGAATGAGATATAGATGTGTATTCTGTGAGCGAGAAACTAAGAGGTGAGACTGTGAGAGAAAACAGAGGATATTACAGCGGATTTTCTGTAGGTTGTGTCTCTTCATTTTGCTGGATAATAGAAAGGAAGGACTAGCTGTTCGGTGTGGACGTAGCCCAAACTGGGTGAAACAAGTATATCTGTGTCTCTCTTGTTTTATGCGTTCTCTATGTTTATATTTTTCTGCAATATTTTATGTGTTCCATTGCTCCGTAATATATAAATTTCTAACAACTGGTATTAGAGCCGAAGGTCTATCTGGCTGATAAACTCGCAGGAAAGAAGGGTTCTTGGTTCGAGTGGGAGCAATGGCGGAAGATGGTAAGTTTAGGGTCGAGAAATTTAACGGCCAAAACATCTCGCTGTGGAAGATGCAGATGGAAGATTATCTGTATCAGAAAGATCTGTACCTACCATTGGGCGGAAAAACAAAGTTGCCGACGGCTATGATAGATGAAGAATGGAACCTTCTCGATAGAAAGGCACTCGGAACAATACGGTTGTGCCTCACTGCATCAATCGCCTTCAACATTTCGAAGGAAACCACGACAGAGGGTTTGATTCAGACACTGTCGAAACTATATGAAAAACCCTCGGCCTCAAACAAGGTATTTCTTATGAAAAAGTTATTTAATATGAAGATGTCGGAAGGTGGATCTGTTGTAGACCATTTAAATGATTTTAATACAGTTACAAGTCAGTTAAGTTCTGTAGGGGTAAACTTTGATGATAAAGTTAGAGCTCTGTTATTCTTGTGCTCATTACCAGAAAGTTGGAATGGTTTAGTAATGGCCATTAGTAACTCCGTTTCTGGATCTAGTACCTTAAATTTTGATGATGTTGTCAGTGCTATCCTTAGCGAGGAAATGCGACGGAAAAGCTCCGGTGAGGCATCGGGAAATGCTTTGAGCGCAGAGTCTAGAGGAAGAAAAATGGAAAGAGGAAAGAGCTCAGGATATCACAATAAATCAAGGAAAGGCAGATCCAAGTCCAGATCAGGGATAGTGTGCTGGAAATGTGGAAAGAAAGGACACCTAAAGAAAGACTGTAGATCTCGAAAGGGAAAAGAAGGAGATGCACAGCAGGAAAACAATCATGAAGCAAATGTGGCAGGTGAGGTGTTACAAGATGCTTTGATTCTTTCTTTCGAAAATATTACTGATTCCTGGGTGGTAGATTCAGGGGATTCACTCCATGCCACACCTGATAAGAAATACTTTCATGACTATGTTCAAGGAGATTTTGGACAAGTTCATTTGGGTGATGATAAACCCTGTAAAATCGTTGGAATGGGTAACGTTGTTGTAAAATAGTAGAATGGAAACCAATGGCTATTAAAGGAGGTAAGGCATGTTCCAGATCTAAAGAAAAATCTGATTTCAATAGGGCAGTTAGGCGGTGAAGTTTGTGTGACAACTTTCACAGATAAATCTTGGAAGGTCACCGAAGGAGCCTTGGTAATAGCAAAAGGCGAAAAGGTTGGTACATTGTATTTATGCAATGGTATTTCTAACTCTGTTAATGCTTTAACTTCCAAAGGAGTAGATGCAGCATTATGGCATCATAGGCTCAGACACATGAGTGAAAAGGGGATGAAGATTCTTCACTCAAGGAATTTGTTGCCAGGTTTGAAGAATGTTGATTTGGACTTCTGTGAGAATTGCATTTATGGAAAACAGAAGAGAGTTAGATTTCTCAGAGTTGGGAAAGAAAAGAAGAATGAAAAATTAGAGCTTGTGCATACAGATGTATGGGGACCTGCTCAGGTATCATCTCTCGGTGGCTCTCGTTATTATGTTACTTTTATTGATGATGCAACTAGAAAAACTTGGATTTATTGTATTAAGAATAAATCTGATGTATTTGATACTTTCAAGAAATGGAAAGCTTTGGTTGAGATTGAGACAGGAAAGAAATTGAAGTGTCTTAGATCAAACAATGGAGGTGAATATTGCAGCAAAGAGTTTGATAGGTATTGTTCAGAGCATGGAATTCACAGAGAGAAGACAGTTACAAGAACACCACAAGAAAATGGTGTGTCAGAAAGGATGAACAGAACAATCATGGAGTGTGCAAGGTGCATGAGATTGCATGCAGGATTGCCTTTACAGTTTTGGGCAGATGTTGTAGATACTGTTGTTTATCTAATAAACAAAGTGCCTTCAAGTTCCTTGGATGGTGTTGTTCCAGAGGAAGCATGGACAGGTAAAAAGGTAAACTACTCTATTTTAAAGCCTTTTGGTTGTGAGGCCTTTGTCCATATTGATAAAGAAAATAGAACAAAGCTTGAGGCAAAGTCAAAGAAATGTACCTTTATTGGATATGGTGTTAATGATTTTGGTTATCGCTTATATGATTACGAAAATCACAAAATCATTAGGAGCAGAGATGTAATATTCAATGAAAAGGTCTTGTATAAGAATCAGTTGCAGGAAAAGAAACAGGAAAATGAAAACAAAGAATACGTAGTTCTTGATGAAATCACTGAAAAAGTAAAGGTGCCTGAAAATAATAATAATCGACAGCCACAACAACAACAGGCACTCCAAACACTTGAAAGTGGTGTTAGAAGATCTACCAGGATAAGTAGACCCCCTGAACGATACTCTCCTTCATTATATTATTTATTGTTGACTGATTCCGGTGAACCCGAATGTTATGAAGAAGCAATGCAGGTTGAAAGCAGGAAGAAGTGGGACGTAGCCATGGAAGAAGAGATGGACTCCTTAATGCATAACCAAACTTGGGATTTAGTCAGGTTGCCTGTAGGAAAAACTAAATTGAAGAATAAATGGGTTTATAGGCTGAAGGAAGAAGATGTAGGAAAACAGAGGTATAAAGCTAGACTTGTGGTGAAGGGGTTTGCACAGAAGAAAGGTATTGATTTTGATGAAATATTTTCTCCTGTTGTTAAAATGACTTCAATCAGAACTATTTTAAGTCTTGTAGTAGCTGAAGATTTTCATCTTGAGCAGTTAGATGTAAAGACAACCTTTCTCCATGGGGATTTGGAGGAAGAGATATATATGCAGCAGCCACAAGGATATGAGGTGAAAGGGAAGGAGAAACTAGTGTGCAGGTTGAAGAAGAGCTTGTATGGCTTAAAACAGGCTCCAAGGCAGTGGTATCTAAAATTTGACAAGTTTATTTCTGTACAAGGTTATACTAGATGTCACTCTGATCATTGTGTTTATTTGAAAAAGAAAAATGATGGGAGCTATATTATATTGTTATTGTATGTAGATGACATGCTTGTTGCAGGATCTAACATGCAGGAAATAAATGTGTTGGAAAGAAAATTGGCAAATTCATTTGCAGTGAAGGATTTGGGAGCTGCAAAACAAATCCTTGGTATGAGAATAACTAGAGAGAGGAAAAATCGTAAATTAACATTGTCTTAGAATGAGTACATACAAAAGGTGTTGAAAAGATTTAACATGCACAATGCAAAACCAGTTAGTACACCTTTTGCTAGCCATTTCAAACTTAGCAAGGAAATGTGCCCAAAGACCCAAGAAGACGTTGGAAGCTTAATGTATGTAATGGTCTGCACAAGGCCTGATATTGCACATGCAGTGGGAGTTGTAAGCAGGTACATGAACAATCCAGGAAAGGAACATTGGATGGAAGTGAAATGGATTCTCAGATATTTGAAAGGTACCACAAATCAAGCATTATGCTTTGGTGGTTCAAACATCCTCCTACAAGGATATGTTGATGCAGATATGGCAGGTGACAGAGATAATAGGAGGACTACAGGATATGTATTTACTGTTCGAGGAACAACTGTCAGTTGGGTTTCAAAAATCCAAAGTGTTGTTGCACTTTCAACAACAGAAGCAGAGTATGTTGCTGCTACAGAGGCTAGTAAAGAAATGATTTGGTTACAAAGGTTTATGGGTGAATTAGGTAAGGAGCATGATATGGGCACGTTATACAGTGATAGCCAAAGTGCCATTCATCTTGCAAAGAACTCAGCATTTCATTCTAGGACTAAACACATACAGCTCAAGTACCATTTCATATGATCAGTGTTGGAAGATGGAGAGTTGAAGCTGGAAAAGATACACACTAGCCAGAATCCTGCAGATATGCTAACAAAAGTTGTAACCAGGGAGAAATTGAGAATATGCTCAGTTTCAATTGGTCTTCAAGGATGACGATGAAGATGAGAAACAGCCAGGTCCAAAGAGGAGTCATTGTCCGGCAAATGATGCAGTGGTGGAGTTTCTACAATCATTCTCCAAGTGGGAGATTGTTGTGTGTGGAGCATGATTGTTCAGAGGTCTTTGTTTCAGCCGGATGTATACCCCAGGAAGTTTGTACACCCCTCCATGCGGGGGGGTGCAGGGGGGACTTGTCCCCCCCGCGGGGGTCTAGGGGGGCCGATCCCCCCTGGCTGGGGGGTCCGGGGGCCAGCGGTCCCCCGGCGGGAGCTCAGGGGCAGCGCCCATGAAGCTAAAAACAAATGTAAAATTGCCTTGTAAAAGTATAGTAATTTCTAGTCAATCTAGGTTGTTCATTAGGCAGATGATCTGACGGTAGAACTTATGTTTAGTTTAGGGTTTTTTGCCCTAGAAGGCAACCCCTTGTTGTGGAGGTAAATCCCCTCTACGGACAAAGGCGATCCCTACTAGCCCAGACCAGGTCTAGCAACAATCAAACAATGCTATCACGCAAGTTCCTAATTGCAAATTAAAGGTGGATGATGAGAACCTACTTGGATTCCAGCGCTAATATTCGTAGAAGAGACATCGCTCTTGTTCCTTTGCTTCAGCCGGTCACGATCCCCACGATCTCCGTGATTGGACACCTGCACATGCAAAGAACAACACAAATACAACCGTAAAATCCAATAGATGCAATTATATATCAGTCAGAAAAGATATAACTCAACATCAATCATTACAAAAGACAATGAGAGTGGAACCGTAATGATAGTCATCTATTATTGATAAACAACAAAGAAGAATACAACCATAGTTTTGACGTCAAATCCTCCATTGGCTGGGTGATCAGCTACACAAGTCTTGCAAAGCTTGTTGGGATGGGAAATAAGCCTCTCTCTCCTTGGTGACAAGGATCTCCTTACTTAGATTTGGCCTTATGGATGCAAAGAAGGCTCTTGCAACTTCAATCTCTTGAACTCCTGGAATTCTCACTATCACTAGCACTAGCACTATGCTGGAACTAGCTGCTCAAGGCAAAAGAACAAGCTTTTATAGATAGAGGAGAAGGAGATAGGATCAACCACAATTTCCATGGGATTGGCTTTATCACTTAGAAGCTTCCATGAAAGGTGGCAAACCACTTCCCTTCTATGGAGATTCGAAGCCAAACCATCCTATCTCAACATGGATTTAGTTGGTGAATGGGTTAAGGAGAACCTTCGGAAGTTCGTTCGTTAAAAACTTTACTCAACTGGGTTGGCGCAAGTGCGACTCTGAGATAGAGCGCCAACTGGCGCGCCCTCTTTAGAGGATTTCCCCCATTGGCATGGGAAGTACACTGCGGACCCGCGCTAATGCAAAAAGGGATGTTTTTATGGGTATACTGCAGGAGATGTCTTCAGGGCATATGAAGCTCACACTTAGAGGAATATAATGCAAGTGATTTCAGGTCATGCCACCTCTCACAGGTCCCGGAATGAGTCCTCCAGCGTGCGCGAGAGGGGTAACAGGGAAGATGACAAACGGTGACAAATTACTGTGTAACATATGTACCTCGTTTTGCATCATTATGCTGGGGGCATGCGAACTCATAACAAGCATAGTTTTTCGTTTCAAGCTTGTGTAAACATGAAACCGAATCCAAGCAAAGTTCTCCATGGTTCAAGCTTGTGTAAAAATTAACCCATACCCGATTTACATCTTGTGATTGCCATTTTTATCCGCTAAATTCTGCTAGTTGAGCCTTGGTTGTTTTCATTCCATCGCCGCCATCTCTTTGGCAGATCATATGCTTTCACTTGGTTGTTTTTCCTTTCCTGAGGAACCGCAGCGATGAGTGGTTTTATTAGCCAGCCTCTTGACCATTACATGTTTTGAGTAGTTCCACCATTGCCGGAACCAGTTGCTACCGTTTATACCACTTGTTCCTCTAGGATGAGTCACCTTTAAGCTCTTTTCTGACTCGTAAAATATGAAAAGATTGCCGAGTATTTTCCCTTTTTGACTCGTTAAATAGAATAAAAATGGAGCTCTGCTTTCAGCTCTTTTCTGATCGTTTAAAGATGAAAAGATTGCCGATTTTTTCCTCTTGACGCGTTAAACATAAATAAGAGGCGGTCGTCTTTAAACTCTTTTCCGACCGTGTAAAAATGAAAAGATCGTCGGACCCTTGTTGTTTCAGGCTCATTAACGGTTACGAAATGACATGATATCGATTGCTTTTTTACTTTTTCATGTCGATGTCACTACATATGAAAAGTACTCCTTGATCGTAATGGTCGGGCGGTTCTTTCGAGCATTATTTTATACTTTTTCGGGCTCGAGAGACACAAATTTACGAAAAAGGACCCCCCTGGAGTTCACTTTTCTGCTGTCTTTTCAAACTCTCTAAACATGAAAAGACGCCGAGTTCTTCCTTTGTCAGGCTCGTTAAAACCTGATGACATCGGATCCCATCGGAATGACGCCTCACAAGCATATGCTATCCCCATCAAGCTTGTTAAAAATAACTGGGGTACTCGCCAGAAATGGTGGGGAAAATGGAACCATAATTATTGTCATGTCGGCAGTATGTCACTCTTGAACATGGCACTTGTCTACATTCATGTTTGGGTGGGAACCTCTCATCTTGTTTTACACTAGCCTCCGTGGGTTTGGGTTATCCTATTTGACCTCTCATCTGCTCATTGCCTTGTCACCATGACCCTTGATCATTTAATGTCAAATACTACCAAGTCCACTGTCGTGCCGCTGATATGTTCAAGAGAAGTTGACCTCTGCAGAATTACAACCTCCCTCTGATACCTCACATAATTCTAATTCACCACAACATTCTTCCTCTGTCTCGTGTCAATGATGTGGGAAACACTATGGCCCACCTTTGATCAAGGTCACTTCCTGTCGACTTCAGCTCATTATCCAGGAAGCTGATCTAGAGACTCCCTTCCAGTGCCATGGAGCCTGCATGCCTCAATGGCAGGTTCTTCATGTTCGACGAGAGGTTTTCATCATTGTCCTCCGATCAAATGACTCTACGGGTGTTCGATGCCAGCTCACTCATTCACACACCGTAGATTGTACCTATAGTACCTTGAGGGCCATTGTCATTATTGGTGTACGTCTTGCGTCTGTTAACAATTTTCACTCTTGGCTGGTAATCAGACGATGTTCATGCATGTTCAACTCCAACTCATGTATTCGCATGCCTGAACTTGTTTGGGTCGAGATGGAGTGCAAGACCCTGGATTTTGTTTGTTGGAATCCAGGCTGCGATTTGTGGCTTATTATGATCATTACATGATTCATTCACTGGATGGCTGCGACCATGACTGAGTCTCTTTATCGATCCTCACTGGATGGCTGCGACCATGCCTGAGTCTCTTTATCGATCCTCACTGGATGGCTGCGCCCATACCTTGGATCTAGCTTCTTGTGTGCTCTGTTATGGATGGCTGCGCCCATACCACATATATCATGTACTTGAGATATCAGTTGTACTTCTTTACGTAGGTTCTCCGGCGGCAGTGTTTTCAGTTACACATGTTCTTGTAAAAGCATTTCACCCCTCTCTCTCTCTCGGACCTCATGCTTTAGGGGGCATCTGTTACACAGTAATTTGTCATCGTTTGTCACTGTCCCTGTTACCCCTCTCCCGCACTCTGGAGGACTCATTCCGGGACCTGTGAGAAGTGGCATGACCTGAAATCACTTGCATTATATTCCTCTAAGTGTGAGCTTCATATGCCCTGAAGACATCTCCTGCAGTATACCCATAAAAACAACCCTTTTTGCATTAGCGCGGGTCCACAGTGTACTTCCCGCGCCAATGGGGGAAATCCTCTAAAGAGGGCGCGCGAGTTGGTGCTCTGTCTCAGATTCGCACTCGGGCCAACCCAGTTGGGTAAAGTTTTTAACGAACGAACTTCCGAAGGTTCTCCTTAACCCATTCACCAACTAAATCCATGTTGAGATAGGATGGTTTGGTTTCGAATCTCCATAGAAGGGAAGTGGTTTGCCACCTTTCATGGAAGCTTCTAAGTGATAAAGCCAATCCCATGGAAATTGTGGTTGATCCTATCTCCTTCCCCTCTATCTATAAAAGCTTGTTCTTTTGCCTTGAGCAAGCTAGTTCCAGCATAGTGCTAGTGCTAGTGATAGTGAGAATTCCAGGAGTTCAAGAGATTGAAGTTGCAAGAGCCTTCTTTGCATCCATAAGGCCAAATCTGAGTAAGGATATTCTTGTCACCAAGGAGAGAGAGGCTTGTTTCCCATCCCAACAAGCTTTGCAAGACTTGTGTAGCTGATCACTCAGCCAAAGGAGGATTTGACGTCAGAACTATGGTTGTATTCTTCTTTGTTGTTTATCAATAATAGATGACTATCATTACGGTTCCACTCTCATTGTTTTTTGTAATGATTGATGTTGAGTTATATCTTTTCTGACTGATATATAATTGCATCTCTTGGATTTTTGTGTTGTTCTTTGCATGTGCAGGTGTCCAATCACGGAGATCGTGGGGATCGTGACCGGCTGAAGCAAAGGAACGAGAGCGACGTCTCTTCTATGAATATTAGCGCTGGAATCCAAGTAGGTTCTCATCATCCACCTTTAATTTGCAATTAGGAACTTGCGTGATAGCATTGTTTGATTGTTGCTAGACCCGGTCTGGGCTAGTAGGGATCGCCTCTGTCCGCAGAGGGGATTTACCTCCACAACACCCATCTCTTTGTATGAGGGCATTGTATTGGAGGCTGAGATATAGATGTGTATTCTGTGAGTGAGAAACTGAGAGGTGAGACTGTGAGAGAAAACAGAGGATATTACAGCAGATTTGCTGTAGGTTGTGTCTCTTCATTTTACTGGATAATAGAAAGGAAGGACTGGCTATTTGGTGTGGACGTAGCCCAAACTGGGTGAACCACGTATATCTGTGTCTCTCTTGTTTTATGCATTCTCTGTGTTTATATTTTTCTGCAATATTTTATGTGTTCCATTACTCCATAATATATAAATTTCTAACAACTGGTATCAGAGCCGAAGGTCTATTTGGCTGATAAACTTGCAAGAAAGAAGGGTTCTTGGTTCGAGTGGGAGCAATGGCGAAAGATGGTAAGTTTAGGGTCGAGAAATTTAACGGCCAAAACATCTCGCTGTGGAAGATGCAGATGGAAGATTATCTGTATCAAAAAGATCTGTACCTACCATTGGGCGGAAAAACAAAGATGCCGACGGGTATGACAGATGAAGAATGGAACCTTCTCGATAGAAAGGCACTCGGAACAATACGGTTGTGCCTCGCTGCATCAGTCACCTTCAACATTTTGAAGGAAACCACGACAGAGGGTTTGATTCAGACGCTGTCGAAACTATATGAAAAACCCTCAGCCTCAAACAAGGTATTTCTTATGAAACGGTTATTTAATATGAAGATGTTGGAAGGTGGATCTGTTGTAGACCATTTAAATGATTTTAATACAATTACAAGTCAGTTAAGTTCTATAGGGGTAAACTTTGATGATGAAGTTAGAGCTCTGTTATTCTTGTGCTCATTACCAGAAAGTTGGAATGGTTTGGTAATGGCCATTAGTAACTCTGTTTCTGTATCTAGTACCTTAAAGTTTGATGATGTTGTCGGTGATATCCTTAGCGAGGAAATGCGACGGAAAAGCTCCAGTGAGGCATCGGGAAATGCTTTGAGTGCAGAGTCTAGAGGAAGAAAAATGGAAAGAGGAAAGAGCTCAGGATATCGCAGTAAATCAAGGAAAGGCTGATCCAAGTCCAGATCAGGGATAGTGTGCTGGAAATGTGGAAAGAAAGGACACCTAAAGAAATACTGTAGATCACGAAAGGGAAAATAAGGAGATGCACAGCAAGAAAACAATCATGAAGCCAATGTGACAGGTGAGGTGTTACAAGATGCTTTGATTCTTTCTTTCGAAAATATTACTGATTCCTGGGTGGTAGATTCAAGGGCTTCATTCCATGCCACACCTGATAAGAAATAATTTCATGACTATGTTCAAGGAGATTTTGGACAAGTTCGTCTAGGTGATGATAAACCCTATAAAATCGTTGGAATGGGTAAGGTTCTTGTAAAACAGCAGAATGGAAACCAATGGCTATTAAAGGAGGTAAGGCATGTTCCAGATCTAAAGAAAAATATGATTTCAATAAGGCAGTTAGGCGGTGAAGGTTGTGTGACAACTTTCACAGATAAAGCTTGGAAGGTCACCAAAGGAGCCCTGGTAATAGCAAAAGGCGAAAAGGTTGGTACATTGTCTTTATGCAATGGTATTTCTAACTCTGTTAATTCTTTAACTTCCAAAGGAGCAGATGCAGCATTATGGCATCATAGGCTCGGACACATGAGTGAAAAGGGGATGAAGATTCTTCACTGAAGGAATTTGTTGCCAGGTTTGAAGAATGTTGATTTGGACTTCTGTGAGAATTTCATTTATGGAAAACAGAAGAGAGTCAGATTTCTCAGAGTTGGGAAAGAAAAGAAGAATGAAAAATTAGAGCTTGTGCATACAGATGTATGGGGACCTGCTCAGGTATCATCTCTCGGTGGCTCTCGTTATTATGTTACTTTTATTGATGATGCAACTAGAAAAACTTGGATTTATTGTATTAAGAATAAATCTGATGTATTTGATACTTTCAAGAAATGGAAAGCTTTGGTTGAGATTGAGACAGGAAAGAAATTGAAGTGTCTTAGATCAAACAATGGAGGTGAATATTGCAGCAAAGAGTTTGATAGGTATTGTTCAGAGCATGGAATTCACAGAGAGAAGACAGTTACAAGAACACCACAAGAAAATGGTGTGTCAGAAAGGATGAACAGGACCATCATGGAGCGTGCAAGGTGCATGAGATTGCATGTAGGATTACCTTTACAGTTTTGGGCAGATGCTGTAGATACTACTGTTTATCTAATAAACAGAGGGCCTTCAAGTTCCTTGGATGGTGGTGTTCCAGAGGAAGCATGGACCGGTAAAAAGGTAAATTACTATATTTTAAAGCCTTTTGGTTGTGAGGCCTTTGTCCATATTGATAAAGAAAATAGAACAAAGCTTGAGGCAAAGTCAAAGAAATGTACCTTTATTGGATATGGTGTTAATGATTTTGGTTATCGCTTATATGATTATGAAAATCACAAAATCATTAGGAGCAGAGATGTAATATTCAATGAAAAGGTCTTGTATAAGAATCAGTTGCAGGAAAAGAAACAGGAAAAGGAAAACAAGGAATATGCAGTTCTTGATGAAATCACTGAAAAAGTAAAGGTGCCTGAAAATAATAATAATCAACAACCACAACAACAGCAACCACCACAACAACAACAGGCACTCCAAACACCTGAAAGTGGTGTTAGAAGATCTACCAGGATAAGTAGACCCCTGAACGATACTCTCCTTCATTATATTATTTATTGTTTACTGATTCCGATGAACTCGAATGTTATGAAGAAGCAATGCAGGTTGGAAGCAAGAAGAAGTGGGAGGTAGCCATGGAAGAAGAGATGGACTCCTTAATGCATAACCAGACTTGGGATTTAGTCAGGTTGCCTGTAGGAAAAACTACATTGAAGAATAAATGGGTTTACAGGCTGAAGGAAGAAGATGGAGGAAAACAGAGGTATAAAGCTAGAGTTGTGGTGAAGGGGTTTGCACAGAAGAAAGGTATTGATTTTGATGAAATATTTTCTCCTGTTGTTAAAATGACTTCAATCATAACTATTTTAATTCTTGTAGCAGCTGAAGATTTGCATCTTGAGTAGTTAGATGTAAAGACAACCTTTCTCCATGGGGATTTGGAGGAAGAGATATATATGCAGCAGCCACAAGGATATGAGGTGAAAGGGAAGGAGAAACTAGTGTGTAGGTTGAAGAAGAGCTTGTATGGCTTAAAATAGGCTCCAAGGTAGTGGTATCTAAAATTTTACAAGTTTATGTCTGAACAAGGTTATACTAGATGTCACTCTGATCATTGTGTTTATTTGAAAAAGCAAAATGTTGGCAGCTATATTATATTTTTATTGTATGTAGATGACATGCTTGTTGCAGGATCTAACATGCAGGAAATAAATGTGCTCAAAGGAAAATTGGCAAATTCATTTGCAATGAAGGATTTGGGAGCTGCAAAACAAATCCTTGGTATGAGAATAACTAGAGACACGAAAAATCGTAAATTAACATTGTCTCAGAATGAGTACATACAAAAGGTTTTGAAAAGATTTAACATGCACAATGCAAAACCAATTAGTACACCTTTTGCTAGCCATTTCAAACTTAGCAAGGAAATGTGACCAAAGACCCAAGAAGACATGGATTATATGTCTAAAGTTCCATATGCATCAGCAGTTGGAAGCTTAATGTATGCAATGGTCTGCACAAGGCCTGATATTGCACATGCAGTGGGAGTTGTAAGCAGGTACATGAACAATCCAGGAAAGGAACATTGGATGGCAGTGAAATGGATTCTCAGATATTTGAAAGGTACCACAAATCAAGCATTATGCTTTGGTGGTTCAAACATCCTCCTACAAGGATATGTTGATGCAGATATGGCAGGTGACAGAGATAACATGAGGAGCACTACAGGATATGTATTTACTATTGGAGGAACAACTGTCAGTTGAGTTTCAAAAATCCAAAGTGTTGTTGCACTTTCAACAACAGAAGCAGAGTATGTTGTTGCTACAGAGGCTAGTAAAGAAATGATTTGGTTACAAAGGTTTATGGGTGAATTGGGTAAGGAGCATGATATGGGCACGTTATACAGTGATAGCCAAAGTGCCATTCATCTTGCAAAGAACTCAACATTTCATTCTAGGACTAAACACATACAGCTCAGGTACCATTTCATACGATCAGTGTTGGAAGATGGAGAGTTGAAGCTGGAAAAGATACACACTAGCCAGAATCCTACAGATATGCTAACAAAAGTTGTAACCAGGGAGAAACTGAGAATATGCTCAGTTTCAATTGGTCTTCAAGGATGACGATGAAGATGAGAAACAACCAGGTCCAAAGAGGAGTCATTGTCCAGCAAATGAAGTAGCGGTGGAGTTTCTACAATCATTCTCCAAGTGGGAGATTGTTGTGTGTGGAGCATGATTGTTCATAGGTCTTTGTTTCAGCCAGATGTATACCCCAAGAAGTTTGTACACCCCTCCACGCAGGGGGGGGTGTGGGGGGGGACTCGTCCCCCCTGCGGGGGTCCACGGGGGCAGATCCCCACCCGGCTGGGGGGTCCACGGGCTAGCGGTCCGCCGGCGAGGGCTCGGGGGCAGCGCCCCTGAAGCTAAAAACAAATGTAAAATTGCCTTGTAAAAGTATAGTAATTTCTAGTCAATCTGGGCCGTTCATTAGGCAGATGATCTGACGGTAGAACTTATGTTTAGTTTAGGGTTTTTTGCCCTAGAAGTCAACCCCTGTCTTTGTATGAGGGCATTGTATTGGAGGCTGAGATATAGATGTGTATTCTGTGAGCAAGAAACTAAGAGGTGAGACTGTGAGAGAAAACAGAGGATATTACAACAGATTTGTTGTAGGTTGTGTCTCTTCATTTTGTTGGATAATAGAAAGCAAGGACTGGCTGTTCGGTGTGGACATAGCCCAAACTGTGCGAACCACGTATGTCTGTGTCTCTCTTGTTTTATGCGTTCTCTGTGTTTATATTTTTCTGCAATATTTTATGTGTTCCATTCCTCCGTAATATATAAATTTCTAACAACTGGTATCAGAGCCGAAGGTCTATTTGGCTGATAAACTCGCAGGAAAGAAGGGTTCCTGGTTCGAGTGGGAGCAATGGCGGAAGATGGTAAGTTTAGGGTCGAGAAATTTAACTGCCAAAACTTCTCACTGTGGAAGATGCAGATGGAAGATTATCTGTATCAGAAAGATCTGTACCTACCATTGGGCGGAAAAACAAAGATGTCGATGGGTATGACAGATGAAGAATGGAACCTTCTCGATAGAAAGGCACTCGGAACAATACGGTTGTGCCTCGTTGCATCAGTCACCTTCAACATTTCGAAGGAAACCACGACAGAGGGTTTGATTCAGATGCTGTCAAAACTATATGAAAAACCCTCGGCCTCAAACAAGGTATTTCTTATGAAACAGTTATTTAATATGAAGATGTTAGAAGGTGGATCTGTTGCAAACCATTTAAATGATTTTAATACAGTTAAAAGTTAGTTAAGTTCTGTAGGGGTAAACTTTGATGATGAAGTTAGAGCTCTGTTATTCTTTTGCTCATTACCAGAAAGTTGGAATGGTTTGGTAATGGCCATTAGTAACTCCGTTTCTGGATCTAGTACCTTAAAGTTTGATGATGTTGTCGGTGCTATCCTTAGCGAGGAAATGCGACGGAAAAGCTCTGGTGAGACATCGGGAAATTCTTTGAGTGCAGAGTTTAGAGGAAGAAAAATGGAAAGAGGAAAGAGCTCAGGATATCACAGTAAATCAAGGAAAGGCTGATCCAAGTCCAGATCTGGGATAGTGTGCTGGAAATGTGGAAAGAAAGGACACCTAAACAAAGACTGTAGATCATGAAAGGGAAAAGAAGGAGATGCACAGCAAGAAAACAATCATGAAGCAAATGTGACAGGTGAGGTGTTACAAGATGCTTTGATTCTTTCTTTCGAAAATATTACTGATTCCTGGGTGGTAGATTCAGGGGCTTCATTCCATGCCACACCTGATAAGAAATACTTTCATGACTATTTTGGACAAGTTCGTCTGGGTGATGATAAACCCTGTAAAATCGTTGGAATGGGTAAGGTTCTTGTAAAACAGCAGAATGGAAACCAATGGCTATTAAAGGAGGTAAGGCATGTTCCAGATCTAAAGAAAAATCTGATTTCAACAGGGCAGTTAGGCGGTGAAGGTTGTATAACAACTTTCAAAGATAAAGCTTGGAAGGTCACCAAAGGAGCCCTGGTAATAGAAAAAGGCGAAAAGGTTGGTACATTGTATTTATGCAATGGTATTTCTAACTCTATTAATTCTTTAACTTCCAAAGGAGAAGATGCAGCATTTTGGCATCATAGGCTTGGTCACATGAGTGAAAAGGGGATGAAGATTCTTCACTCAAGGAATTTGTTGCCAGGTTTGAAGAATGTTGATTTGGACTTCTGTGAGAATTGCATTTATGGAAACCAGAAGAGAGTCAGATTTCTCAGAGTTGGGAAAGAAAAGAAGAATGAAAAATTAGAGCTTGTGCATACAGATGTATGGGGAACTGCTCAGGTATCATCTCTCGGTGGCTCTCGTTATTATGTTACTTTTATTGATGATGCAACTAGAAAAACTTGGATTTATTGTATTAAGAATAAATCTTATGTATTTGATACTTTCAAGAAATGGAAAGCTTTGATTGAGATTGAGACAGGAAAGAAATTGAAGTGTCTTAGATCAGACAATGGAGGTGAATATTGCAGCAAAGAGTTTGATAGGTACTGTTCAGAGCATGGAATTCACAGAGAGAAGACAGTTCCAAGAACACCACAAGAAAATGGTGTGTCAGAAAGGATGAACAGAACAATCATGGAGCGTGCAAGGCGCATGAGATTGCATGCAGGATTACCTTTACAGTTTTGGGCAGATGCTGTAGATACTGTTGTTTATCTAATAAATAGAGGGCCTTCAATTTCCTTGGATGGTGGTGTTCCAGAGGAAGCATGGACAGGTAAAAAGGTAAACTACTCTATTTTAAAGCCTTTTGGTTGTGAGGCCTTTGTCCATATTGATAAAGAAAATAGAACAAAGCTTGAGGCAAAGTCAAAGAAATGTACCTTTATTGGATATGGTGTTAATGATTTTGGTTATCGCTTATATGATTACGAAAATCACAAAATCATTAGGAGCAGAGATGTAATATTCAATGAAAAGGTCTTGTATAAGAATTAGTTGCAGGAAAAGAAACAGGAAAAGGAAAACAAGGAATACACAGTTCTTGATGAAATCACTGAAAAAGTAAAGGTGCCTGAAAATAATAATAATCAACAACCACAACAACAACAGGCACTCCAAACACCTGAAAGTGGTGTTAGAAGATCTACCAGGATAAGTAGATCCCCTGAACGATACTCTCCTTCATTATATTATTTATTGTTGACTGATTCTGGTGAACCCGAATGTTATGAAGAAGCAATGCAGGTTGAAAGCAGGAAGAAGTGGGAGGTAGCCATGAAAGAAGAGATGGATTCCTTAAGGCCTAACCAGACTTGGGATTTAGTTAGGTTTCTTGTAGGAAAAACTACATTGAAGAATAAATGCGTTTAGAGGCTGAAGGAAGAAGATGGAGGAAAACAGAGGTATAAATCTAGACTTGTGGTGAAGGGGTTTGCACAGAAGAAAGGTATTGATTTTGATGAAATATTTTCTCCTATTGTTAAAATGACTTCAGTCAGAACTATTTTAAGTCTTGTAGCAGTTGAAGATTTGCATCTTGAGCAGTTAGATGTAAAGACAGCCTTTCTCCATGGGGATTTGGAGGAAGAGATACATATGCAACAGCCACAAGGATATGAGGTGAAAGGGAAGGAGAAACTAGTGTGCAGGTTGAAGAAGAGCTTGTATGGCTTAAAACAGGCTCCAAGGCAATGGTATCTAAAATTTGACAAGTTTATGTCTCAACAAGGTTATACTAGATGTCACTCTGATCATTATGTTTATTTGAAAAAGCAAAATGATGGCAGCGATATTATATTGTTATTGTATGTAGATGACATGCTTGTTATAGGATATAACATGCAGGAAATAAATATGCTCAAAAGAAAATTGGAAAATTAATTTGCAATGAAGGATTTGGGAGGTGCAAAACAAATCCTTGGTATGAGAATAACTAGAGACAGGAAAATCGTAAATTAACATTGTCTCATAATGAGTACATACAAAAGGTGTTGAAAAGATTTAACATGCACAATGCAAAACCAGTTAGTACACCTTTTGCTATCCATTTCAAACTTAGCAAGGAAATGTGCCCAAAGACCCAAGAAGACATGGATTATATGTCTAAAGTTCCATATGCATCAGCAGTTGGAAGCTTAATGTATGAAATGGTCTACACAAGGCCTGATATTGCACATGCAGTGGGAGTTGTAAGCAGGTACATGAACAATCCAGGAAAGGAACATTGGATGGTAGTGAAATGGATTCTCAGATATTTGAAAGGTACCACAAATCAAGCATTATGCTTTGGTGGTTCAAACATCCTCTTACAAGGATATGTTGATGCAGATATGGCAGGTGACAGAGATAACAGGAGGAGCACTACAAAATATGTATTTACTGTTGGAGGAACAGCTGTCAGTTGGGTTTCAAAAATCCAAAGTGTTGTTGCACTTTCAACAACAGAAGCAGAGTATGTTGCTGCTACAGAGGCTAGTAAAGAAATGATTTGGTTACAAATATTTATGGGTGAATTGGGTAAGGAGCATGATATGGGCACGTTATACAGTGATAGCCAAAGTTCCATTCATCTTGCAAAGAACTCAGCATTTCATTCTAGGACTAAACACATACAACTCAAGTACCATTTCATACGATCAGTGTTGGAAGATGGAGAGTTGAAGCTGGAAAAGATACACACTAGCCAGAATCCTGCAGATATGCTAACAAAAGTTGTAACCTAGGAGAAACTGAGAATATGCTCAGTTTCAATTGGTCTTCAAGGATGACAATGAAGATGAGAAACAACCAGGTCCAAAGAGGAGTCATTGTCTAGAAAATGAAGCAGCGGTGGAGTTTCTACAATCATTCTCCAAGTGGGAGATTGTTGTGTGTGGAGCATGATTGTTCAGAGGTCTTTTGTTTCAGCCGGATATATACCCCAGGAAGTTTGTACACCCCTCCACGCGGGCGGGGGGGTGCGGCGGGGACTTGTCCCCCCCGCGGGGGTCCAGGGGGGCCGATCCCCCTTGGCTGGGGGGTCCGGGGGCCAGCGGTCCCCCGGCGGGGGCTCGGGGGCAGCGCCCCTGAAGCTAAAAACAAATGTAAAATTGCCTTGTAAAAGTATAGTAATTTCTAGTCAATCTAGGTCGTTCATTAGGCAGATGATCTGACGGTAGAACTTATGTTTAGTTTAGGGTTTTTTGCCCTAGAAGGCAACCCCTCTCTTTGTATGAGGGCATTGTATTGGAGGCTAAGATATATATGTGTATTCTGTGAGCGAGAAACTGAGAGGTGAGACTGTGAGAGAAAACAGAGGGTATTACAACGGATTTGCTGTAGGTTGTGTCTCTTCATTTTCCTGGATAATAGAAAGGAAGGACTGTCTGTTCGGTGTGGACGTAGCCCAAAATGGGTGAACCACGTATATCTATGTCTCTCTTGTTTTATGCGTTCTCTGTGTTTATATTTTTCTGCAATATTTTATGTGTTCCATTGCTCCGTAATATATAAATTTCTGACAACCCATTAAAGATGTTCCTGCGATTATCGAATCGACTGGCCTGGTGATTGTAGTTTCGATTGATATTCATATTTGAAGCAAACTGAGTATGATTTACCTAAGGTTTGTTGTGGTTTCTATTCATCCTTGAAGTAAATTGAGCCTAATTTACCTAGTGATCTGCTTTATGCCTTTGCTGACAGAGGATATTACAACGGATTTGCTGTAGGTTGTGTCTCTTCATTTTGCTGGATAATAGAAACGAAGGACTGGCTGTTCGATGTGGACGTAGCCCAAACTGGGTGAACCACGTATATCTGTGTCTCTCTTGTTTTATGCATTCTCTGTGTTTATATTTTTCTGCAATATTTTATGTGTTCCATTGCTCCGTAATATATAAATTTCTAACAGCCCATTAAAGATGTTCCTGCGATTATCGAATCTACTGGCCTGGTAATTGTAGTTTCAATTAATATTCATATTTGAAGCAAACTGAGTACGATTTACCTAAGGTTTGTTGTGGTTTCTATTCATCCTTGAAGTAAATTGAACCTGATTTACCTAGTGATCTGCTTTATGCCTTTTCTGACAATTATCAAACTGTTGACTGCTCTTTGTTGCATCAAGATAACTTTTAGTGGAGGTTGAAAGCTTCTGTGATTGAGATGCTTCTTCAATATATCCAAGACCTATCATTATCAGAGGAGAATGCTGCACTTTGATAATTTCATTTAAGGTTTTTGATCCTTTAGTAAATCTAAGATTGAGAGCTTTTATTTTCTCAAGATCCTTTCTTAGACCCACAATTTCACATTCTAGTTTTTCATTGTGTTTTTCTCTTTCAGCAAGTTGGTATGTCAAGGTATCTATAATCATATTATTTTCTTCTAAACAAATTTTGAGTTTAGAGATTTCTTCGTAAATTTCATCTTCATCTAAAGCATCCAAAAAATTATCATCTTCGTAAGCCATCAGAAGTCTATAGTCTTTACTATTTTCATCTTCATCACTATTTGATAAACTATCACTATCTTCATGAGTATAATAGCTCTTTTTACTTACACTTTGTTTTCTATTCCATTTTGGAGATTCATTCCCTTTATCATATTTATCTTTATGAGGACCTTTGGTAGCATAATGACTGACTCTACCACAGGAAAAACATTTGAAAGGTAGTTTACCTCTGAATCTTCCAGAACCCCGTTGAGGCTTCTTGACAAAGTTTACTTCCTCTTCTTCTGAAATATGTACTGATTCATTGAGTTCTTCTTTCCCTTTCGCTGAAGCTTTGAATGCAGCTTCTCTCATATATGATGGACCTCCTTTTCTCATCTCAAAGGCAGTTAAGATTCCATTAAGCTGTGTCATAGTAATAGTCTGTAGATCCTGCTTTTCTTCTATGGCAGATACTTTTGATTCAAATTTAGCAGATAAGGATCTTAAAAAAATTTCAACTAAGGTAACTTCCTTTATCTCTTCACCCAGATTCTTCATGCAATTAACAACCTCATCTATACGTAAGAAGTAACTAGATATACTTTCATCATTGTGCATCTTGAGAGTTTCATATTGAATTCTAAGAGATTGCAGTTTAGCATGTTTTACCTGAGAGTCTCCTTCGTAGCTTGGAACGATTTTGTCCCATATTTCTTTGGCTGATTTGAGCTGCATAACTTTGACAAACTATAATTGTGACAGACTTCCCAATAATGTATTGACAGCCTTGGCATTGTTTTCATATTACTTTTTACGTGCCGTATTTGTAGGAATTGCTGATGGAAATGTATATCCTCCTTCCACGATTTCCTAGACATCTGTTCCAAGAGATTGAAGATAGGTTGTGGTTCTTACCTTCCAATAAACAAAGTTTCTTCCATCAAAGATTGGCGGTCTGATGGATTCCTCGCTTTCTTGATTACTCATGATGATGGATCTTCCTTCAAGCAATCAAAATTATTCTGAAGGACCTGTTCTGATACCAATTGTTGGAAATAATACTGAGAAGGAGGGGGGTGAATTAGTATTATCAGATCAATAATTTAATTTTCAAAGCTGATTTGTATACGCTACTTTAGCTTAGGGAACTAGCGTGTATACACAACTGTACTTAATGTAACCAGCATACATGCAAATATCTTTTGATTTACCCAAATTGTCATGCATTGAACTTTAACCAGTATATCAGGAATTCATTATACAGTGCAGTGAAAACAGAATAAAGAATCACACATACGCAACACACATGAACACCACGATATAAGATGGAAACCCAATGTGGGTGAAAACCACCTGCTGCTATTGTCTCTGTCTTTCTTTAATAATAAGAAAACTATGTTTACAATTTTTGCACTGGTGCAGTCTTATACCAGTACGCAGGCTTCTACCTGCAAAAGGCTACAACCTTCTCTCATTCTCCAGCTTCTACTAGAAGGGAGCTACAACCCCCTAGATTTTTTACTAGCTGATATGTTTACTAGTACGTAGGTACCAGCCTATAGAAGGCTACAACCTTTTGTTTTCTTCCAGGGACCATGTTTCATAACTTTTCAGACTGGATCCATCAACAAAATCATTCAGTCATCAAATATCTCTGCATCAACCAATCTACTTTTGAACCAAACATAACCGAGTCGATCAATCACTTTCACAACCCATCAATTTGATCATTCAGAATGCTGTCACTAGAATATAATAACCAGAACCTAAGGCATAACCCAGAACACTACAACAACAAATAGAAGTAACTAAAACATAGTTTATAACATATAAGCTACTTCCATGTGTCGAACCTGCATGCATATGCGCTTTCCTCAAATTGAACCAATGTACAGATCTACAAATCAAATTTATGATGTATATGCTGCTTTGATATGCAGAACTAGTGTGTATACACTTATTTTCTAATGTGAACCTACGTATAGATCTGTAAATGATGATTTAAACATTACAACAATTCCAAACTTTATTTATACCTAGATCATCATATTTACAGATTACAACATGCACCAGTTATTTAGATACATGATCAAACCACATAAAGATAATTCACTTCAAGCCTTAAGATCCTGATACATCATTAGATATTATCCTTCGTCAAACGCTAAGGTTCATCCTTGGTTCAGATCAAGCACAACACCATAAGCCAATAACTTGCATACTAGATCTCACACTTCATCAAATATTCGATACTTTCACACCTTGGCCTAATGATCTTCTCCTCCTTTTATAGTTTTAGGCCTTTCTCAATGCCATGGACCAAAACCACTTAGGACCAATACCTTGGACCAAATACCCAGGGTCAATACCTCGGACCAGATACCTTGCACCAATACCATGGACCAAATACTTCAAACCAAAAATTTAGTTTTCCAAGGTATACGTGCTTTTACTTCTGTGAAAGTGCATGTGTACGTATAAGCGACTTGTATATAGTGAACCTACATTTATACGTAGCTTGGTCAATGGTGAACCTGCGTATACCTCTCTTTCTTCATTCTGTGAAAATTGATCTGTAATTCTTGGTTGTTTCCCTGCTATACTATGATCTTTCATCTGAGTGAGTTTCCTTCTGAACTGATTCCTTGAAGTTGCCCTGCATTTCATCACATCTGTAAACACTACTATCATGCATTCTGTCACATCTGATATCTCTTCTG
This sequence comes from Pinus tabuliformis, assembly GCA_031772625.1. Taxonomy (NCBI): domain Eukaryota; kingdom Viridiplantae; phylum Streptophyta; class Pinopsida; order Pinales; family Pinaceae; genus Pinus; species Pinus tabuliformis. Next base: position 1,366,731,329 of record CM062805.1, on the reverse strand, counting down.
TGGATTCATCTAGTTACCATATACAAGTGAGTTGTTCTACTACAAGTGGGTTGCCATCAAGTACAACACATACATCATAATGCCAACATGAAGAGATTGCATTCTTCAAGCGATGATACACTAATGGAAAATACATTATGTTCAGAGTGAGTCTTGGTGAAAAGACAACGCTTGCACTTTTAACTAGTATCGCCTACTCTCAATCAGTTTTTCTATATTTGGTTAATCCTTGTCAACTCACTCAAGTAGAGTAAGGTGAGGGGGAAAACCTTAACAAGTATGTTAGATGTATATATAACATACTTCTCTGAAGGGACAACCTCTTCTGCTCTCAATATGTCATTATCCCTCTTTTATCTCATGAAATAAATAAGTGCCTATGCACAGTTCTCTAAAAAATGAAAATGAAAAAATAAAGTAAGGTAAAAGAAGAGAAAGGCTTCCTATGAAAAGAGGTGAAGCAATCAACTCTATTAGGATACTGTTTAGGCTCGCTGGTAGTGAAGCGATGATTGTGCTCCTGAAGTGACTCCACTGGGGTACCGTCCAGGGCTGTTGGCAATAGAGCAACACCAAAGATGTAACTAATACTCTGACAATATATATTAATTTTTCATAAATATACCCCTCATCCCCAATTGAAACAACTTAGTTGACTTGGCTTGGTATGTGCGTTGACTGATCAAGAGAATGGGAAGGACTATATCTTTAACTCAAGCTAGTGAGGAAGCCATGACGATCAAAGAATCGAACAATACTTCTAGAGCAATTAGACTCACTTTACATGAGACAAGGTCCATACAGAGAGATGGAGTTCTACCAGTGTGTTGCCAATGTTGTAGCGACTACAACCACCCTTCAAAATTTTTCCTTCGTCTCATTTTGGATCCTCCCTCCTTAAATGTTAGGAGCTTGCCTTGCGCTGCTTAGGTACTTATGCTTTCATTAGAATTTATCTTTCGCTTTACATCTCGTGTCACTTAATTGCTTTGCTATCTAACCAGAAGCTAACCCCCTATGACTTAGTTGCATCTGGTTCTTGCATTGCCTTGGAAAACAACGTAGTCCTAGAGGACAACCAACCTTACTCTTAAGAATTGTGTAGAGAAGCCTAGTAGTGAGCCTTACTCTCAAGAATTGCATAGATTAGCCCATCAGTAAGATTTGGCTCAAAAAATACACAGACCTAGCTGACAAATTTTCTTGACCTGGGAAATTGCACAAAGCATGAAAGGCAGTCAGAGCCAATCAACCCTAGAATTTTGCAGAAGCATTCCCTCAGCTGTTATTCAATGCATGTGTGGGTAAGTTGCCTTGTTCTCCCTAGAATTGCACAATTTCTCCATGCATGCATGGCAACCTTTCCTGGAAAAGTAAAAAAGGAAAAAACATCCCTAGAAAATAGGGATCTGTTTTTAGCATTAAGAGTTACACTTGAGCTAATTTTAGAAATTTTTGCCACTTGTTTCATTTTCCTAGATTTTTGGCCTTTGCTTCATAAACCCTAAATCAATGAAATCTATTTAATGTATGCTATCGGCACTCATTTTCACATTCGATCTTGGATATCTAGCGTTCCCGAGGCATCTAGGAAACTTTAGCATGATCGACACAACTTTTCTGGGTAAGTTTTGCTTTTCAAGTCTTTTCCTACTTTTTCTATCACTTTTGTTTCCTTGGGTTGTGTGAGTGATATTTTGCATGTTTTATTGAATGACTGCTAGTGTTTTAGTTTGTAGTAACTTGTAGAAGTGTTGTTTCAAGTTTTGCATTTCTTTTCTTAAGTATTGCATGCATAACCATGTTTTTGCACTAACAATCGTCGTTGCGATGACTCTCCCCACCGTTTTCATTGTTCATCCATGTGACTAATTTCTGCACTTTCTTTGATTGCATGCATGACCATTCACTCAGATCTACACCATCCTTCACTCATGCATTAATATCTACTCATTTTCAAGTTTCCCTTGGGAAGATCTGGGCTACCTTGGCTCAAATATAGCTCCTCCTAGCATGCAATGCACATTTATGGAATTCAAGGGTCTGCCTTGGCTCTAGGAACTGTGCAAAGGCTACTAGTGTCTGGCTCTAGTTATTCACTATGCAGTTTCAAGAGATAGTCCCTAGTCTTTCCCACTGGGGTTGCGAAATGTGCAGTTGCAGGCAGCATCGAGCTAGTTCCAGTCCACAACAAGCCACACTAGACTACACTCTACGTAGTTCTAGTCATTAGTACCTCTCACTGGAAGTTGGGACTACACAATGGGCAAATATAGCTGATAGTCCCTCACCTCTGAGAGTCACAACTCCTCAATCTTGCCCAACAATTGCCCAGTTTTTTGTATGATCAATCCTTGAAGTGTTTTTCATTTTTAAGCTTACATTTTCTTTCCGTGAGTGTCTGCTCTATCTCAAGGTACATGAGTTATTGAGAATATTCTCAACAGTACATGTAGCATTGTTTCCAAGAGAGTTTGATCAAAGGATACTCTAGATAGAAACACTGGAGATGTAGTTGAATAGGTGCCAATGAACTTGCTGATATTCTGCAAACATGTAGTTATTCATAGAGAAGGACATGAAGATTACATGGTAAGAAATAAAGGACATATTTGTAGGTAGCTTCAAGGAATCTTTGGAAGATCGACAGGTCTCTGTCAACATTCACAAGTCAGGCTTGTACTCGGTTGCATGCAGGTACCTTGCCTTCTCATGCACTGATATCATTCTCTGGATTGTGTTATATACCAATCTCGTGATGATGACACTGAGCAGTAGTAGTGGAACACAACTTTCCACATTTAGCATGAAAAACTACCATTAGATGTGTCACTTTCTGCAACCAGTGAACTACATTGATGCACTGTTCTACTCTCCCAACAAAAATGTGAACACTAGAGACATGATGTAGCATTGGGTAAAAGAGTCATTGAGTTTTAGGGTGACACCCAACCAGGTCTACAAGATGAAGTCACTCAGGAAGGCTTGCCAACTCTTGGTTATCTTTGCATGCCACTTGTATGGTCAAGAGAGCATGGAGACATTCCGTAGAGTTGGGTGGTTATGTTGGAGCAGTTGGAAAATGAAGGAAGGTCATTCAACTAGTTTGACATGTTGGCTCTATAGTGTAAAGTGAATGTGTCTAATGCCTAGAGTCAACCTAAGGATGAGAAAGAAAGATTCTTTATGTCTGCGTACCTGCTTGATGAAATATGTGCCCAACAACAATTCACTCACATGGGTTGGACATGGACACCATCAGAGGATGTTGTGAATATCGATTGCAAGCTTCTCTTTCAGTGCAGCTACTGAGGAGTCTTGAAGAGGTTGTGTGACCACTTCATCACCCCGTTGTAATGGATGATATTCGAATAGGATCCACCTTGCATGTCCCAAGAAGAATCCAGGCATTGCTTAACATTTTAGATTGGTATGCCTCACTCAGTGGCACCTTCATTAGGATGTTTTGCATGGAGAATGCTCGTTATGAGCTACCGATGTTTGCCACGGACAAGCTAGTCATGCAAGAGCTTGCAAACCACATCTCCACAGGGTTATCAGCAGGACTACATAGGAGGAAGAAGGCACCATGACCTACTCTTCCTTTATGGATTTGGTTGTATGAGATCCATATCTTGAAGGATATGAATGCCGAGGCAGAGGAATTGAAAAATATTGTGTTCGACACAAATAGTTTCAATCTCAATGATCCCCAATGCATATGAAAGAACCAATGTGCGAAGGTGTATTACCCATGGATCCATGGGGCATGTCATTGACCAGAGGAAGATCCCTAGAGGTATTTCTACAACTCCTCTAGGCTTAATGAACCTATCAGCATGGCTGTAGAATGAAAAGCAGCACTACAGGTAGCAGCACAATAAGAAGCAACAACAACATCAACAACAGTGAGCAGCAAACAGACACAAGACAAAGGCAAAAGGATTATTTTCAAGAGCGCAGAGCTTGAGAAAAACTACAAGTTCAAAGAAGATACTCTTGTTGAGAAGGTAGCTTTGGAGATAGAGACGAACAAGCAACAACGTGAAAGGAGAGTGAAATGGAGGAGATGAGATAAGAAAAGGTTGGAAGATGCAGAGAGGAAGTTGTAGGAATCGGAAGAGAAGATGAAAGTAGAGAAAGATCTCAGGAGGAGAGAAAGGGAAGAAAAGTAGAAACAAGAACATGATGAAAGGCAAGGCACACTGACAAAGAAAATTGTGCCTATACAGGTTGAGACAGCAGAGTAGCCAAAAAATGAAGAAGAGGGTGAGCAAGTGTAGGTTTGAGAATTTTCTCAGTAGGTTGAGCAGATGGTTGAGGCAACTGACATGGAGACAGAACATGATCCATAGGACCAAGACACCGATCTCATGTCGAGAGTATCCAAGGTCACATTACAATCTTCACCACCTCTAGAATCACAACCGGTCCTGAGCAAGCAAGGAAAGGTTGTTCCCATTGATGATGATCCAGAGATGGATGTGTATAATCTATAATTCGTCAAGTCACAACATGGAATTTTACAGGCACATAGAAAGAAGCTACCAGATGATCACACATCACCCACACACATAGAATAAAGGGTGATTGCATCAGATGTTAGAAGACATCCAACTTCAATGGCTGAACCTTCTAAGGCTTATGAAAAAGCCACGAGTTCGACAGTCAAGTTCTTAATAGCAGAGAATGATCAGATGGTGAAGGACTTGCAAGAAGCCAGGCAAAGAACAGAGCAGTATACATGATCCATTATGGAAGAAGTGAAGAAAGAAATTCTTGTGGATATATCAAATTTGGTGACCACCATGCAGACATTGTATATAATATTTGTCACTGTGCATAAAGCAATTGTCCTTCTATACAATTTTCAGTAGCAATGTTTGAAGACAACCCAAACTCTCAAAGACATACACGTTGTCATTGCACATGTACTTAAATGGACATTGAGGTACAAGGGGGCCCCTCTTTATTTGCACAAGACGATGAAGATGCAGGCAGAGCTAGACAAAGCACATATTTAGATGTTGATCAAGAAATATGAGCAGTGCCCTCCGCTCATCACCAACATTGAGGCTTTTGATGCGCGGCTGTATAAGAGTTTAGATGTCATAGTGAGGACACACAAGATCGCTTCCATTAGAACCCTCACTCAAGCCATGAGGAAGAACCAAGTCATGATGGAGGTCAAAAAGTAAATAAAGTAGTTGATGCATGAAGCCACCAATAATGAATTGCAGTTGAGTGTAGAGAACATGGAGACGTACATCGATGGTCTAGTAACACTCAGGACAGTGTTGCACATGTTTCAAGATAAGATGGAAAGAGGTTTTAGAACCATATTCCTGAAAGCCATGGAGGTGAGAGTCCGCTTCAATAAATACATCACCAAATAGTATGAGGACACGATAGCGTAGTACCAAGCTTGGTATCATTTCATCACCAAAGACCACCACGAGGAGGTTACTGAGTTTTTATTTCCCTAAGACCTTGAGTGATGTTTTTTTTCTTGTTAGGCTGACTCAAGCCTATTTTGTCCCACATGGCTATATGTGGACATTATATTATTGTAAATATGTTGTAAGTTAAATTCCAAGTTTCACTAGTGGTATGTGAACAGTCACTATGTAATGTGAAGAGTCATGAGGGTCGTCCACGAGTCAAAGGGGAATGTCAAGGGTCACCCCACCCTTTTCTATATATAGAACCTCATAACTCATAGTAGAGGATTTTGGCCAGGAATTGCTTAGAAAATGCCTGGAGAGTATTGTGATGAGCCTTGGATTCTCTACAGCGTAGAGTGATTACATCTCTTTGGAGGAGTAGGTGGTGTTGATTATAAGCCTCCACTATTGGGGCTAGTGGTTGTCAATGGTGTATGTATGGATTGAACTTTCACTCAATAATATAACTGAGCCAACACATTTTCATGCACATGTTGTTATTGTAGTTTGACTATTCTAGTTACTTTAGTAGTGTATGTTATTTAACTTATGCATTTGTGTATGAACTATTTTGTATGCAATTGTATGAATCTTGTTGAATATGTCTTGTTGTATTAACTTGTCACTATGGAAAATGGACTATTCTGCTTCCAGCCTGTGATGTCACTCTTCTCGTGTGTTCCTTTCAGGCTGTGTACTATTATATGTTTCTAAGGGACACACTTCCTTTTCCCCTCTATGTGTTAGAACCCCCATGCATCTCAGTTGACTCGCTGCAAGGTCACACACTTTCTTCCAACAAAGTTATCATACTTACCTTTGCGTGCTACCACAGTCAAGGCTCTATTGTACTATTCACAACTGGGACTCCTACTCCAAATGGTCTGACATCTAGTTGGGACTTCTTACTGGGGAGATCCCCTAACATGTTGGTGGGTCCATCATCGTCTACACAGTCCAATGTCAACAACTTCCTTCTAAATCATGTATTTACTGTCCCACCTCTTGATAATCTTATTGAGAAATATGAGTTCCCTAGAGTGAAGCGCATTTATATATTCATCTAAAAGTTCAATTGATGGTCTTACACCAACGATTTGGTAGATGCCAATTAAAACCTAGATTTGAACCCAAAGGACCATTTGAGAAGTTGAAAAAACCACCCTTTTATCTTGTGAAAACTTTTCCATATGAGGGATCCATTTTTAATTCCCATACTACCTCTTCTGAACCAATCTTCGAAAGCCAACTTCCTCAGGTAGTAATATTTAATGACATCCTGGCAAATCCTACTACTAAATTGTGCTCTCCAAAGAGATTTAATAAGGAGTTCCCATCCAAAACCCTTCATATTCAATAATACCCAACCTCTAAATTCCTTTGGTCTAGAAATTGTTTCCCATCATACTAAGTGGTATTTATTTCTCCCTCTAGTACTAGACCATAGGAAGCATGCAGCAATGGATCAAATATTATTTATAATAGTCATCGAAAGGAAAAATAAATGAGATTAATACACTGATAATTATTGTAGGAACGATTAGATCAGTGTATATCTTCCTCCCAAAGTGAGCCACCTGTGAGTCCATCTGTCTATCCTATTTTAAAAATTGTCCAAGAGCCATGACCAATCTCTGATCTTGTAATTGTTCCTTTTTAGATGATATCCCAAATAATTCAGAATGTCCTCCATCTTATTTATCACAAACCAAAATAAATTATAAATGTATTCTATCTCCCAATCCTCCCCATTTTAATACAAAAGAAATGATTTGCTACCATTAGAAATTTGACCCGAAGCATCCCCAAACCTATTTATAATAGAATGAAATGTATTCCATTGGGCTCTTAAAACATGCCCAAAGGTGAGTGCATCATTTACAAAGAATAGATGAGAAACATCCTCATTGTTTGCCATATTAATACCTCTGAATGAGCTGAGACTTCTAGACTTCATGAAATTTAGGCTTATGCCATTCATGACAATAATGAAGAGTAGAGGTGAAAGAGAGCAACCTTATCTTAATCCTCAACTAGCTTGGAATAAATTCGATGGAAAGACATATATTAAGACAAAAAGATTGTCAAGGAGATGGAGACCATGATCCAATCTACTATGCGAATGAAAAAACCCACCTTAGTAATAATGAGGCGAAGAAAAGTCCATTCAACATAATCATAAGTGTTTTGTAGATCTAATTTCAATATCATCACTTCCATCCTTTTGGTGTGAATGGAATGTAAAAAATTCCAAGGAGTGGCAATGGCATCATGAATCAACCTATTTGACAAGAAAAAAAATGTCCATGGGTGATATCTTCCAAGAGTTTAGCCTTGATGCACCTGACAATCACTTCAGAGATCAATTTATAGGAGATGTTACATAGTGAGATGGGTCTGAAGTCTAGAAAGGAAGAGGGATGGTAGGATTTAGAGATAAAAGAAATAAATGCAAAGTACATGGAACCATCGATATGGCTAGATATGCGAGATTCCTTCACATGTACAAAATATTTTGGCTCATCAAGTCAAAGAAATGAATAAACAACTCCACAATAATTGTCTAGTTCTAGGCATTTATCCTTCGAGAAGGATTTCAAGACCATTTGAATTTCCTCCAAAGAAACCGAGAAATATATGGCTTAATTATTAGCTTTTGTGAACATGATGGGGTACTCCTAAATCCCCACAACAATTCTTCTATTTTAACAACATTTTGGGCAGAGAGAAAATTCTCAAAATATTTTACCACCTCCTTATAAATCTTAGCTGTGGATAATACAGTCTCTCCACATTCAAACTTAAGGTCCCAAATCACATTCAAATTCCTCTCATGGTTCGCATATTGATGAAAGAAGTGTGTGTTTTGGTCACCTTCCTTTAACCAAATAGCCTTGCTCTTAAGGTGCCATGTTGTCTCCTGTATCTTTAAAATATTTCGCTTCTTTTCATCTAGTAATTTAAGTAGTATTAAGTCTGATGAAGTGCAGATGGTATTTTCAAGAGCCATGCCTAGTCTTTCAATTTCCTCATTAATCTCTTGTAATTCCCTTTTCAGATGATAGTTTTCATAGTGTTCCCAAATCTGAACCTGACTCTTCAAGGTTTGTAGTTTCTTAGAAATCAAAGAAATTGTTGTAATTTCAGGCTCTCATTGAAGAAAACTCCAAATAGAATTAACCAGATAATTAAAATCTGCATCCTCCAACCAAGAATGATTGAAATTAAATGGGACCCCCTGACGAATCTCCTCATGTTTCAATTGTAGAAGAATTAGTATGCAGTATGATATTTAATACCTAACCACCCAGGAACAAATATGTCCCAGGGCTTCCATAATATTTTCATGAACAAGGTAGTGGTCCAGTATTTTACCAATGTTTTCTTCTCTCGGCCTGTCATTGTTCCATGTAGGAAAAAGGCGAGTAGGAAATATATCCACCAAATGATTGTTAACAAAAATTTCAACAAGTCACCTAGCCAAGGGGTCCATTTTGCATTGACCCCCCCATCTAGTCCTAGGCATTTATTCTTCGAGAAGGATTTCAAGACCATTTGAATTTCCTCCAAAGAAACTAAGAAATATATGGCTTAATTATTAGCTTCTGTGAACATGATGGGGTACTCCTAAATCCCCACAACAATTCTTCTATTTTAAAAACATTCTGGGAAGAGAGAAAATTCTCAAAATATTTTACCACCTCCTTCTAAATCTTAGCTGTGGATTATACAGTCTCTCCACATTCAAACTTAAGGTCCCAAATCACATTCAAATTCCTCTCATGGTTTGCATATTGATGAAAGAAGTGAGTGTTTTGGTCACCTTCCTTTAACCAATTAGCCCTGCTCTTAAGGTTCCATGTTCTCTCCTGTATCTTTAAAATATTTCGCTTCTTTTCCTCTAGTTATTTAAGTAGTATTAAGTCTGATGGAGTGCGGCTAGTATTTTCAAGAGCCATGCCTAGTCTTTCAATTTCCTCAATAATATCTTGTAATTCCCTTTTCAGATGATAGTTTTCATAGTGTTCCCAAATCCGAACCTGACTCTTCAAGGTTTGTAGTTTCTTAGAAATCAAAGAAATTGTTGTAATTTTAGGCTCTCATTGAAGAAAACTCTAGATATAATTAACCAGATAATTAAAATCTGCATCCTCCAACCAAGCATGATTTAAATTAAATGGGATCCCCTGACAAATCTCCTCCTGTTTCCATTGTAGAAGAATTAGTATGCAGTATGATATTTAATACCTAACCACCTAGGAAAAAATATGTCCCAGGGCTTCCATAATATTTTCATGAGCAAGGTAGTGGTCCAGTATTTTACCAATGTTTTCTTCTCTCGACCTGTCATTGTTCCATGTAGGAAAAAGGCGAGTAGGAAATATATCCACCAAATGATTGTTAACAACAATTTCAGCAAGTCACCTAGACAAGGGGTCCATTTTGCATCAATCCCCACCCCCCAATACTCTTCCTTTGATAAAGTTGTGTTTAAGTCACCTGTGATTATAAGGGAGGAAATTCTTAATAGCCCATAGGCATCCAAACGATCCCAAAATAATAGCCTATATCTACAAGGGGAATATAAATTAAGAAGATGAATACAGGGAGAGTACCCACGTAAGTGCCCAGACAAAAATATTCCTGCAAAAAATTTATAGGTTGTCCAGCCCATCTAGGATCCCATAGTGCGACAAGTTTGCCCAATAGGCCAGAAGAGTCAAACAAAACAATTGTGTGGGGGAAAGGGGACACAAACAATCCCACTTTTAATAACATATTATTTTCTAGTTTGAATGAGGAAGTTTATTATAAATAATTTAGGTAGTTAAGTTAATTAATTAATTTGAAAGTGCTTATTTCACTTCAAGAGGAGTGTGTGTTTGATGAAAGTTCACACAAAATGGGTTGCAACTCTTACTAGACTTAGGGGATTGCATATGGGTCACTTCATAAATCATGACACAAAACTGGCACAAGGATAAATGTCATTTGAATATTGCAGGTGGCATATCGAGATACATGAGGATCAATAGGAGAATTCTATTAGATTGGTAGAGTTGAACAGAAAAATTGATAATATTGATGGAAAAGTGACCATTCTAGCTAGCAGATCAACAAACATCTCCTTCTCCTAGGATAAGGGTAGTGACCAGCCAGATGGATGTTGGAGATTCTGCCAATAGTTATTATGACTCACTAGTTTTTTTTATTGTAGCACTAGTAGTATTTTTTGTCTTCTGATATAAATGTATGTCAAAGTAGGGAACAGCCAACATGTTTTTATAAGTTTCTATATACAAGATTCTTTAAGTAGATAAGGTATTAGAAATTTTATTGGTCTAATTCCCTTTGAGTAGACTAGTAAGAGAAAATTTTTGATCTATGTTATCCTTATTTAAATTAATACAAAATATTAAACTTAAAAAAATTACATGTATTTAAAAATTAAAAATTACAAATGTTATAAAATGAAATTCTTAAATTAATCTATTCTTATTTTATTATTATTAATATTCAATATGATATTCAATAATAATAATTAATAATAATAATAATAATAGAGAGTAACATTCCGTTTGAAAGAAACAACTTAAATTTATCGAGTGCAAGTGATTCGAAATGAAATGAGATATAAAATGTATAATTATAAATATTATTTTAATGAGATTTTATTTACATAGCTATCAGAGTATGAGAGTGTATTTAAGTGAATCTTATGTTGAGATTTTATGTATGGTTGTATGTAATATATTTTTCAAATCTAAATAGGATAGAGGTTAAATAAAATAATTATATAACATAGTATAAGTATATTGTATTAAAATATGATGTGTAAAAATCAAATGTGATGTGGATAGGTGGGGTTATCCTGGTTGTCGATAACTCAGGATACTCCACACAAACATGCACAACTTTTCTTATAAACTCAATCTAGAAATTTAGAAATTAATTCTAAGTATGCAGTCACAATAGAGAATGGGAGTTTCCTTCACAAACGATATGACAAATTTCTCTCATGCCTTCAAATCCTTTTTCTCACCTCATCCATCCCACAAGGGATTCCATCCAAGGAAATATTCAATGGGTAGGTCAATCAAGCTTCAAAATCCCAAACTAGTAATCTTGGAAAACATTGGTTGTAGGCACTGCAAAAATATCCAAAGCATAGTAAAAAATTTGTAGGTGTTTCAAAATATTTTCATACGCTTCCATAAAAGTGTCTTTCTGACTTCTGAGGAGATGAAACAATGTGGGGTATTGGTTCCTAATAACTTCTACATGGTCTTAACTTGTCTCTCAACATTCCACATGACTTCACATGCCTTTCTTTGCCTGGATTACACTCTCACTCAAACTAACCAGAAGAAAACAAATAAGAAATGTTATTGACTGCATTCAAAACAGGGTTCTCTAGTTTTCTTTTGTAAAAACACATTGATTACCAACATAAACACACAACCACTATTCACACAATTCTTCTATGAAATTTACTATAAGAATCCCACAAAGGAAATGGGAAACCTCACCATACACTTCACCAATCGAACTAGTCAAAGAGGTATTAACACAAGTACTCTATTTTTCTCTAACAACACTCAACTTACACACAGTCACACAACAACCACTCTATCATGGTTTTGGAAACAACTACAATGAAATCCCAAGGCGCTTGACTAAAAAGAAAGCAATAGTTAAGTCATCAAATCTTAACATCAATCAATTCATCAGATTGCAGGGTCTCAAAGACTGTATATCAACAACACAATGCATTTACAACACCTATTTGACAGTGTGATATACTAACAGTGAAAAACACACATGAATATTCATGCCAACATCGTATCTTATAAATACATCAGTCATAATTGCATAACAATATGAATTTACAACTTCATACGCACAAGAAAATATATTCAGCCCCAACTACACTTGAACAATGAATCAATCTTGTCCCTAAGGCGTATAACTATCACATTTCACAACATACTCAAATTCTTAGTAAGTGTAGACAAACATCCTCGTTAATAATAGGGAGACAGAGGAAAATACAAACACAAACTCGACACACAAACACATTTTCTCATTAATCAAATTCAAGATACATTAAACAGGCCATATCTACAATGTGGGCATGTGTAGCCCAGGCCTCTCATCCTTTGCCTCTTCTCCTAGTGTTGGAGCTTCTCCTCTCTTCTTCTACTACCCCTATTCTATTTTACACACACAATTCTTCTCAAACACTCATTTCTTTATAAATAAATATAACATGGGTAACCAAGGGTCACAAGTGATGGTTTGTTTCCCCTTCTCACAAAATAAGGGAAACTAAAAATTACATTTACATTATGAAATATTTCATACAAATTATTCTAAAAACAAAACTCAAATCCTAATCCAAATATCTACAAAACATTTAAAATCTCTCCCAACATTACCATGTGACCATCCCATCACATTAGAAATATTTGGTCCAGTCTTCATTAAACTTTGTGCTCCATTTATGTACCTACATTAGACTCCCAAGGTACATAAATGTATGACCTTATATTTATATGCATATGGTCTTCTCGTGAGTTATAACATGCATTTGAAGTAAAATGCCTCCACCTTGCTACATGATACATCACCAAACTTTCTCCTGAGTTTGGGATTTTGGCATCTTCTTGGTTCTCTTCTCTGGAACCTTGTGAACACTCCTTGCTGTAGTTTGCTGGAAATATCCTAAATTTTCTCTACTATCACCTTCACATTGAAACAGATCTCTTACTAGATCCTTAATCAACGTGTACCTTCTTCTACCACTTCTGCTACGAACTCTAAACTTTTACTTGTTTCTGAATTTTGCTAGATTTCTAGTACATCATAGGTTGTCTCTTCATCCAACCAACTATACCTTCCTGCTTCCTTTTGTCAATTTCATCATCTAACTCAATCTTTGGCTGAAATTTATTGTTTTTAGGTTTCTTATCAAATCTTCATCTGCTTCATCACATGTGTTCATCACCCCTAGTTTGTTCTTCCATGGATGCAACTCAACTCCTTTGAAATTTCCTCCAACCAAACATTTAATCTCTATCTCAGCCTCACTTATAAAAAATTTCATTTTTCTTTTAATTTATTCCGAAGAATTCATCTGTATCCTTGGTCTTCCTCATCTTTCTGTGACAGTCCTCTCATGATCTGTAGTTGTAATTTGATTTCAGCTACTTCTCAATTAAGTTTGGGTTCACTTGATCTACTATGGCTTCTCTTTGAACCTTTAATATGACTTTCAATAGTAAAAAATATCCTTCTTCTATGCTCTTCTCCCTACTCACTATAAATTGAACATAAGACACTGGAACAAGTTGAATCCATCAAATTATTTGTAAACACTGTACTAAGCTCTTCCAAGCCTAGTCTTCTCCCGATATTTACGCTGAATCCTTCCTCTAGAATCTTCATCTAAGAACTCTCTTCTCTTTTTTCTTCTGCATGCAATTTACTTACCTTCTTCATCAGAGAACTTTGTTTTAATTCTCGCTTTCTACTACAAAGTTCCTTGCCATTATCCTCAACTAGAAATATTCATCATTGCTAGTTGTAATAAAAAATCAATCCACAATTAGCTGGAAAACAAAAATACCTTTACCTCCTTGTTCAAGATTCACTTGACCACATAAATACTATTGCAAAAATATTCTTACTACTTTTATCCCTTTGTTGTTGTGGACCTTCCTGTTTAGCACCATTCTTCCTACACATAAATCTAGTCATCTTGACTCTCTTGTAGCAACTATTTCACATGATTGAGTCTATCCTCAACCCAACCATCTCCTCCCCAAATCCTTCATCACTCCTTCCTTCGAGTCCAACTTCTTTTGTACTTTTCTTCTTCCACATATGACTTTCCTCTCAACCCATGCTATGACTAATAACAATCATCTTCATCTATTCCTCTTTCTGAATTCTCCTTGTCTACTAGTGAGTTGCAACAATCCCTTGTTGTAACAAGTTTGTGACTTGTCACCCATACCAAGTCATCCTCTTTGTATCTTCTCTTCTCTAGGTTCTTTGCAGTAGAACTTCTTCTTGAGAACTGTTGCATCTTCAACCTCTCACTCTTCCTAGTTTTTCTATTGAGTTTTGTCACCATTTATTCATCCAAGTGATTTTCTTGCTCCTCCTCTAACATAACTTACTTGCTATGGTCACTTCTACCAATTCAGTCCTACAAACAAAATTATTTTAATGACCCAAATTAGCATAAACATCATATTCAATATTTATAAGATCTATCACAATTTCTCATATTCCACAATCTTTCTGGGATCTACTCGCTGAACCAATTCCTCTCCAACCAAGAGCATATCAACTCTTCACTTCCTTGCAATCAACTCACTTACACATGTGAGGTTATTTTTCTTTTCAACCTCTTTTCACTTTGAAGCTGTCTTCAGACCTGGATATTTCCATTTGTACACAAATCTTCCTTGACCTCTATGCCATATCCATCACATGGATATTTTTCCAACCTCTTCATTTTTCTTCTAGAGCTATTTCCACTTTCCACATAAAAATGGTTAAAAGTCCATTTCCTTTTGAAAAACCACTTTGTTCTATTATGTCCAAGTCTTCTCCTAATAAATTGCATAACCTTACCTCAAAATGCATCAAAGTATCCTCTCACCTATCAATTTAAAAAAAATTTCAAAGAATTTTTTTCTCACAATTCCATTCAAATAGTTTCACAAAAACCCATTCAAAAGGCCTTCATACACAATCAACATCTAAACTTTAATTCCAACCACTAAAGAGTGTACATGCTCATCACCAAAGAGTGAACATGTCATTTTAATGTTATGATGTTATCCAAAGAAAGAAATTGAGCTCTGATACCACTTGATGTGGACAGGTCAGGTTACCCTGACAGCCCATAATCCAGGATACTCCACACAAACACCGACAACTATGTTTTTAAACTCAATCTGGAAATTCAGAAATTAATTCTAAGTATGAAGTCACAATAGAGAATGGAGATTTACTTCACAAATGTTATGAGAGATCTCTCTCATGCCTTCCAATCCTTTTTCTCACCTCATCCAAATCACAAGGGTTTCCATCGAACAAAATATATAATGGTTAGGCCAATCCGGATTCAAAATCCCAAACTAACGGTCCTGGAAAATGTTGGTTGTACGCGTTGCGAAATATTTTTGCAGTGCTATAAAAGTTGTGTATGCGCTGCAAAATATTTTCATAGCGCTTCTAGAAAAGTGTATTTCCAACTTTCGGGGAGGTGAAATGACTCGAGTTGGTTCCTAATCACTCCTAAATGGTCTTAACCTATCTCCCAACATTCCACACAAATTCACACACCTTCTTTGCCAATATTACACTCTCACTCAAACTAAATAGACATAAAAAATATGAAATGGTCTTGACTGCATTCAAAATAGGGTTCTCTGGTTTTATGTTGTAACAACACATTGATTACCAACAAAAACACACAACCTATTGGAGGAGTCATTCAACTTGATGGACTATTCAGATAGAAAAAGGGCTAGTTGTCCCTGCCGACTAGCCCCAGTCAAGTCAGTAGTTTGCATTGTAATGTAAGATTAACTAATGGCAATTTACGCAACATAATCAATTGAATAGTTAGACCTGTGTAACTGTTCTGCTAGTTTATAGATATGTCTTTGTATAGCAATGTACTGACTATCTTTGATACACAATAAGAATATATTTGTGTTCGACTTGGATATCTCTCCATTACTGTGTTCTCATATCTTTATATTCTTACTGTATAATTTCTTGAAGTCTGTCTATTGGTAACTGCTAGTTCTAGTCTTTGCAGCCTATCACCAGGGATCAACATGAGCTCTTACTAGGTTTCATTTCGTTAGATGTTTTGCACATGATATTCAACAAAAAACATGTCACAAGTGTTTCCATTAGAAGAAGCTCGGGAAAATATTTCCAATGGTATATCACACTCCCGTAACCAGCTTCAGGATTAGAAGATATGATCAAAATGAATGATTGATTCTTGGTTATGCATGTTTTGAGGTCAGTTGCTGCACACAGGGACAAGTTTACTATAAAATTAGTTTGGATAGGAATTTTACAAAAGTAAAAGAGGCTTTTGTCTATCACATACCAAATAACAAAAAACTCCTTCAGTTTATGCACAGGTGCTACTATGTGGGAGATATGCAATGATATTTGGAGCCTCCATTAAAACAAAGCAAATTTTTCATTTATTTTACTTTTTTAGCCATTTTAGTTCGGTGCCATTTTACAAAATATGGAAAGTAATTTTGAAAAACCCAAGGAGGTTTCTGTTAATCATGAGCCATACAACAAAAACCTCTTTTAGTTTATTCATAGGTATCGTGAATTTGGATATGTGACTAGATCTTTATAGCTCATTTTCACAAATTTAAATTTTTAATGATTTTTTGTTTTAGAGATGATTTTGTGGCACAAATTCTGAGAAACTGGAAACAAATTTCCAAAATTTGAGAGAGGTTTTTCTCCAACATGACCCTATCTACAAAAATGTCTTTCATTTTTGTAATAGTTTCAATGGTTTAGGCGATACGAGTTCATCTTCAACACCTATTTTCAGAAATTCGGTCCAAGTTTAATGTAACTGATTCTATTTTGAAGAAGATGGTTGAGCTCAATTCCATTAATATAGGGACGAGAAAATGTATATATTTTATGAATTTCATAGTTTAGAGGTTTTATTTTGGCAGCAAAGAAGCATTTGGATTGTGTAAAGTTTTATTGAATATCATAATAAAGCCGTTTTTTCCCTTTAGGCCTGGGATTCATCACGGTGCTTAAATGTTCAGTATGTTTTTTTCCTGTAATTCATTTACAAATTATGTTTTTCTCCTTTGTTTCAGCATTATCTAAGTGATAGGTTAGGAATTCATCCATAATGATGCTCCTTTCATGATAATTTTTCTGTTAGTTGTAATGGTAGTTTTAGCAGAATTCATCCATTGTTAGATGCTTTGTTGAGCAACCTCGTTATTCTCTTTCATCTAAAGTTGCTGCTGCAAATCCATCCTTTGTTTAATTCCTGTAGGGTAGTGGGCTTCTCCCTTATACTTCTCACATTTACAATCTTCACGTGGCTAAACATGGCACTTAATTTGCCCCAGGTTTGCCAGCAGAAACTGACATTGATGCCATAATCCAAATCATCCTTTCTCTTGTTGTTTCGACCCTAAAACTAAAAATCAAACTAGAAACCTTGAGCTACTATACCTAGCCTAAAATCCATATTTGATTCAGTCATCTCAAGCCCTAATTGCCAATATCCTAATTGAGATTGACAAGGAGAGAGCCCTCTCACGACCTGGTAGGGCTAGCTACCAGGTTAAGCGTGGTTTACTATTACCCTAGACCTGCATTCTTTTAGCCTGAGGTAGATTTAGGCTCTAACATAGTGGCGACCATACTGGGGAAGAGGTGACAGATCTTCTCTAGGAAAGATCATTCAAGTTACAAATCTGATTATTGATGGTGGACAACAATCAAACACATATGAAGGTTGAAATCATCTACCTCATCACTCCAATGTTCAAGATCCTAAGCTTTGACTTCACTACCAAAGAATCCAGTTTTCAGAACATTGATGGTAATCACCGATGATAGGGTATGTGTCAAATCCGTTATCTAGTGAAATGTTATTGATTTTAAGGGATGAGTTAGCAAAATTTCAGATTGATCAGAGTTTTTTAACATCATTGCTTCTTAGCTTGAAATCTAGCTGACTCACACCTGAGAATAAATATTGTTTTCTTGGCTTAGTTGTTGAAATATTGGAAAATGAAATTGAACTTTTGGATGTTCAAATTAAGTCACTTGAATTCCAAGACCCTAAAAAGTTCTTGGAAACTCTCCCTCCTTCAAAACAAGAAACAATAGAGCTGCCCGTGGATGCTTGCATTGACAGTTTGCAGTTGGAGGTCTGTGTTGAGGAGTGATGGCAGCAAACAGAGTCTAGTTTCTTTGATCCTGTTGTCACATATATGGAGTATTTTTCAGTTTGAATGATAAGTTAGATTGTCTTTCACACAGCCAAATTCAGTTTGTGCATGGATGGTTGTCAACATTTCCAATTGTGTCTTGGTTCGAGCACTTCCAAGTAGCATCCTTATCACAATTACTTGATTGGTTGATCCGGCATTATAGCATTACTTGATCTATCAATTTTGCAGCAAAGTAGGTTAGATTTGTACATAAATAAGCTGCCTGAGGCAACATTTTAGTTTTCGGTATTTATTTATGTACAGGTTGCAGTAGTGTGTGTATGTTTTATGGATTGGTATAAGTTGTTTTGGGTTTGCAGCTGTTTGACCATATTACCCAATGGATGAAGCACTTGGTCTATGGTGTTCTTGACACCTCCAAGGAGCTGCCATCCCCAATAAGGCCGATGTTAGTTCCAGTCTTCGCAACCTATCACTAGGGATCAACATGAGCTCTTACTAGGTTTGGTTTGGTTAGATGTTTTGCACATGATATTCAACACAAAACATGTCACAAGTATTTCCATCAGAAGAAGCTCGAAAAAATATTTCCAACGGTATATCACACTCCCATAACCAGCTCCCGGATTAGAAGATATGATCAAAATGAATGATTGATTCTTGGTTATGCATGTTTTGAGGCCAGTTGCTACACACAGGGACAAGTTTACTATGAAATCAGTTTGGATAGGAATTTTACAAAAGTGAAAGATTATTTTTTCTATCACATACCAAATAACAAAAACCTCCTTCAGTTTATGCACAGGTGCTACTATGTGGGAGATATGCAGTGATATTTGGAGCCTGCATTAAAACAAAGAAAAATTTTCATTTATTTTACTGTTTTAGTCATTTTAGTGTGGTTCCATTTTACAACAGATGGAAAGTAATTTTGAAAACACCAAGGAGGGTTTTGTTAATAGTGAGTCATATAACAAAAACCTCTTTCAGTTTATTCAAAAGGGTTGTGAATTTGGATATGTGACTAGATCTTTACAGCTCATTTTCACAGATTTAAATTTTTAATAATTTTCTGTTTTAGAGATGATTTTGTGGCACAGATTCCGAGCAACTGGAAACAAATTTCCAAAATTTGAGAGAGTTTTTTCTCCAACATGAGCATATCTACAAAAACCTCTTTTAGTTTTGTAATAGGTGCTATGGTTTAGGAGATACGAGTTCATCTTCAACACCTATTTTCATAAATTCGATCCAAGTTTAATGTAACTGATTCTATTTTGAAGAAGATGGTTGAGCTCAATTCCCTTAATACAAGGATGAGAAAATGTATATATTTTATGAATTTCATAGTGTAGAGGTTTGATTTTGGCAAAAAAGAAGCATTTGGACTGTGTAAAGTTTTATTGAATATCATAATAAAGTAGTTTTTGCCCTTTAGGCATGGGATTCATCACAGTGCTTAAATGTTCAGTATGTTTTTTCTCCTGTAATTCATTTACACATTATGTTTTTCTCATTTGTTTCAGCATTATCTAAGTGATATGTTGGGAATTTATCCATAATGATGCTCCTTTCATGATAATTTCGTTGTTAGTTGTAATGGTAGTTTTAGCAGAATTCATTCGTTGTTAGATGCTCTGTTGAGCAACTTCGTTATTCTCTTTCATCTAAAGTTTCTGCTGCAGATCTATCCTTTGTTTGATTCTTGCAGGGAAATGGGCTTTCTCCCTTATACTTCTCACATTTTCAATCTTTACTTGGTTGAACATGGCACTTAATTTGCCCGGGTTTGCCGACAGAAACTGACATTGATGCCATAATCCAAATCATCCTTTCTCTTGCTGTTTCGACCCAAAAACTAAAAATCAAACCAAAAACCCTGAGCTACTATATCTAGCCTAAAATCCATATTTGATTCAGTCATCTCAAGCCCTAATTGCCAATATCCTAATTGAGATTAACAAGGAAAGAGCCCTCTCCCAACCTGGTAGGGCTAGCTACTAGGTTAAGCGTGGTTTGATGTTACCCTACACCTACCTTCTTTTAGCCTGAGGTAGATCCATGCCCTAACAGTAATGATGTTCTTTATTTGCTATATTACAAAATTTGTTCCATTACAAGTAGTCAGATCTCAAGTCATATATGGTGCAAGCATAAATGATAACCTTAGACGAGATACAATTATGGTGGGAAGCAAAGATTAATAATTATTTCAAGAACTATGCATAAAGAAATCATTTCTCTATTATAGAAGAAAGAAGTAATTTCTTTACAGAATCACATGAGTGCTTTATAGAAGGTGCTCCAGTAGAAATCAAAACATTTCTCGACAACATTGACCATGAAAACCATGAAAATGCAACAGATGCACGAATATTGTTGAAATTATAAAATGGTGCTGAAACGAACCTACATGAGTGTCTTGAGTCAATTCTAGAAGACTACTGCAAAGAACAAGCCATAGGAGACTAGAATTCTATCAAACATATAAAAACTAGATTTTACAATGATTTACACAACAATTTTTTCTGCACAATTCCAACCCTATTACACAAGTTTATTCTTAACAAAGGTGTGGGATATATCTTTGAGTAATGACCACCATTAGGGTTGTCGGCCAATATTGACTAGAGGAAGGAACAAGAAAATTGGTGGAAATTTCTTGATAATCGCTGCAAATATACGAAAGAAGCGTAGGATTACTTTTTAAGCAAATAAGTATGGCTAATAGGTACTCCCTTGCAAACTAACACTAGTCAGGTCGGCATGGGGGGGGTAACAAATTGTGAGAAGTAAATAAAGATAATGAAAACAAAATATGAAGTGGAGAAATACGTATAATTGATAAATATGGAAGGAAGGAAGTAGTCTGCTAGGAAACAACAATAATAAAATAATAGAGCAAGTAGTGAATGACAATACCAACAATTGACTTACATACAAAAAATAGAAAGGGATAAGAGACAACAAAGATGAGAGAAAATTAGATAACAAGAATACCAGATGAAAGGAATGAAGAATTGGGAGCCTAAGAGTGAAGATGCACAAGACCCCTTAGATGTTTTGAGAGGCATAGCACTGCCTGCACCAATAGAGAACGAAGGTATATTGATAAATATGAGAGAACAAGTAGAATATATGGAAGTTTACAACTCTGTTCAATTAGTAAGAAACACTCCAATTAGATCTATGTCAAGTCCCAATGTTTGAGAATTTCTTGCGTCACAAAATTATTCTGAAATACCTGCAGTCTAGCAGACCAAAAAACAACCAAGAAACCTTCAAGAAAATGAAACTTTTAACCAAGAGAAATCAAATAATAACAATGGATTAGAACAAATACTTCTCCAAATGAATAATATCATAATCATACCCCCTTTTTGCAGCTCGTATCCATTGAAGAAACCAAAAGTTTGGAATCGGTCGACCAAGAGTCACAACCACAAGTAATTCAGTACATAGAATATATAGATAGGGCTTATTAGACTGATGATAGAGTATACCAAAATATCATTGATAGTGAAGAAGAAGACACAATTGATGATGAAGAAACTCATCAAAATGATCATTTCGTCTAATGATACCCTATACGTTCAACATGGGCCTCAATCATATACCCATCTATGAGGGGGATGAAGACCCGAAAATACATTGGTTTAGCTGTGAAAATTTTGGACTATGAATAACATCAACGATGAAGATAAGAAAATAGACCAGTTTGTTGTATCTATACGGAAACACACTCTAACATGGTTCATGAACCTAACTGAAAAACAAAATAAAACAAAAGATGAGATCAAGTCTAGCTTCCTCACATTATTCAAGGCACAAGATGTTAAACACTTAGTAACACAAAACAAAAGTAAATCAAGCAGAGGCCAAATGAATCTCTTTGAGATTATGATTAATGATTCAAAGACTTACTAAGTTAGATCTTGTATACTATCTATGAGAATCTTCTATTACAATAGTATGCAATGGGCCTGCTACAGAAAATATGTAAACTGATACGATTGCATGAAGTTAAAACATCTGAGGAAGACCTTAAAGTAGCTCAACGAATTGAATAAGATGACAAAGGTCAATCCATTATCGGACCAACGAACAATAAGATTGAAAATAAACTATAGTTCAATTACAAAATTATTTAATGCAACTATCAATTTAGAAGAATCACCTATGGTGTACCAATTTTCATATGGAAGGTCACACAAAAGACACCTGTAAGTTTATACAATATTTTGATCAAGATGTTAGAAGAATACAAACTAAATTATACTGTGATATTTTTCAAACTGCTTCTAGTCATACTACTAAAGAATGTCATTATAATTTACAGAATTCCAAACCAAAGTGGTGTGCAATCTGTGAAGACAATGTACATTCCACTTAGGAATGTCCACTGAATGGGAAAACTAAACCTAACTACCACATTGTTTATCATACTCAAGATACTAATGAAATACTAGAATCATAACCATACAATGGAAGAGGATGAGGTCATGAAGGTTATGGAGGATGCTAAGGTGGTCATAATGGTAGAGGTTGTGGTCGTGGATGAGGCGAGGAATATTTTATTATTATACCTATTGGAAAGAGGGACATATTTTGGCTAAATTCCCCCTAAAAGATAAGACCGACTTATGTTTCTATAATATGTGTGGTATGGGTGACCACTCATTAGAAGATTGTCCTAAAATCATTAAAAAATACAACAAAATCTCTTTCAATTTACTACAAATTGTTTCAAAGCATGAGATTCTAAATACTAAAAATCTTCATATAGTCATGAAATCTGGCGCAGGGAAGAATACGACCAACCAAGACCATCAAGTAATTCGTCCAATAAAAGATATGATGAAATATCTTGACAAGTAGGATCACAATGATTCAATAGAAAAAATTGTTGTTTTTTTTATGAAAGAAAATGAAGGTTAATGTCTGTCTAATGATCTACTCTTAGAAGAATTCATTGAACTTCTAAAAGAGGAATACTATGTCTCTTGTCTTGTCAACATGTTAAATATGTTGAAAAAATCTAATAGAAATTGAGAAAGAGGGAGGAATGTTAGAAAACTATTGCAAGAGAATCAGATAGAAGATCATGACCCACAGGTGGATCTGAAAATACATGGGCTTATGGTCAAATAATGTGTTGATTTCAGATAGTAGGTAAATATTCTCCCAAGAAAACCTGGCTTAATATGGGACAACCAAACTTTCACAGGACATCTAACTACCTTAAGCTAGATGAAAAAATATTTATCGAACCAATTGGTACATTATGACAATTTCAGACATCTATAATGGGCATTTTGATGACAGTCGATTTCGAAGTCAGCGACCTAGTCGATGAAATTCATGCGTATCCAGCAATAGTCAGTCGACCTTGGGGATAAAGAATGAAAGAGACCATATCATTAGAAAAAGATAGAATCAAATTAATAGGAAACGCTTAAAATATCATCATTTCCTTAGATCCACAAGAAGTTAAACTGTGTGTAGAACCCTCATATGAAGAAGTTGAAATAAGAAAACTCTACCAAGTCTTACATGATGAATGTGATAATGTTGAACCAAATGCTTCTAGTGAAATTCTAATTGGATCACCTCTATCAATAGAATATAATTTAGATGTCGACCTAAACGAATGTTACATCGAAAACTTTGAATCAAAATCAAAAGAGTGTTGGACAACCCAGGCCATCTCGACATCAAAGCTCTGTATGTGCTATTATATTAAGGTAATGCCAATTATACGAGAAAAAAATTATAAAGAGATGCCCTCTTTACTCTTGACAGATCTAATGAATGACTCTAGTAAAAATCTCCATTTTAAAGAAAGAGCCTCTGTTATGAAACCAGCTCAAGAAAAGATAGAAAAGAGAGATCAACGCCTTAGAATTCAGCCTCTTCGAGGGGGCAACCTCCTTTACATTAATAAATGAACAATTCTTGGATGATACAAATGACAAAACCTCCTTTCTATATATAGGAGTCTAAGGAGTCACAATATAATCCAGCCGACCTAACAATAATAATATAAAGCCACAAAAATAACAATAGAGGGATTCTATGGGGCACAGAAATAACAATATGGGGGTAATAGGGGCACAACAATATAAATAAGGGGTATAACTACAATAGTAATGGGGTAATCACTAGTATTATAGGGACCCAACATGCCCCTCTCCTTCAAAAAATTTTGTCCTCAACGCTTGAGCAGTTCTGGATACTTCTGCATAAAATTCTCATCCTCCCATGTGGAATCTTCAGCGGATAAGTTCTTCCACTTGATAAGATACTCTGAAATTGATCGATTTCGTAGCTGTCGAGTTCTTGTTTCTGTGACTGCTTCTGGTTCCAATATAATTTTTCCTTCCTCGTCAAGTTCTGGCAATATTGTTTGAACTGGGAGCTTGTCGCCTATAACCTTCTTTAAACATGAAACATGGAAAACTGGGTGCAATCGAGAAGCTGCAGGAAGCTCCAATTTGTATGCCATAGTACCAATCTTTTCCAACACCTTGTACGGACCATAATACTTTGGTGATAATTTATTATCCTTCTTAGCTTGCTTTAGGGACATTTGCTTATATGGTTGTAGCCGTAGGAATACCCAATCACCTACATCAAAACTTCTTTCACTGCGATGTTGATCTGCCTGTTGTTTCATTCTATTTTGTGCCAACACGAGGTTATCCTTTAAGAGTTGGAGGACTTGTTGTTGATGTTCGATGTGATGTTCCACTGCCTGAACCTTAGAATTTTCTCTTAAATATGATGTGATGGATGGTGGTTGATACCCATAAAGTGCCATAAATGGGGTCATTTTTGTTGCTGTATGGAAGGAAGTGTTATACCACCATTCAGCCAGAGGCAACCATTTGACCCATTGTGTCTGTTTATCAGATACAAAGCAACGAAGATATCCTTCCAAACATTTGTTTACTATCTCAGTTTGCCCATCAGATTGAGGATGATAAGATGAGCTATGAGCTAACTGAGTACCAAGACAAGAAAATAATTCTGTCCAAAAATTTCCAGTGAAAATGGGATCTCTGTCACTTACAATAATCTTTGGGTTTCCATGTAGCTTTTGAAATGTTTCCATAAATGCAGTAGAAACTGTACTGGCTTTAAATGGATGTGATAATGCACAAAAGTGTGCATACTTGGTAAGTCTGTCAACTACCACCATGATGACACTCTTTCCCTCAGACTTGGGTAAACCTGTGATAAAATCCATTGAAACCTCCTCCCAACGTTGGCTTGGAATGGATAAAGGTTGTAATAGACCCGGTGTCTTAATTGTTTCAACTTTATTTTGTTGGCAAACCAAACATTCCGCCACAAACTTTTGAATATCTGATTTAAGGCCATCCCAAAAAAATTCCTTCTTAACCCTGTGGTAAGTTTTTAAAAATCCTGAGTGCCCTCCTAAGGGAGAAGTGTGCAATTCCATAAGAATCTTTTGTTTTAGCTGGGAATTCTTACAGAGGTATAAGCGATCTTTGTACCATAACGAATCATTTTTCCAGCTAAATGTATCAGAAGTACTGGAATCTTGTTGTAGCTTTCGAATAAGTGCCCACACTTCTTCGTCATTCTTCCATTCCTCCTTTGCTTCGTTTATCCAATCTGGTTGGATAATAGAAATGGCACACAACAATGCTTCCACATCCTCATCCTTTCTTGAGAGTGCATCTGCCACCACATTTTGCTTCCCTTTTTTGTAGATGATTTCAAAGTCATAACCCAACATCTTTGTGACCCACTTTTGTTGCTCTTCAGAGGATAATCTTTGTTCTAAAAAGTATTTAAGGCTATCATGATCCGTTTTTACCTTGAAGTGTCTTCCCATTAGGTAGGGTCGCCATTTCTTAAGTGCATGGAGTATTGCCAACATTTCCTTCTCATAAATAGCTTTGCTTAAAAACTTTCCCTTGATTGGACGACTTTCAAAAGCAATGGGTCTTTCATCTTGCATTAGAACAACACCAATTCCATTTCCTGAAGCATCACATTCCACAATAAAGGTTTTTGTGAAGTCCGGTGTAGCTAAGACCGGTGCTTGGCACATTGCCTCTTTAAGATGTTCAAAGGCCTTTGTTGCTTCCGGAGTCCATGAAAATGAATCTTTCTTCAATAATGTTGTTAGAGGTGCTGCTATTCTCCCATAATTCTTAACAAACTTGCGATAATACCCTGTCAACCCAAGAAATCCTCGCAGATGCTTTATGGATGTGGGGATTTTCCATTCCTTAATGGCTTTAATTTTGCTAGGGTCTACCTTAACTCCTTCATGAGATACAATATGACCCAAATATTCCACCTCCTGGACTCCAAAGAAACATTTGGATCTTTTTGCATATAATTGTTTCTCCTCCAATAGTTGTAGCACCTTGTCAACATGTTCAACATGATCCTTCCAAGACTTGCTGTAGATTAGTATATCATCAAAAAATACTAACACAAATTTTCTAAGGAATGGTTTGAAAATTGAATTCATCAAACCTTGAAATGTTGAAGGTGCATTGGTAAGGCCAAAAGGCATGACCAAAAATTCATAATGACCCTCATGAGTTCTAAATGCCGTTTTCGGAATGTCTTCAATCTTCATTCTGATTTGATGATATCCCGAACGAAGATCCAACTTGGTGAAGTAAATTGATCCATGCAATTCATCCAGTAATTCATCAATGACAGGAATGGGGAACTTATCTTTAATAGTGAGCTTGTTGAGCTCCCTATAATCTGGACACATGCGCCATGATCCATCCTTCTTGTGCACCAATACTACTGGAGCTGAGAAAGAACTTTGACTCGGTTGAATTATACCAGCCTCTAGCATTTCTGCAACCATACGTTCAATTTCACTTTTTTGGACATAGGGATATCTGTACGGCCTGATGTTTGGAGGAACACTTCCTGGAATCAGATGAATAGCATGATCATGATCACGCATAGGTGGGAGACCTTTGGGAGTCTCAAATACCTTGGAATGATTGTCCAGGACTTTTTGGAGATCTGGAGAAATAGATGATTCCAATGTGGAAACATCTAGCGAACATAATTGTGCAATTACACCTCTTTGCTCCTTTTTTAGAAGCTTTGTCATGCCATTAGAGCTGATTATCTTTCCTGGTTTCCCTGCAATACCCCTTAATTCAACTTCCTTTCCTTCCACAGAAAATTTCATGAAAAGTTCTTGAAAATTAAAAGCTATTGTACCCAAGGATTGTAGCCATTGGACTCCTAGTACAACATCAGCACCTCCCATTGGAATGGAAAGCATTGGGCTAGTCAATACATATTCTCCCATGGATAGCTTGATATTATGGCACTTTCCAGAACAATTTATTGTTCCTCCATTTGCAATCATCACTTGACACTCTGGTGCTGGATATAGGAAGCAATTCAATTCTTTTGCTACCCTACAATGAATAAAATTGTGGGTGCTTCCTGAATCAATCAACACTATTACCTTTTTCTTCTTGATTTGTCCTTCTATCTTGATGGTTTGAGGAGTGGTAATTCCCGCCAATGCATTACAAGATATGGTCGGATTTATTTGTTCTTCATCTAGGCTTTGTTCCTGGAATATATCCTCTTCTTTTGACCTTTCTTGCTCCTTTTCTTCTTCCTCTTCACAATCTATGTAGAATAATTTCTTCTCAGCACACTTATGACCTTTTGTGTATTTGCTATCACAATTGTAACAAAGCCCTTTTGCTCTTTTTTCTTCCAATTGTTGTGGTGTCAACCTTGTAGGTTGTGGAAGACTATGGCAACAACACTTCCGTCTTTATAGTTGTGAATGGTATGCTTCCTAGTTGCCATAATTTTGCTTTCCATTTTTCTTGCTAACCTGAATGCCTTCTCTAATGAATCAGGTTCCCAAAGGCGCACATCATGTTGGATATTATCCTTTAAAGACCCTATGAACACATCAATCCTATGCTCCTCTGGAATATCTTTTACCCTTATGTTCAATTTTTGGAACTCCTCAATGTGCTCCATTATTGAACCCTTTTGTTTGAGACTTATCAATTGGCTAAAAAAAGTGTTGCTTTTTGTATCCTCATAATGTGCTATCAATTCTTTCGTAAAAATTGCCCAAGTGATAAATTGTTTACGAGAACAAAGCCATTGATACCATACAAACTGATTTGGTTCCAAATATAAAGTTGCCATACGTACCTTTTGTGTGTTTTGCACATTATTGAGATCGAAGAATTGCTCCATCTGTAATATCCATGTGGCGGGATCCTTGCCATCAAACTTCCTCATATCGATTTTTGGAATGTGGTGATTCTTCGATCCAACATTAGCGTCTATGGAATCATGATTAACATTTCTTTTGTTCTCATCATGAGTTTCCTTTACTACCTTTTCACCATTAGTAAGTATTTCTTGTAGAAAATTAGTCAAATCTGTCTTCAAATCTGCCATGCCTGTCTTCAAATTTGTGTTCAAATCTATCTTCAAATTGTCCATCTTAGCTTCCATGCCATTCATATTAGCTTCCACGCCATCTATCTTAGATTCCATGCCATTTATCTTAGATTCCATGCCACTTATCTTAGCTTCTGTTAGCTTTTGTGAGCGCAACATTTGTTGCACTTGTTCTTGTAATTTTGATATATCATGTAGCATTTCTTCCTCTTCTTCATGAGTCATGCTAGAGCTTTCAGGTTCCTTACTAGGTGTTTGCATTTTCTTTCCTCGGGGCATCAGTTACCAATAATAATGCTTTACTATGCCCTTTGAATTCCGTTAAACCAAGCTTACACAAAAATTAAAAAAAAAAACTACACACCTTTTTTCACTTTATAGAAGCCTGATATTGAATCTGATGTATCTCTGTAATTTCAGATCATCCAATTCTGAAATTGCTACCTGTAGTAGCCTTCTGCGTCCTCTTTCCAATGCCACAAGTCTGAGCCAAATTGGATTCTCCAAGGAAGAGTTATGTGAAATCTCCCACAGTGACCTGTTTTTAGACTGGTTCAGTAGAGCGAATTTGTACGACATGCCACGAGTCACTGTTTCAACCTTTGAATCTGAAACACACACAAAAGAAACTAAAGTCCGTCCTCTTTCTGTACCTTCTTACGAAATTTCAATCCGATCTTCAGAGAGAAAGTTATAAGGATTTTCCCTAGGTCACCTGTTTTGAATGTAATTCAGGAGTCTGCAAAAAGACCAACTTCCTCAGATCATATCTCCGCAAATATCACGCGAAAAGGTCTGAAATTCGGACCCAAGGTTCAGTGTGATTTCTTTTCAAATGGGTTTTTTTTGTGACTTTTGAAACGTCACAGAAAAATAATTATAGAGAAAATTCCACGATGACCTGTTTGGAGCAGCGAAACCCTAGAATCCAAAGCTCTGATACCAAATGTTATGAAACCAGCTCAAGAAAAGATAGAAAAGAGAGATCAACGCCTTAGAATTCAGCCTCTTCGAGGGGGCAACCTCCTTTACATTACATAAATGAACAATTCTTGGATGATACAAATGACAAAACCTCCTTTCTATATATAGGAGTCTAAGGAGTCACAATATAATCCAGCCGACCTAACAATAATAATATAAAGCCACAAAAATAACAATAGAGGGATTCTATGGGGCACAGAAATAACAATATGGGGGTAATAGGGGCACAACAATATAAATAAGGGGTATAACTACAATAGTAATGGGGTAATCACTAGTATTATAGGGACCCAACAGCCTCCCCTGTCAATCACATAGAGAAAGTAACAAAAAGTATTGGTTAACAAGGGTGAATGCAAAGTTTAGTTCAAACTTTTATCAGTTAGGCAGCGAGATGGTGGGACACCCATTCATCCTAAATTCGGACATGGAAAACCATGAGAACCTATTTTATTGAATGGTTTAGAGGGAAAATTTATCTGTGTAGGAAAATATACCCACTTTTAGTGCTGGTCAAGATCCTGTTGAACATATCAAAAATTGCAAATCAAAATGGTGAAGAATTGGCTATAAAGATGAACATGTTTGGCCGCATATGTTCCCAAATACCTTATATGATTTACCAAATAAATGGTATAAGTTAGAGGAAGCAAGGGGCCAATCACTTCAATGGAAAGAACTAAAATAAAACTTCATTAAATACTTTGAATTCAAACTAAAGGAAGAAAATTTGAAAGACGCAGTTCAAAAAATTAAAGAATTCATCAAAGAGAAACCAAATGATCATCAAAATTTACTTAATGATTTTGTAACTTGTAACTATATAATCTACACTTGAAATCAAAAAATTTCTAGTCACTTATAAATGGAATAAATTCCCATTGAGGGTCAAAGTTTTCTCTTAAATAAGAATCATCTTGAAAATCACAATAAAATTCAATTAGTATACAAAGTTGCTAAACAAGATATTGAAAAATAAAATAAGTTACACTTTCTTCCAACATGCCAAGAAGTAAAATTTGAGGAACATCCACTTGATGAATCAAAAGAACCCATCTGGATGGATGCAGAAATCAAAATACGTGAAGTAAACATATCAAATGACGATCGACTGAAAATTGCTTGACTTGACGATTATTGGTTGGAGAAACAAATCAGAGAATTTTTCAATTTACTTAACGAGTATCAAGATGTATCTTATTGATACTACAAATAATTAAAAGGGTTAGTCAAGGAAATGGGAGAAATTAAGATCAACCTCATTCTGTTGGAAATAATACTGAGAGGGGGGGTGAATCAGTATTATCAGATCAATCAAACTTTTCAATTTCATACTCAGAAACATATACGCTACTTCAATTAAGTGAACCCGCGTGTACACGCTACTGTGTCTAATGAAACTCGCGTATATCCAGAGATCTTATAATTCAGTTAGCTTAATCTTTAGTAAATGCATCAGATCATTATTAAGCATATTAACAGTAAACAGGTGCAGAATAACAGAACAGAACATCACACAAGAGCCACACACATGAACACAAAGATATAAGGTGGAAACCCAATGTGGGTGAAAACCACCTGCTGCAAGTCATCTCAATCTTCTTCTTAATAAGAAAATCCTTTTACAATATTTGTACTGGTGCAGTCTTATACCAGTACGGGAGCTACAACCCCCTTTGCTCTTGTACTAGCTGATCCATTTACTAGTACGCAGGCTGCTACCTGCTACAATGCTCCAAAGATCTCCTTTAGCTTTTGTACTAGCTTAGATACTAGTACGTAGGTGCTTGCCTACAATCTTCTCACCTCCAGGTACCACGTTTCATCAATTTTCAGACTGGATACACTGAAGCACAACACATAATCTGTAAGGCCACTTTTCATCCAATTTTCATACTGGACCCATAACTATCATTGAAGCTCAAAACAATCATCAAACCCTGAATCACTGAAACCCTGTTAACAACAGTCACCAGATCACAGAGTAGACACAGAACTTTGTAATAACCATCAGATCCATCTGCAACTTCAAATATTAAGATTTACAATGTATACGCTACTTCGATGAATCAGACCCGCGTGTATACGCGCTTTTATCAAAGCCAACCCGCGTACAGATCTAAAAATAATTTCTCATAACTTGCAGCTGTACCAGACATCAATCATACTCATAGTACTTATAGAACAATACATGCGTCAGTATGTAGATCTAGAATAAGCATCATAAAGATAGTTCATTTCAACCATTTGATCCCGATCTCTCCTTAGATCTAGTTCTCCATCAACCGGTGAGATCTCTCCTTAGCTCAGATCAAGCAATGCATCATCAACCCATAACCCTGTATACTGGATCTAATGCTTCATCAGATATTCAAGACATTTCAGATGCTCTTTGCCTAATGATTTCCTTCTCCTTATATAGCCTTAGGCCTTGTTCAATACCAAGGGCCACAACCATAGAAATCCAATACCATCAACTTTAAAACTAGGGATCAACATGTCCGTCGAGACACCAAGGTCCAAAACCATAGGCACAACTTCCAAGGACTAACCGCCATGGACCAAAATGAGTTTTCCACATACACGCGCTTTTAATGAATCCAACCTGCGTGTACACGCGACTTGGGCTTAACGAACCTGCGTGTATGAACTTTCTCTTCTTCTTATAGTTTGATCATCAATTCCTTGCTGCTGTCCTTCATTAGTCACATCTGATATCTCTTCTGAAGATTCACCCAGTTATACATAAGTGAGATATTCTTCTATGAGAGGGTTGCCATCAAGTACAACACATGCATCATAATGCCAACAATCTCCCCCTTTGGACTTTATGGCAACAACACCAAATCACTCTCCCCCTTTGACATCAAGGGCAAAGGGTGGACCAAGATATTCTCTTTCTTTGCTGAATCATTCCACTGTCCATACTCCCCCTGAGTACCTGCTGAAATCTCTGAATAATCTCCCCCTTTGTATATGCCAAGGTGTACCAATCTGTCAATGCTCCCTCTGAGTACATGCTGAATCTCTGTTCTTGCTGAAGTGTGCTGATCATGCTCTCCCTGACTGTAAGCAAGGTCTACAAAAGATGTTCTTCAAGAAGAACATGACTCTATACATCATAAAAGACCTTCCTATCACTTAGGACTCATACATACATCCATCTCTCAACTAAGTGAGGATAAACAAGAAAATGACTCATCCACCCAACCAAGTGGGGATACATCAAAAATTTACATCTGACAACCAAACACATTGCATCAATCATCCCAGGCATAGTGGGGAAACCAAAATAGGCCGTTACATGACCTTGACACCATGAAAGAGATATCACAAGAGAGATATATGACATAGAGACGAAATAACTAGACCAAGACTTATGAAAGTCACTAGCAGCATCTGATAATCACCATTCAGATCAGCAACCAAGAGATCCTTCTTTTCTCCTTTCGCCTTTGTTCCTCCTGAAATCAACACCAAATGTGAACTAGAACCAAAAGATAATGCCAACAATGCATCATTGGAAGATTATCTGCTCCCCCTGAACCTGTGCCAGATGATCTCTGTCAGACCTATATCAGACTTTCTGCAACCAACATCTATCCCTGCTGATTTCCTTCAAATCTACATATACGCGTCTGTATACACATAAACAAGCGTATATACACGGATATCCCTTACGCAACACGCGTATACCATATACGCGACTATCCTCTTGTAAAACCGCGTATGCGAATATCCTTTAAACAGCACGCGTACACAAATTTCCATATCAACATCCTGTAAATGTCCTGCAGCAAGGTATGTCTGAACATAGATGTCAACTCCTCCTTTTAAACATCATCATGAAATCATTCACATTACATGTGAAACCACCATAGCCATTACATCAACGTCAAGATCTACAAGCTCCAAGTATCATTTCTTGGGAACATCTGCATCAATCATCATATGTAAGTATCAACCTATCATCATATAGATAAGAACTCATCACCATGTCTCCAATAAAGCAACTTTGAGTAGTCATCCATGTGTCAGCACTATGTATCTTGAGCTCAAGCTCATTTGACAAAACTTCTTGATATCATCAACAGCAACAATCCTTATCCACAAGAGTGCCTGCATCATAACTGTATGATTTTTATGCATATGACAACAGCAGTATATGAGTGACCCATCATCAAGTGAAGATGTATATTCAAGCTTTGTACTTCTCCTTGTTCTTATGAAGATCACCATGTAAGCACCATATATGCATCATCAAAGAATCAACCATAAACCTGATCTGATCATCAACTATGTAACCTCAAGAATCATATGAGATTTTATCATAGACAACTCACAACCACATCATAGCAAGATATATCATTTAGCCATATAAGAATCATCACCAAGAATTATAAGCCATAATGCCAACAATGAATTACTAAAGGCATATGCTCCCCCTCAACCTGTGCCATCTGTTAGATTTGATCATGCATATATCAGCAGTAAGCATCAAGACATCATCATCATCATCATCATCAAGTTAGGATCAAAACACTTCTAGACATCTTACAAGTATCAAAACATTTTTCACACATCCTCAGCCGATTGTAACTATTAACCAATAGAGCAAATAATGGACTGAATCATATCAGATCCCTTTTCTGAGCCTGTCCCCACTGCTTTTCCTCAGACTGACATATACGCGACTTCCATTTAAGGAACTTGCGTATGAGATTCAGGACACTGAAGGTTTACACTTTCAGCTCCCCCTGAGTCTGATATGTCTGTGCTGTGCTGTGTCTCAGTACATTGTGCTGACTGTACTTCCTTCTTCCTCCATATCTTCAAGTGTGATGAGGTTTTCTCCTTTTGGTGTGATGTCCATCCTTTGTTCCTGCATTCCTTTTCTATATGTCCAAGCTTGTTACATGCATAACATCTAACATGTTTCATGTTCCTTCTGTAGCAATCAGCAGCTTTGTGACCATACATATTGCAAGCAAAGCAATATCCATTAAAGTACCTTGATTGAGATGACCTGTCCGCATAATAGTCTTGAACTCTTCTTCTTCTACATCTAGCTGCAATATGTCCAAGATTATGACATACATAACATTCAACATTATTCATAGGAGGAGTAAAGGATTTTCTTTGAGGAATCTCTTTCCTTGGTTGATGATGAGATTGATCTTTCACTTCTTCGTTGATCACTTTAGATTTCCTTTTAGAGTTTCTTGCCTCACCTTGTGAACTAGATTCACCTTCAACAGATTCATGGAAACCAAGACCAGTCTTTATAGCAGGGGACCTTTGATTACTAAGAATATCATCCAATACTTTAGAGCTATCTTGAAATCGTAAAAGCTTATCCTTTTCTTCTAGTTTACCTTTCAAGATATTTACCTCAACCTGAAGCTGTTCTTCCTTTTCAAGAGATTTCTTTTTCAAAACTTCTTCAGCTTTCCTTCCTTCTTCCATTTGTTCCCTTAGTTTGAGAATTTCTTTTTCTTGTTCTTCATACAGATCCTGCTGCATTTGATGAACTCGGAAGGCACATTCCAGTTGAGATTTTAAGCTGGTGACTTCGTTTTCTTGTTTTGCAATAGCTTGGAGTAGATCTATATTCTGCTTCTTTGATTCTTCAAGATCTCCTTTTAGTGAGAGGATTGTAGCTTCAAGATTTTCATAGTAGCTGGATCTATCTTTGAGTTTCTTGATGGTTGTGCTTCTTTCGTTGACTTCTTTTCTTAATGATGCCACTTCATGCTGCAATTTTTGACATTGGTCTTCCTTGTCCTTGAGTAGCTTTCTTACCTTGTTTCCTTCTTCTATTTGGGCCTTTAGTTTGGTAACTTCTTCTTTGAAAGCACATTCCCTTTTGTTCAATAGATCTTGTTGATCTTTAACTTTGTCTGCAAGCCTTCTAAACACTGCCTCTATTTGACACTTTTCTTGCTCACCCATAAAAGCATTTTCAGTAGTTTCACTATCACTTCCATCACTTTCACAAGGAAATATAGCAGGAATATCAGAGGATAACACATTCATACCTGATAATGATTCTGAATCTGATTCTGAATCTGAAGAGCTTCTTATACCTAATCCCCAATCGACTCTCCCACTGTCATAGTCCTTCTGAGATGTCTTCTTCTTCTTATGAGCTTTCTTCTTAAGCTTCTTTCCCATTGTTCCACGGATCTCCTTCAAGCGATCAAGCTTCTACCAAAGGACCTGCTCTGATACCAATTGTTGGAAATAATACTGAGAGGGGGGGTGAATCAGTATTATCAGATCAATCAAACTTTTCAATTTCATACTCAGAAACATATACGCTACTTCAATTAAGTGAACCCGCGTGTACACGCTACTATGTCTAATGAAACTCGCGTATATCCAGAGATCTTATAATTCAGTTAGCTTAATCTTCAGTAAATGCATCAGATCATTATTAAGCATATTAACAGTAAACAGGTGCAGAATAACATAACAGAACATCACACAAGAGCCACACACATGAACACAAAGATATAAGGTGGAAACCCAATGTGGGTGAAAA
This sequence comes from Pinus tabuliformis, assembly GCA_031772625.1. Lineage (NCBI taxonomy): Eukaryota > Viridiplantae > Streptophyta > Pinopsida > Pinales > Pinaceae > Pinus > Pinus tabuliformis. The sequence goes on along the minus strand of CM062805.1, from coordinate 1,366,694,904 downwards.
CCACCTGCTGCAAGTCATCTCAATCTTCTTCTTAATAAGAAAATCCTTTTACAATATTTGTACTGGTGCAGTCTTATACCAGTACGGGAGCTACAACCCCCTTTGCTCTTGTACTAGCTGATCCATTTACTAGTACGCAGGCTGCTACCTGCTACAATGCTCCAAAGATCTCCTTTAGCTTTTGTACTAGCTTAGATACTAGTACGTAGGTGCTTGCCTACAATCTTCTCACCTCCAGGTACCACGTTTCATCAATTTTCAGACTGGATACACTGAAGCACAACACATAATCTGTAAGGCCACTTTTCATCCAATTTTCATACTGGACCCATAACTATCATTGAAGCTCAAAACAATCATCAAACCCTGAATCACTGAAACCCTGTTAACAACAGTCACCAGATCACAGAGTAGACACAGAACTCTGTAATAACCATCAGATCCATCTGCAACTTCAAATATTAAGATTTACAATGTATACGCTACTTCGATGAATCAGACCCGCGTGTATACGCGCTTTTATCAAAGCCAACCCGCGTACAGATCTAAAAATAATTTCTCATAACTTGCAGCTGTACCAGACATCAATCATACTCATAGTACTTATAGAACAATACATGCGTCAGTATGTAGATCTAGAATAAGCATCATAAAGATAGTTCATTTCAACCATTTGATCCCGATCTCTCCTTAGATCTAGTTCTCCATCAACCGGTGAGATCTCTCCTTAGCTCAGATCAAGCAATGCATCATCAACCCATAACCCTGTATACTGGATCTAATGCTTCATCAGATATTCAAGACATTTCAGATGCTCTTTGCCTAATGATTTCCTTCTCCTTATATAGCCTTAGGCCTTGTTCAATACCAAGGGCCACAACCATAGAAATCCAATACCATCAACTTTAAAACTAGGGATCAACACGTCCGTCGAGACACCAAGGTCCAAAACCATAGGCACAACTTCCAAGGACTAACCGCCATGGACCAAAATGAGTTTTCCACATACACGCGCTTTTAATGAATCCAACCTGCGTGTACACGCGACTTGGGCTTAACGAACCTGCGTGTATGAACTTTCTCTTCTTCTTATAGTCTGATCATCAATTCCTTGCTGCTGTCCTTCATCAGTCACATCTGATATCTCTTCTGAAGATTCACCCAGTTATACATAAGTGAGATATTCTTCTATGAGAGGGTTTCCATCAAGTACAACACATGCATCATAATGCCAACACATTCTTGGAGCTAAACCATTAAAGAAGCGACCATACACGTTAGCGCATAAATGCAAACCCATGGTATAGAAAGAAATAGAATGGATGATTGCCGTTGGTATTATATACCCCATAGAAACATTAGAATGGGCGAGTCCTATGTTCATTCAATCAAAGAAGCATGATATGATGAGGCTACACATTTGTGTTGACCACTGGGGATTGAATAAATTAATAGCTACTTATCTATTCCTGACCCCTTTCACCAATGATATTATCAGTGATGTTGCAGGACACGAATGTCACTCTTTTACAGATGGGTTCTCAGGATACAACCAAGTACCCATAGAGAAATAGGATCGATAAAAAATGAATTTAATTATTGAGTTTGGTTCTTTCGCAATCAGAATGATGCCATTTGGATTAAAAAATGAACTTGCAGTATTTTCAAGAATTGTTGTTAAAGCATTTCAGGAGTATATCTATAAAACCATGGTTGTATACTTTGACGACTAGACAATATACACATTATTAAAAGATCATATTTAATGGCTAAGACTAATGATGGAAAGATGCAAATAGATATGACTATATATGAATATTTAAAAATGTATATTTGCAACACCAATTGGAATATTGTTGGGCCATGTTGTTTCAAAGGACAGAATTAAAGTCGATATGGAAAAAATCAAGGTAATTTTAGATCTAAAACCTCCAGTAAATCAAAAGAAAATTAAAATATTCTTAGGACATACAAGATATTATATAATATTTATCAGGCATTACTCCAACATAAAATTTCCAATCAACGAAATTTTAAAGAAATATGTTCCTTTTACCTGGTATGAAAAATGTGATGAGTCATTCCAACTATTAAAAAATAAATTGGTTGAGGCACCAATCCTTAAATTTCTAGACTAGTCCAAATAGTTTCATGTTCATGTCAATGCATCCAATGTTGTAGTCAAAGCAGTCTTAGCTCAACCCGGTGATGAATTAATAGACCATCCAGATTCTTATGCCATTTGGAAGGTCAATAAAATAGAACAAAACTACTCAATGACATAGCATGAAGCTTTAGCAATGATATTCACCTTGCATAAATTTCAGCACTACCTTTTAGCAAACCCCTTCATATTTTACATAGACCATCAAGCATTAAAATACCTTGTAAATAAACTAATTCATTAGGGAAGAATTTGTGGATGGCTACTTTCATTTCAGGAGTTTGAATTTGAAGTTTTCATCTAACCTAGTAAAAGAAATGTTGATCCTAATCATCTATCCTAACTCGAATCATAAAATAAGTCGATGGAAATTAATTATGATCTACAAGACACATATTTATTTCGAATTGAAGCAGTGTTAGTTGAACTTGTCGAAATAGAAGAATTTTTACATAAAGGAAAAGAACCAGAAGGACTATCAAGAAAAAAGAAAAAGATATCAGCAATCAAATCAACACCATATACATTGATAAATGGCCAACTATATAAACTAGGAATTGATGAATTACTTCGAATATGTGTCCTGGAACATGAAAGAGAAGTGAATATTGATGAAGCCCACAAAGGGGGATATAGAGGCCATTATCAAGGATACATGAATTCTCAGAAAATAATGCAAGTTGGTCTCTAGTGGTCGATAGTGTTCTATGATTGTTGACAATGGGTGCAAAGATGTGATATATGTCAAAGAACCGGTTGGCCTCTACCAATCAATCAAATTTTGCTACATTCCATAGTTCAATAATTACCATTTGAAATATGGGCTATCGACTTCAGTGGCCTGTTTCCTAAAAGAGCTAAAAGGACAGGTGCAAACTACATCATAACTACAATCAAGTATGTAAGAAAATGGGAAAATGTAGAAGCTATAGCATCATTTACTAAATAATTAGCTACTATATTCATATACGAAAAGTGACACATTTTGGCTACCGCTTGGACCTTGTCAGTGATAGGGGCACACATATTGTTAATGGCACAATTGAAGCATTAAAAAGGAATTTTATGATTAGGAACACATAAAGACTACAACATATCACCCTCAAGAAAAGTGTAGTCGAATCGTTCAATAAAACTTTTCATAAAGTACATTTGAAAGTTTGTAACATAGAAAAAAATGATTGGGATGAAAAAATTATTGCAATATTATGGGCATATCATATAACATACAAATAGTCGACGAGATCAACACCATTTAAGTTTTTCTATGGACTAGAAGCAGTTGTGTCATTTCATTTCTCAACAAATGCACAAGTTGTGTCGACTATACTAAAGTATAACACAAAGTTACAAGAACAACACATCACACAACTACATCAATTAGAGGAAGATCGAATTTTTGCATTATATCATAAAAAATTTAACAAATAAAAAAAAAATCATGGCATGATCAAAATATTCAAGATAAACATTTTCAAGCCAAAAACTTAGTCTTACTGTATGATGGTTGAATCAAAGGCAAACCAAAGAAACTTGAAGTCACATGGCTTGGTCCATTTGTTATTGAAGATATCTAACCATCAGGAGCAGTCCAACTAAAGACATTACAGGGTCACCTTTTCAAGTCTCTTGTTAATGGTGCCTGTTTAAAAAAATACATTCCATAACAATAATTACTATAGGTTAGTTGTAAGTATTTTAATAGAAAATCTAACTGACTAACATGTAAAATATTAATTTCTTAATAATAAAAATAATAAATAAAAAGAAAATTTATTAATATATTATGAACTTTTCTCTTTTTCTATTTAAAATTAAAATTAATAAAATAATCAAAAAGTAGTTATAAAAATAACTGACATAATAGTCAGCACATCAATAAAAACAATTTTCAGGAATACATTTGGTGACAAGAAAGAGTATCGTTATGGAGAAGAGATTTGACTTACACAACCTTCTCAGAGAAAAACAGGGCTCTGAGCAATGACAACACAAAGATGATCAAGGAACAAAAAATTGAGGGAGAAGTTTCCTTATAAAACAACATTTGATAGAACCTTCACCTAGAGTATGATTTCATAGAGTGGTGGAGCCAAAAGAAAATGATGTATATTTATCGGGAAGCAGTTTGGAAATTCCAGCCGCACAAAATTATCTTGCATGTGACCCTAATAGAGCTTTGCATAAAAAACAAAAAGAGGGTCCTGGAAGCCAGAGAAATAAAGTATTACCACCTTCTCCTAACACATCGTACACTTCACACATTCCACCGCCATCAGTTAATTACCAAAATTCATTTCAAGTTAATCCTCATTTATTACCCACTCCACATGAAAGGTTGCAAACCGATGACATGCACAATCGATTTTACAATCAGAAAATCCATCAAAAGCTGAAGAGACATTCTAAAGGAAAACAATCAATTGACAATGATGGCATATTTAATTCCACATCTATAAAAATCAAGGAGTGGTTAGGTTTGTTAAAAAGATTGCTTGAACTTCCCAATGATATCGCTTGTGACCTTGAGGACATTTCAAATATCCCCAGTCCCATTATTTTTTACTCATAGCTCTTAGGTTTCCTCCACACAGAAGAAGTTCTAGATGACTTCTCCATGGCAAAGAGGATAAACAAAACAAATGAATAAGAAATTATAGTAGAGCCCAGGACTAAATCTTGTTTTCATATTTTTGGTAAAATGAAGCTAGAGATACACATGCACAATATCAGGCATGCAAAAGTTTACAATCCTACATGGGAGAAGCACTTTGAAGCCTACCTCAAGTGGGCCAAAACGCGAAACTAGTGGAATTATTGCATAGACCACTTAGAGAAAGTCAGAATTCATGACATTCTTAGCACCCCTCTATTTTCAAATATTTAGGGATGGAAGAGGAAGCAACTAAGTAACTCATCAATAGGTACCACTATGGTAAGATTTGGCTAGACCAGCCACATTTTATTTTTGGCACTACCATCCATTTCATAATCGAGATTCATTACAAAAGAACCAAGGTGCCGACCACTATTGATGTAAATTATTGGCTTATGAAGATTGCCATAGGTGCTCAAGGAAAGAATTCCCATGGTTTTTTCATTGGCCAATTCCAAGACTCATTGGCTAGATGGGTACGCAAAATTTTTTCTATGTTTCTTACATCGGTAGGTCGAGCCTCAAATGTCAAGCTTTCCGTGCTTACAGGTATTGGTGAAATTTTAAAATCTGGAATTCAATACAATTGGGTTGACCATGTAGTTGATCTCATCAAATCCAACTACCATGGTTTTTAGATATAAGGTAAGGTTATTCATTTTCCCTCTCTATTAATATGGATTTCCATGAAGGAAAAACAATTAGCTAAGGAAGCAAACTTCACTAGGAAATACATATCATTGATGAATAATTTTAAAATATTTCCCATCAATTGGTCAAGGAAACCCTAGTCCCTAGGACCCTTTGAATTTTTTAGGAACTGGTTATTTAACATTGCAAATATTTCTAATAAGTGGAGAGTGCCCCAACAATTTCGTTGATCCCTTCCTCCCTATTCTCATATTCAACTCTATTTCAATTACACCAAAGACTGGTACAACAATTCACCCAGATTAATCCCTAGGAGTTTTTCTATCAGCCTACTATCGGCCAAATATTTGATGAATTACATCGTCAATCGAACACCATCTAAATTATTCCAACCACATCCTTTGAACATTCTCATGAAATTATCACTTCTTTACGCAATGGTGAAGTCCAAGAAGAATTCCAAGCCACCCTATACCTACAACCCTTCAAAATTGTTCTTTCCACACCCATGCCTAAGTCTTCCCACAAGTCTACTCATAGAGAATCCACCAACTGAAAGTCCAAGTCATCCTAGTGGACAAAATTTCTTAAATCCATCAAATTGAACAACCCAGAGTAGTAGCAACAGTTAGAAGAAGTTTTCAAGCAATTGCAGCCTGAAGAGGTGTCAGCAAATAAGCATCATAAGCCTAGGGATCCATTTATGAAAACATAAATCTGTGATAGCTTAGAGAATGCCAAAAGCATACTCTTGAATGCATCTAGCAAAAAATGGATGAGGTACATAAAAAAAATAAGCATGATAATGGTTCTTCTTCACAAATGCACCAAATTAATGATACTATAGACCAATAACAAAGTCAAACATGATGGTCTACTACAATCGTAGGGATTGACTTAACAGTTGATTCTCCCATCTACTCTCTAACCTAAGTCCTAAAAGAAAACAACCAGTTAAACCATCAACAGTCTGGGATTGAGCACTTAGAAGAAGAACGATCCAATAGAGAAAACTCGAATAAAGAGTAGTCGGACAAATAATAGTCAGCAAAGGAGCATATGGATAAAGAGCAGTCGAAATAAGTCGTGGGACACTAATCGGAACAAAACGAGTAAGAGCACACCTAGTGGAATATAATTAGTCAATATTGAATCAATCAATATCCATAATAATTCAAAGATTAACTCCAAAGATAACTCATCCGAGAGGACCCAATCTAATGACATCATCATAAATTACAATCAACAATCTACTGGAACTAAAACTAATCACCAGGAAGAAGAAACAAATGAAGTTTCTGTTGTTAAGAGAATAGTTGTAGACAACCCAGGTACTAAATATGTCCAGATTGTTCAAACAATAAAAGAACCATCTTCAACATCCACTCTAACAACTAAAGACAAAAATAATCCCATTGGTATCACTACAAAATATTCCAACATGAAACTCTCTAGTGACAAGTAGCTTTTCCAAGCCATTAATCAAAATGTAAAAGATTCCAAAAAGAAGTTGCAGAAGAGGAAGAAGGATACCAAAAATATTCAATTCCTACAGGAACGAGAAAGGGAGAATTGGCTGGCTTGTCAGAGCTAGGCAGTAGAAAAAGTGAACATACCAACACTAGCCAAGATTGAAGATCATCTAGTTGTTTTTCATCAAATGGAACACTAGCTCATCGGCGAGAGTGTCAAGCTTCAAGGACAAGTGTTTGAGTTGCAGAAACAAACTACAGTGGTTACAAATCCTAGCTTCACACAAGATCTAGAAAAAGCTCATGATGAGTTTTTAGTAGAAAAACAAACTTTAGAAGGCACACTGAATAGAGGAGTTGCCATTACTATGATACTAAACAAGTGGCCCACCTATATAGCCTTTATTGATTCAAAGATAAGAGCTTAGGAGATACTCACTAGAGATTTATCATCTAAGCATTCCTCAGATATTAGAGTCCAATAGACCATTCATACTCAAGTAGAACAATAAAGGGAAACCCACTCCCAGATCCTACATCAATATCATAAATGGTTTTGTGATGGAAATAAGTTTCAACAAGAAGAACCAAATGCATGTGAATTCCTACGATAGATCCTTCAACAAGTTGTGAGCATTGAAGGAACCAAACCTTTCAGTCAATAGATTGCAGATGAATCGTCTGTAGAGGAAAATTTGAAACATCTTACTGATCTTCTAGATTCTAGTGTGAAGGCAAAAGTCACAGTCAAAGAATTGTCAATACTTGATGAGAGCTTGCAGAAGCTTTCTTCAGTTCTTTATCCGACTACTTTCCTAGTTTGAATTCCACTACCACGAGCTCGTTCCGCTTCACCATATCCCCAATGACCTACCCATCATTTTTATGAATCTAGTGTTTCAATGGTTGCTACTATTTCATAACAACATTATCATGAAGAGGAATTCAACCTAGTAATCAACTAGTCATCTCAACCAACTTTAGAGAACACTACCACAACAACAAAGGCATAGGGAACAAATCCAATAATTATCTTACCATGCTTTTTCTTTATTGAACTATTTTTTTTTAAACTGTCTTCTAAATATATAAAAAGTCATTTTTTCTTTTGTAATTTTTCTCATCCCAAATCTCCTCTTCTTCAAGACAAAGAAGTCTTTGAGGGTGAGGGAGATGCTGGAGTAGCCATTCGACTTGATTGACTAGTCAGATAGAAAAAAGGCTAGTCGACCCTGCCAACTAGCTCCAGTCAAGTTGATAGTCTACACTGTAATGTAAGATTAACTAATGGTATCTTAAGAAACATAATAAATCAGACAGGTAGACCTGTGTAACTGTTCTTCTATTCTATATATATGTGTATGGATAGAAATTTAATGACTTTCTTTGATACATAATAAGAATATATTTGTGTTTGACTTGGCTATCTCTCCATTACTCTGTTATCGTATCTTTATATGCTTACTATATAATTGCTTGAGGTTTGTCTACTGGTAGCCATGTTTTCTACTCGCTAGATCATAACATAGCCACTATTCACATAATTCTTCTACGGACTTTATATAAGAATCTCACAAAGGAAAATGGGAAACCTCACCATACATTTCACCAATTGAACCAGTCAATGAGGTATTAATGTAGGTACTCTATTTTTCCTTAACAAAAATCAACTTACACACAATCGCACAACAAACACTCCATCTCAAGTTTGGAAACAACTATAACAAAATCCTAAGGTGCACAACTAAAGCACACAACAATTAAGTCATAAGCTCTTAACATCAATTTTTGTTCATCAGATTGTAGGGTCTCAAATATTGTATACCAACAACAAAATGCATTTATAGCACCTATCTGACAACACAATATACCAGCAGTGAAAAACACACCCCAATATTCAAACCAACATCGTATCTTCTAAACACATAAGCCACAACTACATAACAATATGAAGTTACAACTTCATATGCATAGGAAAATATATTCAACCCCAACTACACTTGAACAGGGGATCGATCTTGTCCCTAAGGCATACATCTACCACATTTCACACCATACACAAATTATTAATAAGTGAAAACAAACAACCTCATTAATAATAGATATATAGAGGAAAATACAAACACAGAGGCACATAAACACATTTTCTCATTAATCAAATTAAACATACATTAAATTGGCCATATCTACAATGTGGGCATGTGCAACTCAGGCCTCTCATCCTCTACCTCTTCCCCTAGTTCTAGAGTTCCTCCTCTCTTCTTCTACTGCACCTCTTCTCTATTGCACACACACTTCTTCTCAAAGACTCATTTCTTTATAAAGAAAGCTAACATGGGTAACCAAGAGTCACAGGCGATGGTTTGTTTCCCATTCTCACAAAATAAGGGAAACTGAAAATTACATTTACATTAGGAAATATTTCCTCCAAATTATTCTAAAAATAAAACTCACATCCTAATGCAAATATCTACAAAACATTTAAAATCTCTCCCAACATCACCATGTGACCATCCCATCACATTGGCAAGCTCTTGTCCAGCCTTCATCGAACTTTGTGCTCCATATATGCACCTTCTTCAAAATGGATATTAACACATTACTATTATAGTATATATTTAACGATGAGGTGTATAAATAAAATGGATGGATAATTTACTATGCTATAATTTAATAACAATTATAATCTAGTAGTTTTTATTTTATATAAAATTATATATTTAAAAAAAAAATTCAAAGATGATGGTTATAGAAAAGTAATTTATTTCTTAGAAGAAAAGGAAGAAATACATTATTTTTAAAGTTTAGGTCTAATCTTCAACAACTAAGTGGATATTTACACCTTTCTAAAAGGAATTAATTTGGTCAAACCTATGATCACTTGAAAATTGGTTATTATTGGCAACTCTAGCAACAATATATGGCACTTGAATTTGGGAACCTTCCTTTAGAATTGAAAATCCCTATAAAAATTAATTGTGTTTGGGTTTACCTCCATATAGGAAACTAATTCATACCATGTGTTACAAATCTTACACTCAAGTTGAAACCCTTTCATTAGGTAGAGTCATCAGAACCCTGAGAGTGAATCGAGTAGTCCATTTCCACATTATCCCTTAACTACCTCCTCCATGACATCTGACTCTGTTAATCACAAACAAGTATAAGCTTGATGAATCATGTTTTCAATCTCTATAATGCACTTCATGATAAGTACATAAATTTGGTTCATCATGAAATCAATTAGGTTGTTAACCTCACTTATGTAGAAGGCTTGGAACTATATGTAGCACTAAATCATTTGAGGTGGGAGTTAATTTGTACCATGATTCTCATGTATCCTCACATGGGGCCCATTATTTCAATGGCATGTGCTATCCTTTTTAATTTTATGTGGATTCGGAATAACACAATATTAGTTTGGTTTTAAGTGTTATAGCTCCAAATATCACCTTATGTATTTGTGATGCTTGGTTTATGGCCTAGGGCAACCCCTCATTCCTGAATTGGTCCAAATATTAAAAAAAAATAGTGTTTTACTCCTTGTACATGACTTTGCGCTGTATTAAATGCGTGTACATGCCGGTCAGTATATACCCAACCCATGTATATGTCTTAAAACACTTAAAAAAATTAAACTTCCTTAATTATGGGCAAGGATCACAAGTTTTACCTATTGATTACCTATTAATGCCTGTGGCCCAACTGTTCCCAACTAAAAAACTACTTTGGGATAAGTATAAAAAGACTTCAATGGGAAGGCCTTTGGAGGAGAAAAAATAGAGAATTACTCTGCTGAGATTATCCGCTGATCAAGTCTGAAGATCCCTGTGCTTCAAGCACTTCCCCAAGTTCAGGAAACCATTGTTTCCTTGAGAGTTGATATCCTTTCACTTGTGGGAGATATCCTTGTGTTGGTTATGGAAGGAGCCTTTTGAAGACCGGGATTGGACAGACCTGGAGGACGTTTCTACTTGGAGCCAGAAGAGGAAGACTCTGGTGAACTCTTTCTATGTCTTGATTATAGTTATCTGCAATAAAGGAAACATTGTCTTGTTCCTGATATTAACTTTATTCATGCATCTGATGTTGTTGTTATTGTTTATGTATGAATGACTATTTCAATGTATAACTAACCATCTACTTATATGTTATAAAGTTGATTTCACTATAATTCTTTATCTATATGCTACTGTGCATCTTTGAATTGGTTGTTTTGCAGGTTCAAAGATCGTGAGGAGTTGTAGAGGGTTTGAACCCTAGCTGGAACTACTCGAATGAAGGACCCCTAGGTATGTACATCCTCGCATAGTTTGCTCGTTTAAGAATTTTTCCTGAGTTATTTGCTTGTTTCTTGCTGCAGATTACTCCTGCTCTACTAAGGTTTTGACCCAAAGCCCTAGGGGACTTTATCCCTTAACAGAATTGGCGACTCTGCTGGGGACAACAATCTTGTTGTTCCTAGTTTGGGTTATTTAGTGCCAATCAGGACTCAGCTTTCAGTTTGCTTGCTGTGATTGTACTATCTGCTTTTGTAGGAACTCAGACTTCAAGTCTGATCCTTGTCATCTGGCCTCATATTTTGTTTTTTCTTGTAAACCTTTATATACACACCTTTGTCGGGTTACAGAAGCATATACACGCTAGTTTCTCTGAAAGTAAACTGTGTATATGCGGGTTTCTTTTGACTGAAACATATGTACACGCACCTGTGTAGAGACACATCATGTATATATTTGTTTTGCATGATTTTTTCAAGTCTTTTTATCTGGAAAGATTTGTTTCTTGGCCTGTGTGCTTCCTGAGTGGTCAGTTTCTGTTTTCAGATTTTAGTTTTTCAGTGAGCCTACTATTTTGAGTTCTCTCCTGCTTTGAAGAGTTTTTCGTCCTAGTTTGCTTTACAATGAGTGTTATCATTTCTATTTGAACACACAAGGCTTCTTGTAGAGGCTCTTGATTGTTCTAGTTTTTTGGAACAGAATATTGCTTGCAATCTTTATGTCAAACTTCATTTTTATGGTTTGCTTGCTTTGCTTCCCATTAAGTTTGTGGCCATTCACTTCTTCTTGCTTTTCAATAGATTTTGTTGACAAGTTTGAAAGCGTGCCTTTCCTGATTTCTTCATCAGTGTCGTAAAACTCTTTTTTCTACTTTTGGATCGTTTAGTGCATCTTGAAACATTTATTTTGTTAAGTTTTCATTCGTGTTGAATTGACAACTTGCAAAGTTTCCTTGTGATTTGCTTTTGGTCATTGAGTCTTTGGTAGAATTTTGAGTACTTTTGAAAAGATTCTTTTATTGCTTTTTTGAAAAAATAAAAGTCCTTCAAAAACATTATTTTTTCTTTCTTTGCCAAATTTGTGTTTGGTTTCTTTTGGTTTTTGAGAGTGATTTGGGATTTTTGTGTTTAGTCCTTCTGGTTTTGGGAAAGATTTTGTGTTCAAAATTCTTATTCCTTTCAAAACACTTAAGTTGGATTATAAAACAAATTACTTTCATTTTCTTTTTAGAGTAATCTATAATTTTTGCATCATCATGTACACTTTGCATTAGGGTAGTTTCACATCATTAGAGCATTAGTAGTTTTTTAGTTTATGTGAGTGTGAAGTCTCTTACAAGAAAAGAAAAGGAAAAGGTTTATTTCTTTAATAGAAGTTTCTTAGAACCTAAGTAGAAGTTACTTTTCATCGAAGAAAAAACAAGTGCATTGCATATAAGTTAGTTTTTCATTAATTTCTTTTGCGTCAACGAACACCATCAGTTTCACTTCTGTATTGTCCCTTTGAATTAAAAAGAACAACCACTTAAAATCAAGTGCTAATAAAATAAACTAGAACTTTTTATATTGTCAATAAGTACACCAACAAGTTTTAGGTTATTTAGGGCCTTGGATTAGGCAAGAGGAAAGTAAAATCTCCAAGGTCACTCTAAATTGTCAAACGTAGAAGTCTAAATAAAGAGTGAAAATCCAATAGTGTTAGGGAGACCGGGAAAGCTTTGTGACTGGGATTTAATCATGAGGGTTTTTGAAGATAATGACAAGAGATACCCCCTCTCTTACTTGTCAGATCTTACCTCACGACTGTTCCGCTAGGCTTCTAAAATGAGTTGGTATCTTTAGTTGCCTATCCTATGGAGCTACACAGGTGGCTATGGAGGGGAATCTCGTGGCACCTGAGGTCGACATTGCATCACTTTCAACGGTACTTCTAGAGGGCACCCTTGCGAAGCTTGGGGGTTTGCATCAGCAGAGGTTATTGTTTGGAGGTCAGCATAACTTCCTCTGATACCTTCGCTAGTAGCCCTGGGGCGTAATTACCCCAGTTTATTTTCGGAAGGCCCTTATTATTCACTTTCTTGTATTTTGGTGTTTGGTCCTAATCGTCCAGAGCAAAAATACTTGAAAGTTGTTTAACTGCTGAATTCTTTAGCGACATTTTTAGTGTGTGTTCTGTGCTCCTAGTTAGCCTAGCTTTCAAATTTCTTGAGTCTTTAAGTAGATCTTATTAAATAATTCAAAGTGGCTGACCAATCACTTAGATGGTCCTGTAGACTTCACGGGCTTTCACCTGCGAGTCCAGAGCCTTCTCCTAGAAGGTCTAGGAGCGATTCTACCAGTGGTTTTCAACCAGTGGCAGCTGGCGCATCAGAGATTGATCCTTCGCTTGGGGGCATCAGTGTACAAGGTAGACCTGGTACTACCACAGAGCTAGAGAGGAACACACCAGTTCTTTCTCGGGTACTCTTCCAGTCGGAAGATAATATTGAGGTAGAAGAGCTCTCAGAGTCGGTTGCAGCTCCAAATTCTCCTCTCCCTTTTGATCATCTGGATGTATTGTTATACGTCGGAACTTCGACACACAAGCCTTCAAGCCCAGGTCCACACACAAACATCCCTTCGATGACCACTACTGGAAGCATGGCATCCACCATGAGTGCTATGAGTATGCAGACTCCTATATCAGTACAAGGGGGAGGAACTATTTCCATCCCTTCTACATCATTATTTGGATCTACTACCAGCACATCCTTGTTTGGGTCTACTTCCATTCCATCAACGAGTGGAAGTTCCCAAGCGCATGCATCCAGTTTTGGATTCTTCCCTTTTGGAATGCCCTCTCAAGGTATTCCTTCAGTTCCATTAAGTGTACCATTAACTACCTCCACGTCCATGATGAGTGGATCAACATCTTTTCAGGGTTTTCCTTTTGGAAGTGGTCATATACCACATTCCAATCCGATGGTGGGGTCTATGCCTTTTCCTTTCACAGGTCAAGGTACTAATCCTTTTCAGAGTTGGACTAACCCTACAGTTAGTGGGATCGGAATTGGGAATCTGTTTTTCGGCCAACAAGGGAATGTGTCGTACTCCTCGGTCAATTCATTTCAAAGTTTTCCACCCTTAGCTAATGCTTGGAACCCTCACCAAGGGTCATCCACTCCGTATAATAATTCGTTAGGGGGAAACTTTGCCGGTTACGGAGGTGTTTTGGCTAGAGTTGGTCAAAATCTGAGTTTTGCTGGACCACAAGGGTCACCTTTTGGTTTAGCAGGTTCTACCAGTTACTTTGGGGAACTTGGTGCCTTTCAAAATCTAGGTCATTCTTTTTCGAATTTCAGGAACCTCGTCCAATCTGGGTGGAATCCCCAAGGTCCTCCGAGACTTCCTTTTCTGGCCAAGCTCAATCTTCTAGACTTGACTAAGTTAACGAATGATCCAATCAGATACAATCCGGATTGGCCTTCGATCCCAACCAAACTTCCATCGGATATCCCAAAATTCGAAGGGAAGTGTGGGGAAGACCCAGGCGACCTTGTAACCACATTCCATTTATGGTGATCATCGAAATCCCTCATCAATGATTCAATTAGGTTGAGACTATTTCAATGCACCTTAACTAGAAATGTGGCTAAGTGGTATATAGAGTTGCTAGGGGGCACCTTTACATCTTTCACTGATTTGGCTAACATTTTCTTAAACCATTTTCAGTTGCCTATCCGTTACGAAGCCAGAACTGAACTTCTGGCCAATTTTCATCAGGACACAGCTACTCACATTTTTGATCATATTCAGGAATGGAGATAGAGAAAGAGGCTCATCAAAGCCAAAATTCCACCTAAATTCCTACTCGAATGGTTTTTAAAATCATTACAACCCAAGATGTCCAAGGATGTTTCTATGTTCAGGGTGTATTCAGAAGAGTAGGCTATCTTTTGCACCCAACAATTAGACCTGATATATTCTCAGTCTAGGACTCTTCATAAAATCTTGCCTGATGCTCCTAGATCCATGGTTGATATAGCCAAACCAAAGTCAAGTCCGCATGCTGATGGTATTGTTGGATCAATTGATGCGAATGCATTGAACCTTCTGAGCCAATTGCAGCAGTTGTCTATACAAACTGCTTCTTCCAATCAGGTTGCACCGTCTACTACTCCACCTTCTCAACCTTCTTCTGTAAACACCGTTCAGGCTTCTAACCCCAAAAGGAAATCAAAATTCTGATTGGAAGAGGAAGGGACAAGGTAAAAAGAAGAATCTGGATGGGAAGGGTAATGCGAAAAATCCCGACAATGGTGCTGGTGAGGGTGGAAATGAGTCTAAGAATAAAGTTAAATTTCCATGCAAGCTATGCAGTGGAGACCATTTAACTCATCTCTACCCAAAAATTCAAGATGCTCAGTGCTTGTTAATGCAACAAGGGTCTTCTAGCTCCCAAGCTGTCTTAACTAACCCTTTCCCCCAAGGGCAGCAATTGCTTGCTGGCACGAATTCAAACCCTGGTACCTCTGCAGGGGGAAACCAGGAGGGTGACAATTCCTCAAATGTTTTCATGATGGGTTCTCACGTCAATGTGGCCACACGGTCATGGGATTATGGTGAAGAAGAAACATCCAAAGATAAATCTGTTCCCAGAACTATGGACCCACTTCATATTGAGCGACCCTCTGTTGACTATATACCTCGGATACTGAAAGGTTCTGCCAAGCATGCTACTATTAACCTGAATTCTAGGGCAGCCTAGAACTACTCCATTGTAGAAGATCTGGCTCAAATTCCTTGCGCGATGTCTGCTTTAGAGGTACTCTAGTCGTGTCCTGCTCAAAGAAGTGCTTTGCTTTCGACAATGGGAGCAGTGGATCCAAATAATTCTTTGGCTCTCACTTTTGATATGTATAATGTCAAAAAGAGACTTCCTCATCATATGGCTTTCCAGATAGAGTATACTTACCAAAAAACCAATATTTTTCAGACAGTTATAGATGAGGGAGCTTCCACATGTTTCATTTCTATGTCATGTTGGAAGGTGATTGGATCGCCTTCGGCTGTTCCTTCACCCACTCTCTTGACAGCATTTGACAGTCATTCTCATAGGCCACACGGGATTATCCCGACCTTTCCTATATGTGTTGGAGGAAAGGTCGTTAATATCGAAGTAGAAGTTGTTGATGCCAATCTCGATTACAATCTCCTTTTAGGGTGGAATTGGATTTATGAAATGGAAGCCATAGTTTTGACTCTGTTTCGTGTCCTTTTTTTTCCCCATGAGGGGAGAATTGTTAAAGTCAATTGGATTATTCTCCTGGTGATCATCGAGCAGCTTCAGATTCTACCATTCCCTTGGTAGATAATCCTCATCAACCTATCGAGAATCTAGGAGTCGGGATGTACTCTTCCTTGATGGGTGTATTTGATCTTCCCCCTCCTACAGCTAGAATAGATACAATTTCATCCTCCAAGGAGCCCTTACGGAAAGAGTTTATTCGAACTCACTATTTTTCAGATCCTGGGACCTTACCTTCATTTGTAACCACATCAGATGAAGGGAAGGTGGGTGGAATAGAATCTCATGTGTCTGCAGCAGAGCTTAGATATGAATCTATCGATAAATCTACAGACGACCATCCCACTCCTTCTTTGGAAAAGGAGTTAGATGGCGATGTGGCTCCTACTTGGACCCTTGAAGCCATTTCTACTTTGGATTGCTTAGATACAGTTTTTCCATTTGACGAAGCAATATTCGAAACAATGACGGCTATAGATCAACCATTGGAAGATTTACATCATCGTTCATTTTTCTATCTGCCTTTGCATGAAGTCGAGTCTAGGTCCTCCAATCTGCCTACCAGTGATGTTTGTATGGTTCCTTTGGCTCCAACACAGTTTTCTGCTGAAGGTAATATATTGATTGGCTCAATGACTGTACTTATAAACATCTCTAGGAGCAAGCTGGTGAAGCCCTCTAATGGGCTCTACCTCAAGAAGTACTTTGCTTAGGTTATGACCGAGCAATGGCTTCTTTGCATATTTTGTATTTTTGTACATATCTTATCAGGAATTTTTGTGATATCGACACTTTTTTTATCTAGTTTGACAGGTGTTGATGGATGGATTGGTATAGTTCGAATTCACTGATGGTGCTAGTCGGCACACTCGGAACCTTGCTTCTGCATCTTGGGTGATATATTATCCAACTATTTAGTTGATGGTATCAAGGGGAGTATGTATTGGTCCTGCATCAAATAATATGGCCAAGTATACTACCGTCATTAATTTACTATCCGAAGCTATTTCTTATGGAATCGATTCATTGGTAGTCTATCTTGATTCACAACTGGTAGTGTCACAATTGAATAACATTTATCGGGTTCGGGATCCTTATTTATATCACCAATATTTGAGAGTGAGGGTGTTGCAAAGATCATTTGTTTATATTACTTATTTTCACATTCCACGATCTGATAATTCATTATTAGATTCTATCGCTAATCAAGCTTTAGATCGGCATATCATTCATCCATCAAGATAAAATCAAACATCGAAAATCTGGAATATATCTATATATATATATATATATATATATATATATATATATATATATATATATATATATATATATATATATATATATATATATATATATATATATATATATATATATATATATATATATATAGATATTCGCCCATGTGTACATAAAGTGTTTCAAAAATAATATACAAAATCGGGACTAAAATGCCCATAATCATTTCTAGTACATATAATGACCCAGCTTAGGATGAGCGGCTAAGTAGGTGACCACTGTTTTGGCCACACGCCGAAAAAGGCAAACCCAGTCACATGGCAATCCTACCACGTGGCGCTGCATATCCTCTGGTAGATCTTCTACGGCCTCCATTGGTACTCGGTGAGTCAATCTGACCAAGTTTCACTGGACTGTGTATAAGACTCTCTTAGTCTCCGTAGCCGCCTCTTTGACACCTTTTCCACAATGCCTATGCCATGGAAATCTGTCTATTCGTACTGGACGCACATCTGGAACATGATCATTATATAAGTCATTTAATCCCATAAAACATATCTTTAAGTTCATTTTCATATTTGAAAAGCATAAAAAATCATAAAAATTGACAAAACTTTAAAAAATGGTTACCTATCTCTCCCCATGTTGCATCTAGTGGTAGCACCAAATCTGAATCTCCCGTGAAATCAATACCAGCATAGGAATAGTCATCCACAACGATGATTTTCTGCTCCCACCAGGAGAAGAAATCATCGTCAAAAACAATCCTCGGTACGTCTCCGCCTCCAAGGCATTTCATCAGGTCGGCCCACCTACCCATCCGAGGATCTTGGGGGCTACTAATAGGAATTGATACTCTGGGACATAACCCTGGAACCTTCTCGAAGAAGAAGGAGCACAAAATGGTCCCATATATGAAGTTCTTGGTCTGTCCTTTCTGAATGGAGGATAGATGACTCTTCATATTGGCTAGAAGAGGTGTACACCAGTCAAACACCATAATGAGACAATCTACGGCCAAGCTCATGGATAGTCATGACACTTGGTGCAATGAGGTTGATCTATCTACCCTGGCTATGGTGAACAATATGATCCTCAAGGACAAACTCTCTACATGTTTGATTGGAATTTGGCTTCCAACCTTCTCCGAATGCCCCGGACAGTATATATGCACGTAGTCTTCCATTGAAAGACTACCTCATGATCGTCCAGTCAAATGCACCACTTCTCCTCTCCGAGAGAGTCCAATGATAAAGTAAATATCTTCTATATCTATCCTTAAAAGCATTTGATCAATAATGAACGCATCATCTTTGATACTCCAATAGCAGATTAATAATTCAAGCAAGTGAGTGTTTGCCTTCATATTTGGCATTTTGAAAAATTTTAATAAACTGCATCCCCTCAATGCATCCAAGGCTTGTTGATCATTCATAACCTCATCATCAATAGTAGCATGCTCCCTTTCCCTCTAGGTGATTGTCATCCTGAAAGAAAATCAAGTTTAACCATTAGATTTTTATGTTTTAATTTCAAACTGTGTATACACAGGTCCATTTCATACACAGTCATGTGTAGGGCCTACATATATGTGGGTTTCTCATAACCAACCTACGTATATGCTGCGTTGAGATTTTTAACATAATTTCTAACGGTGAAACCTCAATTAAAATTTGTAAAAACATTCACAAATTGATGCAAGCTAGATTTGGGGGTTACCTAGTGATTTTGAGCCAATTTGAATGGTCAAATTCTTTGGGGGGCAAGATTGCTTCTTTTTCTCCATAGCTTTTTCTCTCAGCACAAATGGTAACAATGGTGAGTCAAAAAATCTTTTTATAAGCTTTGAAAATGTCAAATTTTTTCAAAACTTGATTTTGTTTCATCTCATGAATCTTTTAACTTGGGAGCTTGGATTGTCGAGGATAGGTTGTTTTTCAGGACATTTTGGACACTTTTTTGGAAATTTCATGTCGGTTCCATGACTGCTGACCCATCATGGCAGGTATCATTTACTCACTGGCATATAGGTTAGGGAAGCCATTTTTCCATTGCATTTTGCATACTAGCCTCCATTTGTCAATACACTTGCCATAGGGTTGATCCCATCATGTTATGGTTCGTAAACCATCTTCACTCGCTGACTTTTTAAATCATGACACAATGGTAGAACCATCCTTTTCATGGGCATCGTAGTTAGCACCTCAATGACATTGGTTGCCCATGCTGCTTCATTGAGTAGGCTCGGGAGTCCTCTCTAGTCCCTCCATGACTTGGGCATTGAAGACTCATTTCTCTTTGCTTCTTTGCTTCATTTTGGTCTTATACCCTAGAGGCTCCTTTGCGTTGAGTTGTACTACTGCATTGCATTTTGACCATTTGCACCTTTCTGGCCTTGAGCCGGCTTCATTTGGACTCGTGTTTAAGCCAATTTTTTGACCATGACATCTGCAAAATCAAACTTTCAATCCCTTAGCTTTTGCAACTTGACACACCCTTAGACCTGTGGAAGGAACATCCCTTTGAGCGTCCCTGACCAGCTTTACCTCCCTGCATTGAGCATAGGAATGTTCCCATTCCATGAACTAGATCATATGTTTCACTGACACTCGTTCTTTCCACTGTACTATAACATTCTTTTATTCTTTTTCCAGCTTAAAGAAAAATACAAAAAAATTACATATTCTAAAAAGAGTAGGAATGGGATAACATTTCCATTTATTGTTGGTAGCTAGAGTCAGTCGTGTCGCCCTTGAACAAAGCACTCAAATGAAGCATCTCCTCCATTTGGGTGGGATTTAGCTTGACTTAGGTATGCCTTAACCTTGTTACTGAGTCAATTCTCCTCCAATTGGTTATCCCTTCCAATCATATGGAGAGTTCATTCATTCCTTCTGCATGACGAACTTATACAGAGTAATCATATGCTACCACGTGGTCATCATTGAGTCATGCTTTTGTTCAAGGGAAGTAAGCCTGAGTCGGCCTCTTTGCGGTGTCTCTTGACCTATTTTTCAGTTGGCCATCCCTAGTTTTCAGTGTCTTGTCTATCATCACATCAGTTATATTGGTCCTTTACTCATGCCAGTTTGAGAAGGTCTCCATTGACTTCTTGCTGGCGGGTCTTGTCCTTACCGAAGACAACATCTTGCTCTGAGGATAGGCCTAGAGCTGCACCCTGGCCTTATTTTCATTATTGATAGGTCACCATGTGCTCAACATTGATTAGTATCATGGTTCTTTGACTAAGTGGTTTCCCTCGTGTTCGGCATCAGCTTTCATTATCACACATTGGGATTCGTGTAGTGCCTTGGTTTCCATTTGACCTTATTGGTGGATTCATCGCCTTTGTGTCAGCCTTCATTATTGGTTGGTTCAGAGGGTTTCTATCGTGCGCTAGCTACATCTTATGTACGCCGAAAACATGCTTCGGTCAAGTTACTACATTTTTTTTCGTCTAATTCCTTCCACATTATTGGCCTATGGGTTACACTCACACTAGATTGATGAAGGATGCCTTAATGCCTTCCTTCTAGTGGATCTTTCCCTATGGACTACAACTCATTGCTCTGGGGCAAAGGTCTAGAGTCCATTTGCCAGTACCTTGGGGTTTGCAGTCATCAGTGGCAGATCCTTCGCTATTGACAGTAGGAAACCATCATTGTCTCATGGTTGATAGATTCTTACAGGTGTTTGACTTCATCTCATCTATTCGCACTTGTTAGATTTTACTGGGTACCTTGACTCTCATTATCATTATCGGTGATTAGTCTCGCATTTGTTAATGGTATACATCAATGACCAGTAATCAAACGATTTCTCACATGGTCGAATTCAGATCATTTCTTCCCATTGTGTAGAAATGTACCACGATGGTTGGTGAAGACCTCGGGTTGCATTAACATTCTTTGGTTCACTTGTCAGTTGCTCCTGTTGCTGCTATTTGATACCATTCCACCTTATATGTTGCAGTACTTCACAGCGACACCCTATTCCATCATATTCATTTGGTACTATTGGGATCAATTTTTGACATCAATGATCGGCTCCATCTTTCAGCCTCATTGATCGTCTTCTTATATGTGATATTCAGACATGTACTTGTTCGATCGTGGTTAGACGATCCATTATGTACTTTCAGTTCCTTATACTTGTATACACAGTGGATTCACTTGTACTTGAAATGCAAACATGCTTTAATTTCTTTGAGCATGGGTATGCTCGTCTCAGACAGTTGTTTCTTTCTGATCGTTTTTTACTGGCTTGGCAAGAAGAAATTTGGCGAAGTCCATCTCAGTTTTTGACAAGTTTCCTTTCCATATATTTAATACATTTCGGCCATCATGTTCCCCTTCTAACGTCATATATTAGGGGACATCTGTTATGGCTCCAAATATCACCATATGTATTTGTGATGCTTGGTTTATGGCCTAGGGCAACCCCTCCTTCCAGACTTGGTCCAAATATTAAAAAAACAGTGTTTTACTCCATGTACGTGACTTTGCCCTGTATTAAACGCATGTACATGCGGGTTAGTATATACCCAACCCACATATATGTCTTAAAACACTTAAAAAAATTAAATTTCCTTAATTATGGGTGGAGATCACAGGTTTTACCTGTTGATTACCTATTAGTGCCCGTGGCCCAACTGTTCCCAACTGTTTCCCAACTAAAAAACTACTTTGGGAGAAGTATAAAAAGACTTCAATGGGAAGGCCTTTGGAGGAGAAAAAATAGAGAATTACTCTACTGACATTATCCCCTGATCAAGTCTGAAGATCCTTGTGCTTCAAGCACTTCCTCAAGTTCAGGAAACCCTTGTTTCCTTGAGATTTGATATCCTTTCACTTGTGGGAGATATCCTTGTGTTAGTTATGGAAGGAGCCTTTGAAGACTAAGACTAGACGGACCTGGAGGATGGTTCCGCTTGGAGCCGGAAGAGGAAGACTCAGGTGAACCCTTTCTATGTTTTGACTATAGTTATCTGCAATAAAAGAAACATTGTCTTGTTCCTGATATCAACTTTGTTCATGCATCTGATGTTGTTGTTATGGTTTATGTATGAATGACTATTTCAATGTATAACTAACCATATACTTATATGTTATAAAGTTGATTTCACTATAATGCTTTATCTACACGCTACTGTGCATCTTTGAATTTGTTGTTTTGCAGGTTCAAAGATCATGAGGAGTTGTAGAGGGTTTGAACCCTGGCTGGAACTACCCGAACGAAGGACCCCCGTGTATGTACATCCTCATATAGTTTTCTCATTTAAACATTTTCCTTGAGTTATTTTCTTGATTCTTGCTGTAGATTACTCCTACTCTGCTAGGGTTCTGACCCAAAGCCCTAGGGGACTTTATCCCTTAACATTAAGTGGATTTTTTGGTTGCACCTAGTGAAATGCAAAAGAAAACTACGCCAATAGAACTATTGTAGACATGGCTTCTCTAAATATCCCATTTTGGACCATTCTTGTTTATGATGATTTCAATCCCCTAGCTTTGTTAGATCAGGTGATCTTTCTCTAGATCCATCCAAACCAGTAATGTGTGTAATTGGCCTCCACTATGGAGATCTTGATTGACTATAAGTAATTGATCTAGTGCATGGAGGAAAAAAATGACGGTATTTGTAAAAAATGGGATGCAACTTCCATATTGGTCATTCAATTCCCCACCTACTTTATGAATTTGGATTTTCCTTTGCTTGTTTCTTTGTTCAATTTAAATGTTGCAATCCCTTCTTTGGAAAACTTAGTATAACTCAAAGTCGTCTAAGGATTATAAATTATGTAATTATGTTTTGAGTTCTAAATTTTGTTTAATCATGTAGGTATTCTTCTACATTTACACTTTCAAGGCCCCAACTATCATGTATAAAAAAATTCAATCTAGTCCATATGATAAGGATGTTCCATGTAATGTCTACTTGGAGGACAACTAGGAAAACTAACATTTTTAAATTTAGAATTTAATATTTCTATTCATAAACCATAGATTTTACTAATAATACGTACTATTTAGTGTTATATATATTATAAAATACTAAAATTAATCAAATAAAAAAATCATTTAAAAATTATATTATAATTTACTTTTATAACAACTAGAGATTTAGATGTAAAAAATAGAATTTTATTTTTTAAAATTATCTATGATTGCACCTAGTCCAAGCCACAACAACCCTAAAAATAGCTAGATTTTAGGTGTCTCCTAGCTACTATGGAGTCTCGAACCTGAGTCTCCATACAAAACATGGCCTTTTGAAACAAATAGCACTAACGAGATCTAAGTGTAAAAGAATAGTTTGATTGGAAGACATAGAAAAATAAAGCAAAGAAAAGACACAACAAATCCAAGAATATGTCATACAAAATCATAATAATAGGGACAAGATAAGAAAACCAAAAGAAAAGGTGACTACAAATTATTCCATAGATAGTTTAGAACATATATTGGATATCAAATCCATCAAAAATGAAATCAATAAGTTCATAGAGTTATACCATCAGTGTAAAAAAGTGTTCTTAATCTTATACTTTTGATATAAAAGAGAATATAGATTAGGAGATGTTAGGAAGAGATGTTATGAATATTTAAGGAAGAATGTAAAATTATACCACAAATTGAAACAAATTTCTCATAGAAGAAAATATGCCAGAAAAAGTGTTCAAACATAAATATAGGTTGATTCATGTTAAAGAAAGCTCCAATGAACATAAATATGGCCCATACTTAGAAAATATTTGAGCTTAAAATGTTTGAGAATATTTATAAATGAAGAACGCAATCTAGAAGACCAGCCTCATTCTAGAATATCAAGCTAAATTAAAGAAGAAAGTTCAAATGAGAAGCCAATATGGAGAAAAAATGGACAATAATTAGAAATTGAAAACATATTATTAAGGATAAAAACTAAAAATAATAATAAATAGAAATTTGGGACACTTTGGTTCCTCTCTTGAAAGAGATGTGGCTTTCCATGATACAAAGTGTTTATATTTTTTTTTTTCTAGTTAAGACTAACCTAAGTACCCACGGGGGATTTGAACCGGTGACCTATCGCAAGGAGTGCCTTAACAGCGCACCCATTCACCGTCAATCCAAAGCCCCGTGGGCTACAAAGTGTTTATATTAAGTTGCACCTTAAGTGAAAATTATATTATTCTTTTGGTTAAAACTTGAGAGAATGAAGTACCTAAGGTCCCTCACATGGAAGGATTTATATTGTAGTTGGTATGGAATAAAGAATCCTCTTGTAGAGGGGTTGGACCCATAGCTTGTTACATAAAAATGAACATATGGATGGAGATTTTGTGTTTTAATGCTAAGAATATTTATATAGTAATTTGTTATTCCATGCCTACCACTTCTACCTTTTATAAGAAAAAAAATTTAGGTCAAAATTTTCCATAACATTATGATTATCTCCATTTTAGCATAATTATATGGAAGTATTTTGGAAAACAAAATTGGCATATGACTAGAAAGCCATATAAAATGAGTTGGCTAGGCCATATTTAGTAGTTATCATTTAACCATGGACCACCTTGTTATGCCTAGGATCATTGTGGAGGATTGTTAGAATAATAAAGTCAATATTCTTTTTTTCTTTGTTGACTTTGAAATTTTTTGACATAATGCTAAGGACTAACCTTTGAAATATGTTAGAAGAGATAAAGTCCCTTTCAAGTTAAGAGATATTGTGGTAAGGTTCTACAATAATTTTATTACCAATTTTAGCGACACTAAGGGTTATTAGAAAGGAATTAACTATAATATCTTAATCAAGCAAGGTTTTCCCCTTACCCTTTTTGACATACATATTAATAATTTAGAAAATTCGTTAGAAAATGCATGTTGTTTCAGCCAAATTCTTGCTAGTATGATCATCATCCTTCTTCTTTATGTCAATAATATTGTTCTTATGTCAAGGAGTCCTTATGAATGTGATAACCAACTATAATCATAAACGACTTCGAATCTAGTACAAGCATGACCACAAACACATGAAAGATTAATATAATGATAATTTAATCCGAAAAGGTCAGCTATAAAACATGACAACAAAATTTTGGAGAAAGAGTATTGATACAATTATCTCGAATTTGATATTTATCACAGGCTCAATTGGAACTAGATAACATTGAGAGAGGGAAAAATGGAGGGTGAAAAGTTTATTATGGCTTTGAAAATAATTGCAAATTAGTGGAATTTTGGCTATGGGATAAGAAATTAAACTCATCTTTAAGAGTCTCATCACACTTTTTATTTTATATGGATGTGAAGTTTGGGGATCGAATATAACTAGAGAATCCTGGAGAAAGGTAGAGAAAATCCAAAATAATTTATATCACAATACACGTTATCATATCCTCCTCATTGAATCCAACATTTTTGGCATTGAGAACATGGTTGTGATTAAGTACTTAATGTACAACAACAATATAAAGAACATGTATGGAAAAAGTCTTCCCAAAATTGCTTCAAACTCTAGCCAAAGTCAGTTATGTGCCAAGTAGGGATGGTATAAATATGCCAAGTCTTCGCTAAATCATTGGAGAATAAAGAAGAAGAAAATACTAAAAATATTATTACATTTAAATTTAAAGATAATATATGGTGTAATAACAAATTATAAGATATTAGATGAATAAGATATATAAGGAAGGTTTCAACCTTAATTTAGATGTTTAAAAGTATCACTTTGTTTTGACTAGCATACAGAAGAAAATCAACATTCCTAGGAATAAAATTTCATGAGTTTCATAGTGAAGTTAGAATTGGAGAATTCCCAAAACACCTTGGGATGAAAAGGTCTATAATGTTTGTAACATTAAGATGGTTGAATATGAAAATTCATTTCTAGAGTGTCTTATGTATACCCAAATTGAATCACAATTTCAAAACATATGTCACAATGGTGAGCTTCCTAACCTTTTAAGCCATAAAAAATGTGGTGATCTTCAAACACTTCACTTAATACTTTGAGTACATAAACAAATTTTAGAGAAATAAAAATAATAACTTTCTTAAAATCTGATAAATCAATTCTGGTCTCAATGAGTGTTAATCATCCTTAATATGTTAATTAATTAATATTAATTAAAAAATCTATATTAAAATTGTTTTTCTACACAAAAATGAGAAGAGTTTATATTAAAATTTCCGCTCGTTCGTAGCAATTACTCAGGAAATGAATTACAATATGTTATCCTTCTTATGAGCCCCTTTCGCTAGAAAAAAACTAAGAGACCATCCTCCTTCTAATAAGAGAAACTTGAGGGAAAAGTTCCAAAACTAAGACTTCTGATTTTTACTCCTGCTTCAAGAGAGCAGGGGTAAATTTAACAAAGTGCTTGCACAATTAAATGAAAAAACATAACATGTCAATAGATTGCTAGAAGATGCCCCACTACTTGGCCCATGGGATTTTGGAGAGAATTTCTTTTGACTATGATATTTCTTACTTCTTGTTATTAGTGGGGAGAATCACTGTTTTTTAGACACATATGAATAGCAAGGGGGACAAGAGTTGGACTTCTTCTCAACCACCTTACTAGCTTCTTTATCTTTTAATGTAGGAAAGACCATTGGAGAAAATTTTCCCACCACCAGAGTTTTCCTTGGATGGTCCTGATCTAATTCTTCTTCATCAATTGAATTGGGAGGGGGCCTTTGGAATAGGATTATTAGGTATATTCACTTCGACATTAGGATTCTCACCTTCTTCCTATGAAGTTATTATTTCTTCCTTAGGAACATTCATAACTTAAAATCTATTTCTAAAAGGGAGTTGTTGCTAATATTCAACCTTATATGGTTTCTACTTCTTATTTCCATGATTATTGTGTTTCCTTTTAACTAGAGTGAATCCTTGCTTATTTTCACGTTGATTTTATGGAGGCGATGGGTTATGGGAGCTTCAAGAGACTCAAGCA
Organism: Pinus tabuliformis; assembly: GCA_031772625.1. Taxonomy (NCBI): domain Eukaryota; kingdom Viridiplantae; phylum Streptophyta; class Pinopsida; order Pinales; family Pinaceae; genus Pinus; species Pinus tabuliformis. The sequence continues at coordinate 1,366,667,207 of CM062805.1, read as the reverse complement.
TTCAAACAACTTTTCGTAAAGTGTTCATATCATGATACATATTTCATTTAAAAGGAATTCGTTCATATTCTAAAGCCTGGTGGTGAGACCATTGATCCAGATTTAGTTGAATTGTCTTTGGGAGTTGTTTTGAGAAATCCATTTCCACAAAAATTCTAGCAGACAAAAAATATTCCCATTTTATGTATCATTGGAAACAGATCTACCTAGATTATCTCCTATAGCCTTAAATATTCCTTCACCCTAAAAAATAAGAGGGGTGAAAGGAAATCTAATCCACATAGGTATAGATAAATTTTCCATCATGGGATTAAATTCCAGAGACCAATGAGTGATAAATAGACCTATGGTCCTAATGAAATAACTTGGACTCAATTTATTTATCTGGTCTCTATCTTCCTGGTTCAAAAAGAAATGCATAGTGCCCATTTCCACAATTTAGAATGTGTTGAGGTACATGATTTTCCCAAATTTCAAAAACCAAATCTTCAAGAGCTTCATAGATTCACCACATGCCACTAAACATTCCCAATAATTCTCTTTCCTTCAAGATTTTCACATTCCTTTTTATTAAGGTGGAGAACCTTAGGTCCAAAGAAGGGATTGATTTTGCATTATTTACAAAATTGTTTAGAGGAGTTATTGTATATGTATTAAACCATAAGGAAAACAAAAATCCTATTGAAATCTCTTAAGGACTATCCATGAAAAATATTCTCCACCAGCTAAAAATATGACTTCATGACCCAGGGACGTTTCATGCTAAAGGTGACAATATTTCTTCAATAGGATCTCAAATCTACGATGTCATGGTGGCCTGAGAACGAAGGTACTGATGAATTCCAAAGGGGCTTGGACATTACTTTAAATGAGATGAAAGACCGAATAGACTTAAAAAAATTCAAATAGCCACACAATTCACTAAAATAGATCTCAACAAAGTAGAGAATCATTGTGACAATTGGTTAAGAAAACCTAGTCATGGTGGAGAAGGTCCACAAGGCTCCATATTCCAATGATTAATTATTTTTTTGTCCTACAAAAATAAATCCATACTTCCATTCAATAATAGATAGAAAAAACATTTTGTAATTACACAATATACATGTGCATTCTCCTTGGATCTACCCAAATCCATGACTGGCTTATATGAGTCAAAAGCATATGAAATAAAGACCAAAAGTCCCATAACAATACATACAAAGAAGAGAATATAAAACAACAAATAAGTGAAAACATTGGGGAAGATAAAGTAGTGGCATTGATCTTCCCCTTATTTCCTTTCTTTTATTGGACCTACTGCGAAACCCCTAGACTGGTGCCAACAAAAACCAAAGCCAAGGAAACCTCAGATATATTTGAAGGATGATCCTTGTCTGAATCCAAGCTTTTAGAAACATAAACATGTTTTGTGCCCACTAAAGCATCCTTCATGTGTGTCTAAGTACTTCGTTGTTTAGGAACCGTGAGAGTTTTGGTATCTACCATGTTATGTTTAGGAGAAGGATCCTCATGAGGCACCGCACCCCTAGTTGTATGAAATCCATGATGAATCTGCGTATCACCTTCTAATTGTACTGGTTGGTTTTACATATTATCCTCCCCCTTATGAAATAATATATGAGGATATGTATACTTCCAAGCCTTTTGTTATTTAACTCTTCTTCTTTTCTTCGTTATTTTTGGCCTAAGGACATGAGTTCTGAAAATGGTCAGTTTGAGAACATTCTTGACATCGAAATGTCATATTCTCATAATCTAAAGCTTGGGTCCAGCTAAAGTTTTTATGTTTCAATTGTATATGGCCATCAAGGCCTTTACTATGGCCAATCTCTACACAATTTTTGGTGAATATAAAGGTACCTTTTCCAATCCTTTCATTACCCATTTTCTTGAATTTCCCAAGTGTATTTCTGATGTCCTCTATGACCCTGGGTTGCCATAATGGAAGGGAAGGTTTGGAATTCTCACCCAAACCAACATAGTAGATACTACCATAGTTGTGGCATCAAATTCTAGGAACCATGGCATAATGAAAAGGCTCGCATTAGCACATTATCCATTTATTTTTATGTGTCAAATTGTACAATAATTTTTGTTTGGAGAATAAGTAAATGTCACATTTTGGCATCCAAAGGGTTAATATCCATTGGTGTAGGGCCTCAGGCTTGGGAAAAAAAACCTTTAAATATAAAAATGACATCCTTTGGTTTGAGAGGAGAAAAGAGAGTATTTACCTCTGAAAGATTTACATCCATGTCGGGAGCATTCTACATTTGTTCAATGATGTAGGGGCCAATATTATTTTGGACTTGAGGTCCAGTGATTTTTTGTGGTGGACTGGTAGCAAGGGAAGACTTTCCCTTGTCTAGATTCTTGTATGAAAATGATCCATTTTAAGTCATGATCCCAAAGGTCGACTGTGTAATTCTAGATTCAATACAATGGGTGGTTTCCTATAGATACCATTTCCATTTATCTAAGTGTAGTTTTGGAGTAAAATCCTCGCATATATGAGTTTTTGCTGATCAAAAGGAATATAAAACTTATTCTTGATACTTTGTTTTAGGTCATGAATGGTGTTTGTAGTGTTTATCCAAAATATAGATGTTTTCCCATGAATTTGTTTAATGAAAACCTAGGAAGAAAAAAATTCCCCCAGAGACAGAGGAACAATAGGAATTATCCAAAACATATATGTTTCCATTTTATGTGGGTTAATAGCCCTATAGTGGCCAGGACAATCATCTATCATCAGCTTTGGCACACCCATAATGATGTCCATTGAAAACCAAGAGGAGACTTTGGCATTCGCTAAATGTTTATAAACCAACCTATTGTAATGTCTACATATAGGGTAACAAAAATAAATAAGTAGTGTTTTGGTGAAAACTGGCAATAAAAATAAATAGTGTTCAGGCTTTTGAAATAGAGACCCCCCCTGTCATGACCATGTTAGATAAAATGAGCATATGGTTGGATTTCCATCATTTTGGGCATACATAACAATTATATAAGAAGCTCTAATAGAGGAAGACTATCAAGAACAAGATCCAAAATTTTCACCCACTAATTTTAGTGCATCACAACATGGGGAAAGCCTCAATGCGCCATTCAAATTTCCTTGTGTTACCTAACCCTAGATTAGTGTAGAGATGGGCATGAGCATACTGTTCTAAACCCCAATGAACAAATATTCTAGGGAACGAAAAATATTGATGGCAACTCATCCCTTGATCCTGCAATAATGCAAAACCCTAGGAAACCTCACCATCACTCTAATTATCCTCCTCCCTGTTGATTAAACGAAAAATATTGATGGCAACACATCCCTCGATCCTGCAACAATGCAAAACCCTAGGAAACCTCACCATCACTCTAATTATCCTCCTCCCTATTGATTAAATATTTTAACTCTCTCTCTCTCTCTCTCTCTCTCTCTATATATATATATATATATATATATATATATATATTTATTTATTTATTCAACCGATATATTAATTCACAAAGAGATAAAGAGATTACATCTAGAAGAGTTATTTTCCAAAAGAGCTAGGGCCTCTCTCTGACCATATTTGTTGGCCATCAGATACAAATAAAAGGATACAAATAAAAATAACAAAAAACTATGAGACCACACATCAATTCCCAAAATGGACTAAACTCATCAATTAACAAAATACATCCCATGCACACCCTTGTCCATTGCCATTATTTAGGTGCTGAGCTGCATGGCCACCCTCTCCTAGATGATGGAAGGCTTTAGGGACATGGGATTCCATATGAACAATATGTCCCAAGAAAATATCCATCCCATATTGGAGCCTCTTTTTCCTCTCTGAAGGGAGCACTACAGAGAAACGCCCTTCTAGTGGAGGATTTTGTGGAAACCCATATAAAAATAGCCTAAAAATCCATTTGTAGCAGAGGTCACTAGTAGAGGTGGGCGGGTGGAAGTTTTAGCAAATCTTTTTCTAATGGTGCATCTACAATATACAAACACACCATTGTTTTACTATCCATAGAAGCACTGGTGTCACATCGATCATGGTGCACTGTCAAAAATTTATTTTTATAAAATAAAAAACATGGTGCACTAAATAACACAATGCACTGGTTCTTGAATCATTGATAGCACCAAAAAAATGTTAAATTTTAAAAAAAATTCGTGCTATATACACCTAAAGCATCGGTGCCCTTCACATAGTAAAAAATGTGATGTTATTTTCCATTGGCACATTAGTGCTATAAATGTATTGAAACTCCCCAGGGCATCTTCTAAAGAGCACTACTAGGTAGGTTTTAATTTTTTCAAATAGAGTGGTGCTATAGTCAAATAGAGCACCAATGTGGTAGCTATATTACAACGCCTCGTTATATATTTTTTAATTAAAAAAAAACAAAGTGCTCTTGGATGTCTTCTGCATTGATGAGGTTATAGTAACGCACCAAAGGAGGGTTAAATAAAAAAAAAATCTCTCAGCCGTAAATTTCATTTTTTCCATCATAGTGTTGGATAAATCTGAAGCGCCAGTGCCGCTCTTTCCTCATGCAAGTGCTTTGACGTTGGTGCTTCTCTTTCTAACAACCCTTTTGTACTATGATCACTGCCCCACTGATGCAGGGTTACCCCTGCTTACACCCACAGTATGCATATACAATGCATAAGCACATCAACTCTAGGACATTAACTCTCTAAGGAGTCAAAATCTTCAACCATCAATGGTTAAGGCTCCCTTATTAACTCAACAGAACCATTCATTACAATATCCCAGTCTTTCGTTTCTTTCTATCAGAACTCTATCCACCCTAATAACCTTAGTTTAAACCCATAAGCCGCACATTAGGCCTTCATAAAATTGTTGTTGCATATATATAACAAACCCCTCTTTAAACTTTGGTTAATGTGGACTTAACCCATAAAACCCCTATCGGCACTTTATTTCTGTTATAAATAGAAATACATATAAACATGCATAACTTACCTTTCTACCTTTTTTTAAAGCCTTGCATAGTTTCCAAGGTTTCCCCTTTATCGCTGATCACAATCAGGCTCTCCGTGGTCACATTAACACACCTCCTCTGCATCCGATATGATATGAACCTTCCTTTCGGATTTCAAATCATACAAAACTATGCTTATAACCATATTAGGTCCGCACTCATCCATCGCCTTTCCATTGTGCTCTCCATTCAAACTCCGATCAGCGATCAAATTATGGTCGCCGACCTAGACTCGATCCGATGGTAGGACTTTCACCCGATCAAAAACACGGAATGGCGATCCTTCACCGTCGATCTTCCTCCACCATATCTGACGATTAATATTGGTTTCGGGTAGACAACAAGCACAGGGATTAACTGCCCGATAAAGTGGTTTCCCCTCACCACCTTTGTGCTACGTGTCGAATGGTGAGTGGAATCGGGTGCTCACCCTTCCATACCACTTACCATTTAGACCTTGCCTGAAATACCACTTCTATATATAAATCCACATTTTCACCGACTATCTTCCACGCTCTTTCACCGTGCGATGACCGTTGATCTATGAGATCGATGGTTCTTGTTCTTTGTCACCTACCCCATTGATCTTCGAGATCCAATGATTCCTATGTGTTGACGACTCGCCTCTTTAATTCATGCCTTAGTGTTTTTCTTATGGGTTCAGGGTTTTCTTCAGGGTTTTGACCTTCCGCTTCCACTGCTCAACTTTCTCTGAGCTTAACTTCTTTGTGAATTATCACTTCACTACCTCTCTAGAGCTCCAATTTGATTCTCCAATTGGATTCAAAGATGCGTTATGATTCCTCTGAATCATTCTCTCCTTTGTGTAGTTCTATAGAACTCTGCCTACAATCTCTGTTACAGAACCTACAAATTCACACCTTACATGTAATTAATTCATTAAATACCCATTTCACACACTTACACAGTTAGGAAATAAACCTCTATATACAGAAGTATAAACAAATGATTACATATTGAGACTGTTTGTCTCTCACAGGCCTGATCTCTGATATCGGTGGCCTCCTTCCCCTCACTCTGCCCGTAGGCTTACATTTATACCAAAAAGGTTCTGTTGAACTAATTCTGGTTCAAACCCTTGATCTACTGAACTGACTCCTAAATGTCCTCTCTAGTTCCTCGAATCATGAAACTACATTAAGAGTTATAACTAACTTCTAACTCTCTTGTCATTATTAACCACTCATGTTCTCCTTAATTCGAGAGCATTTACAAACCTCCTCATATTATCTAATTAATTCCTATCATACTCACTCAAAAGCCTAAATATTACATTAATTCAACACTTAGGAATCCAACTTCCTTAAAACACATGACCACCATATTTCTACTAAAATACAATGATTTTCTCTTGGGTTGAATGCTCCTGCATTAGACTCCCAAAGTAGAAAATATTCATGATCTCCTGATCATGTGTCTTCATATGTTATTAGAAAACCTCCAGGGTCCCAAACTTTAGTGTGTAACAGTCTGAAAGCTCTGCACCTTTGTTGTTACTGTATGTCTGCTATTTTCTGTTTCAACTTCCCCTTCTTGTCAATCAGGTTCAAGTTCTGATTGATCATCCTTCTTGTTGCTATCATTTTCCTCCATATGGATTGCTTCATCGTTAACTTCCATAACTCTTCAATCTCCATCTCTAGAATATCTTTGGGCTGGTCCATATTCTACCATTCACTATTACCTCTTTCTCTCTGCTTCAAGTTGTTGTTGTTTTCCACTAACTCTTCAAATTGTTGTTGGTTACTTTCACTTTGTAGTTGTTGGTTTAATTTTTCTTCTACTTTTTCTCTTGTTCCAACTTTTTCTGCCATAGACATTGTTGCAGTTACTCCTTTAGGTACCACTGTAGAAATTACTTCCAGCCAAACTTCCTAAATATATTTAAGGATATCTCCCTCTGTAACATCTAATTTCTGCATTGAATTACAACTTTCCGGCATTCTCTCCAGCAATTGAACATTTCTGTTCCATGGATTAAATACTTCCAAAGAATCTTCTTCTTCCATTTTTATTTGGCTTCTCACCTGTGCCAAATTTCCTCCAACATCTGCAACTAAACCTGTACTCACAAAACAATTGTTAAAATCAGAAACATAAGGCTTCTATGCCCTATTTTTCTTTGGAAACAATTCAATTTGCTGCTCTGTTTCTTTCACCTCTATCAGCACATCAATATGTTGTTTTGAATTCTCAAAAGAATTCATGAGACTGTCAATTAGCCTCTCCTCCACATCATCTGTTTCAATGATGCCTCCCTGCTTTTGTTCATAGTAGTGAACTTCTTCTTCCTTAGCTTACTGTTGGTTAACTCTTCTTTGAAATTGTTTGATTCTTACTGCCTCCCTTTCATCCTTACCTTCTTGTTCTAGAGAACCCCCATATCATCTTCAAACAATCTTTGTCCTTCCCCAATGACATTCATTGGATCATTTCTTTGGGACAACATTTCTTCAGTCTTCATTGGAATAAGACTTCCATCTTCCTCCTCTATGACAGCTCTAACATTCTACTGCCTACTCCTAGGTGACTCTTTTGTCTCCTTCTGGTTTTGAGATCTTGCCATCTTAGTCTTGATCTCAACAGATTTCAGATTCTGATCCTTCTCTCTGACAAACTCTAAAGTTTGTTCATCCTCCTGTGATGTACCTGCAATTATCCACAAATTATTAATTTTAAAATCATAAGACCTAGTGGTCTTACTCGACTCTTTAGTCATCCCATTTCCTTGCTACTCTTGTTAGAAAATTATATATTACAGAGAAATGGAACACATAAAATATTGCAGAAATATAAACACAGAAAATGCATAAAACAAGAGAGACATAGATATACGTGGTTCACCGAGTTTGGGATACGTCCACAGAGAAAAAAACAGTCCTTCCTTTTATATTATCCAACAAACTAAAGAGATACAACCTACAGCAGATCCGCTGTAACACCCTCTTCGATTTCAATCTCCTCTCTCTTTCTCACTTAGAATATATATCTACATAGATGAAACACAATTCCATCATATATAGTGAGGGGTTTCCTTCTAGGGAAAAAAAAACCTAAATTAAACATAACTTCTACTGTCAAATCTCCTTCTAATGAACGACCCAGATTGACTAGAAACTACTATACTTTTACAAGGCAATTGTACATCTATTCTTAGCTTCGAGGGTGTTGCCCCCAAAACCCCCTGCCAGGGGGGGTCCCCAAAGGTTGCAGCCACCCCCCTAGACCCCCCTGCGGCGAATATTTTATGGGCAGCATTGCCACCCCATTTTGAACTGGGGTCCAATGTGGCGATACCTTTGAATATAGAAGATAATCAGGCTCCACACCCAACAATATCCCACTTGGAGATTGATTATAGCAACTCCATTGCTGCTTGATTTGCTGGACAATGACTCCTCTTTGGACCTAACTGTTTCTCATCTTCTTCATCATACCTGAAGACCAATTGAAATTGAGCATATTCTCAGTTTCTTCCTGGTTACAACTTTTGTTAGCATATCTGCAGGATTTTGGCTAGTGTGTATCTTTTCCAACTTCAACTCTCCATCTTCCAACACTGATCATATGAAATGGTACTTGAGCTATATGTGTTTAGTCCTAGAATGAAATGCTGAGTTCTTTGCAAGATGAATGGCACTTTGGCTATCACTACATAATGTGCCCATATCATGCTCCTTAACCAATTCACCGATTAACCTTTGTAACCAAATCATTTGTTTACTAGCCTCTGTAGCAGCAACATACTCTACTTCTGTTGTTGAAAGTGCAACAACACTTTGGATTTTTGAAACCCAACTGACAGTTGTTCCACCTACAGTAAATACATATCCTATAGTGCTCCTCCTATTATCTCTATCACCTGCCATATCTGCATCAACATATCCTTATAGAGAAATGTTTGAACCACCAAAGCATAATGCTTGATTTGTGGTACCTTTCAAATATCTGAGAATCCATTTCACTACCATCCAGTGTTCCTTTACTGGATTGTTCATGTACCTGCTTACAACTCCCACTGCATGTGCAATATCAGGCCTTGTGCAAACCATTGCATACATTAAGCTTCCAACTGCTGATGCATATGGAACTTTAGACATATAATGCATGTCTTCTTGAGTCTTTGGGCACATTTCCTTACTAAGTTTAAAATGGCAGCAAAAGGTGCATTGACTGGTTTTGCATTGTGCATATTAAATCCTTTCATTACCATTTGTACGTACTCATTCTGAGACAATGTTAATTTGTGATTTTTTTTGTCTCTAGTTATTCTCATACCAAGGATTTGTTTTGCAGCTCCCAAATCCTTCATTGCAAATGAATTTGCCAATTTTCTTTTGAGCACATTTATTTCTTGCATGTTAGACCCTACAACAAGCATGTCATCCACATACAATAACAATATAATATAGCTACCATCATTTTTCTTTTTCAGATAAACATAATGATCAGAGTGACATCTAGTATAACCTTCTTCAAACATAAACTTGTCAAATTTTATATACCACTGCATTGGAGCCTATTTTACTCCATACAAGCTCTTCTTCAACCTGCACACTAGTTTTTCCTTCCCTTTTACCTCATATCCTTGTGGTTGTTGCATATATATATCTTCCTCCAAATCCCCATGGGGAAAGGTTGTCTTTACATCTAATTGCTCAAGATGCAAATCTTTAGTTGCTACTAGACTTAGAATAGTTCTGATTGAAGTCATTTTAACAATATGAGAAAATATTTCATCAAAATCAATACCTTTCTTCTATGCAAACCCCTTCACCACAAGTCTAGCTTTGTACCCCTGTTTTCCTCCATCTTCTTCCTTCAACCTATAAACCCATTTATTCTGCAATGTAGTTTTACCTGCAGGTAACCTGACTAAGTCCCAAGTCTGGCTATGTGTTAAGGAGTCCATCTCTTCTTCCATGGCTAGGTCCCACTTCTTCCTACTTTCAACCTGCATTGCTTCTTCATAACATTCGGGTTCACTAGAATCAGTTGACAATAAATAATATAATGAAGGAGAGTATCGTTCAGGGGGTCTACTTATCCTGGTAGATCTTCTAACACCACTTTCAGGTGTTTGGGGTACCTGTTTCTATTGTGGTGGTCGTTGCTGTTGTGGTTGTTGATTATTATTATTTTTAGGCACCTTTACTTTTTCAATGATCTCATCAAGAACTGTGTATTCCTTGTTTTGTTTTTCTTGTTTTTTTTCCTACAACTAATTCTTATACAAGACCTTTCCATTGAATATTACATCTATGCTCCTAATGATTTTGTGATTTTCATAATCATATAAGCGATAACCAAAATCATTAACACCGTATCCAAAAAAGTTACATTTTTTTGATTTTGCCTCAAGCTTTGTTCTATTTTCCTTATTAATATGGACAAAGGCCTCACAACCAAAAGGATTTAAAAATGAGTAGTTTACCTTTTTATCTGTCCATTCTTCCTCTGGAACACCACCATCCAAGGAACTTGAAGGCCCTTTGTTTATTAGATAAACAACAGTATCTATAGCATCTGCCCAAAATTGTAAAGGCAATCCTGCATGCAATCTCATACACCTTGCACGCTCCATAATTGTTCTGTTCATCCTTTCTGACACACCATTTTCTTGTGGTTTTCTTGGAACTGTCTTCTCTCTGTGAATTCCATGCTCTGAACAGTACCTACCAAACTCGTTGCTGCAATATTCACCTCCATTGTTTGATCTGAGACACTTCAATTTCTTTCCTATCTCAATCTCAACCAAAGCTTTCCATTTCTTGAAAGTATCAAATACATCATATTTATTCTTAATACAATAAATCCAAGTTTTTCTAGTTGCATCATTAATAAATGTAACATAATAATGAGAGCCACCAAGAGATGATACTTGAGTAGGTCCCCATACATTTGTATGCACAAGCTCTAATTTTCTGCTCTTCTTTTCTTTCCCAACTCTGAGAAATCTGACTCTCTTCTATTTTCCATAAATGCAATTCTTAGAGAAGTCCAAATCAACATTCTTCAAACCCAGAAACAAATTCCTTGAGTGAAGGATCTTCATCGCCTTCTCACTCATGTGTCCGAGCCTATGATGCCATAACGCTTCATCTACTCCTTTGGAAGTTAAAGCATTAACAGAGTTAGAAATACCATTGCATAAATACAATGTACCAACCTTTTCGCCTTTTGCTATACCTTCACTGCCTAACTACCCTATTGAAATCAGATTTTTCTTCAAATCTGGAACATGCCTTACCTCCTTTAGTAGCCATTGGTTTCCATTCTGCTGTTTTACAAGAACCTTACCCATTCCAACAATTTTACAGGGTTTGTCATCACCCAAATGGACTTGTCTAAAATCTCCTTGAACATAGTCATAAAAATATTTCTTATCAGGTGTGGCATGGAATGAGGCCCCTGAATCTATCACCCAGGAATTAGTAATAGTTTTGAAGGAAAGAATCAAAGCATCTTGTAACCCCTTCCGAGATCTATAGTCCTTCTTTAGGTGTCCTTTCCTTTCGCATTTCCAGCAGACTATCCTTGATCTAGACTTGGATCTACCTTTCCTTGATTTACTGTAATATCCTGAGCTCTTTCCTCTTTCCATTTTTCTTCCCCTAGACTCTGCACTCAAAGCATTACCTGATGTCTCACTCGAGCTTTTCCATCGCATTTCCTCGCTAAGGATAGCACCGACAATATCATCAAACTTTATAGTACTAGATCCAGAAATAGAGTTACTAATGGCCATTACTAAACCATTCCAACTTTCTGGCAATGAGCACAAGAATAACAGAGCTCTAACTTCATCATCAAAGTTTACCCCTATAGAACTTAACAGACTTGTAATAGTATTAAAATCTTTTAAATGGTTTGCATCAGATCCACCTTCCGACATCTTCATATTAAATAATGTTTCATAACAAATACCTTGTTTGAGGCCGAGGGTTTTTCATATAGTTTCACCAACACCTTAATCAAACCCTCTGTTCTTGTTTCCTTCAAAATGTTGAAGGCGACCGATGCTGTGAGGCACAACCATACTGTTCTGAGTGCCTTTCTATCAAGAAGGTTCCATTCTTCATCTGTCATACTCGTCGGCATCTTTTCTTTTCCACCCAATGGTAGGTATACATCTTTCTGATACATATAATCTTCCATCTGCATCTTCCACAGTGAGAAGTTTTGGCCGTTAAATTTTTCGACCCTAAACTTACCATCTTCCGCCATTTCTCCCACTCGAATGAGGAACCCTTCTTTCCTGTGAGTTTATCATCCAAATAGACCTTTGACTCTGATACCAATTGTTAGAAAATTATACATTATGGAGCAATGGAACACATAAAATATTGCAGAAATATAAACACAAAAAATGCATAAAACAAGAGAGACATAGATATACGTGGTTCACCCAGTTTGGGCTACATCCACAGAGAAACAAACAATCGTTCCTTTTATATTATCCAGCAAACTGAAGAGATACAAACTACAGCAGATCTGCTGTAACACCGTCTTCGCTCTCCATCTCCTCTCTCTTTCTCACTCAGAATACAGATCTACATAGATGCAATACAATTCCCTCATATATAGTGAGGGGTTGCCTTCTAGGGCAAAAAACCGTAAATTAAACATAACTTCTATTGTCAGATCTCTGCCTAATGAACGACCCAGATTGACTAGAAATTACTATACTTTTACAAGGCAATTGTACATCTATTCTTAGCTTCGGGGATGCTGCCCCTGAAACCCCTTGCCAGGGGGGGGCTCCCCAAAGGTCGCAGCCGCCTCCTTGCTGCAACCTTACCTCACATAGCTCTCCTCACTCAGTCTTTTGGTAAGCACGGGTCCTCTATCTGGAACCTCCCCTTGAGCAACATCTTTTCTCCTTCTAGGCTTCTGTAATCTCTCACTCTCTCTTGAGAACACTTCAACTGTCCTCTCTATCCAACCCCTTGTTGGATTCTTTAGATTCACTACCACTTCTCCTTCAGAGTGTTTTCCTTACTCTGCCTTCAAGAACACATCTAGTTCTCCTCTCACAGCTTCTCTTGCTGTCTTTTGCTGATATGTTTCATCTACAACCACAATATTCAATTTAAATTTGAAATAGAACACACTATCTTACCTCCAATATCTATGTATGATATTATTCTCCCATTCTTCTGCACTTTGAATGGATTGTCCTTTGTTTGGTCTCCAAGTCCTCTTTCCTTCAGAACTTGTACTAAGCAATCTTTCTTTGACTTTTCTTCAAGGAATCCTCTGTTCCTATCTACTCCAAGCCTCTGTTGGAACTACTACAATCTCCCAGGAACCTTAAAAGTTCCTCTTACAATCTTTTGTTGTAGTCTCTACCATTCATTCACTTAACTTATGCACATTACCTTCTTCTATGTGCAAAATCCTTCTCATAGGAGATCTTTCCCCGCTCTGATTACAATTCTGCTCTGATACCACAAACGACACAGAGTTACCCCCGCTTACACCCATAGTATGCGTATACAATGCATAAGCACATCAGTTCCAGGAAATTAACTCTCTAAGGAGTCAAAATCTTCAACCATCAATGGTTAAGGCCCCCTTATTAACTCAACAGAACCATTCATTACAATAGCCAGTCTTTCATTTCTTTCTATCAAAACTCTATCCACCCTTAATGACCTTAGTTTAAACCCATAAGCCACGCATTAGGCCTTCATAACATTGTTGCCGCATATATATAACAAACCCCTCTTTAAAATTTAGTTAATGTGGACTTAACCCATAAAACCCCTATCGTCTCTTTATTTCTATTATAAATAGAAATACATATAAACATGCATAACTTACCTTTCCACCTTTTTATAAAGCCTTGCATAGTTTCCAAGGTTTCCCCTTTATTGCTGATCACAATCAGGCTCTCCACAGTCACATTAACACACCTCCTCTGCATTTGATATGCAATTAACCTTCCTTTCGGATTTCAAATCATATAAAACTGTGCTTATAACCATATTGGGTCTGCACTCATCCATCACCTTTCCATTGTGATCTCCATTCAAACTCCGATCAACGATAAAATTATGGCCGTCGATCTAGACTCGATCTGACGGTAGGACTTTCACCCGATCAACAAAACAGAACAACGACCCTTCACAATCAATCTTCCTCCATCATATCTGATGATTGATATTGGTTTTGAGTAGACAACGAGCACGGGGATTAACCGCCTGATAAAGTGGTTTCCCCTCACCACCTTTGTGCTATGTGTCGAATGGTGAGTGGAATCGGGCGCTCACCCTTCCATACCACTTACCATTTACACCTCGCCTGAAATACCACTTCTGTATATAAATCTGCCTTTTCACTGACTATATTTTGTGCTCTTTCATCGTGCGATGACCATTGATCTATGAGATTGATTGTTCTCATTCTTTGTCACCTATGCTATCGATCTTCAAGATCCAATGTTTCCTATGTATCGATGACTCACCTCTTCATTCATTCCTTTGCGTTGACTTTAATTCATTCCTCAGTGTTTTTCCTATGGGTTTGGGGTTTTCTACAGGGTTTCGACCTTTTGCTTCCACTGCTCAAATTTCTCTAAGCTTAACTTCTCTGTGAATTCTCACTTCACTACATCTCTAGAGCTCCACTCTAATTCTCCAATTGGATTCAAATACACATTATGTTTCCTCTTAATCATTCTCTCCTCTGCGTAGTTCTATAGAACTCTGCGTGTAACCTCTATTATATAACCTACAAATTCACAACTTACATGTAATTCATTCATTAAATAATCATTTCACACACTTACACAATTAGGAAATAAACCTCTGTATATATATAAGTATAAAAAATGATTACATATTGAGACTCTCAGTCTCTCACTGGCCTGATTTGATATCAGTGGCCTCCTTCCCCTCATTCTGCCCGTAGGCTTACATTTATACCAAAAAGGTTCTGTTGAACTAATTCTGGTTCAAACCCTTAATCTACTTAACTGACTCCTAAATGTCCTCTCTACTTCCTCAAATCATGAAACTACCTTAAGAGTTATAATTGACTTCTAACTCTATTGTCATTATTAACCACTCATGTTCTCCTTAACTCGAGAGCATTTACAAACCTCCTCATATTATCTAATTAATTCCTATCCTACTCACTCAAAAGCCTAAATATTACATTAATTCAACACTTAGGAATCCAACTTCATTAAAAACCATGACCCCCCATATGTCTACTAAAATACAATGATTTTCTCTTGGGTTGAATGCTCCTCCATCACCCACTTTCCAATATTTTTAAACCATGGTAAAAAAAATTATTCTCCATTACGTGTCAACAGTGCCTCCCCTATGAGAAAATGTCCAGGTAATGTTTATGTTTCTCTCTAATTTAAATTTTTAAGAGATTAGAATTGTTAATTAGCTTAAAGTTTTCATTTTTTTTGAAAAAAAATTAAAAAATCCCTACATAGTGTGCCCGATATGTTCGGCTTGCATCAATAATAGTACACCCTGTAAATTTACAAGGTGCACCATAGTTTGGTGCATGAACATAACGCACCACAATTGTTGCGGTGCATTTCATAAATGAAAAAGCATCGGGAAAACAATAAATTGTATGTCGTTGCGTATAACTTTTAGGTTACGCTTGGTGTGTTTATATTTACCAAACACACCACAAAATTAATATTTAAAAATATAGCGATAACTCAATGCATTCGATAACCTGAACGTTCCATACCGGTGCGAAAATAATACACATGTGCATTGGTGCATAAGTATGACATGCCACGATGAAAATTTAAATTTGTGAAACAACAACGATGTGTCATACGTATATGCACATTGATGCCAGTGTAGTTGTGTTTGACAGCCCACCGCAGTTGGTGAAAGATTGTTATGTTTCCATATTTATAAATACATTTTTCATTTAATAAAAATTATATATATTTAATGTATGACGTTAACTTATTTTATATGTTAATCATGTATGAAAGATGTAAGAAGAGGAAGCAACAAGAGAAAGAGCAAATGACAGAACCATACAATATGGTCCAACCATGGGAAGCTAGAGAGAGGGAGATGGATTTATACCCTCGCCCTATTACTCCAATGACCTGAGTGATCCTAACGAATGTAGGCCTCTTCAAGTACTATGAGGAGGATACATCCTAAAAGTCACACTCTATCTTATTGATGCATCTAATCCAACGATGGAGTGCCGAGAAGCAGGGTTTCCGTGTTGGTCTTGGGGCGTCGTATAGACCCTCTAAGTAGGATATATACTTTATCACTGACCTCTCTAGGATAGGGGAGGATTTTCCCCAGTCCACTAATGTCCCCCATGGGATTGCAACTGAGATTTAGCTTACCTACACTCAGAGATATGTTGGGCCTCATACAGTTCGTCTAGCATATTTTCAAGTTTATGGTGGACAACTATGGATTTCTTCTTTTGCTACGCGGGAGGTTAGGTACCTCTCGTTATTAGTAACCAAAATTGCACACTTTATTAATGATGGGAAACACATTAGTTTCTCTCTTTTCTATTATGTTGATTCTTTTATTTCGGTGCCACATATTATCAGATGGTCTGCCTTTTTTTTGAGGTAGTTTTGAATGGCTTTAGATAGATGTCATGCATTGAAACATGGGAGGGTGACCTTCCCTTTCACTTCAAATATTTTTTGTTTATTTTTTGAGAGGTTTCTAGAGGCAAGGCCTACATTTGACCATCACCCTCCTAGGTTGATCACTGAGGTCTCGATGCACATGTGGGGGCTGATGATACCCAAGATGGGACTTTTGGAGTATTTAGCCAAGATTTTCGCCGAAGCACTAGCGCTACTGACTAGTGAGATGACCATGTTTTTGTTGCATTGACACTTATGTACATAGTGATTGATTGGTGACAATGTCCCAACATCCTGTTCACGCCGACTGAGCCTCCAGATGATAGAGGTAATATTAGTATTTTCTTTAAATTAATCTAGTTTCATTTTATTAAAATAAAAATTATTCTATCATGTTATTTAACTTGTTTTACTAAATTGTTTAATGAAATTGCCTAATTATTTTTGTGTACTATATATTTTGTAGACTTCGACATGTTCAATGGGGACATTCCTATTCACCCACTGAATGGAGGAGATGACGAGATGAGAGAGGCCCAAGAGGATGAGGCATATCCTCAAGGTAGTGTGGGTGTCTGGGCCCGTAGGGCTGGTCTATGATTTTGGATGGACTAGTACAAAATATTGGCTAGATTTTTGGTTGAGGGAGTCTACCCTGTGAGGGCTTGAGATATCAGCATAGATATGAGGCACGGGGGCTTCACTCAATGAACCTATGACATATCACGTGCGTTCATGGCATATTAAACAATACCCTTAATTTGACTACATATTGCAAAATACCTCTAAAAATCACATTATTTAACCCCCTACCAATACAGACCCAATACACCTTCGCAATTAGAAAATCCCTACTTTCACTAGATATTGTAGGTATCCATTTATTCATTAACATTTTTTATACCCCTATATATTTTTCCATTAACTTCAGGCTCCATTTTTTATACCTGCCAATATAAAAACCCTCTACCCCCTATATAACCCCTAATATATTATGTCAGTTTCTCGTCAATAAATATCCCCCAATATGAACCCACGTGGTATGGTATTGCTCCCCAAGTGAAGCCCTTGTGATCTGAGGTTTGTGGATCTCTACAGGGGTTTTTCACGCAATATGATGTCTCTTATGCATCATATCATCAAAGTCAATAGGCTACTAGCAAAGACGAGGGATACAGGGCATGCAATGATAGATACATCAGATGAGGGTGGTGGTCATGATCAAGATAATAAGAGTGGCGATCATGATCATGATCATGATGATGGTGATCATGATGCTTTTGGTAGTACTACCCCATCAGATCATGGCCGTTAGAATGTTTGTGACTCATCTGGTAGTACACCTCCTCAATTCTCTTGATGATGAGATGATGAGATGCCGGAGCTAGAGGATGTGCCTTATGTTTCTCCTACCATATCAGACCAACCACGTCCTCCTCCACCTCAGAGTTTGACAGACATTGAGGTAGAGTTGACCATCCATCGTCTTCTATTGCATATCAGGCTAGCACTGCTACGTTTGTAGTATCAAATATTTGATTGCAGTTATTTGACTTATATATATATATATATATATCATGATGATAATGCCCTATTAGATTATTAGATTTGTGTGCTAGCGAATGGCATTTATATGCACTAGAGGTGTATATAATTAGATGATAGTAGTGAATTCGAATGTGTATCTTAGATGATGTTTATGTTTGATAGATGGTTATCATCATGATGTTTATTTTTATTAAATAAAATTTATTATAGATTATGTGTTGACGAACTTATATCAAACTTTTATATATGAAATTTCATGCAAAACGACTTACTTTATAAAAAAATATGAAGATATATAAATTACAAAGTTTAGTATGGTTGAAACTATGATTATAAAATTACAATAAACATTTTTCTATTTCTTAGATAGTTCATTCATATTCAATCTAACTTAATTAGTAAAATATTGCAATACTCAAAAGAAAAAAAATAATTAAAGGTAAATAATTTAGTTGGTTCTTAATAAGAGGAAAATGTGTAACTCATTCAATTTTTAATATAAAATATTGATAATAAAAATTATAATTTAACCAATTCAATATTGGTTTATAAAATTAAAACTATTATTAAATTTAAAAATCTCAAGTTGTATATCTATATATATATATATATATATATATATATATATATATATATATATATATATATATATATATATATCTATCTATCTATCTATCTATCTATCTATCTATCTATCTATCTATCTATATATATATATATATATATATATATATATATAGATATAGATATATATATATATATATATATATATATATATATATATATATATATATATATATATATCATGATAATGATGCCCTATTAGATGATTAGATTTGTGTGCTAGCTAATGACGTTTATATGTGCTAGAGGTGTATATAATTAAATGATAGTAATGAATTCGAATGTGTATCTTAGATGATGTTTATGTTTGTCAGATGGTTATCATCATGATGTTTATTTTTATTAATTAGCATTTATTATAGATTATGTGTTGACAAACTTATATCAAACTTTTATATATGAAATTGTATGAAAAATGACTTACTTTAAATAATGCAAAGATATATAAATTTACAAAGCCTAGTATCGTTGAAAATATGATTGTAAAATTACAATAAATATTTTTCTATTGCTTAGATAGTTCATTCATATTCAATCTAACTTAATTAGTAAAATATTGCAATGCTCACAAGAAAAAATAATTAAATGTAAAATAATTTAGTTAGTTTTTAATAAGACGAAAATGTGTAACTCATTCAATTTTTAATATAAAATATTAATAATAATAAATTAATCAAAAATATAATTTAACCAATTCAATATTGGTTTATAAAATTCAAACTATTATTATATCTAAAAAACTTTAGTCGAAATATATATATATATATATATATATATATATATATATATATATATATATATATATATATATATATGATGATGGTTCCCAATTAGATGATTAGATTTGTGTGCTAGCTAATGACATTTATATTTGCTAGAGGTGTATATAATTAGATGATACTAGTGATGATGCAGGAGCATTTGGACTTAGACAGCAATGTGATGGTTTTGTTCACATGTTGTGGCTAAATGAGTTGAATTTCATTGACTTGAGTGGTTAAAAGTCAGTTTTGGTAGAGAGGGTTGGATCTCTCAAAAATTATCTTTACCTCATTATTGTAGGCTCTTGCACTGTGGCAGGGGTTGACCCTGGCGATTAACAGAAATATCCTTTCTCTCTCTGTCTTTGGAGATTCTAGACTTATCATCCAGGCATTGCTCTACCCTAAGACCTCCCATCAGGTTCATTTAGCCACTATTATCAGAAAAATCCGGCTATTACTGCCCAAGTTCAATAAAATTTCCTTCTTTCATATTTTAAGAAATCTCAATTCTCAAGCTGATACGGAGGCCAATCTAGGCTCCCTCTGTACTCGGAGATCCCTGGTGGTCAACTCGACTGAATATTCATGCTCCATTCCTTAATGTATCTGCTGACCGAATCTCCTACCCTATTTAATCTAAGGGCTATCTCTTTTCTCCTCATTACCCTGCTCTACGGGACCTCATCTCAAAGTATCTTCAATCTAAGTAAAACGGTGGTCTCAGGCCTGATCTCAGTCTTCCTTTCAATGGCCTCTGTTTCCTGTCGAGTACCTGCTTTTCAAGAGCCCACAAAGGATCCCCAAGGGGGCAACTCAGTTCCAGTTTTGATCTTCACTTTACTATCAAACCTGAAGGCCGTGATCAACATAACCAGAGCTTCTCATTTCCGAAAAGCAGCATCCTCTGTGCGACGCAAAAATTGCGATGGAGCTCCCCGCTGCAGAAGCAATCTCTCCAAAGCAAACGTGGACAATCAGGTTTCTCCGCCAATCAATAGCATCGATGCTCTTATGAACAGCAAGATCAGGATCCACCCAAGGAAGTCCTCTGGCACTGTGCGATGTTCCACCTTTTCCAACAGCCAGCATTGAGAGAACTCAGGTCAAAGTCGACGAAGTTCAAATCTCGGATTCAGAACATCGGGCGGACTGGTAAATTTCCGGATTAGGGGCGAACAAATCCAAACCCAATCAGCTTTCCTCAGAACTCTGTCTCTGACTCCGCAGCATTGTAAGAGCACGCGGCAGCTTGTTTGCCGCCCTAAATAAAATTACCCGTTACTGTCGAAAAAAAAATAATAATTAGAAAATTGTATTATTTTAGACTAAGGGATAAGTTGTTAGCATAAGTGTGTAATAGAACTTAAAAATAGCGATTTGATTGGTAGATTGATTAAAATAGTGATCGAGTTGTTAGTGTAATTAGAATAGGATTTGACTCATAAAAGAGAAGAAAATGTAATGGAAAGGGATTAGCTCAGATGATTGAGAATTAAGTGAGGCGAGATTTTGAGTGATAGATAGGGGTTTGAGATTGAGGCAAACGTCAAATAAATCATTGTAATTGAGCCAAGAGGGCCAAGACTCTGTAACCGCTATTATATTGAATAAATTGATTTAGTGTGAAACTGTGTGTTAATCCTGGTGTAGACTCTCATTTACCTCTGTGTATCCTCATTCTGAAACGTAACCGGGTATTTTCTCTGTTTTCACAGTTTAATGGTAAATCTTAGTGTTTATGTGTTTTTCATTAAATCACGGTCATTTAGTGTTAAGAGGTAATATTGGAATTAAGCGTTAAAAATATATATTAAGCGCTTTATTTAAGTTTGATTTAATGCACGTGGTTGTATTGGAAAATGAGTTTTATCAGCAAAGGTGGTTATCGGGCGAAGGAAAAGTAGTAAGTGGTAATTCGGGGTAGTCACCTGATTCCATTAACCAAGCGACACATAGCACTTGGGTGGAGAGAGAAAACTGCTTTATCAGGCAGGTAATCCCCGTGCAAGTGGCTCACCCGATATCACTATTAACCATTGGATCAGGAGCACTTTGATCAATGGTGGAGGATCAACGGATTGTTTTGTTGATCGGGGTGAATGATGACCATTAGATCTAGAGAGAGGAGATCAATGACATAGAGTGAAGCGCCTATTTAAAAATGGAAGTCAACATGTGACCAACATGTTTAGGAGAAAAAGCGGGACCCTCAATGTAAAGTAAGCCACGTACAGAATCTGCTTGAACTCATCTGATTGGTTATAAAGTAACCAATAGTCTATTTTAAGACTACCACCTTAGTTTCGTCAGCCTCCTGCGTCATTTTGGTATTGGAGCATAGAGATTGAGTTTGACTGCAGTAAACATGCCACCGAGGAGAGGAGCTGGCATAGGTCAAGGAAGACCTGAAGCAAATGCAATTCTGCTGGAAGAGATCTAGATTCTGCGTACAACAATGGACACAATGGAGATTGCTCAGAGGAGAACACCTGATGAAGGAGTTGACAGTACTACAGGAGAATCTTTTGAGGAAGAAGAAGAGGAGGAAAATGAAACTACCAAAGTTATCAAGATGTTGGCTAAAGTAGGTGGAAAACCAAAGGTGGAAATTCATGCATATGAAGGAGGTAGACGACAAAAAGAAGGTGAAATTTGCAGTTACCAAATTGAAGGGTCATGCAGTTATTTGGTGGGATGAACTACAAACATCCAGAACAAGAAAAGGAAAGTCGAAGATCAAGCAATGGGACAAAATGGTGAGTAAAATAAAAGATAAATTTATGCCAAAATATTATCAGTTAAAGCTTTTCAAACGGTTACGGAATTTAAGGAAAAAAGGAATGTTTGTTAAAGAATATACATAAGAGTTTTATAGATTGAGTATTAGAGCAAGACATGCAGAGGATGACATGGAGAAGGTAGATAGATATATCAATTGCTTAAGATATGACATATAGCATGAGATCGATTTGTTGAGTCTGAAGACCATTGAAGATGCCTATCAAGCAGGTTTGAAGGCAGAAGAGAAGATGTTGAGAAAACAAAATCAGAGTAATAGAAAGAAAATTTTAGTAAGAGGTAAAGGAACTACCAAACCAACATTACAGTAACATCATAGTGGAGCAGAAGGTTCAAGTAGTAGACAACCATAGAGGGGAGATTTTAATAGAGGAAGATTTGCACCCAGAGGAAGAGGTCGAGGAAGAGATATTCGGTGTTACACATGTGGAGAATGGGGACATGGACCATGGGACTATCCTCATAATAAGACAAGAAGTCATAGGAATGTGAATGTGGCTGAGGAAAAGGAAGAAAAACCTAAAATTACAGACAAGGAAGAATCCCCTGAAGTAGGAGAATCCCTGTTGTTGAAAAGGGCATTGCTTAAGGTAGAGAAAGAGACTGGAGAACCAGCTTAGAGGAAGAGTTTATTCAGAACTACATGCAAATCCAAAGGTAAATGTTGTAAAGTGATAATTGACAGTAGAAGCATTGATAACCTTGTTTCTATAGAGATGGTGGAGAAGCTAGGATTAGTGAAGATAGTACACCCTACTCCTTATAAAGTGTCATGGTTGTAGAAAGGACATCAGATTATTGTGACAAAACAATGCAAGGTAGATATACAAATTGGTACTTATAAAGATGTGATATTGTGTGATATAATTCCAATGGATGTATGCCATGTATTGCTGGGAAGACTTTGGCAGTTTGATTGGAAAAATATTTTTGATGGGAGGAAATATACTTATACTCTGGAGAAGGATGGAAATAAACATACACTGCTGCCATTGAAGGATGAAGCTGACAAAGGAGCACCTGGAAACAATGTTATGCTAATGAGTGGAAAGGAGCTGTTGCAAGAGGTTGGAGAAGGTGAAGAAATTCATTTTGTTGTCAAAGGGAGACCTAAGGTAATTTTGACTTCCACAAAATTAGATGATTTACTTGAAGAAATCAAAACTTTGTTGAACGATTTTGTTGATATTATTGTGGATGAGTTTCCA
This sequence comes from Pinus tabuliformis, assembly GCA_031772625.1. NCBI lineage: Eukaryota > Viridiplantae > Streptophyta > Pinopsida > Pinales > Pinaceae > Pinus > Pinus tabuliformis. The sequence continues at coordinate 1,366,643,619 of CM062805.1, read as the reverse complement.
AATGCATTTCCACCAATTAGGAGTATTAGTCATCATATTGATCTAATACCAGGAGCAATTTTGCCAAACAAAGCAATATACAGATTAAATCCTCAAGAGAATACAGAAGTTGGAAAACAAGTGCAAGAACTGATGGATAAGGGACTAATCAGAGAGTGTCTTAGTCCATGTGCTATACCAACAATACTCAGCCCAAAGAAAGGATGTGAATGGCATATGTGTATAGATTTCAGAGCCATAAACAAGATCACTATCAGGTATAGATTTCCTTTACCACTCATGGATGATTTGATGGATTGTTTGAGTGGGTCAAAGTATTTTACTAAAATAGATCTGAAGAGTGGATATCATCAAATAAGAATTAGAGAAGGAGATGAATGGAAGGCTGCATTTAAAACAAATAGTGGGTTGAATGAGTGGTTAGTGATGCCTTTTGGACTCACTAATGCACCTAGCACATTCATGAGATTGATGAATGAAGTCTTGAAGAAATATGCAGGAAAGTTTGTTATTGTTTATCTTGATGATATTCTAGTTTTTAGTAGAATTAAATAAGAACATCTAGGGCATCTTAAATTGGTTTTAAGAACTCTGTGAAAAGAGCAACTACTGATAAATTTGAAGAAATGTAGTTTCATGAAAGAAGAATTAATTTACTTTGGATTTGTATTTTCTAAAGAAGGGTTGAAAATGGATGCAGAGAAAGTCCAAGCAATTTGGAACTAGCCTATTCCAAGGAATATATTTGAGGTAAGAAGTTTTCATGACCTTGCAAGTTTTTATAGGAAATTTATTAGAGGTTTTAGTCAGATTTGTGCACCAATTCTTGAAACAATCAAGGAGGCTAATCAACCATTCAAGTGGACAGAAGCAACAGACAGGAATTTTAAGTTGCTAAAGAGGAAAATCACAGAGGAAAGAGATTTAGCTTTACTTGATTTTGAAAAAGTATATCAAGTTGAAACAGATGCTAGTGGAGTTGCAATTGGAGCCGTTTTGAGTCAGGAACAAAGACCAATAACATAATTCAGTGAGAAATTAAATGAAGCTAAGAAGAAGTATTCTTCTTATGATAAAGAATTTTATGCTATTTTAAAAGCCTTAAAAAATGGATACATTATTTGTTACCAAAGGAGTTTATATTGTATTCCAACAATCATGCATTATAGTTCATAAACAACCAGCCAAAATTGAACCAGAAACAAGCCAAGTGGGCAGATTTTTTGCAGAGCTTTACTTTTGTGATAAAACACAGAAGTGGTAAGTTGAACAAAGTTGTTGATGCTTTAAGCAGGGTAAATTTCATTGTACAAGAATTAAAAGTTGGTGTTGTAGGAAATTTTGAAGAAATGGTTGAAATGTATAAAGATGATGCAGATTTCAAAGATATTTATATAGCAATACAAAATCCAATAGTTCATAACAGAAGTCAGTGGTTAGATTATCTTATCCAAGGAGGTTTATTGTTTAAAGGAAACAAGTTTTGCATTTCCAAATGTTCTATGAGGGAAAACATAATAAAGGATAAACACAGTGGAGAATTATCTGGTCACTTTGGACAAGAAAAAACCTTTGCTCAGGTAAATGCTTTTTACTATTGGCCAAAGATGCAGACTAATGTTAAGACATTTTTTGACAAGTGCAGGATATGTCAGCATGCTAAAGGGAGAAGCCAAAATAAAAGATTGTACTAGCCATTGCCAATACCAGACCAACCATTGGATGTAGTTAGCATGGAATTCGTTTTGGGGTTACCTAAAACTGAAAGGGGGAATGATTCCATTATGTTGTGGTAGATATATATTTTAATATGGCACATTTCATTGCATGTAAGAATACTAGTGATGCAACACATATTGCTAATCTATTTTTTCAGAAATTGTAAGATTACATGGATTGCCTGTAAGTATTGTGTTTGATAGAGATACGAAGTTTGTAGGGCAATTTTTGGAGAACTCTTTAGAAGAAACTAGGGGCTAACCTCAGTTTTACTTTAGCATACCATCCTCAAACAGATGGACAGACTAAAGTGGTAAACAGAAGCTTGGGGAACATATTGAAAAGTTTAGTGTATCAAAATCCTAAGCAGTGGGATTTAGCACTAGCCCAGGCTAAGTTTGCTTATAATGACACTCCAAAACGAAGTACTGGAATGAGTCCATTTCAGATTGTTTTTGGGATGAATCCAAGAGGTGTGCATGAACTTAGAAATTTGGGTAAACAAGAGACAAGAAGTGCAAAAGCTGAAGAGTTTGTAGAGCAGATGCAAAGACTACAAGAAGATGTCAAAGGCAGATTGCAGGAAAGCAGTGGAAAATACAAACATAGAGTAGATACAAAAAGAAGAGCGAGAGAATTCCAAGTGGAAGATTTAGTGATGGTGTATTTGAGAAAATAAATATTTCCTACTAAGACTTACAATAAACTAAAAATGAAAAAGATAGGACCATGTAGAATTGTAAGAAAGTTTTCAACTAATGCTTATGAAATTGAATTGCCAGAAGGGATTGGAATATCACCTATCTTCAATGTTGTAGATTTGTATCCATACAAAGAGACAGTGATAGAGCTACATGAGGAAACTACAGAAGATGAAGTTCAAACTTTGAACTGGGAAGAACAAACGCCAAAGACAGTTAATAAAGAGGTGGAAGCTGTTCTGGAGAAAAGAGTATCCAAAAAAACCATAGGACAAGTTTATTTTCAATATCTAATCAAATGGAAAGGACAGCCAATGGAGGATCCTAGTTGGTTGACAGCAGAAGAGTTACATAAGTATGGAGTAAACCCTGAAAGTCTGAGGGATGACTCTTTTATTCCCCAGGAGTCTGATGTAGAAGCATCTGGACTTAGCCAGCAATGTGATGGTTTGTTGACATGTTGTGGCTAAATGAGTTGAATTTCATTGACTTAAGTGGTCAAAAGTTAATTTTGGTAGAGAGGGTTGGATCTTTCGAAAATGATCTTTACCTCATTATTGTAATAATTAGAAAATTGTATTATTTTAGACTAAGGGATAAGTTGTTAGCATAGGTGTGTAATAAAGCTTAGAAATAGAGATTTGATTGTTAGCTTGATTAAAATAGAGATCGAGTTGTTAGTGCAGTTAGAATAGGATTTGGCTCATAAAAGAGAAGAAAATGTAATGGAAAGGGATTAGCTGAGATGATTGAGAATTGAGTGAGAGGCAAGAGTTTGAGTGATAGATAGGGGTTTGAGATTCAGACAGAGGTCAAGTAAATTATTGTAATTGAGCTGAGAGGGCCAAGACTCTGTAACCACTATTATATTGAATAAATTGATTTAGTGTGCAACTATGTGTTAATCTTGGTGTAGACTCTCGTTTACATCTGTGTATCCACATTCTAAAACGTAACCGAGTATTTTCTCTATTTTCACATTTTAATGGTAAATCTTAGTGTTTATGTGTTTTTCATTAAATCACGGTCATTTAGTGTTAAGAGGTAATCTTGGAATTAAGTGTTAAAACATCTATTAAGTATTTTATTTAAGTTTGATTTAATACATGTGGTTGTATTGGAAAAGTGGGTTTTATCAGCGAAAGTGGTTATTGGGCGAAGGAAAAGTGGTAAGTGGTAATTCGAGGTAGTCACCCGATTCCATTAACCAAGTGACATGTAGCACTCGAGTGGAGAGAGAAAACCGCTTTATCGGGCAGGTAATCCCCATGCAAGTGGCTCATCCAATATCGCTATTAACCGTTGGATCAGAAGCACTTTGATCAATGGTGTAGGATCAACAGATATTTTTTTGATCGGGCTGAATGATGACCATTAGATATGGAGAGAGGTTATCAACAGCGTAGAGTGAAGCGTATGTTTATAAAGGGAAGTCAATGTGGGACCGACGTGTTTAGGAGAAAAACTGAGACCCTCAGTGTAAAGTAAGCCACATACAGAATCTACTTGAACTCATCTGATTGGTTATAAAGTAACCATTAGTCTATTTTAAGACTACCACCTTAGTTTCATCAGCCTCTTGCATCAAGTGATTTCGAATGTGTATCTTAGGTGATGTTTATGTTTGTTAGATGATTATCATCATGATGTTTATTTTTATTAAATAACATTTATTATAGATTATGTGTTGGCAAACTTATATCAAACTTTTATATATGAAATTGCATGCAAAACGACTTACTTAAAAAAATGCAAAGATATATAAATTACAAAGTTTAGAATGGTTGAAACTATGACTGTAAAATTACAATAAATATTTTTCTATTGCTTAGATAATTCATTCATATTCAATATAACTTAATTAGTAAAATATTGCAATACTCACTAGAAATAAATAATTAAAGGTAAAATAATTTAGTTAGTTCTTAATAAGACGAAAATGTGTAACTCATTCAATTTTTAATAGAAAATATTAATAATAACAAATTAATCAAAAATATAATTTAACCAATTCAATATTGGTTTATAAAATTGAAACTATTATTAAATTTAAAAAACTTAAGTCGGAATTTATTATAATTAATTAAAATTTAATATAACTTAAAAAATTACACTTTTATAAAATTTAATTTATTACTAAAGTTATGAGATTTTCAAACAATTTAAATTTAATATTTATAACAACTCTTACCAACTTAAATTAGAAATTTCTCTCTCTAAAGATGGGGATCAAGAAATGTAAAATAAGGCTTGTGAAATTACTTGTACTTGTGGATTTGCTTTATTGGAAGTTCTCCATTAAAGAGGCAAGTGAACTTTTTTCTAGTAATAAAGATATAACATTTTGGTGCTATTTTGATTATTTATTTGCTATTGTACTGGTTTAAATTTAACTTTTTTTAATAATAAATTAGTTAAATAATGTAAAAATGATACTATATTAGATTTAAACTTTTGACAAATAATTTATTTGATTATTTCTTAATGAGCAACTTAAAAAAAAAATAAAAAAAATTCCACATAATTATCACGAGATAGTCACTAAAATTCACATTTTCACATTTCTCCTAAGTAATATGACATCATGTTCACAATGATGAAGACATGTCTACTTTAAATAATTTACTTATAAATACATAAAAGTAGACATTTATTTTACATAATCTAAATAGGAAAGAAAAATGCATCACCGAGTTTATTTGAAAGTAAAAAAAATGCCTCTTAATCACCATCAAATTATTTATCATTTAATTCTTAGCCATAAAATATTTATTAATTCAACCTTTATTTATAATTACCATTGAAAAGAAAAGTCAAAATTGTTCCATTATCTATGAAGAAAATATTAAAACATCTCATGCATCCATGTAAGCCCATTTATTTCTCTTATGGTCCATAAAAATATGTAATCAACATTTTATACATGCATAGGACCTCCTTTTAGTTTACATAATGTTGTAAGAACTGTAATTTAAGTATAGTAAACATAAATTTACCTCTCATGTCAAGAATTTAATCTTTCATATTGATAAATACTTATTTCATTGTTAAATTCCTCATAGAGTTATCACTACATGATGATTTATATTGATTTTGACCTAAACAAGAAGAAAAAATATGTGAACTGGTTAATAAACAAATAAATATCTAAATCAAGACTAAATCTTCAATATTATTTCTAAATTCACTATTTTGTTCTCATTTTACTATTTGATAAGGGTTGTGACCTTGAATCCTTATCATCGTAGACATTGTACATAGTTGGAAATACTTAGTTTTAACTGTAAAATTGTTTCCACTACAAAAAAATGTGTAAAAATGTTTGTGAATCTTACAAATTATATTATAAAATGCCAACAAAATGAATTAAAAAGTAATATAATTATATAAATCAAGAAAATAAAAACATACAACAATAATATAAATGATGTAATAACACATGTACATATCACTATCCATTGTCATCACTCAGATTATCTTCCTCGCTTGGCATGATAACATTGTTGTTCTAAAAAATATGTTTTGATCTACAATCGTGTCTTAATACGAACCACCAATACCTATCCAACATATCTAGGTAAAAAAACACTATGTTGCAATGTTTTGGGAAAACATAAGGCTCCCTAGCTTCATGCCACATCTTTCTAGAGTTGATAGATACCAGCCCATTATAGTGATCTTCCTTTACATTATTATGATCAAAGGTGTCCCATCACTTGCACCTAAAAACAACACATTGGGAAGAAGAGAAGTCCACTTGAATGATCTCTTATGTCTTTCCAATGTAACCCAATGTCCCCTATTTTAGGTTTGGATCATTGTGGCTAGCACGAATAGATTAGTCAAACTCGACTTCCACTCAATTGTCTTGTGTCATGCATCCATCATCGACATCATCTATGTGAAAATGATGTCCATATGCCACATAGATGGGAGAAAATGCACCTATAGAAAAGTGAAAAAATTAGTGGCATGTGTCTAATAACCCAAACATAATGAAAAATATAAAATATAATAGATGTTACAATTTAAAGGTGTAGTATGAAGTTAAAATTGTATAGAATGAGATTATAATTACTGATTTTCTACACTCAATCCCTATGTTTAGCGCATCCTCTTCAGCACATGGGTAACGACCGTGATGCACCGTATTTCTCTCTGACTTGATCAACAACCCAACTATTAGGGCATGCCATTGTTCCATTTCCTCCTCTTCTACTCATACAATGTGACCCATGGTTTCATTGCTTCCATATTGTAAAGAATGAATTTATTGATGGCTTATATTTCTGAATTCATTGATGAAATCAAATCAATATATATATATATATATATATATATATATATATATATATATATATATATATATATATATATATATATATATATATATATATATATATAGTACATATGAGATTAAAATATGCATTAATATGAAGTTTACTGTGGATAGTTAGTGTGTAATAATTTGACAAATCGTAAGCCTGCATTTACTCTTTATCACACGTCTCTTTCCATTCATTTCGAGAAGCTCCCTTTCTCTTTTTTCTTCATCCCTTTCATAGTCCTAAATCATCACACCTAGTGTGTTCTCAATCTGCTTTATGTACTCACTGGCATAATAGAAAGACTCATTTGATATATACCCCTCTGTTATAGACCCCTCGGGTTTTTCCCTTTGTCAAACAAACCCTTTCAATTTCTTCATGTACTTGTCTAAGAAGAACATCTAACGACAAGAAATGAACCCAACTAATTCAACCTCATCTACTAAGTGAATTAGAAGATGAACCTAGAATTCCATGAAACTTGTCGGTAGTTCCTTCTCAAACATACAAACAATATTAGCTATCTCTTAATGCCATCATGAAATTATAGCCATATGAATCTTCTTTTATGGGTTCCAACGTACAAATGTAGATAATTTACATATGGTAGGTTGTAGGTCTTGGGGGAGGCATGGTTCACACACCAACACAAGATTAGAAAATAATGACACTAGATAGTAAATAGTACATTATACAAAAATTAATTATAAAATATCCCATTACATAAAAATTAAAAAAAATTAAAATCATATTTTTGACATACGTACTCTTAGAAGGTTCAAATGGTCATGTGATTTCAACCCCAACAAACAATCTTCCATAGTGAAGACCCATATAAAGAAGTCACCCTCACATTCATTATAACTTCCTTTGCCAAAGAAATATCATCTTTCTTTAAAATCCATGGGACATCACCTTCTTTGAAATACCAAGAGGGAATAACCTCTCTAGTTTCTTATCTTGGCCAATGTCTCTTTCTATTTTTTGAATAAATACGATCTCTCCTAATAGCTAATGTATCACTTTATTTTTATGATATGTGCCTCCATAAAGAAGATGAAACATTTTTAAATATATGCGTGAGATCTAATAGGTGGGAAATATTAATATGCTCCCAATATGGGAGCTCATAAAAGAAAATTTTCCTTTTCATCCTAATAGGAAATTTCAGAACATATATTTTTAAGATGTTTGGATCATCAAACATAGTATCCCCATTTGAATCAAACATTTATGCAAAATCCTTCTCCTTCTCTCTCTCATATGATCTAATCCATTTAACTGGTGTCATTATTGCAGGCCTTTGGGTTCTCTTTGGTTTACCATTGAAAGAAAAGGTTTCTCTTCTGTAAGGGTGTTTTTCTGGGAGGAATATCATGGAGAAATCATACACTAGGTTTCGTAGGTGGTCGAACCACCTATCCTTGAGTGAAGTTACACAACATTTACATCCATGATACCCTTTTGTTACAAGAGATACAAAATTATGGTATACAGGTCGACATGTTTGTGACCATGAAGATTAGAACAATTGTAGTGAATTAAATTAATATAGGAAAAAATATTGTTACATTTATAAATAAATTAATAAAAATGTAATTTACTAGAGAAAACTCCTAAGCCTAGAGAATCATGTAAGTCGTAAGCACATATGTCATACAATATAAAACCATGAGGGCTTCACTCAATGAACATCTGACATAGCATGTGCTTTCATGGCATATTAAGCAATACCCTTAATTTGACTACATATTGTAAAATACCTCTAAAAATCACATTATTTAACCCCCTACCAATACAAACCCAATACACCTTCCCAATTGAAAAAAACCCTACTTTCACTAGGTATTGTAGGTTTCCATTTTTTCATTATAATTGTTTATACCCTTTTATATTTTTACATTAACTTTGAGCTTCGATTTTTATACTTACCAATATTAAAACTGTTTACCCCCTATTATATGATCAATATATTGTGTCATTTTCTCCTCAATATATATCCCCCAATATGAACCCCTGTGTGTTATCAGGAAATCTAGTGTCCACTCGAAGCTTCTAGTCCCACTAAGACTGTTAGCTATCTTAGAAACAAACAAACTAAAACTACTTTCGCTTTCCTTTATGAGAAGTAGATAAGAGGGGAACAAAGGACACCAACCTCAGTCTTGCGCTTAGTTCCTTGCTTGGTTCCTCTCTCTTCTGACAGATCCCTGCCTCTTTTCCTTCATCTACACAGCTTCAAAGAGCACCTGTGGAATCAAAGTAGCATAATACTATCGAAGAACAGAGATCTATAATCATAAAAAATATAAGACCAGATATATATTGACCACACAAATGCATATATCATCAAACATACAAGATTGTGGAGGAAAACTTGAATAACTTTATTAATATCAAGAATAGCAAAGAGGATTACAACCAATTGTTCTGATCCAGCGTCATCCTCTCAGCATGAAAGCCCTTCTTCACCTCATGAAAAGCTTAGATCACCCAACACTATGATATTCCACCAAGAAACCAACAACACTTCCTTACAAGATACAAAATTCCAGCCTCTCAATCTCTGGGATGAGGGATCCATATATAGATGATTACAGGGGGGTGAGTCAGCTTCTGGGATTTTTATTAGTGTCCTCTCTCTGATAGTTATTGATTCCACTTGGAGATTGATGATCTCTTACTCATCCCTGGGCGAATTCAGAGAGGCAAGTGTCACAGGAGAAGTTTCTGGAAGATTCCATGACAATCTGCCTTGTAAACTGTCTCTGCCATTTGTCTACTCTCGCCCATCACACCCTACAGAAGGGTTTTCCAGTATGCATCACACCCTTTTCACTGGGCAGGTGAGATGCATCGCACCCTTTGCATTGGGCAGTATGTATGGTCCAGCTTTGACCAGTTCTGAGCAGTTTTCTGTGGAGAACTTCTGGGACATGATGTAATCAGATGACCTTGTTCTTTTAGGGTGTGAAGCAACACTTTTAGGGACTTAGGATCCCTTGGTTTATGGACATGTTTTATTGGGGTTGCAGTGCCCAAAAATGTCTATAGCAGTTGCCCCCTAAAGCATGAGGTCGTTAATCTTTTGATGTCGGGTGAAATGCTTTATCATGAGGATTTGAAGTTTTTTCGAGCTGGAAGGTGACCTATAATAAGATACAATACAATACATTATCATCATAATATTTTTCATGATCTAGCTGAGGCGGGCATTCCCATGCTCAGCTTTATAAATTCATTTTCATGTACATAAGACAAACAACCGTCTGTGTGGTAGACTGATGATTCTGATAGAGTCATCATCCTTTGGTTTAGATGATCATCTGTGTAAAAACAATGTACATTTGATGTTTTTATTTTCCTAAAAATATCGCAGCCTGGATGGATGAAACTAGATCGAGGGTCTTCAAACTCGTTCAATCTTCACTCGGAGTACAAGTCGATCCCTGTGAAAGATGTTCTGGAGTCGAACATGGAAAGACATCGCCTGATTACCAGCCAATGATGTAAGTTGTTAACAGGCGCGAGAGGAATCACCGATAATGATGATGACCCTCAAGGTACTACAGTACAATTCACATGGTGTGAAAAGGGACTTGATGTCGAACACCACGCAAAATCTTTCGATCGAAGGCCATTGATGTAAACCTGTCGCCGGAAGTGAGAAACTTGCCATTGAGGCATGCAAGCTTCAAAGTACTGAAAGGGTTGTTCCTAAGTCGACTTCTTGGATAATGAGCTGATGTCGACAAGAAGTGACCCATCTTAGTAGGGCCTTAATGAATCCCACATCTATGACATGAAATAGAGTAAATGATTTTGGAGGTGAAAACGATCTGATGATACAGGGTTCAGAGTGGCGGTCATGAAAGAATGGAGCGTGAATGTATTGCAGTGGATGAGACACAGGTGAATTCTCTGAGCGACTTCTCTTGAACATACTGGCGACATTTACATGGATTGGTAGTGTTAACCCCAAATATGGATCGTGCAGTGGACCAATGGTGATATGACCAATGAATGGAACAACCCAACCCGACTCGGATGCAGAGTGAAAGTGTCATGTTCAAGAGCGACTTGCTACCAATAAAGTTTCTTCAAGTTTTCTTCCCAAATTTTCCCCAGTCATTGCTGACCAATACCTCTTTATTTTTATCAAGCTTGAGGAGGATAACATATGCTTGTTCTATAATTTCCCCTTCGAGAAAACCCGTCGCTATGTTTTAACAAGCCTAGCGACAGTGAAACTTGTTCTTGTCTGAATGGACAAGTTTGTCACTATTTGGTTTTTAACGAGTTTAACGACAAAGATAAATCGTTCCTTTTCAATTTTAGAGAGTCTGAAAGGGACGTAAAGGAAACTCCAATAATCCTTTTTCGTCATATAATCCCTTAAGTCTGAAAAAGTACAAAAGAATACGAAAGGGATGAATTTTCGGTAATTTTAACAAGCCGAACAAAACAAGCGCTCGATCTTAATATGTAATAATCCCTCAGGTCCAAAAAGATTAAAATCTAGAGGAGGGATAGCACTTCCGGTCACTTTAACAAGCTGGAGAGGCCAATTGCTCGACAATATTTTCATATTTTACGAGTCAGATGAAAAGAGCTTAAAGGAGACTCGTCTTTTGAGGAACGAGCGGTAATTCCAGGTAGCAGCTGATTCCAGGTAAGGTTTGGAATTTTCCAATCACGGCAGTGTCACAAGGATGGCTAATGGGGTCACTCATCACAGCTGTTCCTCAAAAGGGGTAAACAATCAAATGGAGGTGAATGATCGGCTAAAACAGAGTGGAGGTGATGGTAAGAACATGACCAAGGCTCAAAAGCTGATGATAATGCATTCACAATGGTTATTTACCAGAAATTGGTTCATTTTTTAATGAGCTTAAATTCTGGGGGAAACATTTTCTCATTACCAAGGTTTAATTTTTAACAAGCTTGAACTTCGCATAAAAACTACTCGTGCCAGTCGTATAATAAGGATTTCTTATCGATATGTTCAATTTTTAGGGAGCTTGCACCATTTGAAACTTTGCTCTATATCCTTTCATTATGCAAGCTAGGAACGACCAATCCTATGAGTTTAAAGGGTTGAGAAACTACAAACTAAGAAAATAAATGGTCGCTCTTTACTTTTAGTCAAAAAGGTTTGCATGCCCCCAGGTATAGCGAAGTAGAGTTTCCAGGTTACCATAGGATTGCTCCATCCACGTTGCAGACAAAACACTTCATTGGCAATGTCTACCGAAATAGAAAAAGGTGAGTGGTGCAGTCGCCTCCACTCACATAACTTTGACGAAGGAATATTATTCCAGTCTAATCCCATTTTCCTAAATAGACGGGTGAGTCAAACTAGTCATATATCCTCCACGGAAACCTACCCTATAGCCAAGGTTTTCCTGCCGACGCAGACCAGGGTGCATGCCCCTTGGGTTTTAGTCATGTCCTCCCGAATCACTTGCGCTCTTCAGGTGGACGGACTGGATATTGATGAGACATTCCTTGCATGAAAAGACCATTTAGGGAAGGCATTTGACTATTAGCTATGTGTGAGCCAGGGAACGAAAGCTGGTCTACGAGCTTGACCACTTGGCCTTCATGCGGAAAACACATTACTCTAAAGAGTGAGGAGAAAATGGCTCCCATGCTATAAATATAGTCACGTCCAAGGAGTAGATTATAATCTAGAGGTCCTTGGACTACCATTACGTTAATGTAAATAGTTTTCCTCCTCAATGTTATGGGCACATTGGGAAGGATCCCTAACAGTCGACTGGTTCCTTTGTCGAAGCTTGTCAGATTTCTCATCTCAGGCAGAAGCGATGGCGAGCCAAGTGCTTCCCAAGCAGTTGAGGAAAGGATAATCACAGAAGCCCCTTCATTTATGATGGTACCGACCATGATCATTTTGTAAGCTTGTACAATGATTTGGAATGGTACATTAGGCGATACCCGAGGTCTACCTAGTAGATTCCAATCGAAGGAAACAACTACGTTGCTTGGAGGTGGGACCGAATAGACGGCTGGATATGAATCTGACAAACTTCCTTCCTGTGGTAAAGGAACGGGTAGACTGCCCCCATGTTCATAAGAGTCTGTGTTTACGAAAATAATTTGAACAGTGTCGTTCTCATTCTCTTCGGTGATTGTGTCATCTGAAGATGGACCTTCCGAAGACAAGACCGGGTTGACTACTGCCTCAACCTTTTGACATTCATCTGGTATGGATTCAGTGGGTTTATCTTCAATGACAGATGCTTCTACTGACCACAATGGCGTGTCAGTCGGATTTTCAATTGGTGACGAACTCAGCAAGAGTTTCTTATATCCAGGAGGAAGCCGTAGCGGTGAAGCCAGACGGTTATCCAAAACTCTTTTAGCTTCGTCAAGGAAGGGACAATGGTGGAAAACATGATCGCCTTCACATAGTTTACAAGGAAATTTACATTTCCTTTTCTGTCCAAATGCTTCACTTTCACTAGTTGATGGTGTACTTTCAACATGATCTTCAAAGGTCGATGACACCAGATTGTGCAAACGAGGAGACCAGTACCTTAAGATCCGAGGGATGCAAGGACAATCTCGATGATAGTGGTCTCCTGTGCAAATGACACATGGAGATTTAGGCTTGGATGGTGCAGTGTGTGGATTTTCACTAGACGATGCTCAGTTACCCCTTTTCGCCTTTGGCTCCTTCTTCTTCTTCTCTTTCTTCTCCTTCCCCTTCTTCTCCTTCTTAGTTACTTGATTTTTGGCTTTACCAGCTTTATCAAGTGAAGAGGAAGGAGGAGAGGGAGAATCGGACGGATTAGAAGGTTGGGGGGTAACTTTAGTATCATCCAGTTGCTGACTCGATTGTTCAGGAATCACGGTGTTCTGAACGACAGAGGTCGAGAAGAGCCATATTGGCAGGCCAATCATCAATCCTAGAAGTAACAATGTGGCCATATGAGGTGCATCAACATCTCCCCAAGAGGAGAAAGGACTAGGATTTCCTCCAAGGGGAAATCTTTGGTTGGTAGACTCCATTTTTCTCAACCTAGGACCAATGCAGGAATGGTGATATTATTTCGATTAAAATAAATTTTAGATGCTTTGACACAACTTGTTTTTTCAATTTTTAAGAGTCGAGAAAAAACAAAAGATGAATCTAGTTGCCTTCGATTTTTAATGAGCCTGAAGTGACAAGTGCTCAGATGGACCTTTTCCTTTTAAGGAGTCTGAAAAGGAACGAAAGAGACTACTCTGGAAATCTAGACAGAGGGATTACCAAACCAATCAGAAAACTGTATAATACTTTTTACAGTACAACAGTCAATCCTCCTGAATGTTGTGTTCAGTGCATTGCAATCGATAGGGCGGCAGACACGGCTTCCTATGGATAAAGGATATAGCCTATTGTGGTCTCCCAATATATACTCGACCGTACGTGGGAGAACAAGTTTGTACTGGCACTTGTCATCTCAAAGAGGAGGAATCACCCAACCAACAGTGAAAGTGACAGTTACCAGGCTTTACGACGCCGGAATACATCTCTAGCCTAGACTTCTAGATGTTGTACATTAGGTTCCAAAGCGTTTTTAGGTCCATTAAATTTATTTTACAGCTGATCTTTCCTAAGAAATTTTCCTTTCAGGTTCACCGCGTGATGTAGATATACAATTCCTAAAATGCAATCTAAGATGATAAACAAATGTTTAATCTTCTTTTTGCAATGAAAATCCTAGCTACTAAAGAAAGAGAGATGATATTCTTTCAACATAGAGCTGAGAGCACACACTAGATGCACTGTCCTAAATCAAACCAACAAGCAGTCTAAATGAAAATGCACATGCATGTATTTGTTTTCAGCTTTCTTAATTTGTGAATGACAAGAAGAATTCTAAGTACAAATCTGAATTATCTTTTCAAAGCGACAGTACTAACAAATTTCTCTTCAAAAACGAAAGGAAGATAATGACGAAACTTTTCTATTTTGAATTGAAAGCTGCTTTCGACACTTGAAAAGCTACTAATTCAAATCAAATACAAAACCAATAAACAAAACCACAAAGAAACTTTTATTTAAAATAGTAATGAAAATAAACCAGCTAGGACGATGGTAGCTTATCTCTGAGAATAGATGTGGCAGCTACATGCCTCTGAACTGTAAGGGCTACATTGTGGTGGACAATCTATCCTTTTACAAAATGTGACTTGTTACTTATAGTATTTTTCAGTTACAATACCACGGGTCAATTCCATGGGTGAATGAATACCATGGATGGATTTTACAATACCACGGGCGGATGCCATTTACAATACCATGGGTAAATTCCATGAGTCGATGAATAATATGGGTGGATTTTACAATACCACGGGCGGATGCCATTTACAATACCATGGGTAAATTCCATGGGTCGATGAATAATATGGGTGGATGAGTACCATGGATTGATGCCATTTTCCATTCGGATCATCTCAATAGTCAATGCTCAGCCATTAAGTTCACCAAGGAACAAGAAGACAATGGTTTCCACCCTTTCCTTGATAATCTTATCTCTAAGAATAGTGATGGTTCCCTCTCCCACTGAGTGTTTCGTAAGAAAACTCATACGGAGCAATATCTTCATGCTAATTCCCACCATTTCCCGACTTAGAAGTTGGGAGTTCTCAACACCCTTGATACTCGTGCCGTAAGGATCTCTGATAAAAAGAGCTTCGAAGAGGAAAAATCCCATCTCCTTAATGTCTTTGTTAAGAACGGTTACAGTAAATACATCAGTCAGAAGGCTTTCCTCAAAGTGGCCAAGAATTCGTTAACTAGAAGAACACCAAAGGAATAGATTCTAGGTGTCCATCTTCCATTTGTTCAGGGGACCACTAATAGGATAATGAGGATTCTTAAGAATCATAATGTCCCCTCGACCTTTACACCCTTTAACACCATTCGTAAGTCCCTCAGATCAGTGAGGGATCCTATCGACCCTAAGGACATGAAAGGGGTATATATTATTCCTTGTTCTGGGACCCCTTATATTGGTGAGACTGGTTGCTCCATTAATCAAAGTATTAGTGAGCACACAACTGACCTTAAGCATAGGAGAGCCAAGTTTTCTGCTTTAGCAGAGCATGTGGAGAAAACCCATCATCATGTCTGTATCGAGGAGGCTAGTGTTATTGCTAGAGTTTCGCAATTCCATCACCAGAAATTTAGGGAAGCCCTTGAGATTGAAAGAAGGCCGAACAATCTCAATAGAGAGGATGGTTGGAAGATCAGTAGTTGCTAGGTCCCAACCATCTCTTCCTAGTCATTTTCTTCTTTTCTTCCCCACCCTAGGTTTAGCTTGATTTCCCCTTGTTTCTCATATCCTGTGGCCTTAGTTCTTTGAGGTGTGATAGTTTGAGGTATTTTAATAGCATGTTATGCTATTAATTTTAATAATTTTTAAAAAGAAGAATAATCTTGTAATTAATCTATGATAATATACTAATCTTAACCCATAAATAAACGATTAATTAATTTTAAACATTAAAATATTCGTTCTAACCCTTAAATTGCTCTAATATTTATATATTTAATAACGAATTGTTCATTTTAAATTAATTTATTTTATCATTAATTTATTTTAATATATATTTATAAATATAAGTTTATAAGATAGTCCCTTTAACTTATATTTTAATAAGAATATAACTAACTAGTTATATATTACTCTAATATTTATATAATTAATAACTTTTATAACTAACTATTAATTTAAATTAATTAATTTATTTATAATTATGAGTTTATAAAATGGTCCCTTTACTAAGAATATAACTAACTATCAATTTAATAATCAATTGAATTTATTTAATTAAATAGAGGTTATGCCCCTAATCCTGTCCAACTAGCCATTTTCCTGGTCAAATTTAGCCGTTAGTCAATATAGCCATTACCTCATAAAGAAATATAGTCGTTGGTTATTCAGCTTTGACTATTTAATATGCATAGCTAGATCTGATTCTTCAACTTGTCCTGACAATGAACCACAATGGTTGGTTCGAAACGCATCGACAAATGAAATATCATGTGATTTACGCCGAAAAATCTCTCATAAACTTGATATGGATCACAGAAGCCTCAATTGAACTAATGATATAATAAAATAAATAAAAACATGCTAAAGCATTTCTGTTTATGAACATTAACATTTTGAAAGGGAGATAATTGTTTCTCTTAATAAGAAGTTAGATTAGATAATTAGCATGTGACGAAAATAGGTCTAGTATTAGATTAAGGAAATTATTTGACATGAGTTGGCCCACCAAAAAAATTGGTTTTAGATTTATGACTTTAATAATTTTTTAGTACCAGAACTTGTTTATTTTGACTTTGGAGAGGAGAGGATGTTGTTTCCAACTCAATTTTTAAGCAGTGAGGTCGCGATGTTGTCTTTGCAAAGAAATTCATAATCTTAAATCTGAAATTTTTGCATTAAAAATTCAGGTTGAAAGGTTAGAGAAGGGAAAACAAAATACTGCAGTGAATCCATTTGAAGAATATGATCCACTAGAATTCCATGGATCAAATATTTAGATACTTGAAGGCAAAAAGGATCCTTCTGTGGGTTTTCAAGAAATGAGGATACTTGCAATAGAGTATCAACAACACCATGTGCAGGTAAACATATGCATCCAAGGAGAAATGTTTTGTCTAATTGCTGCCATTGATTCAAGAGAAAATGTCAATATCCTAAGCACCAAAGTAATACCAGCTAAGTATTGGATGTTTGCACAAAGAAAAGTGATTGGTTTGTGCAACAAAACACTTAACTATGAAGTCCCCAAGGCTTCAATTTGTTTTGATAATCATTGTATAAAGTTAAAATTTTTAGTTGGTGACATCCCAGTAGATTGCATTTTAGGTAATATCTTTCTAGCAGCAGTGGAGCCTCATCGGTCAATCAGGTTGAAGAAAAACAGAGGTGGATATTTCATTACACTTCCAACTTCTAGTGGCATTCCTAAAAGGATTGAGATGCCTTACATCTCAAATCCCAAAGTCTCAACAATGGTACAAGACATGAAAGAGTTGGACAAAGCTTAATCAAAATTGCTAGATCTTAAAGATCTAAAATCCATTATTCAAGTTTCACAATAGCTAAAACATCCAGATAACTAGAAGAAGATTGTTGCAATCAAAAAGCAGATTGAAGAAGAATGTTGTGCTGAAGAACCAAATGCTTTTTGGCATCGAAAGCAGTATTCAGTAGAACTACCATATAAAGCAGAATATACAGGGCGGCCATGTAAAAGCAAAGCCATACCTATGAATAAGGAGTATCATGATCTCTGTGAGAAAGAAATACAGAGGTTGTTGGAGAAGAAGCTAATCAAAGAATCAAATAGCCCTTGGAACTGCTATGGGTTCTATGTAAATAAAAGAGCCGAACAAATCAGAGGCATCCCAAGATTGGTAATTAATTACAAACCTCTAAACTCTGTTTTAGCTGACAATACTTATCTGATCCCTCATAAAGGAGATCTTATCAGAAGAATCGCAGGTGCTAAAGTATTCTCCAAGTTTGATTTGAAGTCAGGGTTTTGGCAAGTTGCAATTTCAAAAGAAGATAAATTCAACACTTCTTTCAGTGTGCCAGCAGGGCACTATGAGTGGAATGTGATGCCTTTTGGTCTCAAACAAGCACCATCCAAATTTCAAAAGGTGATGGATTCCATTTTATACCTTTCTTTGATTAGTTAATTGTATATCTTGATGATATTCTACGACACATACATATTTTTGTAAATACCATTAAAATAAATGGTCTTGTTCTCAGCAAAAATAAAATTGAAGTCTTTCAAACTTCAATTTAGTTTCTTGGCCATTTAGTTTTTAATGGCCAGATCTCTCTGCAAAAACATGAACCCATAAACGAACCTACTAGCACATTTCTCGCTCTATCGACCTTCTCCAATGGCTTCCTTGCCTTACACGGTCTGGTGTCCCTTCTGTGCGTTGGTGAACCTCTGGCGAACTTCTGGTGAACTTCAATATGGAGTAACTCAAGTAGATACTACCTCAACAGATCATTGATAAAGCACAAGTACTCAAACACGGAAACAAGATAACACTCTTTTATATTAATTCAGAAATGGATTACAATATGTTCAATCCTGAGATCGACTATGTTCACATTTACCAGACTTTTGCTATTCAACTAGGAGATAGCTTACTGGAGGCCACCTGGCGAGATCATAGACTCAATCTTTAAACAATCAACACTTAACACTCATATAGACAAACTCTCTAAAGATCTTGCCACTTTAGGTTCTCACCTGTGCCGAACACACAGATGTGCAGGCTTCTCAGATCACCTACGACTTTGAGATCTATTCGTAATGCAAGTAGATCAGATCGAAGTCTACAGTTGTAGAGCAGGAAAATTTCTCAACTCTTGAACACAACCAAAAAGATCAAATCCCAACTCCGAAATCCTTGAATGAGCCTTACCCCTTTCTTATATAGTAAAAGGAGGGAAAAATCATTCGACACTTGGACAGACAAGCTCAGTACTAAATATTCTATCATTCTATGAGATGTGGCTCAAATCACACCAAAAGTCGGAGAAGTGCTCCGAGTCTCGTGACTGAAGAATCTTCGTACTATATTGACACAGTGGAGATTACAGTGAATCCTCAGAAAAGCATATATTTTACGAAGCGAATACTTTTTGAACACTGAAGCCCACAAGAACACTGGTCACATTCAGTTCGTGACTGGACATCATAATTACATTGTGGATACTTTATGGGAAAAGCCCATGAGAACCAATTATGTAATGGGAATACCAAGAGGGGTAATTCCTAGAAAGTGGATTCTAGGATATATCATCCCATCCCATGCTTTGATATAGATTCTTCTGACAATCATGGGTTTATTGAGTAGAAATTGGTGTTTTATTTTAGTCATGACTAGCCATTCATTATGTCTAGCCATGAATTTTTGTAAAGTTGCATGGTCAGGATATTGAAATAAATCTCTGACCTTTTTACATGGTATATGGAAACATTCTACAATATTTCTTTCTCAGCATTTGTCACACTGCATTTGGAAGTAACTTTCATAGAAAACTGGATCAATTGCAGTTCTATTTACTCCATAATCTTTCCACCAGTCTCTTAGCCATTCTGCTTGCTGATTTCTTTGCATGCTTCCTGTGGATCCAAATTTAAGCTTTGTGAAATGAATTTCATCTTTTCCATCGACATTTAAAATATCCCACCATAATTTCTTGTAACTGGAAAAATTATAAATGGTATTTGGAAAAATGAGATTTGGATCATTTTTTGGCCAGAGTGCAGCATTATTTCTCATGATTGGCCAATTTGTATTTTTGGTTTTGTTAATCGAGAAAAATCGATGAAAGATTTTTCTTTTGTCTCCTCCTTCTGACCATACCATTGCAATGTCATGGAAGGCATACTATAATGCTTCTTCAGCCTAGTGGGCTATGACCATACTGTTGTTGTACACCATATCATGTATCCACCGATTTCCTTTCGGAAATACTCTTCTTTCAGGAACAAGGTGTAGGATGTCAGTATGAGGTTGCAAGTCTACATCTAAGACCTTTGTATTTTTGAGCTGACATGTAGGTTTCCAATTATTTTTGTATTCATCCCAACTTTGATCTTCATTGATTGTTCTCAATACTTCTTGTTGCAAAGCTGGGTCCCATTCTATCACAATGATCATTACATGTTCTTGATGCTAGTTTTGGATATGTTATCTACTAAGAAAATTTGGCAGACAATTTTCATCTCCTTTTATATGCTCAACTTCAAAGTCGAAGTTAGCAAAGAGAGCTTGCCATCTTGCAAATTTTTCATCTCTTGGATTTTTGATGTCTTTGGTTAAGACTTTTCTTAGAGCTGATGCATCTTTTTTGAGGAGAAATGGCTTATTGACAAGATGTATTTCAAATTTATCTATACATTTCCATACTGCCTTAACTTCTTTTTCTATAGTAGAGTAGTTTCTTTCAACAGTATTCCATGTACCTGAAACAAATTGTACAATTTGCTCTTCATCATTCTTCCTTTGCTTTAGGATTCCTCCCCATCCGATGTCACTGACGTTAGATTTAACTATCTTATATTCTTCATCATTGAAGATGTGCAAAAATGGGAGGGGATTTAACCTTGACCTTTATATTTTTAACTGCTCTGGTGTGTGTGTCAGTCCAAGGTTTTGGATTCTTCCTAAGACATTGATTCAACAAACTTCTATATTTAGAACAGTATTTATAGAAGTTGCTAACATAGTTTAGGTATCCAAGGAATTTTTGGAGCTGCATCTTATCTGAAATAACATCTGGAAATTTGCTGGAAAATTTCAAAGCATGTTTTTGCAGAGAGATCTGGCCATTAAAAACTGAATGGCCAAGAAACTGAATTGAAGTTTGAAAGACTTCAATTTTCTTTTTGCTGAGAACAAGACCATTTCTTTTAATGGTATTTACAAAAATCTGTATGTGTCGAAAATGGTCTTGGACATTCTTGGAAAAAATAAGAATATCATCAATATATACAATTAACCAATCAAAGAAAGGTTTAAAAATGAAATCCATCACCTTTTTAAATTTGGATGGTGCATGTTTAAGACCAAAAGGCATCACATTCCACTCATAGTGCCCTACTGGCACACTAAAGGCAGTCTTGAATTTAACTTCTTCTGAAATTGCAACTTGCCAAAACCCTGACTTCAAATCAAACATGGAGAATACTTTAGCACCTAAGATATCTCACTTATAAGGGATCAGATAGGTATTTTCAACTAAAATAGAGTTTAGAGGTTTGTAATTAATTACCAATCTTGGGATGCCTCTCATCTGTTTGGCTCTTTTATTTGCATAGAACCCATAGCAGTTCCAAGGGCTATTTGATTCTCTGATTAGCTTCTTCTCCAACAGTCTCTGTATTTCTTTCTCACAGAGATCACGATACTCCTTATTCATAGGTATGGCTTTGATTTTACATGGCCTCCCTGTATACTTTGATTTATATGGTAGTTCTACTGAATACTGTTTTCGATGCGAAAAAGAATTTTGTTCTTCAGCACAACATTCTTCTTCAATCTGCTTTTTGATTGCAACAATCTTCTTCTGGTTGTTTGGATGTTTTAGCTATTGTGAAACTTGAATAGTGGATTTTAGATCTTTAAGATCTAGTAATTTTGATTCAGCTTTGTCCAACTCTTTCATGGCATGTACCATTGTTGAGAGTCTGGGATTTGAGATGTAAGGCATCTCGATCCTTTTAGGAATGCCACTGGAAGTTGGAAGTGTAATGAAATATATGCCTCTGTTTTTCTTCAACCTGATTGACCCATGAGGCTCTACTGCTGCTAGAAAGATATTACCTAAAGTGAAATCTACTGGGATGTCACCAACTACAAATTTTAACTTTATACAATGATTATCAAAACAAATTGAAGCCTTGGGGACTTCATAGTTAAGTGTTTTGTTGCCCAAACCAATCACTTTTCTTTGTGTAGACATCCAATACTTAGCTGTTATTACTTTGGTGCTTAGGATATTGACATCTTCTCCTAAATCAATGACAACAGTTAGACAAAACATTTCTCCTTGGATGCATATGTTTACCTGCACATGGTGTTGTTGATACTCTATTGCAAGTATCCTCATTTCTTGAAAACCCACAGAAGGATCCTTTTTTCCTTCAAATATCTGAATATTTGATCCATGGAATTCTGGTGGATCATATTCTTCAAATGGATTTGTTGCAATATTTTGTTTTCCCTTTTCTAACCTTTCAACCTGAATTTTTAATGCAGAAATTTCAGATTTAAGGTTATGAATTTCTTTACTTACCTCCCCCAAGGTAAGTGCACGAACCTTGTCTTGTTGTTTTTGCCTTTGAAAGGATTTTGCATTGCATTCAAATGAGGCGTCAATGAAGAGGGGCTTCTTTGAAGCTCCTTTACTATGGGTGGAAGATTTAAGCTGGTCCATGAATGCTTAAGCAAGATGAGTTTTCATCTCACCATCTTCCATTACTCTTATTTGTGACAAGATTTTCATTTCATCCTTTTCTATCGTGGCCATTAATAATTTTTCTTTTTGTGGCTTGTCTTCTGGTTCATCATCAAAAGAGTCATCAAAAGAGTCAAAATATGTGTTTGAAAAATTACATTGACATTCTTCAAAATATGAACAATTATAGGCCTGAGCATGAAGATTTAATTCCTCATATTCTTCTTCTGATGTGTAGACAGAACTGGAACTAGAATTTTCAGCAAAAGAATAAAGTAGTTGTTGTTGTTGAATCTGAGGATGATCTCTGATCACTACATTTGGACAATGATCTGTTTTATGTATTCTAGACCCACATTTCATGCAAAACATTGGGGTCTCTATTTTTTCTGCTTTTATAGGCTTTTTCTATGACAGAGGTTGAGACTTTGTACCTCTATTTTTCTTAAACTCTTTTCCTACTAGACATCTATTTGCAGTGTGTCCAGTTTTACCACAAAGCCAGCATGTTAATTTGTTCCATTGTTCTTGCTTAGCACTATGCAAATGGATATCTGATGGCTTGTAGTAGTGAGTCTTAGGGACATACCTGTAATATCCCTTTCTTTGTTGCTTCTTAGGCCTGGAAGTTAGGCCTTTTCTCCTGTAGTGGTGCTTGGTTGTATTCTTTATTTCTTTTTTAGCTCTTCTCTTGATCTTTCTTCTTCTGACCAATGGGTCATCAATAGATAATCCATATTTATTGCAAATAGATTTACTGTCTGGGAGCTTAAACAGTTTCTCAAGAGATTTGTTAACTTTTGAGCTAGTGCATAGGCCAAGCAAAGCTTTTGTTATATTAGAATAAATCTATCCCCATGTATAAGACTCAAATGGCATTTGAAAAACTTCTTGTAGGTGAATGTAATCAACAAAACTTGAAGGTAAGGCTACTAGATATACCTGCTTCTAGAGAAGATTCTTTGAATCTTTTACCTCATATATGCGTTGCATCCAACATCGATGGAAATCTTCAAACTGGGACATCTTATTGCATTTCAAGTTCATTAAGATGACTTCATGTTTATCAACCATCTCTGCTTCGGAGCCACACCAATGCTCTACAATCATGGAGGTCAATGTTCCAATCATGTTATTCTGACCAATCCCATCAGTGTTGTGTATAATATTTCCTTACTCGTCTTTGAGCATTTGTTCTTCCATCTTGGCTACTAAGTCTGGAGAACACTCAGTTTCCCACCACCTTAATGGTGTTCCTATGAAACATTGGATTATTGTTTTACTAGCTTTTATTTCATTTTTCCCTCTTAACCACATGATCTTATACTTAGTGAAAATCATGTACACCATTTGCCTGATTTGACCAACATTGAGGTTGTCAATGTTCCACTCTTTATGAGAATCTGCAAAGAATGTGTGGGAATCTGGGAGTTTGCCTTTGGCTCTTAGATTTGGAGCAAAGTATCTGTTGTACTAGCTTTCTAAGGGCTCATATATTGGAAGTACTTTTGCTTCCTTTTTTTCTTCTTTGAATAGAGATGCCAAGGAAATAGGTTCTTCCGAAGTAGAGGCTTAAGTTTTCTTTTTCTGTGTAGGTGAAACTTCTTTGGGAAAATGATGGGGAAACCTGTCAACAGGTTTCACAGGATCTGGTATTTTTACACTTCTTTTGTACAAAAAGAAGGATGGAACTGGTTTATCTTCTTTTGATAAAGACACTTTATCAACTTTTCCTACCAGTTCATTTATTTTTCCTGAAGTGGAATCAATATGTTCTACAAATTTTTCTTCCTCATTTTCTAGTTTCATTAGAGATTCTCTGACATAACCTCTGACCACTGTTGTGGAATACTATACATCATTCAAAGATTTATTTATATCGTTAATAAAAACTTGAATAGTATTGAACTGTTCTTTTACTTCTGCAGATTTGGCTACATTCATCTCTAGCCATGTGATAGCTGTGTTAGTCTAGTTTAGCTGTTCACTGGCTTTTTGTATTCTGCCATCAATGCCTAGAGCATTGTCATCTTTTAATACTAGTGGAATGGCTTTAGCAGAATTCTGGCCTTCTCCTAGGACTATTCCTTTGTAAGGAGGGAATGTGGTTGGAGTTTCAACCTTGTCACCATTTAGTGCTGACCAGAAGTGTTTGGATGATGTAGTTGCTTCAGAATCAGTTATCATGATTATTTCTGATTGTTTCTTCTGCATCCATGAATAGAATTAAATCCAGGTAGTGGTGTCTTCCATGAGCTGTTTCCATTATTGAGACAGCCTGATCTTATCTTCAATAGAGTGACTTAGACCAAATTCTTCAGCCCTTGGATGGGTAAATATGTCCCAATTGAGCATAACCTTCATCCATTTAGCACTAATCTTGTGCTTTGGACATCCATCCATTAAGGTAAAGAATTTCTGCATTTCCATGACTGTAGGCTTCTTACAGTCATCTGGTATTTTGCCAAATATTGAATCTAGAATTAAGCCATTGGCTTGCTCTAAGTATCCTAGCCCATATCTAGGCTTTGCTGGCCTCAATGTGCTAAATATTGTTGTTAACCTTGGATCTTAATTTTCCAAAGAAGTTATCTCATGCATAATTAGAATATGCTTAGACTCATGGGGAAATAGAATATTTGAACACTTAGGATTTGGACAAGGATTTATAGAAGTAGACGGTGAAGCTTCTCCTATCCTAGGATGATGATTCTCATGCATGACCATTTTAGCAAGATGGCTAAGATTTACAGAGCAATGGCATTCTGGACATTTTACTTCAAGTGAAGAAAAATTTACTATTTGTGAAAACTCAAATAATGAAATATGTTTACAAGAATTTGAACTGGAGCTAGAGCAGGTTGTATCTACAAGCTCAGGGTTTCTGTACAATGATGAACTTCTGCACATCTGGTCTATTCTTCTTCTATCAATAGTTGATCTTTGAGGGAAAGAAAGAATAGCAGAAGAAGGTTCTTCTCTAATATCAGCAAAAGTAATTTTCTTTATAGCTGGAGGCTTGGGATTAGATACCACCCAGTGTTCAGGGAAAGTAAGATCTTCCCATCTTATAGTTTGGTGTTCAATATTTTGATTTCTGGAATCTGTTAACACCACTACACTTGCTTTTGAATCTTTGCTGGGGGCATGTAATACTGCAGGATAGAGGGTGTTGGTATGATAAAAGCAACCTTTAATTTGAATAGCAATATTGTGTCTCTTTTTGGCCATGTCAAACCCAGTTGTCTAGATTTGTAATTGAAGAATGCTTTCAATTGTTTCATCGAAAACATATACAAAGAAATTAGGATAACAATTGAAATAAATAGGGCCATTAGATACAGGAGCTACTATCCCACCTATCAATGAATCCGTATATTTGTTATGGGTCAAATCTCAGAAAGTGGCTAGAACAAATGTGTTTAGACCCTGATGCATTAGAGCATGAATACCAATGCGTATGCATCCAAAATGAAGATACTGAGTTTTTAATCTTTTTTCCTAGGTCTGGAGTTGTTTGGAATTTAAAAGAGGAATGGATTGTACACAGTCGAAATTTTCTTGGATTTGACTTATAGATTCCTTAATAGAAATTCTAGTTGCGGCTTTCAAATGAAAAGCAGATAGGTCTGAGTAAACTTCAGATGCATTTATTCTAGGTAGCTGCCATCTAGCAGAGGGCTGCATTTCTTCATATTCTAGTTTAATAGAATTTAAAACATGGCTAGATGCTGATGCAAACATATCCCTAAGGGGATTATCATGAACATATGATTCTTTCTCTTCTATTTCATAGAAAGAAATAGACTTTGAATCTGGAATTAAGCCATTGGCTTGCTCTAAGTATCCTAGACCATATCTAGGCTTTGTTGGCCTCAATGTGCTATAGATTGTTGTTAACCTTGGATCTTCATTTTCTAAAGAAGTTATCTCATGCATCATTAGAATATGCTCAAACTCATGGGGAAATGGAATATCTAAACACTTAGGATTTGGAAAAGGATTTACAGAAGTATACGATGGAGCTTCTCCTATCCTAGGATGATGATTCTCATGCATGACCATTTCAACAAGATGGCTAAGATTTACAGAGAAATGGCATTTTGGACATTTTACTTCAAGTGAAGAAAAATTTACTATTTGTGCAAACTCAAATAATGAAACATGTTTACAAGAATTTGAACTAGAGCTAGAGCAGGCTATATCTACAAGCTCAGGGTTTCTGTACAATGATGAACTTCTGCATATCTAGTTTATTCTTCTTCTATCAATAGTTGATCTTTGAGGGAAAGAAAGAATAGCAGAAGAAGGTTCTTCTCTAATATCAGCAGAAGTAATTTTCTTTATAGCTGGAGGCTTGGGATTATATACCACCTAGTGTTCAGGGAAAGTAAGATCTTCCCATCTTATAGTTTAGTGTTCAATCTTTTGATTTCTGGAATCTGTTAACACCACTACACTTGCTTTTGAATATTTACTGGGGGCATGTAACAGTGCAGGATAGAGGGTGTTGGTATGACAGAAGCAACCTCTAGTTTGCATAGCAATATTGTGTCTCTTTTTGGCCATGTCAAACCCAATTGTTTGGATTTGTAACTAAAGAATTCTTTCAATTGTTTCATCGAAAACATATACAGAGAAATTAGGATAACAATCGAAATAAACAGGTCATTAGATAGAGGAGCTACTATCCCACCTATCAATGAATCAATATATTTGTTATGGGTCAAATCTCAGATAGTGGCTAGAACAAATGTGTTTAGACCCTGATAAAACTAGAAAATGTGGAAGAAAAATTTGTAGAACATATTGATTCCACTTTAGCAAAAATAAATGAACTGGTAGGAAAAGTTGATAAAATGTCTTTATCAAAAGAACATAAACTAGTTCCATCCTCCTTTTTGTACAAAAGAAGTGTAAAAATACAAGATCTTGTCAAACCCGTTGACAGGTTTCCCCATCTTTTTCCCAAAGAAGTTGCACCTACACTGAAAGAGAAAAATGAATCCTTTACTTCGAAAGAAATTATTTCCTTGTCATATCTATTCAAAGAAGAAGAAAAAGAAGCAGAAGTACTTCCAATATATGAGCCCTTAGAAAGCCAGTACAATAGATACTCTGCTCTAGATCTAAGAGGCAAAGGCAAAATCCCAGATTCCCACACATTCTTTGCAGATTATCATAAAGAGTGAAACATTGACAACCTCAATGTTGGTCAAATAAAGCAGATTGTGGACATGATGTTCACTGAGTATAAGCTCATGTGCTTAAGAGGGAAAAATGAAATAGAAGCTTGTAAAACAATAATCCAATGTTTCACAGGAACACTATTAAGGTGGTGGGAAACTAAGTTTTCTCCAGACTTAGTAGCCAAGATGGAAGAACAATTGCTCAAAGATGAGCGAGGAAATATTATACACAATATTGATGGGAATGTTCATAATAACATGATTGGATCATTGACCTCCATGATTGTAGAGCATTGGTGTGGCTGAGAAGTAGAGATGGCTGATAAACATGAAGTCATCTTAATAAACTTAAAATGCAATAAGATGTCCTAGTTTGAAGTTTTCCATCGAGATTGGATGCAACGCATATATGAGGTAAAAGATTCAAAGAATCTTCTCTAGAAGAAGGTATATCTAGCAGCCTTACCTTCAAGGTTTTTTGATTACATTCACCTGCAAGAAGTTTTTCAAATGCCATTTGAGTCTTATACATGGGGACAGATTTATTCTAATATAACAAAAGTTTTGCTTGGCCTATGCACTAGCTCAAAAGTTAACAAATCTCTTGAGAAACTGTCCAAGCTCCTAAACAGTAAATCTATTTGCAGTAAATATGGATTATCAAGGGAAGAGCTAAAAAAGAAATAAAGAATATAGCCAACAACCACTATGGGAGAAAAGGCCTAACTGCCAGGCCTAAGAAGCAACAAAGAAAGGGATATTATAGGTATGTCCCTAAGACTCACTACTACAAGCCATCAGATATCCATTTGCATAGTGCTAAGCAAGAACAATGGAACAAATTAACATGTTGGCTTTGTGGTAAAACTAGACACATTGCAAATAGATGTCCAGTAGGAGAAGAGTCCAAGAAAAATAGAGGTACAAAGTCTCAACCTCTATCACAGAAAAAGCTTGTAAAAATAGAAAAAATAGAGACCCCAATGTTTTGCATGAAATGTGGGTCTAGAACACATAAAATAGATCACTGTCCAAATGTAGTGTTCAGAGATCATCCTCAGATTCAGTAGCAACAACTACTTTATTCTTCTGCTGAAAATTCTAGTTCTAGTTCTGTCTACACATCAGAAGAAGAATATGAGGAATTAAATCTTCATGCTCAGGCCTATAATTGTTCAGATTATGAAGAATGTCAATTTAATTTTTTAAACACAGATTCTGACTCTTTTTATGACTCTTCTGATGATGAACCAAAAGACAAGCTGCAAAGAGAAAAAGTATTAATGGCCGCAATAAAGGAGGATGAAATGAAAATCCTGTCACAAATAAGAGCAATGGAAGATGGTGAGATGAAAAATTGTCTTACTGAAGCATTCATGGACGAGCTTAAATCTTCCAACCATAGTAAAGGAGCTTCAAAGAAGCTCCTGTTCATTGACACCTCATTTGAACGCAATGCAAAATCCTTTCAAAGAAAAAAATAACAAGACAAGGTTCGTACACTTACCTTGGGGGAGGTAAGTAAAGAAATTCATAACCTTAAATCTGAAATTTCTACATTAAAAATTTAAGTTGAAAGGTTAGAAAAGGGAAAACAAAATGCTACAACAAATCCATTTGAAGAATATGATCCACTAGAATTCCATGGATCAAATATTCAGATATTTGAAGGCAAAAAGGATCCTTCTGCAGGTTTTAAAGAAATGAGGATACTTGCAATAGAGTATCAACAACACCATGTGCAGGTAAACATATGCATTCAAGGAGAAGTGTTTTGTCTAACTGCTGTCATTGATTCAGGAGCAGATGTCAATATCCTAAGCACCAAAGTAATACCAGCTAAGTATTGGATGTCTGCACAAAGAAAAGTGATTGGTTTGGGCAACAAAACACTTAACTATGAAGTCCCCAAGGCTTCAATTTGTTTTGATAATCATTGTATAAAGTTAAAATTTGCAGTTGGTGACATCCCAGTAGATTGCATTTTAGGTAATATCTTTCTAGCAGCAGTAGAGCCTCATGGGTCAATCAGGTTGAAGAAAAACAAAGGTAGATATTTCATTACACTTCCAACTTCCAGTGGCATTCCTAAAAGGATCGAGATGCCTTACATCTCAAATCCCAAAGTCTCAACAATGGTACAATCCATGAAAGAGTTGAACAAAGATGAATTAAAATTTCTAGATCTTAAAGATCTAAAATCCACTATTCAAGTTTCACAACAGCTAAAACATCTAGACAACTAGAAGAAGATTGCTGCAATCAACAAGTAGATTGAAGAAGAATGTTGTGCTGAAGAACCAAATGGTTTCTGGCATCAAAAGAAGTATTCAGTAGAACTACCATATAAAGCAGAATATACAGGGAGGCCATGTAAAAGCAAAGCCATAGCTATGAATAAGTAGTATTGTGATATCTATGAGAAAGAAATACAGAGACTGTTGGAGAAGAAGCTAATTAGAGAATCAAATAGCCCTCGGAACTGCTATGGATTCTATGTAAATAAAAGAGCTGAACAGATCAGATACATCCCAAGATTGGTAATTAATTACAAACCTCTAAACTCTGTTTTAGCTGACAATACCTATCGATCCCTCATAAAGGAGATCTTATTAGAAGAATCGTAGGTGCTAAAGTATTCTCCAAGATTTATTTGAAGTCAAGGTTTTGGCAAGTTGCAATTTCAAAAGAAAATAAATTCAAGACTACCTTCAGTGTGCCAACAGGGCACTATGACTGGAATGTGATGCCTTTTGGTCTCAAACATGCACCATCCAAATTTCAAAAGGTGATGGATTCCATTTTTAAACCTTTCTTTGATTGGATAATTGTATATATTGATGATATTCTTAATTTTTCCAAGAATGTCCAAGACCATTTTCGACACATACAGATTTTTGTAAATACAATTAAAAGAAATGGTCTTGTTCTCAGCAAAAATAAAATTAAAGTCTTTCAAACTTGAATGTAGTTTCTTGGCCATTCAGTTTTTAATGGCCACATCTCTCTGTAAAAACATGCTCTGGAATTTTCCAGCAAATTTCCAGATGTTATTTCAGATAAGACACAACTCCAAAGATTTATTGGATGCCTAAACTATTTTAGAAACTTCTATAAAGATTGTGCTAAAGATGGAAGTTTGTTGAATTAGCATCTCAGGAAGAATCCAAAACCTTGGACTGGCGCACACACCAAAGCAGTTAAAAATATGAAGGACAAGGTTAAATCCCTTCCCATTTTGCACATCTCTGATGATGAAGCATACAAGATAGTTGAATATGACGCCAGTGACATCGGATGGGGAGGAATCCTGAAGCAAAAGAAGAATGATGAAGAGAAAATTGTACAATTTGTTTCAGGTACATGGAATACTATTGAAAGAAACTACTCTACTATAGAAATAGAAGTTAAGGTAGCATGGAACTATATAGATAGATTTGAAATACATCTTGTCAACAAGCCATTTCTCCTCAAAACAGATGCATCAACTCTCAAAAAAGTCTTAACCAAAGACATAAAAAAGCCAAGAGAAGAAAAATTTTCAAGATGGCAAGCTCTCTTTGCTAACTTCGATGTTGAAGTTGAGCATATAAAAGGAGATGAAAATTATCTTCCATATTTTCTCAGTACAGAGCATATCCAGAACCAACATCAAGAACATGTAATGATCATTGTGATAGAATGGGACCCAGCTCAACAACAAGAATTATTGAGAAAAATCAATGAATATCAGAGTTGGGATGAATACAAAAATAATTGGAAACCTACATGGTAGCTCAGAAATACAAAGGTCTATTGGCATTATGATTCTGGTTTGGCTCTATGATACAGGTGTTGTACTTGATGGCAACTCACTCAAGTGGCAAAATTCTGTTCTGGTTTCGCTCTATGATACAGGTGTTGTACTTGATGGCAACTCACTCAAGTGGAAAAATTCTGTTCTGACTCTCAAAATGATGGAAAATAAGAGGTTCGCTGGTGCATCGTTCAAAAGGTACGGACCCGCAGGTTCGCCATTCAGGAAGTGCGGACATACCCGCAGGTTCTCCATTCATAAGGTGCGGTCCCCCAGTTCACTCATTCCAATGCAAAGAAGCGCGCTCACATGGGGTTTATTATGTTTGGCCCTTGGTATTTAGCCCGTCAATTCATGATCCTATGGTTTTGGTCCATGGTATAGGATCTAATTTATTGAACCCCGGTTTGGATCCCTTGTATTGGGTTTCGATGGTTTTGTCCCATGGTGTGGATAAGGGTTTGACTATAAAAAGGGGAAGCAGAGCACTTGGCTAGACACTTGTGAAATTTGAATATCTTAAGATCTAAATATTTGGGTGATTGGTTTTAAAAGCTAGATCTAAATCAAGGAGAAAATTTAAGGCGAATCTATCGATAAATCGTGATCTCTTAGGTGCATGATCAGATCTGTGGATCTGACTGACTGTGGAACATTGGAAGACTGTTAATTTGGCCCTAATCAGAGGTTCGCAGGTGATCCATTGTGTAATTGCGGGGGTACGCGGTGTAGGAGAAGACGCAATGTGGGGGTACGCAGCGCAACAGAAGGCGCAATGCGAGGTACGCAGCGCAGAAGAAAACAAGGTGCGGAGATACGCAGAGGCACAGAAGGAACAGTGCGGAGGTACGCAGTCAGACAGAGAGTACAGTGCGTATCTGAGTTGAGGTACGCAGTTCAACAGAAGGAGAAAGTGCGGTGGTATGCAGAGCATCAAAAGGATACGGTGCGGATCTACGCAGTTCAGGCACAGAAAGACTGCAGGTATCCGCAGGTTTATATCGGTGAAGTTGCAGACCTGTCTTGAAACATTTGTTGACTGTCTTTTATCTATTGCTGCAGAGTTCTGGGTTTAGATTTCTGGTATTTCTTTTCTGTTTACAACATTCTGAGAAGTTGGGTGATTCATTGGTTGATTGTATAAGGAGATTGGGTGATTTGCATGTACTTGATGATTATTTGATCTTCTTGGATCCAGTCTGAAAATTAATGAAACACAGTCCTTAAAGACGTAGAAGAGAAAAGGGGGTTGTATCTCACTTCTAGGAGAGACTGGAAAACGAGAGAGAGTTGTATCTCTCTGCAGGTTGTAGCCTACGTACTGGTAAAGGACTGCACCAGTACAAAATCCTTGTAAGAGAAGTTTCTAATTGAAAGAAGATAGAGACATATTGCAGTAGGTGGTTTTCACCCACAATGGGTTTCCACCTTATATCTGGTCTTCTTTGGTGTGCTTTTCTTGTTCTTGTTCATTTATATATGACACTGACATACAAATTAATTAAAGTATAAATCTGGAAGGCATATTGAAAAGAATTTGATAATACTGATTCACCCCCCCTCTCAGTATTATTTCCAACAATTGGTATCAGAGTGGGTTCTTCAGAAGAAGCTTGATCGCTTGAAGAAAGATATTTCATCATGAGCAACTACGAGAGGGAAGCATCAATCAAGCCACCGATTTTTGATGGTACAAACTTCGTTTATTGGAAGGTATGAGTTACTGCTTATCTTCGATCTCTTGGTACAGAAGTCTGGGATATCATAGATACAAGGTATACTTTTCCATCAGCAACTCCTACAGATCCGACTGAGAAGAAGAAATATGAAACAAATGTAAAGGTGGTTAATACTCTATTAGGATGCCTATCTCAATCAGAATTTGTTAAGGTAATGCAGTTTAAATCCGCAAAAGAGATATGGGACAAGATTGTTCTGAGCTATGAAGGAGATGATCAGGTAAAATGAGCAAAACTTCAAACCCTCAGAATTCAGTATGAAAATCTCAGGATGTATAATGATGAAAGTGTGGCTAACTATTTTCTTCATGTAGATGAGATTGTTAATTGTATGAAAATTTTGGGTGAAGAAATAAAAGAGGCAGTTGTGGTTGAAAAAGTTCTAAGATCTTTTTCCCCTAGGTTTGAATCTAAAGTTTCTGCAATAGAAGAAAAGGAGAATCTACAAAGCCTTAAAATGTCACAGCCGCACGGAATTCTAACTGCTTATGAAATGAGGAAAGGAGGTCCATCAGACAGGAGAGAAGCTGACTTCAAGGCTTCAGGCAAAGGAGAGTACTATGAGTCAGGACACGTGTCAGAGGAGGAAGAAGAACCAAATTTTGTCAGAAATCCTCAACAGGGTACTGGTCGTTTCCAAGGTAAGTTACCTTTCAAATGCTTTGCTTGTGGAAGAGTCGGTCACTATGCTGCCAAATGTCCCCACAAGGATAAGATCGACAAAGGGAAGGAACCTGTTAGATGGAACAAGAAACAGACTGCAACTAAGAAAATTTACTACACTCATGAAGACAGTGATGGTCTATCAAATAGTGACGAAGATGAACGAGGTAATGATTATAAACTTTTAATGGCCTTTGAAGATGATGATTACATGGATGCTATAGATGTAGATGGTTTTTATGAAGAGATTTCTCGACTCAAAATATGTTTAGAAGAAAAAGATATGACCATTGATACTCTACAATTCCAACTTGATGAAAAGGAAAAATCTCTTGAGAAGTTAGAATGTGAAATTGTTGACCTTAGAAAAGAAATTGAGAAAACAAAGGTTCTTAATCTTAAGTTTGTTAAAGGATCTAAAACTCTGGATGAGATTATCAATGTACAGCGTTCTCCACTAATCAAGACAGGTCTGGGTTATAATGGAGAAATATCTCAAGCATCCACCTCAAAGAGCTATCTTGATGCAGCAAGGAGGAATGAGCAAAAGCCCAATGGAGATCACTAGGTAAGGCAGGGACGAATTACATCAAGAACAAACAAAGACTACCAGGTAAACCAAGGGTAATCCATCTTAAGGGTGAACAAAAGCTACAACCAGCCACAGGTAAAAACTTCTCAATTTGCTTCAAGAATGGATGAGAATAGAAATTACAATCATATGGCTGGTAGATTTGATAATCGCAAAAGCTTCTTCAATGGCCAATGTTTCTTTTGCCATAACTTCGGTCACAAAGCAGCTCAATGTGTTGCTTATAAGACAATCATGACTAGAGAAGCTCAAAAACAAAGAATTATGACTGGGATTACGAAAAGGACCTATAACAACTTTTCGGCACTTGAAAATGAAATTGAATGTTCTATTTGTAATAAATTCGGTCATGAAGATTCTGAATGCAGGAGCAGGTTTCGGTAGACAAAGGAACAAGCCTCAAGCACCAGAACATGGAGAATAAAGGAACCACAACCAGAAAGATGTGGGATAGCTTTTTATGTAGAAGGACAGGAAAATCTATGGTACATCGACAGTGGATGTTCGAAGCATATGACAGGTGATAAAGAAAAACTTGAATCATATACTACTTTAGAAAAGGGTAAGAAAGTTTCTTTTGGAAATGATACACCTGCAGCCATAAAAGGAAAAGGCACTGCTCATTTGAAAGAAAAGGTCAAAGCTGGAAATGTTTTGTATGTTGTTGGTTTGAAGCATAATCTACTAAGTGTCAGTCAGATGTGCAATCAAGGAACCGAGGTAATATTTCGATCAAATGGATGTAGCGTTCGTGATCTTGATACAGGAAAAACAGTGATCAAAGGCAGAAGAACTCCAAATAATCTATACATATTTGAAGAAGAACAACAACAATGCTATTTGAGCAAGGATGATGAACATTGGTTATGGCACTGGAGGTTGGGGCATATAAGCTTTTCACAAATAAGGAAAGCATGCAAATACCAGGCAGTTCGTGGTCTTCCAGATATTAAAATTCCAGACAACACCATATGTAAATCATGTCAGTTTGGTAAGCAAACCAGAACTAACTTCCCTAAGAAGGAAGGATCAATCAGCAGGCCTCTTGAACTAGTCCATATAGATGTATGTGGTCCATTTATGACAAGGTCACCTCGAGGAGAAGAATACTTTATATTATTCATTGACGACTTCTCCAGGATGGTTTGGTTGGGACTTATGAAACACAAGGATGAAGCATTCGAAAAATTCAAATCTTTCAAAGCCTTGGTTGAAAACGAATCAGATCACAAAATTAAGTGCCTCAGATCCGACAGAGGTGGGGAGTTTACCTCAAATTTAGTTTTTGATTTCTGTGAGGAACATGGAATAAGAAGGGAATTCTCTACAGCTAGGACTCCTCAGCAAAATGGAGTGGTGGAAAGGATGAACAGAACAGTCCAACAAATGGCTCGTGCTATGCTTGATGAATCTGGGACTCCCGCAACCTTCTGGGGTGAAGTTGCATTTGCTGCGGGTTTTATTCTCAACAAAACAAATGTCCGAGTGAACAACACTCAAACTCCTCATGAGCTCTGGTATGGTGAGACTCCTTCGGTAAAGCATTTCAAAATTTTTGGGAGAAAATGCTATATCAAGAACACTAATGAACAGCTTGGAAAACTTGAACCTAGAGTAGATGAAGGCATTCTCCTTGGTTATTCTCCCCACAACAAAGCATATAAGTGTTACAATAAAAGACTTGGAAGAATTGTTGACAGCATTGATGTAGTGGTTGATGAAAAAGGATACATCCCTAGGCAAGTAAATCATGAAAATATCGAAGAGGATGAAGACTACTCTCCAAATCAGACAAATGATGAAGAAGAACCTCAAGAGGCACCTGAGGAGAAAATAAGGATAGAAGAGAAGACTCCATCCAAGTACGTTCAAAAGAATCATCCAGAATCTCAAATTTTGGGGCAGAAAGAAGCAAGTGTACAAACAAGAAGAACAATTGCAGAAGCCTCAAGATATTTGGCATTTCTCTCCTCCACTGAACCACAAAAAGTAAGAGATGCATGCAAAGATGAATGCTGGGTCAAGGCGATGGATGAAGAACTTGAGCAGATCGAAAAGAACAACACTTGGTAGTTGGTTCCTAGACCAAAAGATAAGAATGTCATAGGGACAAAATGGATCTTCAAAAATAAGTTGAATGAAAATGGAGAAGTAATTAGAAACAAGGCCAAACTTGTGTGTAAATGGTATGCTCAACAAGAAGGAATAGACTTCGAAGAAACTTTTGCTCCCATTGCTAGACTTGAGGCCATCCGAATGTTCCTTGCTCTCTCAATCTTTCAGAAGTTTAAAGTTTTTCAAATGGACGTGAAATCAACCTTTCTGAATGGGGACTTAGAAGAAGAAGTGTACATTGAGCAACCAGATGGGTTCATCCTTGGGAATGATCCAAATCTTGTATGCAAACTAAAGAAGGCTCTCTATGGTCTTAAATAGGCTCCAAGGGCTTGGTACTACTGTTTAGACAAATATCTTCATCAACAAGGTTTTTCACAGGGATTAGCAGATAGCAATCTTTACATAAAAATTGAAAATGACAAATTACTAATACTTGTTGTGTATGTAGATGATATTACCTTTGGCAGCAATGCAGAAGCTATGAGTCAAAGCTTTGCCTTGGTGATGCAAAAAGAATTTGAAATGTCTTTGCTTGGAGAACTGACATATTTTCTTGGATTGCAAATCCAACAAAATGAAGGCAGGATCTTTTTGTCTCAAACCAAGTATCTCAAGCAGATTTTGAAGAAATATGGCATGGAAGATGCAAAACCAGTATGCAACCCCATGGTAACAGGACGTAGCCTCAATGCAAATGATGAATCAATAGCAATGCATCAACCAACCTACAGATCTATGATTGAAAGTCTACTTTATTTAACAGGTACCCAACCAGACATCATGCATGCTGTGGGAATAGTTGGAAGATTTCAGGCAAATCCAAAGGAAACTCATCTTCAGGCAGTGAAGAGAATTTTCAAGTACCTTCAAGGAACTCAAAACTATGGCTTATGGTATCCTAGAGATACAGATCTCACACTTCATGCTTATACAAATGCAGATTGGGCCGGAAGCGTGGATGACAGGAAGAGCACAAGTGGTGGTGCATTCTTTATGGGTTCCAGATTAGTATCTTGGTTCAGCAAGAAACAGAGTTCGATTGCTTTATCTACAACTGAAGCAGAATATGTGGCTACT
The DNA here is from genome assembly GCA_031772625.1 of Pinus tabuliformis. NCBI lineage: Eukaryota > Viridiplantae > Streptophyta > Pinopsida > Pinales > Pinaceae > Pinus > Pinus tabuliformis. Next base: position 1,366,605,669 of record CM062805.1, on the reverse strand, counting down.
ACATCTTGTTGCACTCAACTCCTTTGTATGATGCAGACCTTGCAAGATTTTCAAATCACTTGTACTCCACCTCTCTCCATCTTATGTGATAATACAAGTGTAATCAGCATTTCAAAGAACCCAGTCATGCATTCAAAGACCAAGCATATACCGATCAAGTATCACTTTCTCAGGGAACAAGTGCTTGAACAAAAGGTCAAGTTGGAGTATGTTCCTTCTAAGGAACAAGTTGCTGATATACTTACCAAACCATTGCCCAGGGAGACCTTTGAATACCTCAGGCAAAAGCTAGGGGTTGTTGATGCATCATCTTTTTGTTGAATCTCATATGTTTCAGAGATTGTTGGTTGTACGCAAGTTTCATATGGGGTATACGTGTACATTTGCTGGGTTGTGGATTGGTCGAAGATCGAATGGCACAGGTTCAGGGGGAGCATATAATGTATTGTTGGCATTATGGTATAAGATCTTGGAGGAAGTACAGAAGGAGATCATGGATGCTGATCTGAATAGTGCTGCAATATGTCTCTATCTCTTTCATGGTCAATTATGGTGGATTATGGTCCTTCTTAAAGAAATTTCTTTCCTTTTTCAAATCTGGTTTATAGTCAAGGGGAGCATTTTCTCAGGGGGAGCATAACCCTTTGCCCTTGATGTCAAAGGGGGAGAATGATGCTGAGGACCTTGAGGTTGCCATCAAGTCCAAAGGGGGAGATTCTTGGCATTATGATTCTGGTTTGGCTCTATGATACAGGTGTTGTACTTGATGGAAACTCACTCAAGTGGAAAAATTCTATTCTGGTTTGTCTCTATGATGCAGGTGTTTTACTTGATGGCAACTCACTCAGGTGGCAAAATTCTGTTCTAGCTCTCAAAATGATGGAAAATAAGAGGTTCGTTGGTGCATCGTTCAAAAGGTGCAGACCTGCAGGTTCGCCGTTCAGGAAGTGCAGACATACCCGCAGGTTCTCCGTTCATAAGGTGTGGTCCCCCAGTTCACTCACTCCAATGCAGAGAATCGGGCTCACGTGGGGTTTCTTATGTTTGGCCCTTGGTATTTAGCCCGTCGATTCATGATCCTATGGTTTTGGCCCGTGGTATAGGATCTAATTTATTGAACCCCGGTTTTGATCCCTTGTATTGGTTTTCGATGGTTTTGTCCCATGGTGTGGATAAGGGTTTGACTATAAAAAGGGGAAGGAGAGCACTTAGCTAGACACTTGTGAAATTTGAATATCTTAAGATCTGAATATTTGAGTGATTGGTTTTAAAAGCTAGATCTAAATCAAGGAGAAAATTTAAGGCAAATCTATTGATAAATCGTGATCTCTCGGGCGCATGATCAGATCTGTGGATCTAACTAACTGTGGCACATTGGAGGACTGTTAATTTGGCCCTAATCAGAGGTTCACAGGCGATCCACTGCGTAATTGTGGGGGTACGCAGTGCAAGAGAAGACGCAGTGCGGGGGTACACAACACAACAAAAGGCGCAGTGTGAGTTACGCAGCGCAGAAGAAAACAAGGTGCAGAGATACGCAGAGGCACAGAAGGAACAGTGCGGAGGTACGCAGTCAGACAGAGAGTACAGTGCGTATCTGAGTTGAGGTACGCAGTTCAGCAGAAGGAGAAAGTGCGGTGGTACGTAGAGCAGCAGAAGGATACTGTGTGGATCTGCGCAGTTCAGGCACAGAAAGACTACGGATATCTGCAGGTTTATATCGGTGAAGTTGCGGACCTGTCTTGAAACATTTGTTGACTGTCTTTTATCTATTGCTGCAGAGTTCTGGGTTTAGATTTCTGGTATTTCTTTTCTGTTTACAACATTCTGAGAAGTTGGGTGATTCATTGGTTGATTGTATAAGGAGATTGGGTGATTTGCATGTACTTGATGATTATTTGATCTTCTTGGATCGAATCTGAAAATTAATGAAATGTGGTCCTTAAAGAAGTAGAAGAGCAAAGGGGGTTGTAGCTCCCTTCCAGGAGAGACTGGAAAACGAGAGAGAGTTGTAGCTCTCTGCAGGTTGCAGCCTGCATATTGGTAAAGGACTGCACTAGTACAAAATCCTTGTAAAAGAAGTTTCTAATTGAAAGAAGATAGAGACATATTGCAGCAGGTGGTTTCCCCACATTGGGTTTCCACCTTATATCTGGTGTTCTTTGGTGTGATTTTCTTTTCTTGTTCATTTTTATATGACACTGACATACAAATTAATTAAAGTATAAATCTTGAAGGCATATTGAAAAGAATTTGATAATACTGATTCACCCCCCCTCTCAGTATTATTTCTAACAAGATCTTAGATGCAGACTTGCAGCCTCATACTGACATCCTACACCTTGTTCCTGAAAGAAGAGTATTTCTGAAAGGAAATTGGTGGATACATGATATGGTGTACAACAGTAGTATGGCCACAGCCCACCAAGCTGAAGAAGCATTACATTGTGTCTTCCATGACACTGCAATGGTATGGTTAGAAGGAGGAGATAGAAGAAAAATCTTTCATCGATTTTTCTCAATCAACAGAACCAGAAATACATATTGGCCAATCATGAGAAATAATGCTGCACTCTGGCTAAAAAATTATCCAAATCTCATTTTTCCAGATACCATTTATAATTTTTCAAGTTACAAGAAATTATGGTGGGATATTTTAAATGTTGATGGAAAAGATGAAATTCATTTCACAAAGCTTAAATTTGGATCCACAGGAAGCATGCAAAGAAATCAGCAAGTAGAACGACTAAGATACTAGTGGAAAGATTATGGAGTAAATAGAACTACAATTGATCCAGTTTTCTATGAAAGTTACTTCCAAATGTAGTGTGACAAATGCCGAGAAAGAAATATTTTAGAATGTTTCCGTATACCATGTAAAAAGGTCAGAGATTTATTTCAATATCTTGACCATGCAACTTTACAACAATTCATGGCTAGACATGATGAATGGATAGTCCTGACTAAAATAAAACACCAATATGTACTCAATAAACCCATGATTGTCAAATGAATCTATACTAAAGCATGGGATGGGATGATATATCCTAGAATCTGCTTTCCAGGTATTACCCCTCTTGGTATTCCCATTACATAATTGGTTCTCGTGGGCTTTTCCCATAAAGTATCCACAATGTAATTATGATGTCCAATCACAGATTGAATGTGACCAGTGTTCTCATGGGCTTCACTGTTCAAAAAGTATCCACTTTGTAAATTATATTCTTTTATGAGGATTCACTGTAATCTCCACTATGTAAATATAGTATGAAGATTCTTCAATCACAAGACTCAGAGCACTTCTCCAAATTTTGGTGTGCTTTGTTCTACATCTCATAGAATGATAGAATATTTAGTACTGAGCTTGTCTGTCCGAGTGTCAGATGATTGTCCCCTCCTTTTCCTATATAAGAAATGGGTAAGGCTCATTCAAGGATTTCAGAGTTGGGTCTTGATCTTTTTGGTTGTGTTCAAGATTCGAGAAATTTTCTTGCTCTACAGCTGCAGACTTCGGTCTGATTTGCTTGCATCACAAAGAGATCTCAAAGTCTTAGGTGGTCTGAGAAGCCTGCACATCTATGTGTTTGGCACAGGTGAGAACCTAAAGTGGCCAGGTCTTTAGAGAGTCTGTCTATATGAGTGTTAAGTGTTGATTGTTTAAAGACTGAGTCTGTGATCTTGCTAGGTAGCCTCCAGTAAGCTATCTCCTAGTTGAGTAGCAAAAGTCTAGTAAATTCAAACACAGTCTATCTCAGGATTGAGCAAATTGTAATCCATTTTTGAATTAATATAAAAGAGTGTTATCTTGTTTCCGCATCTGAATACACAAGGGATGTTTTTATTAAGTTAATTTAATTATAGTGATTTTGGAACGTTTTTTTTTTTCTTGTTTTTTATCACAGAAATACGACTTTGAAAAATAATAATTAGACTCTCTTTTCTTGAAGTTGGATAGACCACATTGATCTTAGTAAATTAAATAATTGCTAAACACTGATAGGTATCAATTCATGATAAGCATCAAAATACTTATTTTATTATACATCTTGCATTGCCTAAATTAACAAATATATAAAAGTTAACAAATTTATAACTTTATTTTAAATTATTATTATTATTATTAATTATAAAGACAGTAATATTTTTTTCCTTGGAAAGAGCGTAATTTTCATTAAAAAGATAAGAAAATTACATGTTGTATGATACTACAGATATGAAATGTTGTTAGAAAAAAGGGAGTACTATTTAGAGCTATTATAAACTTTAAAAAAACTATTATGATGCTTACTGATAATAAAATTCTGGGAAGTCTAGTAAGTTTCTAAGATTATGAGTTTTGTCCAAAAATATACTGAAAGCTAGTAAGTTATATACATAGAAGGAGAAAGTAAAAGAAAAGTTGTTGAATGATCTAGCAATCATTCTGATAGGAACTAATCATGTCCATAAAAGGACGATGATAGTAACTGTAGAAACTGTCGCCCCTGTATTCTTGTATCTGCCATTGACCTCTGTTTAGCGTTGTTGCCTCTTTGGATAAACGATCAGCGATCTCATTCCTTTCCTTGTATATATGTGAGCATGAAAATGAATCAAATTAGGACTTTAGAGAAAGGATATCAGTCAGAATATCTCTAAGTGTGTGCAAGTGACAATGATTAACTTCATTTGTCCAGTTAATTATGAGTTGTGAGTCTCCGAGTATCTGAAGTTGTTGGAAATTTTGTTCTTTTACAAAAAGGAGAAGGTATTTTAGACTGCTCAATTCAGCATAGTTTTTGGTGCCTCTACGAAGGCCGACATTGATTCTATGAGACACTATATTATCCATAGGCAGCACCTCCCCTCCACCATAGCCTTCAGCTTCTGCTGAGCCATCAAAATAACCCCAGGGGGAGTTTATGTCTATGGATTCCTGGGTAATGATCCAAGGGGGTCGGATGTCCTGGTCCTTTGGGAGCGAATTTTATAAAGCCAACAGTGAAATACTTGAGGAGTCCCAATCTATTTTGGCATTCTTGAAAATGGATTTGTTCCTGTTAAGCCAAATTCCCCAGCAAATTAGCAGTGGAAGGCATCTAGTTTTCTGAGAGTTGGCTTTTATCCACCATCTTTGCCAAGCCTCTTCAATATTTGTCCTGACCAATCAATATGTAGATATAGTGAAGTGAGGATCCTTTGCCAGAAGGCTTTCAAGACAGAACAGGTAAAGAAGAGATGAGATATTGAAGAGGCTTATATTACTTAAAGATGTATATATTTTTAAAAATATGTAACAATATTCTTAATCATGGAGATTCATTCCTAGTTAAATGTTGATATGACATTTTTTTAATTAATTAATTTGAGATCCTTGATAGTGGTGTTAACAAGGTGGAAGCAAGGGGCTTTGGAGGCAGTGTCTACTACCCCACAAGATGTGATGGGTAATTAAGAGATGAGGATGCAGTTTTCCATCGACATGAAACGTTCTAATTGGCATCTACTATTTATTGAGGTTGCATGGAGGGTATAATATATGTTCTTTAGGGTTCGACTGGAGGCAAGGTTTGGTCTTCAGCCTCATGTTGCATGTATTTTGTTTTATCTGTGTTAGTGAAGAGCTTGGCATTGAAACTTAAGTCAAGAATTGTGGCAGAGAGAGGTGAGGCATTATTGGCCTACAAGGGTGGTGGAAGAAATGATGAAGATTCTTTGGCATTTTGGTCTGTGTATTGTTGTTGGGAACTTTGAAGTCTAGTGGGTTAGTGTTGATTTCAATTTTCCCCTTCCTTCATGGAATCTCAGGTTGTTTTCTTTCATTACTTGGTTATTCTAGTTATTTTTTTTATTTGTAGTGTCGTGTCTAGGTTTGAGGTCTTAAAGTATTTGTATTTGTGTCTGAAGCCTAGAATTGGTCAAATTCTAGGGAGTCTCTTATTGCATGGATTTAGGGCATTACTATGTTAAGCTTATAGTGATGTTGGAAAGACCTCAGTGGGTGTTGTTTAGGGGTTTTGATGCATCAAATAGGCTATTGGTGCTACAGGCTACATTTGTTTCTCTTCCTATGTTTAATGGTGTCAGGTTTGATTCCTTTGTAAAGGCTTCTGAGCCCTTTGCCTTTCATGATGGAGTTTATGCCAAGTTTTAGGTTTATGTTTTGAGGCTTTGGGGATGATATATTAGGGTGGCATCTTGGTATTGTTACTGGTGGATCTCGTTTATTTTCTTATTTATTTGTATGGAGAGGAATTCATAGCAGTTTTTCCAGGTGTACCCCTGAAGTTATAACTATGTCATCGAGGAAAAGAATGTGATGTAGATGGGGTGGTGGGCGGGGGGTGGGGAGGTGGTAGTGCTCCTCAAGATTAGAGAGCAATGAGACTCTTCTCTCATGACTCAGTTTCCACCTATTTCAATTCAGTTCCACCATAAAATAGGAAATAAATTTGAAAGCTTGAAACTCAAGTAGGGATTGAATGGCTGTCTCATTTGGATTTTGAGATCATTGAGGATATATTAGCATGGATTCCTGACCCTGGGCACACAAGAGGTAAGAAGAATCAATACTTGAATTATATGGATTTTCATTGGTAGATGAAGACCTCTTGGTTCTGGTCTTGAAAGATAAGCAAGCAGAGCAGTATAATGTCTTATCCTCGTTAGAAGACATCAAAAGGATGCTTAGAAACCAATGTTTCTTCCTAGACAAGATTGACTCCCATTAGGTGCATGTGGAAGGCCATATTGTTTGTGAATCAAATAGTGGTGATTTAATGGACCCTTTCGGCTCTAGTATGAGCGTCCTTGCAACAATCTCCTGATTTGACAATGATCAATGAACAAGAAAGGTGGCTTAGAAGTTTGGTGGATTATGCTTCTACATGCATCTCGAGTAGCAAGTGTAGGTTTTAACCTTGTGCATAAATTACTCGCAAACAAATTCTTAAAAAATAGAAAATATACAATGGCTAGAAACACAAAACAAATACATAGAGATTTTCCCACGGATCCCAAAACTAGGACTACTAGATTGATTTTTCATTATATTCCTTTCAATGTTACAATACATATATATACACATTGAAGCATTCATAAACCCCAATCCATTAACCCTGGATTAGAACATAATCGTAGTTCCCTTAACCGGATCTACAAAATACCATGGGAAGAAAACCATCATGCCTAAAACCATATGCTAAACTCATGCACAAAACCATAGGTAGGTACTCCCACCTAATTGGGGATCCAAAAAAAATTCGTGGGGTGCCAGACCCTCTACAAGGGGGCTACTGCCCGCCTAAAACCCCTGGACAGGGAGGGATACACCCCCTCTTTGACCCCCCTTTGTACGTGGCACAATGAATAGGAGGGGTTGTCACCCCCCCACGCATGTGACTAGTAATGGAAAGAATATAAAACACACCCAACAACAGGGTGAATGTTTAATATTTTGAAGGTCTTGACTTTTGCTTGTTTTTCTTGCTTGTCTTGGTGTATTTTTCTGTGACTTATTTATTATTGTACCAACTATAGATTTTACATGGGTCTATTTTCATAATTATATTTTGGTAGAAATGTAGTGTTTTGTGGGTTAAGCATTATATCGCCAACCTAAGTGCTTTGTGTTATTATTAGCAAGGTGTCAGCTATGGCAAATATGTGGGTCCTTTTTGATAATTTTATTTGCTAGCAATGTGATGTCCTATGCTAATGATTTTGTCTTTGGCTTGGTTGCACAACTATGTCTGGGTTCTTTTGTACTTGGGATTGAATGTGGACTTTCCAATTTAAGTCTTATCAGTCGATGTGTGTCAAGGAGAACAAAAATCCTAAGGGAGTAATCTAGAAAAAATATTTATCTATGTTTTTTCTAGTATTACAAAATCCTTAATTTACAAAAAATAAAAATGAGATAAATTAATTAAAGGAACATAATTATCTTGGAGATAAGTCTTAACCCTTGATTATGAATACTACTATAAATATTCCAACATATTTCATGGAAGTTAAATTTCTACCATCCACCTAATAATTACAGATAATTAAATTAAGATTGTGGAAGACCTATTTTGAAATTAACACATCTACATAATTAATGATAATATTTTATTAATATAATAAATGAATCCTTTATATTATTTTTGTGATTAAAAATTAAATATGTTAATTTGAAAACATTCAAATAAATACCTTTTATGCCTCATGGGAATTGGTTAAATTATATTAAAAATCAAACTAGTTACATGGAAATTTTCAATGGGTTACTTTTTCTAGAGAAGAAAAAACATGACCAATATTCTATTAAACAAAAATTGATTACATTTGCCAAAATATAACATCTAAAAATGAATAAAAATAACTATATGTAGCTAGTTCACTATATATATCACCGCTGCTCAAAAACATATAATATGACTGAATATTAGGGGAAAGTTCACTAAAGAGAAAATAGTATAATGTTAAGAAAGACAAAATAGGAAGTCTACAATAAATTTGAAGGAACAAGAAATTTCAGGCATAACAATTGAAATTAGAAGATGGAAAAGGTGTTGGAGCTATGAAATGTGTCTCATACCATTACTCGAAAATGCATGATACCAACTATACAAAGTAGGAACTGCTTGGAGAGTTCATTTGCCACAATATTTTGAGACCTGTACATATGAGAGAAGCTAATCTCTTTGAACCTAGAATTCAATTGTTTGACTCAACACATCTGACTGCAAAGCTGTAGAGGGGTGAAATTGGAGTGCTCATTAATCCATTCTATCACAACTAGCAAGTATCCCAATCTTTTTGGCAGAGTGTAATAAAACCCACAGAGCAATGATCTTAGCCCATGAGTTGGATCCCAGGCCATAAGAACAATTTAAATATAATTGTATGTTTCCCCGTAGGATAATGTGCGCCCACATCCACTGCCCAAGGCATTTTTTCTCCATCAAAATAACCTGCAGTAAAACAAAAATTATGAGAAATATGCTTATGCACCCTACAACGAGGTTTGTCTGATGATTGATCATACTCCGCGAAATGTGAACAAATATTGAAAAACAAGTAATCAATATCAGATGGCTAGTCCTCAAATATAGTAGTGTTGTGAGAGCACCAAATAGCCTACAATATGAAAAAGAGGATTATTCTAAGAGATCTATAATTGGACTGCCATTGGATGATGCATGATTCAATAGAAGGATAAAATCCAAAATTGATTAAATGGAGAAATGAAGAGTGACCTTATATCATATATCCCTAGAGATTGGGCATGTGATGAAAAGGTGATAAGTATCTCTAGAATTCCCACAAAGACAACACCTACCTGGTTCGTGGAATCCTCTTCTACGAAGATTGTCACAAGAAAGAATTTTCTCCTTCAAAACGAGCCAATAGAAGATATTAAATTTGAGTGGCATGTTCCACTTCCAGAATGACCTGTAAAGACATGTTGACTGTGATAAAGTTGGACATAACGAGATGTAATTATATATTTCTTTGACCAAAATCTTGGAATGAATGGATCAACCATCCCATTGAAGGGAGATGGGAATTGCATGAATCTAAATACTGCCCAAATATAGATTGTTAATATAGTCCTCCCAGATAGTCACCCAGTTACCCTCCAAAACCAGGATCGAAGCAAGTTTACAATACTAATGAGAAGAAAGAATATTTGAAATATGATACATATGTTTGATTCCCATATCATGTAGCCAACCTACGATTTCAGCAGGCAAGGTATGGACTCCTAAAAAACCACAAATTGGATCTAGACCAATCTCAACACATGTACCATTGTAAATTGCCGAAGAACCATACCTTAATTTTTGTGAATCCTGACCAAATGATTGAAATACTGTTTGGAGAAAGGCCTCCCTCCCAAATCCATGATATGGGATTCTGATTTTTTAAATATTTATCCACTATGATTTGTTTCCAAATTCCTCTCCCACAAATGGCATGCCACAACCTCTTGATTAATAAAGGCCATATGAATTTGTCTAGATGCATCAAGCCCCATCCCCCCCATTCCTTCCATTGGAATATTTCACGTTATAATCCTATTTTCCTCTCCATTGTAGTGAGAGGAACCCACTATCAACTTACCCCATTTGTTTGGCTAAAATGCATCCCCTTTTCACCTTTTCTTTTACTAATGTGATATTTATCCCATGTTAAAAGGGTGAAATTACATAATTCAACAATTTTTCTTAAATAATTTGCCAAAATATTATAATTATGAGATAATAATTATTTCATGATTGAGAAAAAAGCTCATAATTACGATAAATGTTTCTAGAGTTTTCCATTCCCAAGGAGGTCAACTTGACCCACTTGTGTATGAGTTGGCTAGGGATCCATTATTGTAGAAGTTTCCTAACTTCACAAGCCCCTAAGTGTCTTGATACATTCTCACAAAGGATAGAATGAGCCTATATAATCTCACCAAGAGGAAAGGGGGCTAGATCTAGTATCCACACTATAACACGAGAGCTCTATTGTATTGGGAGAGGAGACCATACTACAAGCCTGAGTAGAGGATCACCTTTGCTAGAAGGTATACATTTTATTTAATTTCATTTTGGATTAATAGACCTCTTCTATGTCCATGTTTTGAATATTTTTTATGCTTGCATATGTTGGTTTTAAGCTAATAGGTTGTCTGCAGAAAGGCCATTATTTGCTTATTCAGTGGTTTTATGTGTAAGGTCTTATTTTATTACAGGTGTAACACTATCTTCAAGTGTAAGTGTGCCTCCTCTACATCAAACACAAGAGACTTCACCGATTTGCGAGCATACCAGGTTGCAGCTTCTCATATCCATATTATCATGTGCAAGTGTGGAATGTATTTGTTTGCATAGCAAAGAATTAGGGTTTAACTCTTTGATATTTTTGATGATCACACACAAATATGGGTAGATCATTCTCTTATCTACTAGGTTAAAAGTAATCAGCTTGCTCTATCAAAATTTTCTCATAACATTTCATCCAAACTAGCCAGATGAAATTTCTGATTTCCCCTTGATCTTGACAAAATAAAGTTTGAAATGATGGTGTACCTAATTATCCTAATTATAATATGAGGCAAAGAAAATCAATGGATTCAATAAACTATAGTATTTTTTAGAACTACTTGAGTGAGAATGAACATGTTGTCACTTGTTAACCACCTGTGCAACTAAGAGGTCAATCTGCCCTCAATTTCTTGACAATCCACAACCATTCCTTGACTAAATATATGTTTTACCTCAGGAAGAATCCACGATATTTGAATCCATGATCCAAAGGAGTTATATCGGTTCCAAATATTTCAACAATATTTAAAATTTGTGATTGATCCATGGAGGAAAAGATAATCAGAGATTTTGTTTTATTCATGATCAACCTTGACATATCACCAAATTTCTAGATAATGTGAAAGAGTTTGCGTCATTGTCAATTGATACCAGCCCAATAAGGAGGACATCATCTTTCAATAGTAGATATGAGACTGCAATGTTTCTAGAGATCTTTAATCCCAAAAAAACATCATCCACCTGCGCCCTATTTATGAGTCGACTCAACCCATTAATGACCAACAAAAATAAAAGAGGTGAAATGGAACATCCCTGGTGCAAACCCATTTTTGTCGAGAAAAAATTCAAAGGAATGTAACACAGGGTTATCCCTGCTTTACCCACAGTATGCATATAGACCTATGCATAAACCATTTTCTACCTAGGAATTTATATGACCATCCGGTCAAAGATTCATTATAACTGAACAATGGGTTAAGGCCCCCTTAATTAGAATTCATGTGGAATGATTTATTTATTAACCACATAGTCTAGCCCTTCCAATCCTTTCTATCGGGACTTAATACATCCTCATAAACCTTTATTAATTCCTATGGCCGCACATATATCCAAACCCCACTTTATAACTTTGGGTTATAATTGGAAAACCATTAAAACCCTTCTATCGGTGCTTTAATCCATTATAATTCTCCTATAAGAGAATACACGTAAAAACATGCATAACATACCTTTTTTTGCCTTTCATTAGCCTTTGCACATTTCCCAAGAATTGCCTTTATCGCAATCTCTCATCGCAGTTTACCATGGTCATACCACATATATGCTCTTATCACCCCTCCGACTCTGATATGCGACTATTAGAAGTGTTTAAATAACGTTTAAGCCTTAAAGGACCCGAGCACAACACTTTAGCATAATAAAAAGGAAATACATCAAATCCCACTCCAAAACACATAATCGGATCTAAAAATCTATACACCCGCATTCATATTTATCGTCAGGTCCACCCCTCTATATTAAACCTTCCGCTACGCTACTCCTCCTCCTCCTCTGATCTATCATTATCGGCTATCAGTTGATCCTTTCACTTGACTCTTCCACTTTAAAACTCTAATCTAACATGTATTTCAGACCCGATGGGGTTCTAGGTTACATTCAATAAGGTTTCAAGTCCGACTATGCATTGCATGTCACAATTGCACTTCGCTTCCTCCCTTTGAAATATTGCAATGCAATCCCGATTTTTCCACTCTTGTGATTTAATCCTAGCCGTTGATCTATGAGATCTAACGGTTGCTGTACATTGACACTTTACTCCTCCACTATTATGTTTGCTTATGATTTTACACTATTTCTTCAGCGTTTCTGTGGTTTCGGGTTTCTTCAAGGTTCTGATCCCTTGGTTGTTTCACTGCGTACTTCCTCTTGAGCTTTGGCTTTGATCTTTCTAATGGATTCAACGATCCATTATGATCCTCCTCTTCATGTATTTCTCTGTGTAATCACCAAACTTCGCCTGCAACTCTCTGTTACACAGAATATGCTAATTCATTCATTCATCATTCAATATTTGATAACACACTTATACAAATTGGAATTTGAATCTTTGTGCATATATATATATATATATATATATATATATATATATATCAACAAACAATTACATAATGAGACTCTTTGTCTCTCCTTGGCCTGATCTTCTAATTAATGGCCTCTATTACATCATCTTCCCATAGGCTTACAAACACCTCTATATATATAATTATTTAACTTTCTCTCTCTGTTCTCTCTCCTATCAATGCATTTTAGGCTTACATTTATACAAAAATGAATTCTAAAACCAATTCCTGGTTTAGATCCATAAGCTTCTCAACAAAATCCTAAAATCTCTTTCTCATCCCTAAGGATTCTCTCAAATCCACAAAATCATGAACTAACTCCTAATCTGGAGTTTACAATCAATTTTCAAATCCCTCAGTTCTCTCAACTATCCTAAATCTCTCATATTCTCCTACATTCGATAATATTTACAGTTATGCCTCACCATATTCAATTAAATCCTATTCTAGCTTCTCTCATTAAAATCACTCAAAACTTTTAGTAATTAAATTAATTCAATACTTAGGAAACCAACTTCCTTGAAACACAAGACCCCCTATGTCTACTAGAATGCAATAATGATGTTGATTTGAATGCTCCTACATCAGACTCCCCAAGTAAGAAAATTTATGACCTCCTGGTCATAAGTCTAGATAATTGATTCCTCCTAGGTCCCAGACTTTATTTTGTAACTTGTCTTTTCTTGTCCATTGTTCTATTGCAACTATTGTCTATTGCTGCTCTCTAGGTTTCCATACCTTATGCTGCAATGCTCCACTTGCCCTACTTTCATAGTCTGTTGTTGTCTTCCTCTTGTTCTTACTCCTCTCTTTTCTTACTATTGTCTTCTTCTCAGACACTTTCATCATTAACCTTCTTATCAATTCAATTTCTCTATCCAGTATATCCTTAGTTTGCTGATTGTTTTCATCTCTTGATTGATGAACTCTCCTTTTTTCTTGTTCTTCACTTATTTTGATTGCCTCCTTTTCATCCTTACCCTCTTCTTTACTGTTATCTTGCACCTTTTCAGCTGCTACTATATTGGCTTTCAGAACAATTTCCTTCTTCTGTTTTCTTTACTTGTTAACTTCTTCTTGATTATTATTTATGACAACTTCTTTGTCATCCTTCTTCAACAATTTATCCTAAACATTTATCCTCTGCTCTTCTAACTTCCTCCTTTGAAAGTCTAATTCTCTATATAACTCAATGATTTTACTTGGAGTGAACTTTGGAAATTTTACACAATCTCCCATTTCTTCATTTGTTATTGGTCCATCATCATATGGTCCTTCTTCCTCTACTAAATCTTTATTAACATCATTCAGTAGATGTTCTTCCTCTTCTTCCTTGATTTGGTTGTCCACCTGTGCCAAATATGTTCCAGTTTCTACAACAAAATCTTCAATTATAAGACAATCATCATAATAAAAAATATAAGGCCTATGTACCTCTTCTTCCTTTGGAAACACTTCAGTATGTTGTTATGATCTCTCTTCTTCTATCAACATATCAGTATCCTGATTCGAACTCAAAGAACTCTTGAGAATGTCAGCTAGTCTCTCCTTCTCATCATCTGTTTCAATTGATGTCTTTGAACACTCGTCCACTGTAGAAAACTAATTCTTTTCTAGTCTCCTTGTCATATTCTGCTTCAAAACTTTCATCTTCTGGAAGGTATTCTTTCATGTTTTTGACAAATTTAAAAGACTGCCTATCTTCTTCCAAACCTGCAATCATACAAAAATCATTAATTATAAAAATACAAGACCTTCTGGTCTCACTTGATGCTTCAGTCATCAAGTCTTCTGGCTGCTTTGAATCATTCGTATGATCCAACTTGAATTTGCCTCAGGCTAAGGACATGAATGAGATTTAACCATTGGGACAGCTGAGAATCCCAAGCGAGTAAAGCTATCAAAGTCATTGTTACCAAAGTTGAAAGCAGACTATGTGAAATTGTTGTCTTTATGTTCTGATGTTTTTGCATGGGATTACTCAGATCTAAAAACATATGACACAAATATCATTCAGCATACTATTCCTATTAAGCCAAATCAGAAGCCTTTTCGTCAAAAGTTGAGAAGAATCAATCCGAAGCTGCTGCCATCAATTGAAAAAGAGGTAAACAGATTGTATAAGTCAGGAATCATTGTGCCTATCCAATTTTCAGATTGGATATCAAACTTGGTACCAGTAAGGAAGAAAACAGGTGAGATCCGTTTATGTATTGACTTCAGAAATTTGAATAAGGTGTCCTTAAAAGACAATTATCCGCTGCCCAAAATGGACCATATATTGCAGCGATTAGTTGGAGCATCAAGAATGTCACTACTCAACGGCTATTTAGGATACAATCAGATTTTATTACATGAAGATGACCGTGACAAGACAACATTCACCACTCCATGGGGAACATTTCATTATGCAAAGATGCCGTTTGGTTTGAAAAATGCAGGAGCCACCTTTTAGCACACAATGGACATGGCTTTCGCCAATGAGAAAGATGTATTTTTAGTTGTTTATCTTGATGACTTAACCGTGTTTTCAAATTCTGATGAGGAACATTTGTATCATTTGAAAATTGCTTTCCAAAAGTGCAGAAAATATGGCATTTCGTTGAATCCGAAAAAGAGTCTTTTTGCCATGGATGAGGGCAAACTTCTTGGCCACATCATATCTAAAGATGGCATCTGTATTGACCCTGCACGTGTTGAAGCCATTCAGCAAATTGAACAGCCCCGGAACAAGAAAGAAATACAGTCCTTCAATGGTAAACTGAATTTTCTGCGTTGCTTCATTCCAAATCTAGCAGAGCATCTTAGAGAAATCACGAGCATGCTAAAAAAGGACAGTCAAGTAAAGTGGACCGAAGAGGCGTTGAAATCATTTAATTTCGTGAAGTTAGCTCTTTCTTCAGCTCCTATTTTGATCAGCCCAGACTACACTCAGGATTTTATTTTGTTCTCATTTGCTTCTGAGCACACTTTGGCAGCTGTATTAATGCAGAAGAGGGAAGGTGTTGAAAAGCCCATTGCTTTTTTCAGTCGGATTATAAGAGATGGAGCATTGAAATATAACATCATTGAGAAGCAAGCGCTTGCGCTTGTAAAGGCCTTGAAAGATTTCCGTGTGTATATATTGCATTCCCATATTCTAGCTTATGTTCCTAATGCAGCAGTTAAAGATATTTTAGTACAGGCAGATCCAGAAGGCAGGCAGGGTAAGTGGAGTGCTGCGTTATTAGAGTATGATGTGGAGATTAAACCAACCCAGCTGATCAAAGGTCAAGGAGTCACCAAGTTAATGGCTGAAACAAATTTGCAAGTTCTAGACATAAATTTGATTGCTGTTATGTCCGATGAAGATGAGGAGAATTCATCCGTTCAGGTATCTGAAATGTTTCTTTCTTCTCCTTGGTATGCTGACATTTTATATGTACTTCAGCATTTGTCTTCACCTCCCGGAATGCCTAGAAACAAAAGTAGAACATTGAAATTGAAAGCTGCAAAATTCTGCATTGTATTGGAAAGATCCTGGTGGAATGTTATTGAATTGTTTGGTAGAGGAGGAAGCCAAAAGAGTTGTGGAAGACTTTCATAGAGGTGACTGTGGAGGTCATCTGTTTTGGAAAACCACAGCGAACAAGATTCTAAGGGCAAGTTATTATTGGCCTTCATTATTTTCAGATGTATATAAGGCTGTTAAGAATTGTCATGAATGCCAAATTTTCGAAGGGAAGCAGAAACTACAGCCTTTGCCTCTCAAACCAATTGAAGTCAGTGCACCTTTTCAGCAGTGGGGATTGGATTTCATCGGGGAAATTCATCCGGCATCATCAGGACAGCATCGATGGATATTGACAGCCACAGACTACTTCACAAAATGGATTGAAGCAATTCCTACTCGACAAGCCACGGATGCGGTAATTATCTCTTTTCTTGAAACCAATATTTTGTCACGTTTTGGATGCCCAAGTAAGTTAATCACAGATAATGCAGCAGCATTTAAGTCAAAAAGGATGGTTGAGTTTTGTTATAAGTACAATATCAGCTTGGGACATTCAACTGCATACCATCCTCAAGGAAATGGATTGGCAGAGTCATCTAATAAATCTTTGGTCAATATCATTAAGAAATTGTTGGAAATCAGTAAAAAGGGCTGGCACAAGAAGTTGATAAATGCACTATGGGCTGATAGGGTGAGTCAGAAAAAGTCTATTGGCATGTCTCCTTTCGAGTTGGTGTACGGAACAGACACGGTTTTTCCAACTTCGCTTGCTGTCCCGGTAGTCAAATTGCTTCAAGAAGTGGGTAGTGAGGAAGATCCTATGCAGAGAAGGATTAATCAGATGATTCATTTACAGTAGACACGGGAGGAGGTATTTCAAAACACTTGCAAGTTGCAGGAGCGCATCAAAATGATTTATGACCAGAAAGCAAAGGCAGACACATTTCAGCTAGATGAAGTAGTTTTGAGATGGGATGCTCGACATGAAGATAAGGGAAAGCATGGCAAATTTGAAAATTTATGGAAGGGTCCTTACAAGATTGCAGCATATCGTGGCCAAAACGCTTTCCTCCTCAAAGAAATGAATGGAGATGAATGTCCTGAAGGGCCGATTAATGGTAGGCTGTTAAAGAGATACTACTTCTGAGTATTTTCTGCTCATTTCATCATCAGTGTACATATCATTTTACTTTTATTCTATTGCACATGTAAACTAACATATCATCTTCAGTCTGGGGCCCGAGGGGAAGGCTATAATTCTGAAAATGAAGGTTAGTTAGTCTAAGTTTGTCAAGTCAGTGTCTAAATCTTTTAGTTTTGAGTCTAGTTTGGTCAAAGCGGTTTTTGGTTTTTCAGTCAAATTCTCAAGATTTTGTGTCGGAATAATGACTCCATCACCCAATGGATGAAGGCACTGTCTAGCTCTTACAAAGATCTGCGATTCTTGGCATCTCCAAGGAGCTACCATCCCCTTCAAATTTGGAAATTTAGAATCTGTTATCAAGCCTGGGTATATAAGACACCCGGGTCCAAAGGCCTGATTAAGGCAATATTCTTACGACATGAAGGACATGCTGGAGCAATTGGGGCAATGCTACATGATTTAGATCCAACTCCCAGGCACAAATTCAGCAACCGAAAATCAAATTGCAGATCTTCAGGGAGATAGTACACGGTCGGCAATAAAATTCCAAATATTTAGACAGACAGTTGGGGATTATTTCCAGAATTAAAGCCACCGTCCTTGCATTCGAAAGCAGGTGGCAGTCTATGACAAATGGCAGCTTTGAA
The DNA here is from genome assembly GCA_031772625.1 of Pinus tabuliformis. NCBI lineage: Eukaryota > Viridiplantae > Streptophyta > Pinopsida > Pinales > Pinaceae > Pinus > Pinus tabuliformis. Next base: position 1,366,587,484 of record CM062805.1, on the reverse strand, counting down.
GATTCCTATTTCAAAAGAGTTTTGACCAGCAACCTTCACAACTCGAGACATTTTGCAATCTGATCCAGATTTGGTTTATTTTTTGGAATTTTAATTAGTTTTAATTCCTAGAAGTTAGTTTTCTATTCCTAGAAGCTAGTAACAGCTTGAGCATGTAATTTGTAGTTAAGCAATACTTTGTACTTTGGGGAGAGAGTTCTGAGAGTGGTGCATGGAGAAAAACATAGTTTCATTGTACAGTTTTGACAGGGATTGAATAAAAAAAAAATACAGCTCTGACTCCTAAGATTCCTGTGGTATGACATTTGACATATGTTGCTTCTTTGTCTCATACGTTCCTTGTTATGTTTACTGTTTCATTTCATAACCATTTCTGTTGAATACTTTTAAGTGAGAAAGGGAGAATTCAATTTATTTGCTCTGTCTTGAGGAAATGTTCATATTTAATGTTTTCTTCTGTTTGACAAGGATCCATCTTCTATGCCCTTGTCGACTTCTCAGCAGTCTTTCCATTCCGTTTATCTCAATTTAATTATTAAATTTCTTGCCTACCTTGCCTCAGGAGATAATCTGTGTTTTTTATTACATTTCCCTATTCAAGCTGTTCTTTGCCCCATGCAGCCTAGAAAACCCAATCATTCATTAAAACCCCTTTTCATATCTCTTTACTAGCCTAAAATCAATATTCTTTATCAGTTATCTCAGCCCCTTTTGAAAACTTGTCTGTCGAGATAGACCCGGAGAGAGCCCTCTCCTGTCCTCGTAGGGCTAGCTACGAGGCTGAGCGTGGTTTGATATGGCCTCGAGTTTTGCCTTCCTCAGCCTGAGGCAGATTCGAGCGTTAACATAGTCACTCAATGATTCCTGACTTATACAATCTATTTACCTCTTTTTCAATTGATGGCAGCAACTTCGAATTGATTCTTCTCAACTTTTGACGAAAAGGCTTCTGATTTGGCTTAATAGGAATAGTATGCTGAATGATATTTGTGTCATATGTTTTTAGATCTGAGTAATCCCATGCAAAAACATCAGAACATAAAGACAACAATTTCACATAGTCTGCTTTCACCTTTGGTAACAATGACTTTGATAGCTTTACTCACTTGGGATTCTCAGCTGTCCCAATGGTTAAATCTCATTCATTTCCTCATTAGCGTTCGAATTTGCCTCAGGCTGAGGAAGGCAAAACTCGAGGCAACATCAAACCAAGCTCAGCCTCGTAGTTAGCCCTACGAGGACAGGAGAGGGCTCTCTCTGGTCAATCTCGGAAAAAGGTAATCAAAGAGGCTCGAGATGACTGAATTGATGACTAATTTTAGGCTAGGTATGAAGTACAAGGACTATGGAATTTATTTTTTGAAGTTTTGTTGAATTCAAGGGAAAGGCAATTTTGGGTGCGGGGATGAGGCACAGCTTTTGCAGAGGTCTACTTGGGGCAAGATAGGCGATTGTTTTGATGCCTTTAAAGTGATTGAATGAATAGACCTGACAGGTGAGGAGCTAAGGAGAGCAAGGAAGTCTCAAGGATTCTCCTTAAACTGAAGAAAACATGGAAAATTAAACAAACTTAAAGGCAAAGCATAGAAAATTTATGGATTCTACCTTAACACTTCATTTATTTAATTGCAGAAGAGTAAATAAGGAAAGTGGTACACATACACAACTTAAAAGTATTGAGAGAAACACACCATCAACACATAAGGCCACATGAATCCCAAATAGTGCTGCAAAACCCTGGTCTATCCTTTGCCAAAATTGCAGGTAAAATATGTACAATAGTGTATCAAGCTATTCCCAAGAGTCCAACCCTGAAAATGACTAAGAAAATACATAATATAGGAAAGCTAACACATTCCCTTGCCTCTAGGGGTCGAGCTCATCATCCTAGGAGCTGTTTCAACCAATTCTAAACAAAGCACTACAATCTAGGCAGTCAAAACAACTTGCCTCTATAAGCTAGGAAAGCAATTCATTCATTAAATTTTTGCTATTTTATGAATGAATCATCTAAAATAGGTAAATAAGTGTCAAGTCAACATAAAGTTCCATTAATTACATCAAGAAGGGTGAAAAGTCCCATCACAAGTCAAAACTAGTCAAACTGGCTTCGTTTCCTGAGCTAAAGAAGAAAATTACGCCAAAAACCCTGATGTGCCGCGTGCCTGAGCCCTATGCGCCGCACGCCTTTCCACCTGCTTTTGGGGCACTTCCTGGCATCCAAATTGAGCTTAGGTTGGCTTGTTGGAAAGCCCTGGATGTCTACTTTCCAACCCAAGTGGAATTTTCCAATTTGATGTCCATTTGCCCCTCCAAAAGTGCATTCTCCCAAGGCTGCTTCCTGTGTGTCCAAAAAGGGGCAGTGAGGTCATTTTTTGCATGTTTTTTGACCTTTTGGGGACCCAAACCTTGATGAAATGCCTTGGCAATAGCTGAGCAGGTGTATTTCATCATGAAAAATCCAAAAATGCAAACCATTTGTGATTTGGACCTCCCAATCTTATGGGTAGCGCGCGGTGCACTACGCGTTGAGCCAAAAAACCTGTTTTTTACACAAAAATTTCAAAATTGACAAAATTTTCCCCAAACTTGTTGAAATTTGGGCCGGGGGTCCCCAATCAAGTACTATGCTCAGTCAAAGAGGCTTTGGCCAAAATCCGAAGACGATCAAGCTCCTTTTGTCTTTTCTGCTTCTTGACCATTTTCCTCAATTTTGCCTTAAGACTCCTAATTCACGCCTTGCAAACCAGGTTCCGGAACTTGTAATGCATAACTATGTGTTTCAATAATGCATGGTCTCTATTGGCCCTTTTCAGCCGTTCCTCCAAGTAGATGTTGACCCTCTCGAGATTAGCCTCTCGATCCTCATTTACCTGTTGCTCTAGAGAGGTGAACTCAATTTCTCTATGTTGGGTAGCTTGGCGATTCTCACGGATGTTCTGTAGCTCTATGATCATGTGCTGGTCCTCAAGCTATTTATTCCGCTGCTCTAGATACCTGATATATTGGGTCTTCTCTGATTCTGAAGTTGTCTCATCATGAATAGTAACAAAACCGGATGGCTCACCTGAAGGCCCCTCCTCATGCTTGGGCTTCTTGCCCTTATCCTGTACCTGCGGTGCTGCTGTCGAAAGCGAGGCCCCTTCCACACGAGGTGGAGATAACACTCGCTGTGCTGATGAAGTCAATGAGACCCCTTCCACCCCGGGTGGAGATAGTACTCGTCGTGTAGATGCAAATAATGCCCTGTGACCTCGCTGGTATGTCACATATGGAGGAGCACTTATATGCTCAGTCTCGGGAATGTCTGGCTGGTGTGAAGGTCCTCCCTCATCATGAACTATCTCGAGAGGTGGCTGTAATGGCGCAAAGTAATCACAGGAGATGAAATCTTCCCAAGTAATGCCCTGCTGTGCCAACTGATGCATCACTACAATTTTAATCAATGCATAATGATAGATGCTCTTATGCTGATGTGCTGGGCTCTTCCTTTGTACTAAAGGCACCATCCTCTCTATGTTGCGACACATGAAAAATGGAATGTTCATCATATGTACCCTTGTAAAATGCATCAACAAACGGACATGGTACGCATAGAGACGTGAGAATCTGCCCTCGCAACTGAAATATTGAATGATGAGTTTCATCAATGGTGCATACTCATCCCTTAGGAATCTGAAAGGAAAAACTGCAGTCAAGTGTCTTATATACTCGGGCTTGATATATGGCTCATAGTAGAATCTGTCTAACTGCTGGCATTTACTCCATTCCTCCCCTACATTTGGTATCCCAGTGGCCTGAACAATAGTCTCGGGTGACAAGGTGAAATTCACTCTGGCAAGGTTTACATTACCATCCTAAAAATGCAGAACAAATAAACGGACTAGTTCCCGATGATGCTGGATTTGTGAAATCCGCTCACAGTATTCAAAACATGATTGATACCGAAAACAGTCCATTGCAAGTGGACAAGCTTGCAATTGAGCCAAAGAAGTAGGCTCCTCCCTGACATGCTGACCACCTTTGCCACCTTTGTGATACCTCCTTGGCATATTTACCTCTGGTGTAGAATCACTATCATAATCCTGCTCATAAGCTGACTCGGTCTCTGACATGTTCTTTAAAAACAAGGTAGCTCGAATATATATATGCTGATATACAACTGTGTGCAAAATTGACTGTAGACTTTTTTCTTTTTCTCAAAATGTTGTGACCAAGGGGACACAAATATACAAGGGAATTGTTAAGAAAGGGAAAACATTAGGGAAATGGGGAAAATGGAAATAAAACAAGGAATTTAGGGAAGGGAAGGGGCATGGAAATCTTGAAGTTTTAGGGTTTGGGATGAGGTAGGGTAGGGAAAATATGTTCGTAGTAGAAGGGAGGGGTTAGGATTTGAGGGAAGATAGTGTAGGGTTTTATGAGGAATTATCGGGGAAAATATTGGTGAATATAGGGGGTGGGAAACAAAGGAAATAGGAAAACCTTGGCAACATTTATTTTTGAAAACCCTACAGCAATCTTGGCATTTAAATCCTTGCAACAAACTAATGGAAAGGGAGGGTTTTTACACTTGGTTTTTCATGGCAAATATAGCATAATTTCTTTACATAAACCTTTCAAAACCAAGAATGAGCCGTGGATTAAAGCCTACCTGTGATTTGATGCGTGAGAAGAGGTGTTTGAGTGTGTTTTGGACAAAGTCTGGGCATAAACTTCAATGCGTCGCGCACCTCACCCAATGCGCCGCGCGCTCCTGATGCGCCTCACGCGTGTAAGATAGCACTGAAATTTGTCGCCTGATGCGCCGCGCACCACTGATGCGTCGCGCGCCCAACCTGATGCGTCGCGCGCCCTGGAAACGACCCAATTTGCTCACAAACTCACAAAATCGCCTGAGAACAATGCTCTTTGCTCTTGGAATGCGGAATGGGTTGCAAATGAAGAGAAATATCTTCATATAGACTCCTTGTTGATTTTTGCTTAACCAAAAACCCCTTTTCTTATGTTTGGTTGTTGACACTTTTTCAAAATTAATAGGCTTTGACCTTTTTGGTTTCCCCTTTAAAATTGGTTGAAATAATGATTTTCTCTGATAATTTTTTGCAGGGATAGCTCTGATATGCTCTGGCAAAGGAGACCAAGGCTGCACTTGAACGATTGAAGAACTGAAAATTTTGACAATTTTTACAAAAATGAGATGGCAACTTATCTTCAAAACAGAGTTTTGAAGAGAAGTCCTAATTCATCTATACAATGATGAAAATTATTGAAGTGATGATCTATCAAAAACATCCCTCTGGCCTGCTGGTCTTCTAAGACTTTTCAAGACAAAATTGACTCAACCCTAGACCTAAGACCTCAAAATTTAAAACATAATTGTAAATGACCTTTGAAGACTTATTTAATAAACAGGCCTGAACCAGCAATGCCAAGCACGAGGGGAATGAATGACACAAACCACTCCATCAGAGTTATGGCATGCCTAACGAAATGCAACCGATCAAAACTGATGGGACACCTAATCATGAAATGCAAAAGAGCTTTGATCTCTGATGGAGGGATAACTAGACCGACTCTAACAGAACTCTTGAGAATGTCAGCTAGTCTCTCCTTCTCATCATCTGTTTCAATCGATGTCTTTGAACACTTCTCCACTGTAGCAAACTAATTCTTTTCCAGTCTCCTTGTCATATTTTGCTTCAAAACTTTCATCTTCTGGAAGGTATTCTTTCATGTTTTTGACAACTTTAAAAGACTGCCTATCTTCTTCCAAACCTGCAATCATACAAAAATCATTAATTTTAAAAATACAAGACCTTCTGGTCTCACTTGATGCTTCAGTCATCAAGTCTTCTGGCTACTTTGAATCATTCGTATGATCCAACTCCTCTGGCTCTTCATCACTTTCAAAAAGTAATGGTCCACATTCTAGTTCACATATCGAAACTTCAACATCTTCTTCAACATCTCCCTTTTTCTCTAGCTCAGCTCCTTCAAGCTTATCTATCTTCAATTTGGCATCTATAATCTGTTTAAGTTCCCTTAGCTCTTTTATTATCTGAAAATTCACCTGTTGTTCCCTCTTCCCTTGTAGCCTCTGTCACTTCACTTTCTTTCTCATGACATAACCATATTTTTGGTCCATCTCATTTCTCTGCAACATTTCCATTAATACTTTAGATGAACTGCTATCTCAGCATTCTCCCTCTCATATTCCTCTTTACTTAACTGTCTCTATATGCCATTTTCCTTGGCATCTCTTTTCTTTTGTCCTTCGCTGTGGTTTCTTTCAGAACCTCTGTTATGACTATCACTAGTCATCATCCTCTTTATCTCTATGAGTTCCTCACTTACTCACTATGTGCTGCATTAAAGCCTCTATAACAGCGAGTCTGCTCTGCTACCTCCTACCTCACCAAGCTTTCCTCTGTACTCGGTCTTTTGGAAAGAAATTGGTTTTCTATCTCTGGAACCTCCTTTGAGCACTCTTCTCTGCTTCTTCTAGGCTTCAACACATTTGCACCTCTCAGGAACAAAACTGTCCTCTTGTATTTCAATCAGCATGAAATACTTGGTTCTGATCACTTCTTCTTTCAATTAGAAAGTCTTACCATTTTTCCTTCATTCCTTAGCAATTCTACCCACATCCTTTGTGGAATTGCCTTTGTGATCTACAACAATACCTCTGCAGTAACAAGTCTCCTCCTTGCTACATATGCCTCACTAAGCTTCTCTCTTCTGAGCTCAGTCTGTTGGCATTTCTCTGGTTCTTTCCTTTGGAACCAATTGAGCACTCCTCGCTCTAGGTTGCTGCAATCTTCTCACCTTCCTCTGTTGCTACCTGTGCATCAATATAAAAACCACAACTCCCCAATTTTCCATTCAAATTAAAATAAGAACATATCTCCTCACCTTTAATATCTTTGTCTGATCTTGTCCTCCCATTCACCTGCACTTTTGAATGGATTGTTCTTTTCACTAGCCTTTAGCTGTATCTTCAAACTCTGTTACTTTAAGAACTTACAAAGTCCCTATTACAATTTAACTACTATAATCCTGCTCTAAAACTTCACTCATTCAACATCTGCTAATCATTAGACAAATTCGCATATCATCACCTACCTTCAAGATCTCACCATTTCTTCAAATCTGTTTCAGCAAATCTTTATGCTTCCATTGCACAAATTCTCAATATTCAGCTACTCTCAATTAGATTTAGAATTTGATTCTTTCTTCCAATCTTCTGGATTTATCTCAGTAAAGCTTAACTATCAGCAACAATTTTTCCTTTGCTGAGTTTTCTTCCACTCAGAAATCCTTACCAATTTCTTTCATTACTACTTCTGAAGACTTGATCCTCTTTTGCTGAGATACTTCATTAGCTATAGCTATCAATCTTCAATCTATCTCTTTATCCAACAAAACTCAAATCAGAGTTAAATAAAATAATACCTACATGATTTCACAAGCAGTCTCCATCCACTCTTCACATTCGAGTGAATCTCCATTCTTCAAAACATCATTGTGGATTCTTTATGTTTCAATCTCCTAGCTTAACTCTGGTCACTTAATTGTCAGATTAGAATCTAGTCTCCCTTGCCCGCATACACATCTTTCCACATATCTCTGTTCTAAATTCTTCCAAAGAAACTTTCACACATAATTTCTTTGTTCAGCTCTGATACCAAATGATGCAAGGTTATCCCTACTTTACCCACAGTATGCATATAGACCTATGCATAAACCATTTTCTGCCCAAGAATTTATATGACCATCCAGTCAAAGATTCATTATAACTGAACAATGGGTTAAGGCCCCCTTAATTAGAATTCATGTGGAATGATTTATTTATTAACCACATAGTCTAGCCCTTCCAATCCTTTCTATTGGGACTTAATACATCCTCATAAACCTTTATTAATTCCTATGGCCGCACATATATCCAAACCCTACTTTATAACTTTGGGTTATAATTGGAAAACCATTAAAACCCTTCTATCAGCACTTTAATCCATTATAATTCTCTTATAAGAGAATACGCTAAAAACATGCATAACATACCTTTTTCCGCCTTTCCTCAGCCTTTGCACATTACCCAAGAATTGCCTTTATCGCAATCACTCATCACAGTTTACCATGGTCATACCACATATATGCTCTTATCACCCCTCCGACTCCAATATGCAACTATCGAAAGCATTTAAATAAAGTTTAAGCCTTAAAAGACCTGGGCCCCCCTTTAACACAATACAAAGGAAATACACGAAATCTCGCTCCAAAACATATAAGAGGATCACAAAATCTACACACCCAAATTCATATTTATCATCGGGTTTGCCCCTCCATATTAAACCTTCCGCTACGCTACTCCTCCTCCGATCTCCGATCTATCGTTATCGGCTATTGGTTGATCCTTGCACTTGACTCTTCCACTTTAAAACTCTGATCCAACATGTATTTTGGACCCGATGGGGTTCTAGGTTACATTCGATAAGGTTTCGGGTCCAGCTATGCATCGCATGTCACAATCGACTTCGCTTCCTCCCTTTGAAAGATTGCGATGCGATCCAGATTTTTCCACTCTTGCAATTTAATCCTAGCCATTGATCTATGAGATCTAATAGTTGTTGTGCATTGACACTTTACTCCTACGCTATTCTGTTTTCTTATGATTTTACACTATTTCTTCAGCATTTCTATGGTTCCAAATTTCTTCAAGGTTCTAATCCCTTGGCCGTTTCACTGCACACTTCCTCCTGAGCTTTGGCTTTGATCTTTCTAATGGATTCAATGATCCATTATGATCCTCCTCTTCATGTATTTCTTTGTGTAATCATCGAACTTCGCCTGCAACTCTCTGTTACATAGAATATGCTAATTCATTCATTCATCATTCAATATTCAATAACACACTTATACAAATTGGAATTTGAATCTCTGTGCATATATATATCAACAAACAATTACATAATGAGACTCTCTGTCTCTCCTTGGCCTGATCTTCTAATTAATGGCCTCTATTACATCATCTACCCGTAGGCTTACAAACACCTCTATCTATCTAATTATTTAACTCTCTCTCTCTCTCTATCTCTCTCTCGTGTCTATGCCTTTTAGGCTTACATTTATACAAAAAGGGATTCTAAAACCAATTCCTAGTTTAGATCCATAAGCTTCTCAACAAAATCCTAAAATCTCTTTCTCATCCCTAAGGATTCTCTCAAATCCACAAAATCATGAACTAACTCCTAATCTAGATTTTACAATCAATTCTCAAATCCCTCAGTTCTCTCAACTATCCTAAATCTCTCATATTCTCCTACATTTGAGAATATTTACAATTATGCCTCACCATATTCAATTAAATCCTATTCTAGCTTCTCTCATTAAAATCACTCAAAACTCTTAGTAATTACATTAATTCAATACTTAGGAAACCAACTTCCTTGAAACACAAGACCCCCTATGCCAACTTCCTTGAGCTGAATGATCCTACATCAGAATGTCATTGATGTGAACAATGTAACTTACGAAGGTAACACATGACATGATCCATTCAACCACGTTAGTAGAGAGACCTATTTTGTGTAGAATCAAGTGGAGAAAATCCCATTCCACATTGTTGTATGCCTTATATAGGTCTTGTTATCACTCTAAAATTTCTCTAGAGTTGTTATGGAAGAAATAATAGAGGTAACCACAAGCCTACTTTTGAGATCAGGATCTAGCCTTCCTAATGCTCAGAGATGGCTCTCTCTTTATGATTTAACTTTGTTTAATTAATTGATTTTAGGCTAGTTATTTAAGCTTTGATTGGGTTTTGATTTTGATTTGGTGCTAGAATCACTGACTTAGATGGATAGAGGGATGTATTTTACTATTGGGCTATGGGCTCACATGTCAAGAAAACAGGACTGAATCAAGTTCTAAAGATAGTGTTTACAAGGCAAGGTAGCTAAGTAAATTCAGATCTTTTAGGCTAGATGGTGAAGTGGTTTTCAATTGGGGTCAAGGAGCAGTTAAGGGTTCCTCAAACCAGATAATGAGGGAAATGGTAGGGGTCAATTGAAACTAGGGAGCAATGAAAGATTCCCTGCTCTCGATATCAGAAGAAAACACTAAAATGATTAACTGTTCAAGACAGAGTGTACTTAAACAAATTTTGTAATAAATTTCTACTTATTTCATTCAATTTAGATAACATGCAAGTTTGCGAAACACTTAAGAAAATAACAATTTGAAAAAGAGAAAATACTTCATTGAAGTGTGCCAACACATGAATCCTATAATGCAATGTCTTTATTACTCAATCTAGTCTGCTGACTTGAAAAATGGTACAATGAACCCTTAGGATTTAGATCAATACAACTATAGAAATGTCAAGCAATCCACACCCTACACTTCTAATTATGAAGTATTTATTCAAAACTTATTACAAAATATCCCAAATTGTTTTGGGAATTATTCAAGGAAACAAAAAAATCTTCATGCAAGAAGATAGAGACAGATATGTAACTACAGCAAGTTGTCCCTGTTTATTAGGCTCTTCTATCAGATCTTTTGCTGCCTTTTCTCATTTATTGTTTGTCTTCTACACTAGCTGTCATTTTACTTTTCCCTTTGACTGATACTCTTTCATCTGATACTCTTTGACTAGCTGATCTGTTGCTTTTCTTTCACTTCTCTATATTTACTATTTACCTTGCATCTTTACGGTAGATCTTTTAATTTTTCCCAAGTCTTTGTATCTGGTAATTTAATATTTACCATTCTTCTGTAGACTTCATCTACTTCTGTGTATTTTGCAAAGGTGGGCTTGTTTACAAAAATGTGTTTTACCTCATGCTTAAGGTAAAATAGGTTCTCAAATGTCTAGTACAAAACCTTTCCTGTAGGCATCCCTTTCATAGATGAACTATTGGCCTGTAGTCTTGCCACTTCTCTGATTTTCCTGTTATAGTCTTCATGTGGCATCAACCTGCCATTTATCACCAATGGATTTGGCAGACATTTCTACCTCAAAGCATCAAATTTAACCATGAACCTGCCTATAGCCAACTCCATGGTTTGGCATTTGTCCTCAAGCTACATCATTAAGTTCCTCTTGGTGACTACTTTCTTCACCTCTAGTATAGTGCTAGTCCTATCAGCTATGTCCAGCTCCTTGGAGTTAAGGAATTGGATTATTCTTGAGGCTTCTTCTGGCATGTCTCCAAGTTTGGCCTTAATTGTCTAAATTGCTTCAATAGCCTCTTTGATTAAATCATTTTGTTCAAAGATGACTTGTATAGATGGCCAAATATCATTGACAGAGTCAATGATATTGGCCCATAGATATTGTTTAGCTTGGGCAAGTGGCTCCTTCAATGTTAACTCTTTTTCCAAATTCTTCATCCTCTCAGTCAACCTGTTTGACTTTTGTACTTCATTTTTGTGCATAATTTGGGCTAGTTCCTTCTCATCCTCTAGACTCCTTATCTATTGTTTGAGTCTATTTATTTCAGTGGTCTAAATGGACATGTCCTCCATGGCTTTGACTAGTTTACTTGCCTCATCAATTGGCCGAGCTCCTACTGTTGTTGAACCTGTTGTTGATGTAGTTATTGTTCCAGCTGGAATTGTTGTGGCTAGTGGAGCTATTGGGGCCAATGAAGTTGCCAAAGTTGAAGGAACTGCTGTAGTAACTGTAGGGATAGCAGTGGCAGTAGCTGTCTCAAGGCTGGCTTGTTTCAACTGGATTAAACTGTCCAATTCATTCTTCATTTCTTTCATTTGAGAATTTAGTTGAAGAATGAGATCCATCATTTCCTCCTACTGGGTTTGGCTCTCTAGGACCTCCTTGGTTTGTGGATGTTTTGAATGAGGTAGCTTCAATTGCTTCTTCAAAGCAGCAATATCATCATTTTTCTTCTTTATTAGTTTTTCTGCTACCTTGATGTCACTTGGATTATATTCAATCTCAATCACCAAGTCTTCCAGTGACTTGATTATGTTATCCTTGGCCTGTGAGGATGCCTTTTCCAGCTTATGTTGTGTTGTGATGTTCTCCAGTGAGCTTTGAAGTTTCTGCACAGTCATTGCTTTGTTTTTCATGGTGGAATAAATAATTTCACCGGCCTGTTTATGGAACTCAATTTGGTCAATAGGGTGAACATCCCTAGCCAAAAATTCAAAATCTGTTTTCATAGTCTGTTGATGATCTAGGTTGCTGGACTGTAGGCTGCATAAAGTTAATTTGCATCTTTCCAGTCTTAATGTCAAAGGCTGACATTAATCTATTTTTATTGGCAAGTGTTTGTTTGAAGTATTGGGCATAAATTTTATCCTTTAATGCTTCATTCCTCAACTTGATTTCCTTGTACTTTTCTTTTATATCTTTCTCTTTATCCACTGGTTTGTTGGATGAAGAGACTTCAATGCTAAGATGTTTTTCAATAAGTTGAGTGTTTGAGGTAGAAGGCTGATGAGTTTCCTTTGAAACTGTTGGCCCTTTACTCCATCCAACCATTGTGTCAGTATGAGTGATTTCAACTATCTCAATGGTGTCTTCTTGCTCAGTTACAAGATTAAGCCTTAGCCTCTTCCTGTAATTGATCTCAAACCTGTCATTTGTAGTGTCCATCCCAAATCTAGAACCTTCTTCCTTGGTTCCTTTTACATTTCTTTCCTCGTTGGCTAAAGTCTATAGAATGGGAGCAATACCCATCTATTCTGGTAGGGTTGGAACCTACAGAAAGGAAATAGTATCAATTTGCTTTTACACATCTATTAAAGTATTCTCCACATTTATCAAAGTATTCTCCAACCATTCTGACTGGTTGGCATATCTTTCAATGTCTAGCCTGGGCTCATTTATGAAAGGATTTAACTTGAATTTGAGCCTTAGTTTGTTTATGACTCCATTAGGGTCATACTTCCACATGACACTGCTTTTGAAGTTCATTTGTTGTAAAATTTTCTCTGCCTCTTGTCAAGCTTCTCTATTATTACAAATAAAAGGGCCCAATTGGTTTTTGATCTTAAACTAAGTTTTCTTCCTAGATGACAAAAAATTAACCTCATCAGAGTTTATGATCTGCCTGAAATACTCTAATGCAAATATCCTCATGGGGAGGTATTTGGGCAGCTTGTAGGGAGTGAGGTGGCATCCATATATCCTAATTTCTGTGTGGTCCTGGTATAGATACCAGTCTCGCACTCTATTGTTCTTTGCCAACTGTAAAACTCCCTTAATCTCCTCATTGATCCTGGGATGATAGCTATGGGTTAGCATGTTTATAACTGGATGAACAAATGAATCAATGAACTCTTTATAACTAAAAATAGGGGAATATCTTTGGATCAATGGTGTCCAAAAGATGACAGATCTTGGATGGCCCTTAGTGTCTAACTTTTGGATGCTGAATGGAAATTTGTCTGACTGAACATATAGGAACATGTGAAACAATACACATGAGTATTTGAATACTCTCTCATTTGGTAATCTGATAAATTGTTCATGGATTCTATATGCCAAGAACTGAGCAAAGTTGTAAACTGTCACTGGAGGCTTGCCTAGGTAAAAGATAGAAAGGAAAGCAAGAATAACCTCATCCAAATACTCATCAGTGGTGTATCCTAGAATTCAAGAGAGCATGGTTATAATTTGTCTACCTCTCTCAAAGAAAATGGTGGTAGCATATGGAGGACTATCTGTAGGAGTATGAGACTCTTCTATGATGAAAGTTTGAAAGATTTGAGCTTTCTTGGGAAGGTCTAGCTTTGTGTAGAGTTCAAGTAAAGCTTCAATGGGAAGGGGGGTCTCATTTGGGCTTGGTTGGATCTACAGCATTTGATTTATCAACTCTACAGTAATAGTGAATAAAAATTGTTGGTGAGGGGAGACTATGGCTCTTTGACTTGGGACATAACAAGATTGATAGAAGTGGATGATTTCTGGGAATAGGTGTACCTGTGGGAACAAGTACTTGGGAAAATTTGACTCCCATAGGTGAATGTCATCATTCTGGTTTAGGAACTTATCTTTACTCCAGCAGTGGAGGTTCAATAGGTAGATAGAGAAAGCAGTGTCTTTAATTTGAAATTCTTTGTCGTCTAATGGGAGGTGGTCAATATCCAGGTGAGTGGTAGAGGTGGTAGTAGAGGTCTCTGAGGCTTCAATTGTTTGATTGCTGCTTCAATTTGGTGTCTGCAACGTCTTCTGGTTGCAAAAAGTGGCTAAAAAGGTTTCATAGAGGTTCAAAGTTTCGGAATTGGTTAACAGAGGTTTGCAATGAAAATGAGTGAAAAGAGCAAAAAGGGGTTTTTTCAGCCTTTTAACCAATAATGATTAGATTTTGGCGCGATATTTAGTGAATGAACAGTGGGCAGTTTTTCTTTTACGTGGGGAGGCAGTTTTGTGCCATCTCACACTGCTTTTGGGTGGGGAGCGATATTTTTTGCAAGCACGTGATATAACCTGGTGCCACCACTTGGCCAAATAGTGCTCGGCCAAATCCATGAATCTTGCATGCTTTTGGATTGTTAATTGTTGGATGATGAAACTACGCAATATGGATATGCGTCATTGGATCTAAAGGTGGGAGATTGGAGGGCTATCACGTGGTGAAGTTGCATGAAAAGAGTTGGGATGTGCTTGGCGGGGCCCATGATTTAATTATAATGAAATGTGATTAATTAAAAAGTAATCACGGGATTTTAATATAAGAAATGGGTTAATAAAAGGTGGCAACCATGGGATATATGGCAGAGGTTTTAACTATACACCAAGGTTAGGTGAGTTAAAAGGGTCTCAGGAATTATAACATGGGGGACTTTAATTACATAATGCAGGGGTATAGTTTAGGAATTAACTTAGGATAAAGGGGTTTAGTGGGTTTTTAATGGAAAAGGGAAATTAATAAGGGGGGAATGGGTTTCACACTATGGAAAGGGGTTTTGGGAAGGGGGAATGACTTTTTAAGGGCAATGTCTAGGGAAATGTGTGAAACCAAGAGGAAGAAGGTCAAAATGAAGGGAAAGGGTTTTTACATGTAATGAAGGGGTAATGAGGGGGGTCTAGTGAGATGAGGGGAAATTAGTAAATAAGATTTAGTGAATGTTCTTTCCTTTTGACAATTCTTCTTGCACATGAAACATAGGATTAAGCATGATGAAAGTGCTTTTTGACTTAGCAACCTTGTGCACTTGCAAAACTTCTTCTACCTACCCTTTATTTATGCTAGCATTTTCTCTTCATTCATTGGATGCATTTCAGCTTGCTGACCCTTCATTTCTTTTTCTTTGACAAAGAAACTATCTAATTCTAACCTTATAACTTCCAATGGCTCAGATTAAACTGATGAGCTCATTATTATTCTCTACCTAATTACTAATCTGCGAAGATTACACAGTTTGGCTAGATCTTTATTCTCTATCTATCAACATGAAATTTGAAGCATGAATGAATCAAGATTAAACCATTTGACCATCATCGTTTGTGGCAATTTTGACAAGCTGCACACAATATTATTTTGCAAAATAAAGTAAAAGTAGTGGCATTTAAATTTGCACACTTTCATGATTTGTTCTTATCTCTTTTTGTGGGGTTCATATTTTATACCTTTTTTTATCTTTTTCTTTCTTTTAGTCCTTTGATTATTCTTTTAGGACTTACCCTCTTTACTTTTTTATTTTAATATGGGAAAACATTTTGCAGAAAGAAAACGTATGTATAATATTACTAGACTAACCATAGCCAATTCAAAATTATGAATCCTATTATTATAGCACCCTAACAATGGCTCCACATGGGGATGGCATTTCCTGGTGAAATTTCAAGAACTTTAAGATCAGTAGCATTTGAAACTTTGACTATGGTTTCCTTGTAACTAGTCCTTCGTAATCTGCTTTATTCATACATATGATGGTACACCTTTCGAAGCTCAGGGCCTTCTCTTCGAGCTTCAACCTCAAAAGATTACCATCCAATCCAATCTAAATTTTGCAATGTTATATACAATGAGCAAAGTAAAAAAATGAATTAATGTTAATCTGTGGATAGGTAATGCTTCAACATTCTACCATTGACTAGTCCTCCTGGCAGATCTGTTCCATCTAACTGCCTCAAGAAAAATGCATTGTTACCTCTGTAACTATAAATGATATAAGGGCCTTGCCATTTGAACTCAAATTTACCATGTTTACCCTTTTCTTCTCTTCTAGAATCCCATTTGAGTACTTCGTCACCTATGTAAAAATCATCAGCTTTGGTTTTCTTATCAAAAATATTTTTGATTTTATCTTGGATCACTTGTGATTTGACATATACTTGTTCTCTGGTTTGTTGCAAATGTATTGTCTAAATTATCCACCTTTGGATATCATTTTGTTCTACTTGCAACTATTGAATCATTTTCATCATTGGAACTTCTAAAGAGGATGGAAAAATAGCATCCATTCCATATACTAGCTGATAAGGAGATGTACCAATGGATTTTTTGGTAGTTATTTTGTCTGCCCATAAGGCATTAACCAAATTTTTGTTCGAGGTCTTCTTATTGTCTTCCACTAGTTTCTTGATGATATTAACAAGGCTTTTGTTTTAGAATTTTGCAAGTCCATTACCTTGAGGGTAATAGGCAATGGAATGGCCAAGGGTAATGTGATATCTGTTACAAAAGTCTACCATTTTCTTGGATTTGAAAGCAGCTGCATTATCAGTAATGAGCTTTAGGGGGCATCCAAATCTAGAAAGGATGTTGTTCTCAAGGAATGAAATGATGGCAGATTCTGTGGCTTATCTAGAAGGGATGGATTCTATCCATTTACTAAATTAATCAGTGGCTATCAAAATCCATTTATGCTGGGCTGAGAAGGATGGGTGAATTTCCCCAATGAAGTCCAAACCCCATTGTTGAAAAGGCATTTCTGTGGAGATGGGTTTGAGAGGTAATGGTAAGAGTTTTCTTTTTGCCTTCAAATATTTGGCACTCATGATAGTAGGTCACTTATTTTTTGACATCTACAAAAAGTGCGGGCCAGTCAAAACCTGCCCTTAAAATCTTATCAGCAGTTGTTTTCTAGTATAGGTGTCATCCACAATCTCTTGCATGAAATTCTTGCATAACTTTGTGAGCTTCATCATTTAATAAACAATTCAATAAAATGCCACCATTATCTTTCCAAAATAAAGCATTGTCTATGATACAATATTTCATTGATTTCATTGTCAGAAATCTACCCTTAGTTCTAGATAAACCAGGAGGAGCTTGTAGGTTTAGTAAAACAAATATGATATCTGCATACCAAGGTGAATCTATGAAAGCTTCACTAGTCTGTGGAGTTGTCATCTCTTCCTGATCATCTAGGGCACCAATGAAATTTATATCTAAGGCTTGACAGTTCGATTCAGCCATGTGTTTAGCTAAACCTTCGCCTTTGATAAGTTTTGTAGGCTTTATCTTTATGTCATATTCCAAAATGATTGCAATCCATTTGCCTCTCTTTCCTTCAGGCCCATTCTGTGTTAAAATGTCCTTTACTACTTAATTTAGAACATATGAAATGATGTGTGAGTATAAGGTGTACACTTTGAAATCTTTAATAGCTTTCACTAAAGCAAGTGCTTGCTTTTCCATTATGTTGTACTTTAGTGTAGCATCTCTCAAATATTTGCTGAAAAATGCAATATGCTGCTCATAGCCTTGATCATTCTTTTGCAACAAGACTACTGCAATAATATGTTCTGAAGCAAAAGAAAAAATTATAAAATATTTTTTGAAATGAGGACTTATGAGGACTGGTGTTTTAGTAAAGTCTTCTTTAATTGCCTCAAAGGACCATTTAGCCTCTACTGTCCACTTAAGTACTGAATCTTTCTTTAACATGTTATTTAATTCTCTAATTAATTCTGTCAAGTTAGAAATGAATCTTCTAAGAAAATTTATTTTACCTAAGAAGGATTGTAATTCTTTGATGTTTCTAGGATGAGTGATGTTTAGGATTGCCTCTATTCTAGCTGGATCTATTCTAATTCTATCTTTTGATATTATGTGTCCCAAGAGTTTACCTTCTTCTAGCCCAAAGAGTGTCTTTTTGGGATTCAAGGAAATACCAAATTTTCTACATTTAATAAAAACTCTTCTTATGTGATCTAGATGTTCATTATTGGATTTGGAAAACACTATGATGTCATCTTGGTAAACCACTAGAAAGTGATGGATTTCTTTTGCAAAAGCTATGTCCATTGCTCTTTGGAATGTTGCTCCAACATTCATTAATCCAAAAGGCATCTTTAAATACATGAAAGTACCCTAGGGAGTGGTAAATGTAGTCTTTGCTTGATCCTCTAGTTGTACTAAGATTTGGTTGTATCCAGAGAATCCATCAAGAAATTAAATTCTATATGACCCTACAACCCTTTGGAGAATGTGGTCCATTTTAGGGAGGGGATAGTTATCTTTTAGTGATACTTTGTTCAAGTTCTTGACATCAACATAGAATCTGATTTCTCTTGTTTTATTTCTAGTAGTGACTAAATTAGAGACCCAGTCTGAATATATAATTGGTGTTATGATTTTTGCATCATACATCCTTTTTACTTCTTTTTCAATTAATGGCATAAGAACTGGATTAATTCTCCTAAGATTTTGTTTAAATGGTTTCTAATCTTCTTTGATGGGTATCTGATGTTGAATAATGCTGGTATCATAAGCTTAAGTTCTTCATAACTCTAGGCAAAGACATCTTGAAACTCTTTGAACAGACTTATGTATTTCAGCTTTTCATCTGGAGGTAATGGTATGGATATTTTGATAAGCTTGGGTTTTTCTTCTGTTCCTATGTTACATTCTTCTATGTTTGCTCTTAAAGGCTCCAGTTTTGGTTTCCTGGCTATATAATTTGAATAAAACAAATCTTCTAATGGGACTAATCCTTTAGGCAGAAAGTTATTTTTAAGGTCTAAAGTCACAGAATCATCATTGATTATTTCTACTAATTCTACCTTTTCTAAGTTATCCACTTCTACTTTAGTGAATTTAGTGGGTTTATCTACATCTAAAGCATTTATATCTATCTCACTATTTATGATGTTATCTACTGTACAATTAGTATCTATGTTACAATTTTGAAATTCTCCCTCAGCGTTCATGAAATCATAGATTTGAGAATCTTGTGAAAAAAATTGCCAATATTTCCTATTATCAGGTATTACAGGTCTGTGTCTTAATTCAACATTGTATTGGTGGTTGGGATGAAAAGGTAATTTACAAGTTCTAGCAAAAGTGGCCAAACTGTGAGCTTGCATGTTTTATTTCCTAGGAATAGCAGCAAAATCAGTTTCAAGAAGTTCCTTAATCAGATCTAGAACAATCTCTCTGTATTGTCTAAGTATGGGATTATTGACAGAATATTATCTTTTAATTTGTTTTATGATCAATTCTGAGTCTCCCATGATATAAACTCTCTTGGCTCCAAGTTTTCTTACAATTTACAGTCCTAAGGTTAAAGCTTCATATTTTTCCATGTTGTTTGTGCATTTAAATTTTAATCTAAAGGAATGACCTTTAGAATGATTATTTTCCATGTTATGAATCCAAACTCCTGCACCTACTCCTAATCTTTTTACGAAGCCATCAAAATCTAAATGCCATATAGACTCATGAAATATGTTTTCACTATCAAGTGCTTTGTATTTTTCATCTACAGCTGTGATCTCATTTTTTCCATTGTCTAAATTATACAAGATAAATGAGTCCATATGAGAATGCATGGAGTATATAGGGTAACTCTATGGTTTTTTTGAACTACTTACCATGTATTTCATCAATGTTTCTATGTAAAGCTTTCTTTGCTGACCAAATATAGAGATGGTGGAATATGACATGTCTAACTGTAGAGATCCCTGCAATTTTTCTCCCTATGAGCGAGATAATAGCCTTCCATACTTGGGTGGGATATCAACAACTGTTATGTCCATAACAATAATCTTTACTGGGCACTAGACTAGAGTCACACACAAATCTTTAATCAGGCCAAGGCAATTGACTTGACTAGAATCAAAGGAAAATAGGTCCTTATAGGGTCTGGTGATATCTAAATTCAATATTTCCATGATTGCTTTAGGAATTAGGTTATGGGATGCACCTGAATCTAACATAACATTATGTAAGATTTTATCATGAACATTTAAGCTAATGTAGATTGGAGGGATGCCCCCTTGTTGATGTTTTCCATTTACTTCTGCACCAAATAATAACTCAGGTTGATCATCATTAAGGTTTACAACATCTTCGCCTTCACCTATGTTTAGTGTTTTAGTGATTTGTGCTTTGTATGATTCATTTGTCACTAGCTCTATCAAAGGAATTGATATTTTCAATTTGGCTATCTCAGTCTTAATGTTGAATGATAATTGAGTTTTGCCTAATTGTATGAGATCTTCTTTAGCGATTGTGGTTTGTGTACTTTTATCTTCCTTATCAACACTAGGCAACTCAGTTTGTGTATGAGCAGTTTTGTTTTGAATTATCTTATTCCGAATAGTCTGAGTAACAGTTGAAGTTTGAGTTTCAGCTGAAGTTATATCTACAATTTTTGGGTTGGAAGTCTCTTGAGTTCCTCTAGGGAGAATTTGTAGAACTTTGGTCACAAGAGATTTTGTTTTTTTTTTAGTTTGGGTTTGGACTAATTTTTTAATGGGAATTTAAGTATTCTTTTTGCTTCTAAGGCTATACTGCTTGTCAACTTCATATATAGTAGATTCATAGCCTTGTTTGTAGTCAAAGGACTCTCCAAATTCCAATTGTAATTTTTGTAACATGTACAATTCATGTTCTTCCTGAGTAAGAAAAATAGCATCTTCATTTTTAATCCCTAATAGGTTTATCTGGGTGTCCTCCTCTTCTTTATGGTTTTGTGAACCTTCAGCATAATTTTCCTGGAAAGGTGGTCTAACCTGTTGATTAGGGATAACATCTCTTGTTTTTCCAGTATTAGGATTTTTCCTAAAGTTAGGGTTTCTTATTGGGGGTCCTTGTTGATTTTCCCACTGAGTTTTTCTTTCCATATTTTCTAATCTGTCCATTAACCTTTATACACCTTTTGCTAAACTATCTATCTTACCATATGAAGTGGATGGTTCCTCTTTAATGGTAACTATATTCTCATTTCTCATCCTAGCTTTCTTAGCTAATAAATTGGCATCTACACTAACAACATTACTTTGCGTCCGTTCCAATGTTTCAGGGTTTATTTCTCTCAATTGGTAAGACATATTAGTGTCAAAACCATCAGGAAATTTGATTAGTGTTAAATCTAGTGGAGGTTTGATATTTGCAGGGATTGCATTATAGATACTATTGAACCTAGTACAATAGTCCTGAAAAAATTCATTAGGATCTCTTCTAATGTTTTCATATTCATACATTATTTGTAAAGGGTTTTTCTTTCTTTCCCATCTATCAATAAACAATCTATGGAAAGCAGCTAAATCAGCAATATGATTAGCAAGTAAACCTTTGAACCATTTTTTAACATCCCGTACTAATGTTTGGGAAAATAACCTCATTTTCACATCAGACTCATTAATCTCATGTAACTCAAAGTAATTATCCATTTTATTCACATGTTGTTGGGCAGTATACTGATTAGTAGCATCAAACAGAAAGATTTTACTTTGGTAGTCTTAGGGCATGGCATGTAGTTGAGCTGGAAAGATGAAGGGTGCATATCCGTCTACCATGGTTGAGATTCTGGTTTGATTGTGTTATTGGCCTAAATCTACCTCAGGCTGAAGGAAGGCAGGTCTATAGTAACATCAAACCACGCTTAACCTGGTAGCTAGCCCTACCAGGTTAGGAGAGGGCTCTCTGCTTTTCAATCTCAGGAAAATATAGAAAGTGAGGCTTGAAATAACCGATGTAAAGAATAATTTTAGGCTAGGTATATGCTCAGAGGAGGTTGATTGAGTTTTATGGTTGATTGCTAGATCAAAAGTGAAAGGCCATTTTGGGTCTGGGGAATGGACTTAGTTTTGCAGAGGTTTCTGTGGGGCGGGGTGGGCAAATGCTTTAGTACTTTGAATTAAGTGAAATGGAAAGTATTAATACTGGTGAAGAGTTGGAGAGGGAATGAAAGTATCAGGAATCCTCTTCAAACTGTTGAAAACATATAAAACCAAATAAACCCTAAGGTAGAGCACTGCAACATCAATGAATTCCACCTTTATACTTGATTCATTTAGTTAAGCTAAAAAGAGAGAGATGATGGCACACATAAACACATGTAAACTTGAATCACAGAAGGAAAAACAATACTAAATCACCTGGCCACAAGAATACCACAAAATGCTGCAAACCCTAGACCTAATGAGACCTAAAACCCTAAAAATGGCTTTTGCAAATGTACAGACAAAAGATGACTATAAATGACCTGAACTTGTGAAAATAGGCCAGCAGGTAAAGATCATGAGGGAAATGTGATAATATGCCACTACCATCAGATGATCCATGATCCTAATGGAATGCAACTGATCAGATGAGACACCTAAAAATGCATGCAAAAAGAGAATTTTGATCACTGATGGAGGGATGAAGATACCAACACTAACAGACTGGGAGGTAAAGTAGTGGTGCTTGGAGAAGAACTTGAGATGGTTGTAGGTGAACTAGATGAACTTGAGATGTTTGGTTGGGGAGGATGCTAAGGTATGAATAGTTTTTGGGAGTGAACTGTGGTGGATATTATAGGTGAGGTGGTAGTAAATGAAGGTGTATTTACAATTTTAAAAGACTCTGTAGAAATTTTAGTGGTAGCAGCAGTGAGGGCGGATAATTCAACTGATTGTTGAAGATAGGCTTTGTCTATATGCCTTATCAAAGTATAGGTTAAAGCTTCTATTTTATCAAAAGTATCTAAAACATCTTGATCTAAATCAGGATTTATAGGAAACATTTTTGATTCAATAAATTGAATAAAATTGGGGTCTATTACAATATCATGAAATGAATTTTCAGATTTAGTTCTAAACAAAGAAACCTCAAATGATAGATCAAATTGAATATCCTCTAAACTTTATATCTCCTTAGGGAGTGAATTTGCTTTAATTAACTAACTACTACTTCCTTGAGTTTCTACATTTTCTTATTTTCTTAAAATTCTGTCAAGATCATCAACTATTGTAGCAGGGTTTGGATCTGGATGTGTCCTAGTATAGTGTGTTCTTTTGGAAGCCAGAATTTTAATTTTTTAATTGTTTAATGAAACTTTTTTAACAACTCTAAAATGACCTTAAGATGAAAAAGATGAGATTTAAGATTTCCTTAAAGTTTTATTAAACTGAGGACTGGTCCCGAGTATGGTCATCAATATGTTATCACTCTAAAATTTCCCTAGAGTTGTTATGAAAGAAATCATAGAGGTAACCACAAGCCTACTTTTGAGATCAGGATCTAGCCTTCCTAATGCTCAGAGAGGGCTCTCTCTTTATGATTTAAATTTGTTTAATTAATTGATTTTAGGCTAGTTATTTAAGCTTTGATTGGGTTTTGATTTTGGTTTGATGCTGGAATCACTGACTTAGATGGATAGAGGGATGTATATTACCATTGTGATATGGGGTCAAATGTTAAGAAAACAGGACTAAATGAAGTTCTAAAGATAGTGTTTACAGGGCAAGGTAGTTGAGTAAATTCAGATCTTTTACGCTGGATGGTGAAGTGGTTTCCGTTCGAGGTCAAGGAGCAGTTAGGGATTCCTCAAACCGGATAATGATGGAAATGGTAGTGGTAAATCGAAACTAGGCAGCAATGAAGCATTCCCTACTCTGGATATCAGAAGAAAACATTACAATGATTAATTGTTCAAGACAGAGTGTACTTAAACAAATTCTGTAATAAATTTCCAGTTATTTTATTCAATTTAGATAACATGCAAGTTTGCGAAACACTTAAGAAAATAACAATTTGACAAATAGAAAATACTTCACTGAAGTGGCCCAACACATGAATCCTGTAATGCAATGTCTTTATTACTTAGTGCAGTCTGCTGACTTGAAAAATCATACATTGAACCCTTAGGTTTTAGATCAATACAACTATAGAAATTTCAAGCAATCCACACCCTACACTTCGAATTATCAAGTATTTATACAAAACATATTACAAAATATCCCAAACTCTTTTGGGAACTATTCAAGGAAATAGAAAAATCTTCATGCAAGAAGATAGAGACAGATATGTAAGTACTGCAAGCTGTCCCTGTTTATTAGGCTCTGTTGTCAAATCTTTTGTTGCCTTCTCTCATTTGCTGTTTTTCTTCCATGCTGGCTATCTTTTTACTTTTCCCTTTGGCTGATACTTTTTCATCTGATACTCTTTGACTAGTTGATCTGTTGCTTTCCTTTCACTGCTCTAATTTACTATTTACCTTGCATCTTTATAGTAGATAATTTAATTTTTCCCAAGTCTCTGTATCTGTTAATTTAATATTTACCATTCTTCTGTGGACTTCATCTTCTTCTGTGTATTTTGCAAAGGTGGTGTTGTTTACAAAAAGGTGTTTTACCTCATGTTGGAGGTAAAAGAGGTTCTAAAATGTCTGTTATAGAACCTTTCCTGTAGGCATCCCTTTCATAGATGAACTATTGGTCCGTTCTCTTGCCACTTCTCTGATTTTCCTGTTATGGTTTTCATGTGGCATCAGCTTGTCATTTATCACCAATGGATTTGGCAGACCTTTCTGCCTCAAAGCATCAAATTTAACCATGAAACTGCCTATAGCCAGCTCCATGGTTTCACATTTGTCCTAAAGCTGCATCATTAAGTTCCTCTTGGTGAGTACTTTCTTCACCTCTAATATAGTGCCAGTCCTGTCAGCTATGTCCAGCTCCCACAATTCATATTTCTTCTTGGAGTTAAGGAATTGGATTATTCTTGAGGCTTCTTCTAGCATGTCTCCAAGTTCTGCCTTAACTCTATGAATTTCTTTAGTAGTCTCGTTTACTAAATCATTTTGTTCAAATATCACTTGTATAGATGGCCAAATGTCATTGACAGAGCCACTGGTATTGGCCCATAGTTGTTCTTTAGCTTGGGCAAGTGGCTCCTTCAATGTTAACTCTTTTTCCAAATTCTTCGTCCTCTCAGTCAACCTGTTTTACTTCTGTACTTCATTTTTGTGCATAATTTGGGCCAGTTTCTTCTCGTCCTCTAAAGTCCTTATCTGTTCTTTGAGTCTATTTATTTCAGTGGTGTGAATGGACATGTCCTCTGTGGATGTGATCAGTTTACTTGCCTCATCACTTGGCTGAGTTGATGTTGTTGTTGAACATGTTACTGATGTAGTTGTTGTTGCAGCTGGAAGTGTTGTGGCTAGTGGAGGTGTTGGGGCCAATGAAGCTGCCAAAGTTGAAGGAAATGATGTAGTAATTGTAGGGATAGTAGTGGCAATAGCTATCTCAAGGTTGGCTTGTTTCAGCTGGATTAAACTATCCAATTAATTCCCCATTTCTTTCACTTCAGCATTTATTTGAAGAATGAGATCCATCATTTCCTCCTGGTGGGTTTGTTTCTCTATGACCTCCTTGGTCTATGGATGTTTTGAATGAGGCAGCTTCAGTTGCTTCTTCAAAGCAGCAATATCCTCATTTTTATTCTTTATTAGTTTTTATGTTGCCTTGATGTCACTTGGATTATATATGATCTCAATCACCAAGTCTTCTAGTGACTTGATTTTGTTATCCTTGGCCTGTGAGGATGCCTTTTCTAGCTTAAGCTATGTTGTGATGTTATCCAATGAGCTATGAAGTTTCTACATAGTCATTTCTTTGTTAGTCATGGTAGAATAAATCATTTCACCGGCCTGTTTATGGAACTCAATTTTGTCAATAGGGTGAACATCCCTAGCAAAAACTGTAAAATATATTTTCCTGTAGTCTGATGATGCTTTGGCTGCTAGACCGTAGGCTGCATAAAGGTCATTTTCATCTTACCATTCTTAATGTCAAAGGCTGACATTAATCTATTTTGATTGGCACGTGTTTGTTTGAAGTACTAGGCATAATTTTCAGACTTTAATGCCTCATTCCTCAACTTGATTTCCTTGTACTTTTCTTTTATATCTTTCCCTTTATCCACTAGTTTGCTGGATGAAGAGACTTCAATGCTAAGCTGTTTCTTAATAAGTTAAGTGTTTGAGGTAGAATGCTGATGAGTTTCCTCTAAAACTGATGGACCTTTACTCCTTCCAACCATTGTGTCAGTAAGTGATTCAACTGTCTCAATGGTCTCTTCTTGCTCAGTTACAGGATTAAGCTTCGGCCTCTTCCTTTAACTGATCTCAAAACTGTCATCTGTAGTGTCCATCCTAGAGCTAGAACCTTCTTCCCTAGCTCTTTTTACATTTCTTTCCTCGTTGGCTGGAGTCTGTAGAATGGGAGTAATACCTATCTGTTCCTGTAGGGATGGAACATGCAGAAAAGAACTAGTATCAATCTGCTTTTCCACCTCTATTAAAGTATTCTCCACAACTATCAAAGTATTCTCCAACCATTCTTATTGGTTGGCATATCTTTCAATGTTTGGCCTGGGCTCATGTATGAAAGGATTTAACTTGAATTTGAGCCTTAGTTTGTTTATGACTCCATTAGGGTCATACTACCACATGAAGCTGCTTTTGAAGTTCATTTGTTGTAAGATTTTCTCTACCTCTTGTCTAGCTTCTCTATTATTACAAATAAAAGGGCCCAATTGGGTTTTGGTCTTAAACTAAGGTTTTTTCCTAGATGACAAAAAATTAACCTCATTAGAGTTTATGGTCTGCCTGAAATACTCTAACGCAAATATTCGCATGGGGAGGTATTTGGGTAGCTTGTAGGGATTGAGTTGGCATCCATATATCCTGACTTTTGTGTGGTCCTGGTATAGATACCGGTCTCCCACTCTACTGTTCTTAGCCAACTGTAAAACTCTCTTAATCTCGTCATTGATCCTGGGCTGATAGCTACTAGTTAGCATGTTTATAACTAGATGAACAAATGAATCAATGAACTCTTTATAACTAAAAATAGTGGAATATCTTTGGATCAATGGTGTCCAAAAGATGACAGATCTTGGATGGCCCTTAGTGTCTAACTTTTGGATGCTAACTGGAAATTTTTCTAATTGAAAATATAGGAACATGTGAAAGAATACAAATGAGTATTTGAATACTCTCTCATTTAGCAATCTGGTAAACTATTCTTGGATTCTGTCTGCCAAGAACTGAGCAAAGTTGTAAATTGTAATTGGAGGCTTGCCTGGGCAGAAGATAGAAAGGAAAGCAAGAATAACCTCATCTGCTCGCTTATCAGTGGTGTATCCTAGAATGCAAGAGAGCATGCTTATAATTTTTTTTCCTCTCTTAGAGAAAATGGGGACAATATATGGAGGACTATCTGTAGGAGTATGAGACTCTTCTATGATGAAAGTCTAAAATATTTGAGCTTTCGTGGGAAGGTCTAGCTTTCTATAGAGTTCAAGTAAAGCTTCAATGGATGGGGGGTCTCATTTGGGCTTGGTTGGATCTGCAACATTTGATTTATTGACTCCCTAGTAATAGTGAATAAAACTTGTTGGTTAGGGGAGCATATGGCTCTTTGAGTTGGCACATAACAAGCTTGAAAGAAGTGGATGATTTCTAGGAATAGGTGTACCTATGAGAAAAAGTACTCGGGAAAATTTGACTCCCATAGGTGAATGTCATCATTCTAGTTCAGGAACTTATCTTTACTCCGACAGTGGAGTTTCAGTAGGTAGATAGGGGAGGAGTATCTTTAATTTGAAATTCTTTGTCGACTAATGGGAGGTGGTCCATATCCAGGTGAGGGGTTTGCAGGGGTCTTACATCCAGAGAGCTTTGGGAAGACATAATTTAGTTTATTTAATTGAATTACTCTTTCTGTGGCTTTATGAGTAAGGTCAGAAGGTCTGGAGAAGTAGGGAGGGTAATTACAGTCTGTAGAAAAGGGGTTTGGATGCACAGTAATTTTTTCTTCAATTTAGTAAGGTTTTTTAATTAATTTAATTAATTAACCTTTTAATAATTATAGTGCCTAGCTCAAATTTATAGGGTCGTTCTGGTTCTTTCAAGAATACCTAGAAATTGATGATTTGGTGTGCAAACAGGGTTCAGTGATGGAAGCATAGGTTTCTGAGGCTTCAATTGTCTAATTGTTGCTTCAATTTGGTGTCTACAGCATCTTCTAGTTGCAAAATGTGGCTAAAAAGGTTGCACAGAGGTTTAAAGTTTCGAAATTGGTTAACAGAGGTTTGCAGCGAAAATGAGTGAAAAGAGAAAAAGGGGGTTTTTTGGCCTTTTAACCAATAACGGTTAGATTTTGGAGTGAGATTTAGTAAATGAACAGTGGGGAGTTTTTCTTTTACGCGGGGAGGAGGTTTTGTGCCATATCATATCGCTTTCGGGTGGGGAGTGGTATTTTTTGCGAGCACACGATATAACCTGGTGCTGCCACATAGCCAAATAGTGCTCAGTGAAAACCTCGAATCTCGCATGCTTTTGGACTTTTAACTTTCGGATGATGAAACTCCGCAATATGGATATGTGCCGTTGGATTTGGAGGTGGGAGATTGGAGGGCTATCGTGCGGTGAAGTTGCATGGACGTAGTTGGGAGGGCCCGGGATTTAATTATAATGAAATGTGATTAATTAAAAATTAATCACAGGATTTTAATATAAGAAACTGGTTAATAAAAGGTGGGGACCATGGGTTATATGGCGGAGGTTTTAACTATACACCAAGGTTAGGTGAGTTAAAAGGGTGTCGCGAATTATAATGTGGGGGACTTTAATTACATAATGGGGGGGTATAGTTTAGGAATTAACTTAGGATAAAGGGGTTTAGTGGGCTTTTAAGCGAAAAGGGAAATTAATAAGGGGGGAATGTATTATTTGTGATGGGAATGGGTTTCACACTAGGGATAGGGGTTTTGGGAAGGGGGGATGACTTTTCAAGGGTAATGTCTTGGGAAATGTGTGAAACCAAGGGGGAAAAGGTCAAATATGAAGGGAAAGGTTTTTTACAAGTAATTAAAGGATAATGAAGGGAAATTAATAAACTAAGCATGTGGGGGGTCTAGTGAGATGAGGGGAAATTATAAATAAGCTTTAGTGAATGTCCTTTCTTTTGGCAATTCCTCCTACACATGAAACATAAGATTAAGCATGATGAAAGTGCTTTTTGACTTAGCAACCTTGTGCACTTGCAAAACTTTTTCTAACTACCCTATATTTACCCTAGCATTTTCTCTTCATTCATTGGGTGCATTTGAGCTTGTTGACCCTTCATTTCTTTTTCTTTGATGAAGAAACTATCTAATTCGAACCTTATAACTTCCAATGGCTCAGATTAAATTGATGAGCTCATTATTATTCTCTACCTAACTACTGATCTTCCAAGATTAAACAGCTTGGCTAGATCTTTATTCTCTATCTATCAAAATGAAATTTAAAGCATGAATGAATCAAGAATAAGCTATTTGACCATCATGGTTTGTCGCATTTTTGACAAGCTACACATAATATTATTTTGTAAAGTAAAGTAAAAGGAGTGGCATTTGAATTTGCACACTTTCATGATCTGCTCTTATCTCTTTTTGTGGGGTTCATATTTTATACTTCTTTGATCTTTTTCTTTCTTTTAGTCCTTTGATTATTCTTTTAGGACTTACCCTCTTTACATCTTTTTTTTTAATACGGGAAAACATTTTGCAGAAAGAAAAAGTATGTACAATATTACAAGACTAACCATAGCTAATTCAAAATTATGAATCATATTATTATAGGACCCTAATAGGTCTAATTGTAATATAATCACCTCCCTATGCCTATATTTTATAGTACAGAGGCATTCCTATGTAACTGCGACAACGTCTTAAATTTGCCTATTTGGGAGAAATTTTGAATTGTCTAGGAGAGATGTGATATGATAGTCACACCTTGAGCCTCTTGGCGATAATCTTATATATAATCTTATAAGACATATTGGAAAGAGAAATTATTCTGAAGTACATCTTAGGCTTTAATCATTTTAGTATGAGTGCCAAAAAAGTAGCATTAATGGCCTCGAACATTTTGTGAAATCTTTGAGACTCCTAAACCATACTCAACAAATTAGCATCCATAAGATCAAAGAAATGAGTGGATAGTTCCATGGTCTAGCCATCTAAACCTAGACATTTATCCTGGGTGAAATATTTGAGGACATCTGAAACTTCTTGTAAAGTGATAGGCTTACCCACAAAGGCATCATCCACGTCAGAGTAAATCTTGGGGAAGGATTATATGCATGCTAATTGATTTTTCAAGTCCACATCTGGGTGAGCACTGAATAATTCCTTGAAGAATCTCACATTACTTGAAACATATTTCTCTAAAAGAACCCTCAAAGCCACACCTTAATGAAGCTTTTTCTTGACAAGGTAAAAACTTTTGGTTCACTTTGTGAGACATATTTCTTTGCAAATTCCTACTTAAAACTATAACTTAATTAACATTTCCTTTTTTACTATCTAACGATGGTCAAGATAAGGGTCAAACAATGGAACTCTATAGAAATTATGGTGTATATTTGAAATTTCTCATGAAGTTTTAATCAAAATCACAAAACAAAAAACTACTCTATTGCTCTGCGGAAGTTAATTCACAATTTAGAACAACACTTTCAAGCATGCAATAAAAAATAACATATATGCACACAATATTTTTTCTTAGGGAAAGAAATTTGCTAAAAACCCCAATTCTTGCTTGGATTAATATGATGAATAAAGACTTATTACAATTTCTTTACTCAAGTGAGCACAACTTGCAAGTGAATAACCTATCTCTATGCTCATTGAGAATATTTGACCCAAACTTAGTCAATTTCAGCCTCTAATTGAGCCCCTATTTCATTGCATAATTCCTGAGGAAATTAGGACCCTATTATTTAGGAATTTCTCCAAAATGGATTGCACAAATCCTAAGGTTAATCATCTGATTGCATGCAACACTTGTACACTCAAGTCTAGTCTACAACTGATGTTACATTGCCTTGGAAATCCAACAACAGCTGGGCAACTCGAATTCTCTACACGCACTAGCTATTTTGGGATGATTTTACCAATTAACTGGATGATTACTGAGTTTGATTGAAATCCCATTGCACAATTGACCTTCCACTAGTTCCTCCAATAATTGGAACTAGTTTAACTAAAAACAACTTGAGATAACTAACCCTACAAATTAGCAATCACACATGCTTAACTGAAGTCTAACTCCTCCAACTCAATTTTACTGAGTAAACTGGGTGACACAAGAAATATCACACAAGTTAAATGCATCCAAGTTGTCTACTGATGTGGAAATTCGAATTTTCTCAATTTAATCAACGAAAAAAAATTTGAGAATTTCTTACGTGCACCTATGGAACTCGAACTTCCCTCTTGACAAGGCTTGTCAAAATGTCAACATCTTGTTCCTCTATCAGAATGCATTGTAGAAGCATTATCCACCTTTGCACATAGTTTTGTAAACGGTGATACTGGATATTTATATGATTAGATCGATCATGAAGTACATGATTTTGGGAGAGCTTGATTCAACTATGATTATCACATTATATCATAGTTGGATCCATCATCTGACTAAACAGTCCCACAAGTATTTTTCTCATCTAGATTGCCTCACATGCTACTTGACTTACATCCATGTATTATGCTTGTGTCGAGCTAAGCACCATAGAGCTTTGCTTCCTGTTGTACCAAGAAATAGTTCCAACCCAACACTGAAAATTCCACCTGATGTACTCTTTCGGTCTGATGGACTCCCCGTCCAATCTACATCTGTGAAGCCACACTACTTCAGTGCCTCTGTCCATTTGTATCATAGTCTAAACTGGTAGTGCCTTTAAGGTATCGTAAAACATGCTTAGCTTTCTTCCAAAATAATTTGGTTGGCCCAACCATATCTTGGCTTAGCTCGTTGATTGGATAGCACATATTGGGTCGTGTGTTCACAAGATACATTAGTGAACCCACTAACTTCTAATAAATTGTAAAATCCACTTCCTCACCTAAAATGGCATCCTCCTTCCTCTAGTTGGTCACTAGAGGTGTCTCCATGGGTTTACAACTCTCCATGTGGAACTTCTATAGTATCTCATTTGCATACTTTCCTTGAGACAAAAATAGTTCCCCATGACCTCGCCGTACTTCTAACATGAGGAAGTAGTGAATGAGACCCATGTCCTTCATTACAAATTCCTTTGCAAGGTCCTCCTTGAAGGATATAATCAGCTGCTCATCATCATTTAAAATCAAATCATCAACATATAAGGCAATAATAAGAAATTTACCTTCTACCAAGATATGATAGAGTTTTTCATCTTCTTCACTTCTGGTGAAGCTGAAACCAGTGAGATAGCTATTGATCCTGGTGTACCAAGCACATGGTTCTTGTTTGAGACCATACAATGCTCGCTTGAGTCTACACACAGGATACTCCTAATCAAAAGTCTCAAAACCTTCTACTTTCTCGATATACAACTCCTCCTCAATAGCCCCATTGAGAAATGTTTTTTTTACATCCATCTGGTGGATCTTCCACCCCATCTCCATAGCTAGTGCAAGAATTGATCTAATGGATGAGTACCTTGTTATAGGAGAAAAGGTCTCCTCATAGTCAATTCCCTCAACTTGAGAGTACACGTTGGCCATAAATTTAGCCTTATACTTCTCTATGCCTTTGTCTCCTCCCTGCTTCACCTTGAAAATCCATCTCGAACCCATTACTGATTTATCTTCTAGTCTTGGAACCACTTCCTAGACATTATTATTTACAATGGATTCATATTCCTCCACTATTGCATCAACCCATACAGGTTTCTATGATGCTTCCTCGAAAGAGGATGGATCAGCCTCTACAAGCTCAGTCTTTAGAGCAATGTAGCTAATGTATCATTCATGTTACCTTCTCTGCTTGCATAAATTTGAAGGAACTTCCACATTCTCCCTCACATCCTGCACAAGTATTTCAATTTCCTTGGTTATTTTTCTACTTTCTTTGGATGGTTCTACTTGAGTGGCTTTCTCCACTCTCTGCTCCCCAATTTTTTGTTTCTCCACAACTTCTTGAGGTTCCTCCTTTGGAGCTAAAAGATCCTCTTCTAGTGGGATTTGTAGCTCCCTCTCAAGATAGTACTGCATGGCTTCCTCCTTATCAAAATTTACATCCCTTCACACAACTGTCATTCTCAAGGATAGTAAGTAGACATGGTAGTTGTGAGGATTTTTTGTGTAACCCACAAATGCCCCCAACTCTGATGTCGACTGAAGCTCCTTCGTTGATTCTTTGGAGACATGGCAGCAAACAAAGGCTCCAAAAATCCTAAGGTGTGATACATTCATTTTTCTCCCTGAGATTGCCTCCTCTAGTGTAATCATACCAAGTATCCAATAAGGACTTTGGTTCTACAAATATACTTTTTTTTCACTGCCTTAGCCCACAAATGTAGAGGCGGGCCTTGGTCATGTAACATAGCTCTTGTTGCTCCCACAATGCTATGATTCTTTCTCTCAACCACCCCATTCTATTGTGGGTTGTGGGATGTTATCAACTCTTGTCGAATGCCTTCTTTTGCATAGAAAGTTTTGAATTCATTCAACACGTACTGACCTCCATTATCGCTCCTGAGGGCCTTTACCTTCTTGTCAGTTTCTTTCTCAACCAGTGCCTTAAATTCCATGAACTTTGAGAATGTCTCATATTTCTTTTGCATGAATAATATCTAGCACTTCCATGAGAAGTCATCAATAAAAATAGAAAAATATTTGTGTCTAACAATGGAGGTGGGCGAAAAAGGTCCACAAACATTAGAGTGGATCGTTTCTGGGACTGCATGTTCTTTACTATCCCAATCATGGAATGTGTATTTTTTGTACTTGCCTAAGGTACATCCTTTTCATACATCCTACTTCTCAAGTCATCGTTTGGGAAGGCCAATGGTTATTTTTTGTAGAACCTTCAAGGCACCATGATGTAAATGGCCAAGTCTTTTGTGCCAAATTTCACCAATGTCGTGACTCTGCAATTTCTTCGCCTTAGTTTTTAATGCAGCACAATCTTCCACATCTAGCTTATACAAGTTCTTCACATGAACTCCAATTTTCTTCACCTCTGCTATGGATATGTGTCTCAAGAATGCTTTCCCTTTGCTAAAGATCACATTATAACCATGGTCTTCGAAAACTGTTTCATCGATGACATTTTTCTTGATGCCTGGAACAAAAATGACATCCTTGAGTCTGATAGTGGAGCTTGAATCCCTCTGAAAGGTGACCGTACCAATCTAGGTTTCATTGTACATTCTGTCGTCTCCTAACTCAATGTGAATCTCGAGATATTTCTCCTCTAGGTCACTGAAAATGTCTCTACACCCTGTCATCTGGAACGAGGTACTTGCGTCCAAGTACCACATGCTCCCCATCATTGTCTTGGTCATGCATGTGATAAGGGTAAATTCAATCTTGAACTATGAAGCCAAGGCTTCACGTGCTTCTCCTCCTGAGGTCTTCATGCTTTCCATTTTGTGTGGAGACTTTGTGACATAGTGCCTGAATTCATGACAATGGAAGCATTTAATTTTGGAAAAATATTTCTCCTTGCCCCCTTGGATGGATTTTGGTTCGGTTTAAGATTTCTTCCCTTTTCCTTTATTTCCTTTTCCAACCAATGTAATATTTTCTTCATCGTTGCCCTCGGATGAAGTCCAATCTCTAGTATTTTGCCTCATTTGCTCCTGTACCAAATTAGACCATAAGTGTTCCCAATTCAGTATTTTCTCCCTCTGTTCACTGAATCGTGATAGCTATGTGTGCTCTTGGGAAGGCCCAGAAGGGCTAGGCTTACCAATTTATCCTCTAAAATAGTAACTTCAACTCCTCCAATCTCATCACGAACTTGTGTGAACCTTCTCAGATACTATAGGATAGTGTCATTCTTCTGTATCTTGATATTTCGAAGCTTACCCTTGAGCACCATCTTCCTTTGGTCACTACTATTATGGAACAGATCTGTCTGTGCCTACCACATTACATAAGGAGTTTCTTTCCCATGGAGATTGCTGAAAATGTGGTCCTATACTCCCTCCAATATTATTCTTCTCGCCTTGGCTACATCATTCTTCCACTAAGCAAGGTTTTGGGCATCAGATTCTACTAGTTTTGCAACGTCTTTATTGACGTATTATGGCAATCCATTGTCATCGAATACCATCTCCATGCAATTAAATTAGAGTTTCCTTCCAAGGAATATTCTATCCTCAACCCATTGAAGGTTATATTCTCTGTTCTAAAGAGATCTTGCTTCACTAAATTGCAAATTTGAACCTCCTAAGAAATAACTTTGAAATTACTACTCTAATGTGAATCTTGCTCTGATACCATGTAGAAATTATGGTGTATATTTGCAACCGCTCTTGAATTTTTAGCCAAAATCACAAAACAAAAACCTAATCTACTTCTCTACGGAAGTTAATTAACAATTTAGAACAAAAATTGCAGACATGAAATAAGAAATAACACACATGCACACAATATTTTTCTTGGGGAAAGTAATCTGTTAAAAACCCCAATGCCTACTTGCATTAATATGATATATATATATATATATATATATATATATATATATATATATATATATGTATATGTATGTATATATATGTATATATATATGTATATATATGTATATATATGCATATATATATGCATATATATATGCATATATATATGTATATATATGTATATATATACATGTATACATGTATATATATACATGTATACATGTAGATATATACATGTATATATGTATATATATACTATATGTATATATATACATATATATATACATATATATATATATATATATATATACACACACATATATATACATATATATACATATATATACATATATATACATATATATACATATATATTGCAATTTCTTTTCTCAATTGAGCACAACCTGGAAGTGAATTACCTCCTTCTTTGCTCACTAAGAAGCTCTGATCCATACTTAGTCAATTTTTTCCTCTTCTTGAGCTCCAATTTCCTTGCGTAGTTCCTAAGGAAATTGGGCCCCTATTATTTAGTAATTTCTCTAAAATGGATTTCACAATTCCCAAGGTTGATCATCTGATGACATGCAACACCTATACACTCAAGACTAGTCTACAATTGATGTTACACTACCTTGGAATCTCCACAAAAACTGGGGAACTTGAATTCTCTACATGAACTAGATATTTTGGGTTGATTTGATCAGTGAACTCGATGATCACTAATTTTTACTGAAATACCACTACACAACTGACCTTCCACTAGTTCCTCCAATAGTTGGAACTAGTTTAACTGAAAACGACTTGAGATAACTGGTCTTGATTGCTGCAATTAGAAATCACACATGCTTAACTGAACTCTAACTCTGCCAACTCGAATTTACTGAGTAAACTGGGTGATACAAGCCATGTCACAAAATTTAACTGCATCCAAGTTGTCCACTGATGTGGAAATTAGAATTTTATCAATTTAGTCAAGGAAAAATCAAATTGAGAATTTCTTGCTACATTATTCAACAACTTCTTTGTTGACAGTCTAGATATTCTAGAAATCTACAATTCATATAAGGATACTCTTCTTATTCCAATTTTATTAGGTGTATTGTTGTTTAAAATTTTCTAATAACTCTAAACAACGAAAATTTACTTCAGAATGAAGTAACTTAGTTGCATGAAACCCTGTCTACTCAAAATCATAGTGCCACAAACTCAGCAATCACCAGAGCCCAATAAGCACAACTTAACTTAAAAATATGACACGTGCCTCATAGAATCCAAAGTGAGGGATGTCCATCAAACTTCATCAATCCATCCTTAATTCTCTCAAAGCGAAGGCTCCACAAGAAGCACCTAGACCTTAATTGACAAATGTCCAATGCAAGTCTAAGGAGGAGCCTTCCCATAAGAATCTAGGAACACATTGTTGTTCAGGTGGCAATCAAAATACAATTCTAAGTGTCGGCTCAAAAGGAAAAGCTAAATTTCCATGAGGCCATAAGTCATTTAAACTAGATGAACAAGTACATAACATAATTTTGGGGGCAGAGGGATATTGGGACAAAGCAGAGAGACTGAAACATAAGGCACTAGTGGGTAGATAGGTTTTTGATAGGATGTTCAACGAATAAGTGAAAAAATGGGTGGAGGCTTGATGGCTACCAATTCTGAAATATCAACCAAGGATCAACATGCTCCAAAAAGGATGGTTCACCTTCCACTTCACGCACCCAGAAGATGTGGATAATTTTTTGTGAATCCCCATGTGTCACAGGAAGAGGATTCCTCTCCTTACAATGATGGAAATTTTGTTTCGACCTAGAAAAAGATAAGACAAAATGGAACATTCTTTGGGTCAAGCTTCTGGGCTTGCCATTGGAGCTTTAGACTAAGGAAGAAATCTCCACCAATGTGAGAAAAATAGGGAAACTATGCTACTTGGAAGATGGAAGTCTTGTCAAGCTTAATAAGTGAATAACATGAGTACTAGTGGAAAGAAACTTGTCTTGTGGGCTTTGGGAGAAGTCAACACTTACTGGGTCCCCTGCTCTCTGAGATAGGTGATTGATTATAGGGGAATCTCATTTCATTGCCTTTGTTTCCATAAAATAGGTCATCTAAAGGTGATATGGCTAGATACACACAATTATGAATAAATAGGTGGTGGGGCGCGGAATGGGTTCCAAGAAAATTATACTAATCACAATCTAGAGTACGGAAATGTCCCTCCCTCTCCTTCCATTTCATAGGGAGATAATACCACAAACATTATCCAATGCTCCTCTCTCTTACCTACAACTCCCCTCCAACCATTCTCTAATCCTAACATGG
The DNA here is from genome assembly GCA_031772625.1 of Pinus tabuliformis. Taxonomy (NCBI): domain Eukaryota; kingdom Viridiplantae; phylum Streptophyta; class Pinopsida; order Pinales; family Pinaceae; genus Pinus; species Pinus tabuliformis. The sequence continues at coordinate 1,366,549,521 of CM062805.1, read as the reverse complement.
GCAATGACAACTTGGCTTTTTTAGCACTCTTTCGTTCCAACCCGATCATCAAATCATCTACTAGACCTACTGAATATCCTATCTCTATAATTATTTCCAATCTAAAAAAATCCCACAACAAACACGTTACTTAAGACATCAAAGTTATTAGATCACCTGAAGAGGAGGCCTCTTTACAATACTATAATTATCCAATCAAATATGGGGCACCTTCGGGTCATACTTTCTCTCTGTTCTGAGAGGACGTGGAGTTGGAGGATCTCGCCCAAGACACGTTGAGTGGCCTGGAACCCATTACCATAAAACAAACTTTCTTTTTTCCAAACAACATCTTTAGGATCCCAAAGATTCAAAAACATGCTACCACAAGGAAACAAAGTGGGGAAAAATACAAGAAGATCTCCAATTATACAATTGTTCCTTCGAATCTCCTGGCTCAATTCAAGACTCCATTGGGAATGAGCCTCAATATGAATATCCTACCAATTTCAAAGATGGACACTCTCAAGTAGTAGTTCCAAAGTCGTGGGTCCTTATAGTGGAGACACTTGTACAGTCTCTTCTAGAATGACCATTTTGACTCTCAATATTTGGGGCCTAGGATTGGCCCACATAAGAAGATCCCTCAAAAGTATCATACACATACACAACCCTTAAATTGTTCTTCTTCAGGAAAATATTCTCAGCAAAGAGAAGACATGGGTGATCCTTCTATAAATACGTCCAAACTGACATGTTTGTGCCACCAGTGCCTCTGCAATGTCACAAGGTATGGTTGCATTACGAAATCCTGACATATTTCAATTTAAAGCCTTTAATTACACAACTAGTATACTCCTAACTGTTACTTGCAAAGGTTTCTCTTCCAGTCTTATCAATGTATACACACCATATCAGGACAGGAATGATCATTGGATTTGGGTTGAAAACAATGGTATCCTTGACCTTGAATCTTCGATCTTGGCAGGAGATTTTAACCTCACTCTAGAGCCTTTTGAGGTATGGGGAGCTCAAAGCAAACCAGTTACTCTCAGTTTACATTTCAAGGATTTTTTCATAGAAACTTACTCAATGAGATCAAGCATAAACCAATTTTCCCAACATGGAAAAATGGCCTTTGGGGCTCACAAGGCATATAAAAAAGACTTGAAATATTTTTCTTGAAAGATAGACTCGCATCTTGCCTCATAGACCTATGTTCGTGGACCTTCCCATCACTCATCTCTGACCATTTCCCCATTTTCTTGAGTGGGTCGGGCACCAAAAATGGGAAGGTTCCTCCCTTCAAGTTTAACTATTTATGGCTGAAGGAGCCAAAATTTAATACATTGGTCTGTGAGTTCTATCTAAAAATTTATCTGATCATAGGGGACTCTTCAATAGACTAAATCAACATCAAGTTGAAAAACCTTAAAGATGAGGTTCAGAAATGGGCTAGAAACCATAAAAAAATAAATACACGTGAATTAATTCAGATCGATGCCCAAATTAAGCTCCTGAAGGACCCCCAATCAATAGGCTACTTCTCTGAAAGTTCCAAACAATAATTAACTAACCTAGAGATGAAAAAAGATAGATTTTGATGTGCATAGCAGAAAAATGACAACAGAAGAGTTGGAAAATGTGGATTGAGGAGGGAAACAAAAACACCATATTTTTTCATAGGCATGTATTACATCGATGAATGAATAATTCAATCTAGAATATTAGGAATAGTACAAGAGAAACACTAAGTTATCAACAAGAAATAGAGGAATAGGCCCCTAGATTCTTCCAATCAACTTTAAGAGAAAGGGTCAATGCTCCTAGCAACAAATCAATAGAATTCATGTCTCATTACCCACAAATGGTCAATGTAGATTCCAAAACCCTGATGGAGGACCTAGTTACTAAATAGGAGGTCATGGAGGCCCTTAAAACATTGGATAGAGATAAGAGACCTGGTTGTTTCTCCATTTCTAGGAAATCATGATTGATGAAATTACAGAGATGGTTTAGGATTCTCGGCGAATAAGGCAAGTCATAGGTGCGTGTTGAAGGGTGGAAATTCATCAACCAAGGTGGTCTCCCTGATGTGAAGTCCCAATTATACCTCACATCGTTTGGAGTAGGATCCCCATCCAGAGTATCGACCCAACTGCCATGTATCCTTGTAGATTTTCCTTTGCTACAAAGTTCGGCACAAGAGAGTAACATAGGTATTTTCAAATCAACAAGTGAGTATGCCTTGTGAAATGTTCAATTGCAAAAAGTATCAAGTTCCTTCTACCGAAAGGGAAGAGAAAAGTAGTCCCTTTAAAGACAAGTAATAGTAATAATCTAGAAAAGGAACACAAGCACATACATAAGAATGAATCTTTGATCAACGAGTGAAAAGTTCACAAGGAAGCAATTATTGTTAGAGAAAATACAACACACCTTAAAGAAGATAAGTACCAAAGCCACTAAACCACTTCAATTTCCTTAGAACAGATGAGAACAACATACATCACAAACATTCAAAGAACAATCTTATGATATTCATTACATATGCATGAATGTGGGTCAGCTCAACAAGCTTCTGAATTAAGTAAAAGTTCCAAGATACAACAAGACAACGAACACCACTAGCCCCAATAGTGGAGCATTAGAGAAGTCACTTTCTCCTCCAAAACAACTATCTTCCTCTCTAATGCCTGGTAGGAGGAGCTATGGTGAAATTCCTTTGCATGTTCAATGAGGATGTATATATAGAAAATGGGGTGATCATTCACCTCCCATGTGACTCTTGGACTACCCTCATGACTATTTGACTTCTCTATGACCTTTCGACTTCCACATGAATTTTCACATTACATGGATGACTCTTGGACTTCCACTTTACATTACATTTTCCAATATAGAATTTACATAATCCACAAATGATGTGGCACATGATGACTCATGACATGACATGACACTAATGACATGGATTGCATGATGACATGGCAATGTCAAGCCACTCTTTGTTGTTTCTTTGTCTTCAATAAGAGATGTGCAATGCTTCATCTTCATGAGAGATATGATTTGTTCTTCATATCCACCCTCCAAAGGGTTGTGAATCAGATGGAGCCTTCATGTGGTCCTGATCTTTGATCTTCTGTTGTAATCTAGTGTTCCTTTGTCTTCTTGCCTGATGATCATCTTATCCCTTCAGCTTCATATGTGTCTTCTAGCATGGTCCCCTTATCCTTTTCCTCCATCATCATCTTATCATGATAATATAGAGTACCTGCAATTGAAAACCATTCATGACAAGCCAAAATCAGTCTAAAAAATGCTAACCTAACATATTTCATGAACTCACATGTTAGGGCTGGAACTGGTGACTGGTTGAGTGACTAACTAAGGGATTGGCTAATTCTAGAGGCCAAGGTCCAAGACTGAGGCTTGAGACTGAACAATGCACAGTTCAAGATGTCCAAGCTCAAGAGATTATGTAGTTGAGGGGCTTAAGAGCTCAAGGCTAGGGCTTGAGGCTTGAATATTCCCATTGCGTAGTTCTGGAAGGATGGAGGCCAAGGCATTGCATAGTTGAGGGACTCAAGGACTCTGTCTAGATTCTTAAGCCTTATAACTACACAATGCACAGTTTTGGAGGCTTGAATAGAGGGATTATGTAGTTAAGGGACTCAAGGAATCACGCTAGAGGCTTGAGCCTTGAGTTTTCCCACTGTACAGATCTAAGAGGAAGAGATGCTAGGTGATTGTGCAAGTGTGTAGTTTAGGAGCTCAGGGCTGATGTCTAAGTCTTAAGACTATGCAATGTGAAGTACTGACTGGGGAGGAGAGATAAATTGTGCATTTGGAGGTCAGAGGCTTCACTTCAGCACTTTGATTGTGTAGTGCCAAGGGACAAGGATGCTTCTAAAGGGATGAAACTGTGCAATGCACAGTTTAGGCTGGGCAAAATGAGGTTGGGTGGCCAGGTCAAGGAGTTTTCCGAGTTGGACTAAGTGTTGGATCAGTGAGATGAAGATGAGAAAAACAGCAACTCTGAGCATGATCACACACTTAGATCACTTGTCGACATGACAAGGACTACTCAAAACATATGAACAATATGCCTTCCACAATGCGACAACTTTGTGACAACCCCTACCAAGTGCGACACAAAAGATATACTTTGCAACAAAAGTGGCAACACTTGTGAGACAATGTTTGAAACTTTGGAAACGAGTCCGAAACATGGCTACATGATAGGAACAAATCATTATCACAAATATTTCCCCTTGAAACAATCCAAAACTCCAGTTTATGTGATAAGAGACACTTCCCATGCCCAAAAATGACACATGAAATATGGAAAGAAAATAGCGAGCGACACTTGCAATATGCAAACAACAGTGAAAGTGACACATGCCAGAGCAAAGCTAACATGAAAACAGCACTAATTAGATTCAAAGCAACAAAAAATAACAGTTGAAAACATGAAAATGACACTCGCGAGAGCGAAGGTGCGCAAAAGCGATAGTTTGAAAAACTCACCAAATAGAAATACTAACATAGCCAAAAGTGAGAATTTTTCAATGAACATACACACTAACTATTGACATGGGTTGAACATAGCATATACACAATCTTGACGGACTGTGCTAGGTATGTTCAAGCTTGCGTGAAAGAATGTGATCATGAATTAATTATGGACTAAGCATGTGTAAGAAGGTGACTTTGACACTTGAAATCCAAGAAGGAAGCTTGAAATCTTAACAAAGCTTTATTGGCCAAGAAGTGACTACGAAACGACCTATCGCGAGATCCAAAGTAGGCTCCAAAATTCAAGTGTAGGTAAAATTTTGGAAGGTGTTTATCACAACGAAAATAATGCGATAAACACTACTTTCTTATCTCTCATTCCTAAGTCTGTGAAACTAACAACCTTCTTGGACTATCAACCAATCTCACTTTACAATACGATCTATAAATTGATCTCCAAAACAAATTCCAATCGAGTCAAGCCTCCCCTAATTGCAAACATTTCGCGTGAAAAAAATAGTTTCCTGGAGTAGCATCAAATCCATGACGCTATTGGTTCACTCAAGAATGCATTCATTCAATAAAAACTCAAGGAATTGATGCATGTCTGATGAGGATAGACCTTTCTAGAGCCTTTGACTGTATTGGATGGGAATTATTATGGATGATATTGATGAAGACTGATATTGGTTTGATGATGGTTGATTGGATTAAGGCTTGCTTAATATCTACCAATTTCTCCATCCTCATCAATGAATTCCCTACTTATTTCTTCAAGAAAACTATTAGAAGCGAAGTCATGTGGGAGAATCAAAGGTTGTGGGATCACAAAGAACATCTCTCTCACTTAATTTATGTTCGTGGATGACTTCCTGTCCATCTTGAAGATAAATATCAGAGAGTGGACAATGATCTACGAGATGCTCTCTGAATTTGGATAAGTCATTGGGTTGATGATGAATAAAGCTGAGTATGTATTGATATCCACTGATCATGATGAGGAAAAAATGTTGGAGATCACTGCACTATTTGAGGTATAGTCTATCTCTCTCGAGGGGGGTTTCAAGTACCTAGGTATCTTCCTAAAACCAAATGGATATGACAACAATGATTGATCTTGGCTAACTGAAAAGCTAGAGAAGCAACTCTTACAATGGTCACACAACTGGATTTCTCTGGGTGGCAAGATCATCTTATTTAAATCAGTCCTTCAATGCACATCCATATACTAGATGCACATTTACAAATTGCCCATGGGAATCATCAACAAGATAAATTCGATTATCTCCCACTTTTTGTGGGTTGGCTTCAATGGGGAATCTAGAAAAAATCATCTTGTAAGACTGGACAAGATGTCAATGCCCATTGCGATTGGTGGTTAGGGCCTCAAAAATATGGAAGTCTTCAACCTGGCTCTTCTTTTAAAGAACCTCTATTGAGTTGTAGGTGGTGATGGTATGTGGAGTGGGATCGTCAAAGAAAAATATCGACATAATCTAGATCTTGGGTGGATTCGAGTGGGCACTCCAATCCCTTCAAGGATTTCTTATTCATGGAGAAGCCTGATTTCTACAAAACATTGGTTCCTCGCAAATATGTCTTGGAAGATTGGATCTAGATCCTTAGCGAAAATTGGTCTAGATATTTTTTTAGGTATGAATGGCTCACACTCCCTATCTTTCTCATTGATATATTTTCTACATGACATGGACATATTGGTGCTTAAGGAAATTTTGGTGATTTCCTCAACACCCTCCTTCACCACTCCTTGGAAAAATGCCTACATGCTCAATCTTCGGGCTCATTTTGTCCTAGAATGGTCAGATTACACTAAAAAATTGCAACTTGTTGGGATTACATTGTCTCATTGAGAGGACAATCTGTAGTGGAACAATAGTTTGCATAAAGGTTCTATCATTTTTAAAGAGGCTTACTCCATCATTAACTAGGTCGCAGTCCTGGACATGTCACACCCTTGGTTGTCTAGGTCATGGAGTTGGCCTATGCCACTAAAGCTCAAATTCTTCCTTTGGATGGTGGCACATAATAGGATTTTAACATTGGAAAACCTCATCAAAAGAGGTTTTTAGGGGCCGAATCATTGTGGACTATGCAAGGTCCACAGAGAAGATATTTCACACCTCTTCCTCCACTGCTCTTTCTCCAGATTTGTTTGGCTTGGTGTGCTTCGACTTCTACATTATAATGTTGCTCTGAACTGGTTGGAAATCGTCTCTAGTCTCCAGATGTGGTTTGCTAACAACAAGTTTCACAAATCCCTTCCTTTCTTCCTCCTTTGGGGTATTTGGCAGACTCGCAGTGTTCAAATCATTGACTTTGTTCCACCAGATATTGCTAGGACATGCTCCTTGATGGCATACTACAAGGAATTATCCATTGTAGCCTCTTTGCCTCGCTACTCCCTTCGAATCCATAAGGATCTATGGTTCCCATACCGTGTTGGGTTCTTTGATGGAGCCTACTCATTTGGATCCTATAGCAATGACATGGTAATATATCTTGAGCCTTCTCACACTTTTAGATATTTATGGCACAGTGAATCTGAAAGAAACACCAACGCTGAGCTTTGGCATTATGGGGAGTCATATATTGGGCTAACTAGATCGATTTGTGAGAGATTGCAATTTTTGGTGATTCTAAGTCCGTGATTGAATGGGTGAATGAATGTTGTGACCTCCAAACACCTTCTCTCCTCAACTGCAAACAGAGAATCTGAGTATTGAAAATAGCTTTTAGGTGTATCTCTTTTGCACGTATTCTCTGAACATAATGGAAAAGTAGATGGTTTGTCGAAGCAAGGATGTTATGCGGCTTAGAGTTCGATTCATTTCTAGGAATTTGTCTCTTTGTTGTGATCTAGACAGATTTTGATTTGAAGGCCCTCTCATTGTTATTATTTAAACTCTACTTTCCCTAATTCTTGTATTACAACTCTCCTTTTGTCTCGCTATATATTTTATGGATCATGTTTTTGTCTCGCTTTTTTAATATAGAGAAGACACTTATAGTCCTCTAACCTAAATGTAAATTTGATCTATGACTCTTTTGCATATGTACTGTTAATTTAATGAAATCGTTTTTTCTACTAAAAAATTAATGGTGAAGTGAACCGAAACCACACTCAACCAACCATTTCAATGAACATTAAACAATTGTGATGTGAGGGGAAACTACACTCAACTTTTTCCATGAACATTAAACAATTGAATCACAATGAAACGGATCAGTATGATAACGCAATCATTGACATTTGACACTAGAAAAATATATGGTGGGCACGACGCTAGTCGGCCACTGAGCCGACAAGATGCGCGAACATCTCTTTTATTTTCTGCAAAATTCAACTCTCACGAGCAGATTCATATTAGGGTTCGGTCAGCCATGATGCTCTAAGGCTCTGCACGCTTAACATTGAAAAAACTATTACATATGTTGGATGTCTCTATCCAACTTCTCGTCCTGCGAGAAGATATTTATTATTATGGTTGGAGTAATAAGACAGAAGGGCAAAATAATTGGATCGCGTTATAATGCAAAAAATCTCAGGACTGATTTGCAAAGACAAAACGTACACGAGCGTTTCCTCAGGTTTATCAGCACTGCTGTAGATGTAGACTAAACGTTATTTTTTTATAAATTTTGGCGAATTTTTGGAATCTTAAGTTTAGTGATAGATTCTGAGTCACCAAAAATTTTAAAACTAAAATTTGAAAGTACTTATACAATCAAAAATATCATAAAACTATACAACTGTACAGTCAATCCATAAATAAATAAAACACAACAACAACTAGTTAGACTGCTCAAAAGACCAAAGGTATCACTGATGCCACCACAGGAGCGTTTGGTCAGATTTATGGGAACTCTTGCACTGTACTTCTCTGTTTCATATTTTAATTTTACGAAATCTATGTGCGCATGCTTGCATTGGATTGATTTCAGATGTGGCAGCAGGAGGTTTTAAGGCTTTAAAAGAACAAACGTCAGCTTCTCCGAAGCAGCCATCGCCGAAATCCAAAGTCGACACCCTCCTCCATGCATTTATTTATGGAGACCAGATCTGTAAGCGAACACGATTAACAGACTGCTTCCCACGAGTCTAAAGTGGATACCAGCAGCTAATTTAATAACTGGTTTGATACCACTTTCCTGGTATAGATTCCGAAACTAAAATATATTTTTATACGCAACTTCAGGTTTGACATTTATAAATAACAAAATGATGAATGATCGGCGCAAATCCAAGAGTGACCTACCTGGTGCAGGTATGAATTCGGTCGACTTGTGACCACAATCATGTACATTCTACGCAAACTAAACCATATCTGAACCCACATCCAAATCTAGAAACCATCCTTATAATTATATTTATTAATTTGTTCATGCATGTTTGATCAAGGAACTCCACAGGGGCTAAATATTATAAATTATCTTACGTTGATTTTTGCATTGCCAGTGTATGCATCAATGTGAATGAGCAGAAGGGTACAGAGAACATTGATGTCAATCACACAACACATGGAGCACATAGCCAGGTAATATGGAATTAACTCATGGGAGAGGAGACTAAGGTTGATGGGTGAAATTTTTGGAAGAGACTAAGGTTAATGGGTGAAAGTTCCCATAGCATTTTTTATATACTCAAAAAAAAAATATTAATATTAAGGGAAGTGTTTCAAGATTGGTAGTGTGATAAGTATTTTAAAATTTAGATTTAATGTGAGTATAAGCTACACAATTTAAGAGAAAGTGTTTTTCATTTCCCACTTTTTTAGTGTTGTAAAGGTGACAAACCCTTTTATCCAATGGTGCTTTAGGAAAATTGACCAAAGCCCACTTTCATTGTGAAGCTCATAAGAATTTGTTCTTATTTTTAGCAATGTTTATTTTCTTATTTACACTAGTCTAGAGTGAGATATATTTTGTATTTTCTAGATTTGGGTTGATCACCTTCTTATAATATCTTAATCTCATTTTTCCATTTAACTTTTTATAGCAATTTCTCCTAATATTTTGATGTTTTTTATACTATACTTATTCTGCAACATTATCTACTTTACCCCTAATGGTCTAGCCATTATTATGCCATCCCCACTTCAGTAGAAGGTGGTGGTTTTGGCTAGAGATAGAAGCAATTTTAGGAAATATGCAGTCTTCCATGTTGTTTAACTTCTTATACATAAGCTACCTAGTCATGGCCATACTTTGCATGGGGGAAAGACTTTCAATCAAGAGGATATGATGGAGTGTGTTTCCTTTAATCTTGAGATTGTATGTTATAAAATGCTTTTGGATATGTTTTATTTTCATTCATGATTCTATGGAGATGATGTGACCCAACAGCTCACACCTATATCAAATTATGAGTAATGAGAATTTAAAAGGGAATTTTTTTAATCTCAAATCTAAATATATGCCCACTTACAATTTCTTTCAAGCCCATAATAATCTGCCATCCTCAATTTATCCATTTCTCTATGTTATAATTCAAGTTGAACTTGTGATCTATATTGATTATAAGATATTTATATGAAGAAACTTCCTCCAATTTGTTGTCATATATGAAACTATCATATGTGATCTTTTTGGATTTAATTATTATGACTTTTGTTTGTTAGTAATAGCAATCATACCCATCTAGAAATAAAACTCTTATAGGATTCTTAGTTGCTTGCTAAGATTATAATAACTCCTCACTAAAAGAACATTATTGTAAGCACAAAGTAGAGGATTCATGACTATAGAAATAAGCACGGGGACAACACAACATGCATCTTCCAAACACTCTTCTAACCTATCAATGTCTATGCCAAAAAGGATTGGGGACAAGAGACAACCTTGCTTGACTCATAGATTGCAATTAGTTTCTTATGACCAACCCTCAATGGTACTAAACCTAGCGATAACATTCTCATACAACCTTGCCACAACTATGTCAACGCAAGAGGAATCATTATCTTTGTTGGACACCTAATCCTTTAATGGTTGGTGTGGAAGCTGAAAAACCAAAGGGAGTCCAAGAGACCACTTTGAATATGAATCCAAGGGTCACATCATGTACTATAAATGTATATAAAGTCAATAATAGATGCAATCTAATGCTTACCATTTACCTAGGCTTTCCACATTCCATGTATATCTAACATGGTATCAGAGCGTAGGTTAGACCTGCATTATTTCCTGAATTTGTTTGCCATTTCTCTATTTGGCTGATGAACTATAGAAATAAAGTTAATCTATGTCTATAACGTTACCCTACTCCACCTAGGCACTCCTCTAGTTTGAAACCTGACTAATCTGCCTTTTCCCTAGCCTGTGTGTTACATTTACCTTAGAGTGAATCTTGTCAGCTATATTTTAGCTATATTTTTTTCCTAGTTCTGTAGTACGAATTACATCCATTTTATTGTTATTGACAAAAGATTCGGAAGTAACTTCCAATTCTGAATACGTTACATCCACCACTCAAGCCATAGGCTATCAATCCATGTGATACAATAATCAGGTTTAGGTCATTGTTGTCGTTATCGCAGTTGTTCCTAATCCTATTCATGTCGATATCCATTCATAAGGATTTCAGAAAACTTGAGACATGGTCAAAGACATCGACAGCGGATTCGCCCTCTGGAAATCGGTAAAAAAAAGAAACCGAATCTTTCTCCAGTTTGCTTAATGATATTCATCCCCTCCTCTTCTTAAAAATTTCCGAAGTCCTGCTCTCTGAGACAAAATGGAGGTTCTACAGTGATGAGAAATTATTGAAGCTACGTTGGTCCGGCCTGCATATATTTTGTAGATAAAAATCAATACGTGCCTATATTTCGTGGTTTGTTACTGGTTTGAATGTTGGTCAAAGCAATATTTGCATGTTTAATGTCTCTTCGTAATTGAAGGTTGGATAAAACTGGTAGAGTCAAAGCCCAAGGAAGCTCTCTCTGTGTAATACTTTTTGTTGATTGACTTGAAGGAATATTCAACATAAGTGGCATATCGGAGGATTGAAATATGGTTCTTCAACTTCAAGATCTTCAAATGTTGAAGCTGATATCTCTGAAAATCTAGCCGGCACCCATCCTTTTTGTTGGAGAACTGCAACTGTGTTGTTTATATGAAAATTGCAGATCTGATGGACCAACTTCTGCACCATTGGCTGTGATGCACAATGCAACACTAAGAAAAAAGAGTGTTGTACCTAGAAAGATTCATCAGTTTAGCCAACTCCAAACAGATTCTAAGAAAATTTCAAACAAGATTTGCATTGGCTAACTAATGATTTTACAACAACTAGGTGTAAAGTCTTTGCGTTGTCCCCGTGCAGAGTCCATGGTCATATTTCTGTTTTGGCATTGACTAAACTCCTATGCATTGGAACTATGAATTTTGGTTAAAGTTGCAAAATAACCATTTGCCAAAGACTGTAGAGCCATTCCCTTAACGTATTAAACCAAAGCTGCGAAACAAGTTGTGTGGTGTCTGAGACCAGGTCTCTGTGGGCTCCATTCCACCCTCCTTTCCCACTAAATCCACTACCTCTTGGCCCTCTCCATTGCGTGTTTAATAAATTCGTTGCCTCTTGGCCCTGGTATCATATGTGTTTAACATGAACATTGGCCTACCACCATCCCCCAAATGGTATAAACGATGTCGACTCCCACTAAGCAAAAGAGCATCCATAACGATGTCAAATCCCACTGTGTAAAAGAGCATCCTATCTTCTCTAGACTGCATAGGTAGTGTAACAATTGTTGGAGTTGTTTCTCCTCTCGGTGGATACTTTTATGATCCAGTAACTACAACCACACTTGGTATTGTTCAGGACCAAAACTCATGAAGGACAACCTGCCTTGGTAAAAAAGTTTAGTAAATTATATAAAGACTTGATAGCTAGTTTCTGCAATCTTGAAGATGAATATCGATAAGTTTATAACTATTAGTGGTGCTTGATGCAAAAGTTTTCTTTTTCTTTTTCTAGTTATTTCCAACAGCATACGGTTAATTTAGAGCAACTTAATATTTTGCACATCTGTATTTTTCTATCTAGGGTGATTTAAATTTTTGAAAACAACCAACATATTTCTTGATGTGCCACAAGTTTGCTCATAGTGATTAATTTTGTAAAGAAAACAAGCCACTCTTTTGTTGTAAGTGAAAATGACTTTAATTAGTGATGTATTAGATTTATTAAATACCTTGATACATTCCACTATTCATGAGAAGGTAAACAATATGCATAAGAATAGATTTATTTTTTGTAGCTTGAATCACAGCTACAACAAGAGGAGTTACAAAAGTATAGTCATGATTCTGACCTTGTTTCTGTTCATAATAGTTCTCTTTTTGAGTCAGAAATTGACTCCCATCAACATGCAGAAACTAATCAAGATAGTAAAGTTGATGCTGATTCAAGAGCAGATGTGAATGCAGATTTAAAATTCCAGTCTACACTTCCCAAGTCAGTCATCAAACCTTGGGAAGAGATTGTTCACAACAAGCACACAGATGGTCTTGGATATGACAAGGACATGTCCTTTCATATTCCAGATTACTCAAAGCACATCTAGTTTCAGAGTGTTGGATTTCTTCATGATAGTTCACCTTCAGCTGTTTCAAATTTTGTTCCTTTTCCACAACAACAACAACAGAATGTTAAATGCCAACATTGTGACTAAGTTGGCAATAAGAAAGATCACTATTTTGATCTTCATCCATGTAAGCACAGTCATAAAACCAGTCATTCTGTCAACAAATGCTTCAGAAACAAACCTCCTACAAGAACAAAGATTCATCTTGGATGGACCACTTCTTAGTAATGGGATTCAACAACCAAGAAGATATTTCTCTCATACAACAGGATTTGTTCTCGAATATTGAATAGTCTTGCAGTTGAGTCTTCTCCATCATCTCACCTTGTATCTGATAGGAGGGTAAATGATGGTCATCTAGAAGCCTCAAAGCCACATCAAGCGAGCCTGAGCCACAACCTGCCATACCATATTCCGAGTTGTAGCTAGAGACAAAGATGCCCTTGAGCATGCCTTCAATTGGTGATGCCTCTTCAAATAATTGGCAACACTTCCTCTAGCATAAGACTTCAGCTTCTTACCAATTTTGGAAGAGTTCCAGGAATTTCATAAAGCATTCCAAAGTTGGTGGTAATCCTTAAACCATCACATGTTGAGACCTCCCTTTTTATGTTGAGGTTCTCCCTTTTATGTGGAGTGAAACCTCCCTTTCATGGTTGAAGGTTTCCCTCTTCTACGGGAAATTTTAAGAACCCCCCCAAATTTACATGTATAATAAATTGGCGAATCTCCATGGTATATAGGAAAAATGGAAGGTGATTTTATCAATAATATGATATGTATATATAATTTTTTGGTGAATCTCTCACCAGGCATGGCGAATATTTTACTCAATTATAAAATCTTGTGTTTATTGAATACACAAATGAAATCATTGCATTTCTTTAAAATATCTTTTGAAATCAAAATTACCGAAATTACATATTGATAACCTAGTGGGTGTAGGATAAAATTCACCCGCGCCATTCACAAAAAGCATGAGAAAAAACCTAATACTATATATAAAACCAAGAAAAATTCAAATTCATCACTTCTAGGGACCTTGTAACCACCCTGCCAATACACAAGTATGTTCCTGTGTGCAATTAGAAAAATTACCCAAATTACAATCTGTTTACTCTAGCGTATGTTGGAAAGTTATAGAAGGATGACTAGTGCAATCAATCCATTCCTTTTAGCCCTAGATTTGTTTCAGTTTAAAACAGAAGTATACAAATATACTTGTCCAATGTCTATGCTTTAACCATTCACCTTAAGATGTTTTTACAATATAATTTCCTAAGTTTATTTAATATCTTCATTATCATAAAAACCAACCTATATCCATCTTAACTCCACATCTACCACTCTTAGGGGGATGAAATCTATTTATCCCTCTGAGCACTTGGTAGACCCAGAATTAAGATGGATCTAAGATGATAGAATTTCCCCTTTAAATAGTCTATGCTCACATGAATACCATGGTATTACCATGGGTCAATACCATGGGTTTTCATAAACCTGGAGCTTAAAATTACTATTAGTAATTTATAAAAATTAATAAAATTAATAGTTGATTTTTATTTTAACCAAGCTAAAATGTTTAACATACATTAAATTACAACATCCATTTTTACACTTGATGGGATCAAATATTCTAGAGTAAAGATGGATCTATGCTGGTTTAATTCCCCATTTAAATAGGCTACATTCCAGGTGAATACCATGTCCCATTTTGGTGAATATCATGGGTCAATGCCATGTGCCATTTTTATTTTTATTAATACTAATATTAGGGTTAATAATTTTTTTTGCATATTTGTCCCATAGTATTTTGCCCATAGGTTTCACCTAAATATAATGCATTTTTTGAGTGTTCATAAATATAAGGTGACTTATGGAGTAAATATAAAAAAATGTTTTATTTGTTTACCATACCTCTCGTTTATTTATATTTTTATTAATTTACCATACCTCTTTTACAAATATGGTATTTGGCCCATAGGATTCACTTAAATAAAACCTCTTTCTTGAGCCTTCATAAATAGAATGAGGGTTATGGACTAACTATAAAAAGAGGTTTTATTTATTTACCATGCGTTTAGTTTATTTATATTTTTATTTATTTACCATACCTTTTGAGTAAGTATAAAAAGACGTTTTATTTATTTACCATACCTCCACTTTACTTATATTTTTATTTGTTTACACCCTTGCATGTATATAAGGTGACTTATGGAGTAAATATAAAAAATGTTTTATTTATTTACCATACCTCTCATTTATTTATATTTTTATTAATTTACCATACCTCTTTTATAAATATGGTATTTGGGCCTTTGGCCCATAGGATTCACTTAAATAAAACCTATTCTTGAAAATGGGCGAATGGAAGGTTGTAACTTCTACTTTCAAGGGCTAAATTTACCTTTTCTACCCCCCCCCCCCTTAAAATAAGGTGGGATATTTGAGGTGATTTGTAAAAATGTACTATGATACAAAATATTCGCCCACTAAAAATTTAAAACCCCTTAATTTCGCCAAAGGGCGAACATTCGCCCCTAAAATTTTATATGCCCTCTTCAAAACATCACGAGCACTTCCTCTAGAAGAAGAGCTCAGCCTCTTACCATGCCTAGAAGAGTTCTGGGAATTGCACTAAGCATTTCAGTGTGTTGTAGATCTAACCCAAGAATATAAGATAATAGCAATAACCCAATAATAACAAGATCAAAATATAGATAAATGCTTCTTTATTATCAAAACCCTTATGGTAGGGCAACACCGTACATTCACTCCTTAAGGAAGGAGAACACTCCACAAGCCATATGCCTGTTCATACAAGAATACTTCTCTTCATCTTCATATCCTCCATGTGGAGTCTCTAGCCTCTATATAGGCCTCATACATACAATACCATGGGTCATTACCATGGTTCTCTCATACCATCAACTAATACCATGGGCCCATTACATTATTATTAACTACTTGTGGTCCCTTACATGACATGGGTTAACCACCTTATTTATTACTATGGCCCATCCCATTATTACATTATTACCTTGGGTACCTCCCTTTGTACCCCATATTACCCCTCTAGGTATATAACATTCCACCCCCCTAAGCATGTTTCGTCCCCGAAACATGGGAAGAACACAAATAATAAGATCTACTCAAAAGAGTAGTCCATTGATACCATGCACGTGCATCTAGCCATCCAAGAGAAAGGTGAACCCTCGATCTCGCTGGTGCCTCTCTCGCTTGAGATGGAAGTTGACCGTGGCAGCTCTTCTGTGTTGATGTGTAGTAGGTGGATCGTCTCTCCTTTCTATCCATCATGTGACTACTTGGTTTCCATGATGGTTGTCTTGTGGGGTGATGTGGGTGATGATATGTTGAAGTTTTAACCCACGATGGCTTTTGCTTGACTTCACCCTGCGGTGGTGCCTATTGTGGTGTCTTCTTTTTCAATATGACTTCAACCACTGAGCCCTCCTCTGATGTATCATCACCTGTAACCTTTTCTTCTGCAGCCTCTGTTTGTGTTTGATTGTCGATCATCAAAGGCTCATCATCTGATATGTCAGTCCCTTGAACATCTTCTGCTTCAGCCTCCATGTGCTCTACCTGTTTATGGATGGAAATAT
The DNA here is from genome assembly GCA_031772625.1 of Pinus tabuliformis. Lineage (NCBI taxonomy): Eukaryota > Viridiplantae > Streptophyta > Pinopsida > Pinales > Pinaceae > Pinus > Pinus tabuliformis. The sequence continues at coordinate 1,366,532,798 of CM062805.1, read as the reverse complement.
CCTGTAATGTAATTTTCTTCTTTTTATACCAGAGCTTCAGGAATTTCTTCTGCACATTAATATTGATAGTACCCACTAATGCCATCCAAGGGTATCCCAAAACAACATCCATGTTATCCATATCTGAAGCATAAAACTCACCATGAAACACATACTTATCCATAGAAAGCTTCAGATCCTTATAGATTTGAACATCCTTATCATCAACCTGTGTATGTTCAATTTGTTTTGCTAGAATTTGCAATCTTTTTGCCAAATTAACACTGATAAGATTTTGCTTGCAACTAGGATTTATAGACACAATGATTTTCTCCTTCTGAATCAATCCATGAACCTGCAATAAGGAGATACCAGCAGAAAATAACCCTTTAGGTGTCTTCGTATCTTGTTTTCGAGTATGAGACCATTGGTCTAAAAGGAATTTTTCAAATTCTTTATCCGACAAGTCGCCAAACTATTTGATGCCAAGTGATCTCCACCATCTGTCAGCCTCTTCTGTCAAATTAAACCGTGCTTTACCTTTCCAACATATCCCATAATCGGACTTTATTCTTTGTATGAATTCTTCAATAGTAGGACCATCATCTTTTCCTGTAAAATAGAGATCCTTGCTAGACAATGTGACCTGACGAGCTACCTGGCAAGCCTCCTTCCACGTGGGAGGGTGGTGAAGTAGAACTTGAGCTTTGATGGCTTCTTTAAGACCGCTGATAAAACATTCCTTGAAGAATGTATCTGTGAGACCCTTAGTGCGGAAGGCTAAGGCTTCAAAAGCGGTAATATATTCCTCCACTGTACCAGTCTGTCGGAGCTTAGTGAGACGACCCAAAAAAGAGTCTTCCTGTTCAAAGCGATCTAGGCCCGCCATCACAAAAATATTGGCGAAAAATTGAAATGGTCACAGATCCGTCAATATTGCTCAGAATCCCTATTATAACCTGTTTTTAGAAATGGAACAACCATTCTGCATCTGCCCATGTGATAGAAATCCTGATTCAGACACTGGAATTTCAGATCTGCGCTGCTACTCTCCCGGCGTCACCCAAAATTTCTGCAAAAAGAGCTGATTTTAAATCAGCGATATCTCCCTCATCCGGACTCCGATTCGACTGATTTTTTTTTTGAAATCATGTTTTTTTTCACAAAGATTCCAGATCTACAATTAGATTTTGCAGATCTAGTGCCAAGAGTTCTAGATCTGCGCCGCAAATTCGCTGCCCTGAAAATTGTCTGCAACCCCACTGATTTTTTAAATCAGCGATATCTCCTTCATCCGGACTCCGATTCAACTGATTTTTTTTTTTAATTTGGGTATTTTTTCACAAGGAATACAGATCTGCAATTAGATTCTGCAGATTTGGCACCAAAACGTACAGATCTGATCTGCAAATTCGCCACCCAAAAAATCCCTGCAAAAAATAAAAAAAATTCTCCACGGTTTGCCCAAGAAAGTGCTCTGATACCACTTGTTGTAGATCTAACCCAAGAATATAAGATAATAGCAATAACCCAATAATAACAAGATCAAAATATAGATAAATGCTTCTTTATTATCAAAACCCTTATGGTAGGGCAACACCGTACATTCACTCCTTAAGGAAGGAGAACACTCCACAAGCCATATGCCTATTCATACAAGAATACTTCTCTTCATCTTCATATCCTCCATGTGGAGTCTCTAGCCTCTATATAGGCCTCATACATACAATACCATGGGTCATTACCATGGTTCCCTCATACCATCAACTAATACCATGGGCCCATTACATTATTATTAACTACTTGTGGTCCCTTACATGACATGGGTTAACCACCTTATTTATTACTATGGCCCATCCCATTATTACATTATTACCTTGGGTACCTCCCTTTGTACCCCATATTACCCCCCTAGGTATATAACACAGTGTTGGTGGTCATCCTTAAACCACCTCCTTTGCTACCAACATTTCAGAGAGCACAATTAGCCTAGTGCTGCCATGCATTTTTGCACATTTTGTATTACAACTCTCTTCTTGGACTCATACATAACCCTTCGGATTAAGGGGGGGAATGTTGGACACCTAATCCTCTAAGGGTTGGTGTGGAATCTGAACAACCAAAGGGAATCCAAGAGACCACTTGTAATATGAATCCAACGGTCACATCATGTACTATAAATGTATATCAAGTCAATAATAGATGTAATCTAATGCTTAACACTTACCTTGGCTATCCACATTCCATGTATATCTAACAATCTCTTTCATGCTCTTCCACGAATTTTTCTTAGGAATGGTTTCAAAAGCTTTTCTAAAGTCAATGAAACAATAGAACAGATCAATTTCCTTATTGTGACACTCCTCCCCAATGATCATGAGAATAACTAGGTGGTCCACACTTGAATGATATCACCTAAAGATAACTTGGGTTTTAGCTCTTTTTTCATACCTTTCTACACATACATTAATATTCTTTTCCAAAATAATTCTATTACACATGAGTACAATGTGGCTTATCATAATAGCCTTACAATGAGAGAGAATGTTTTTTCATCTCCACTTTTAAGATTAGACAAAATAAGGCTTTGCATCCAACTTTTAGTAAAAAAAATTACTATAAAATTAATACTTAAAAACTTGTATATATTAAGAATGAAGATAGAACCTCTTTTAAAAATTTCAACTTAATAACACTTAAATAAATAGAAAAATAGAAACATGATAACACAACATAAGTTTTTATTAAAATAGGATAATGCCCAATAATTGATGCACAATGCATGACAATGTATCCTTATAAAGGATAATAACTCTTGCTCAAATACAACTGACTCATACTTAAACAAGGACTTTTACAAAATCTAGAACAATCAATACTCGAGTTCTACACAATCTAGAACATTCACTCGAGTTGTACATAATCTCGAACATTTAATCTATCCATTAACTCTAAGCATCCTTCTTAATGGAGAAATGAATTTTTTATCACACCTAACTTGTCTATACAGAACATAAACTTATCTTTTCATAGAGCCATAGTAAACATGTCTACCACATTATCATTTGTATTACAATAGATCAAACTAGTTTCCTTTAATTGTATCTTTTCTCGTACAAAATGGTGTTGTGTCTCAATGTATTTTGATATTGCATGATAGATGGGTTTCTTGCTAGTTTGATGGAGCTTTGATTGTCATAATTGATAATTGTTGGTCCTTCATGTTTTACTCCCATGTTTTCAAGAATTCTTCTTAGCCAAATTGCTTCATAGGTTGCACTGCATGCAACCTTATACTTAGCTTCAGTGGAAGAAAAATAAACAGTTGGTTGTTTCTTACTACTCCATGACACAATATCAAATCTAATACTGAATGCATAACCAGAGGTGGACTTCCTGATATCTGGATCTCCTCGTCAATTAGAGCCTGAATAACCTGTCAATTCAACATTCAAATAATTAGTATAACCAATACCAAAATTTGCAGTCTCCTTCAAATATCAAAGGACTCTCTTAGTTGCTTTCCAATGACTTTCATATATCTTAGACATGAATTGACCCAGTATACTGACTAAATATGCAATATCTAACTTAGTTCTAGTTAAGTAATTCAGACTTCCCACCAATTGTCTATACAATGTGCAATTCACTTCTTTTGTTTTATCATCATTGTTGAGTTTAACATTTTTTTTCCAATGGTGTAGATACCACTTTGCATCCATTCATATTGAATATCCTAATTAATTTTTGTGTGTATCTACATTGTGTGACAAATGTTCTACCATTATCTCTCCAAACTTCAAGGCCTAAACAATAATGCAACTCTCCAAGATCCTTTATTTCAAATTCCTATGAAAGATTGTTTTTGATATTTTCAATTAAATTGGTAACACTTCCTGTTATGATAGGATCATCAACATATACATAAATCAAAACAATATGTCATTTTTCATCCCTCTTGATATACAGATTTGGATTTTCTTTACTTTTAGTAAAACCCAGTTGAGAGAAGAATCTATCAATATTCACATACCAATTAGACTTCGGTGTTTGTTTGAGTCCATATAGTGCTTTCTTTAACCTGCAAACAATATGCTCTTCTCTATATTTTACAAAACCTTATAGTTGAACAAGATAGAGTTCTTCTTTTAATTCTCCATTTAGAAATCCTGATTTGACATCTAACTGATTTAATTTCCAATTATGCTTAGTTTCCAATGCAATCATAATAATCTATCCTTCCTTTCTGTGAATAACTCTTTGCTACAAGTCTAGCTTTATATTTATCAATAGTTCCATCAACATTAAATTTATTTTTGAACAACTGTTTTGATCCTATGGGAACTTTATTCTTAGGTAATTATGTCAATTTCCTTCTATCAGTTTTTATAATGGAATCATATTCTTCCTTCTTTGCATTTCTTCATTCTCCATGTTCATTAGCTCCTTTAAAGTTCAAGGTTCTAGTACATTCATCACTTTAGTCATCAAGGCATAGCCTTTATACCTTACTGGTGGCTGAATTTGGCATGATGGCCTTCTTGGTTGTTCATTGCTTTCATCTCTCCTCTTACTTTGTAGTGACTTATTTCCTCCCTAGGCATGCTTTCACTACTTGAAGTGTGCATATCACAATATTCTTCCTCTTGTTTTTGTTCTTGTTTGTCATCATCTTCTTCCATAACATCATCACAATCATGAGGAATATGCCATGCATCATGATTGTCCTCCTTAAGGCCTTCATATGCAAGTTCATGAAACAAGACATCTCTTCTTGCAAAAAAAATTATGAGTAGAAGGATCAAACATCTTTTGTGATTTATTATCTGAATAATAACTAATGAAAATACACTTGATATATTTAGCATCAGGGTTTCTCCTATCTTCATTCGAAACATGAGAAAACACTTTGCTTCTAAATATTCTTAAATGGCTTATTGTTGGTTTATAATCATAAAGAACTTCAAATGGAGTCCTATGATTTAAAATTTTTGTTGGACTTCTATTTTTAAATAAAAAATAGTACTAATAGTTTTGCCCAAAAAGCATTGGTAAGAGTTTTACCTTTCATCATGCTCCTTGCACACTCCACTAAGGTTATGTTTTTCCCTTCAGCTACTCTATTCTACGTTGGAGTATGTGGCATCATGTACTATTGTACAATTCCATGGGATTTGCAGTATTTGAGCAATTATCTTAATGTATATTCTCCCCCTTGATCAAATTAGAGGATCTTGATGTATTTTCTTGTTTGATTCTCAACCAAAATTTTAAAATCTTTGAAATATTAAAATACATCACTCTTCTTTATCATCAAATAGACCCAATTATGTTTTGTGAAATCATCAACAAATATTAAGAAATGATATTCTTCTCCTAATGATCTAGTCTACATAGGCCCACACACATTTGTATGCACAAGTTCAAGAATATCCCTTTTTCTTCTATTTGTATGAGTAAGGAATTTTTCCCTATCCATATTCCCTAAAACAAACCATTCACAGGACGAATATTCATTCTCTAACAATTGAAGTCCCTCTACCATTCTTTGCTTTTGTAGTAGAAACAAGTCATGATAATTAATATGATACCAAAGAGATTTTGTTGTCATGGTAGTCGATGCCAACACATGATGGCTTTTGTTGGTCACATCAAGCTTGTATAAGCTTCCCATTCACACTCCTCTTGTTATTATGTTTTAGTTATCTTGCATATCCTTGACAACACAATGTGACTTAAAAAAATTTACTTTGAGATTCAGATCTACAATGGTGGACACATATATTAGATTCTTCTTGATTCTAGCAACATACATCACATTTTATATTTGTCTTACATGGTAATTTGGTAAGGTTACAAGTCCATGCCCATAACCTTTGATTTCGTGAGATCGATTATCTCCTAGATAGATGTGAGTGCCATTATTACTTTCTTGTTAGGTATCAAACCATTCCTTTTTGCATGTCATATGGATTGAGGCACCATAGTTAGAAACCATATATTACCATCATCAATTTCTATTGATAAGATAGATTCTAAAATGAATAGTTATTATTTAGATTATCACTAACTGAGGTTTCTTGATCAACAAAATTTCCTAAATGCCTTCTATGCTTGGACTCATGAAATTTCTTTTTATGGAAATCTTTAGCGAAGTGTCTAGGCTTACCAGCATACATCCTTCCTCTTCATATAGATATCTGTCCTTGGTGTTGTTCTGTCTTGATGTGGTTTTGGATGGGACATTCCTCATTTTCTCTTGTCCCATGACTTTCCTCTATATGTTTTCTTCCTTTTTGTCACCAACTCCAAATCTAAACATTAAGATCTACCATTGATATTCTTCCTTCTCTCTTCTTGTTGTAGGAGAATACTTATTAATTCATGAAAGGTAGGAGATTTTTCCCTAGCTGAAATTATAGTGATAAACATATGATAATCATCTAACATCCTATTCAATGTAATTGTCACTAGATCACTGTTGGAAATATTTTCACCAATACCACCAATCTTATTATAAATTTCCTTGATTCTAGAAAGAAAATTACTAATAGTTTCATTTACCTCTATCATAATGGATAAAATATTCTTCTTTAAAAATAATACTTTATTAGTATTGGGAGTTTCATACAACCTTTTAAGTGTTTCGCAGGTTTCCATAGATGTATTATAATCCCTCATATGTGGAATAATATTGTCCTATATGGAAATTCACAAGAGTATCTTGGCATTTGTCTCTCTGCAGTCCAAATCTTGAACTGGAGTTGTTGGTGTTGTAGGTTTGATTCCATATCCTATTACTGTTGACTAAACATGGGTTCCTTCCAATATTGTGTGCAACTTAAATTTCCAATTTGTATAATTTTCTCTATCTAGATTTATACACTCAATTACATATGAATCAACAAATGGATTTAAGTTGATTCCCCATTTAAACCATCAACAAAACTTATAAAAAATCATTTTCATCTTTTTAAACTTTGACTGGCCAAGAAAAGGAATTTCTCCATGTCATCGAAGTCCTTGTGGCTGCCCACCAATACTCAGCCATCAAACCTGTATAAGTGCATTGGTTCACAACAATTGCTTCTCTTTAATTTCTCTGCTTTTAAAAAAAATTAGACTCCTTCACACTGACGACAACAAGATTCCACTCAAATTAATTAACTTGGAGATGACGACTCGCGACTTGCTCACAATAGCGATGGTTGCGACTTTATTCTCACACACCGAAAATACTTCAAATCCTTTATTCAGGCCTCACACCTTCTAATCGAATTAAATTGACTCTGATACACACAACTCCATGATGTTCCACGTTCGATTGAATTCCCAAGCTCAATGCACAATTTTTTCTTCACTCTTTACACAGGCTTGGATACCAACTTATATAAATAACGATAATATAAATATGATAACACAAAAAAAATATTTTATTATATCAGACTAATTCTCAATAAATGATACACAATACATGACAATGTCGATAATAACTCCTAGTCAACTACAAGTGACTCATCTACTTAAATACAAGTGAAAGTAATGACTTCTACAAAATCTACAACAATCAAAACTCTAGTTATATACGATCTAAAACATTCCCTTGAGTTTTACATAATCATGAACATTTTATTTCTCCAACCTTGTGGACCAATGGCCATCCATAATAGTGGTCATCCAAAAGAGTGATCATCTAAAATTTTGACCTATAAATACTTAATAACTTCTTAATTACATGTTCACCAGAAGGATGCTCAATCTGTGATGTGATTGACCATGATATTCCTTGTGCCTTCGTCTCCTTTCCATCCATCGATAAATGTGTGAAGCATGTAGCTGCACAAAACTTAATGATATAACATTTACGTGCACGAAACTTAATGATATAATATTTACGTATATAACATTTACGTGCACGAAACTTAATGATATAATATTTACGTGGATCATTCATGAAATCAACATGTTAAACATGCATAAATAAATTAATAAATAATAAATACTTCATTCGATCATGGTACTGTATCTAGTTTTGGGTTTGGTTTTTAGTAATGGGAATAATGCTTACCATAGGGGAGATTAGTTGGTTGGTTGTTGATTTTTGTTGATAGATTTTCTTAATAAGCTATTGTTTAGTTTGGAAATTATTTGACTTCATAAATATTATTTATGTGATTTGTAATTTGGTTTTAAAAATAATAAATACTAATGTTACTGTGTGACTTGTAATTTGGTTTTAAAGGTAATAAATACTAATGTTACTGTGTGTGAAATCTATGTCTTATATATGTTTCTCTCATGTTTTTTTCCTGGTATCTGACTTAATATTCCCTTATGGAAAGACCAAGGGAAATGTGAGAGGCATGGAAGCTAATTTTTTTTTGTAAATAAGTACGACAGGGTAGGAAAATAATTGTGTATTGCTTCTCCATAATATAAAATTACTAAGAAACTTCTTGTATAGAATGGTGATCACAAGGTTTGGAGTGTTTGCGCGAGTTTGAACATGAGAATAATGAGCTATGTTTATTACTTTTAGATGAGTTACGAACCAGTGTTGAAGCCACAGATCTTGTCTTTTCCATCGTTTTTGTCTCTCTTGGTCTTCAGACTGGAGCCATTACAAGCCAGTGAGGCAACTGTCATATGCTGCAGGAAGGCGGTGCTTGAGAGAAAGCTTGTAATTTCTGCTGTAGCAGTGACCCATGTAATGCAGAGTATGTTGAAACAAAATGAGACTATTGAACCCGTGACGAAGGCACCTTCATGCAAATAGAGGCAGACATGCATGCGTACATGTTCTTCGTGATTAGTTTGAATTGGAGGAAGAAAGATTCACAACCACACGGCCCAGGCTGGAGTAGTCAGGACAAAGCCAATTTTTCCATTCGCAACTTAAAGATTGGATAACCCCTGTGCATTCACTATGCAAGCCTTCTTTCTCTGCTTTTGACTTGCAGTACTGCGTAGCAGCGACGCCTGCTTAGAGGGTGGATAATGAGATCTGATTATGTATTTTGCAACATTCAATGCAGGGATGCAAGAAGGTATTCTCTATTTCTTGTGGATTTGGTCCAACAATGGTGTTCTTCACGCTTCCATGCTTACACAACTAGTGCAATATGGTTGGTTTGGTATCATATATGATTTCCAAAAAAAAATTACTTTTAGTGGTTCAACATGATCTGCTTGACAAGGCTAAAACTTGGTTTTAGTTGTATGGTTTGAGATATGCATTTGATTTTGAAAAAAAAAAAAAATTGGATTTTTTTTAAGAGTAGTATGATCAATGTTCATTATGTTAAAGTTTCTAACTTCAAAGGGGGTCCATCATCAGGGTAAAAAATAATAGGTTATGAATGATAATTTTGAGAGCTTATTAGAGTATACTTAAATAATGATAAATTTTTAATTAACCAAAATAAAATTAACATTTGAAATTTTTTTTATTAAATTATTAAACAGAAATTATAAATTAATTAAATCAATTAAATAATTCACTTCTTTATTAATTAGATATTTAGGGTTTAATTTACTAAAAATAAAATTAACATTTGAAAAAGAAAAATTATTAAATTATTAACAAAATTATAAATTAATTAAATAATTTACTTCTTTATTAATTAGATACTGAGGTTAAATTAAATTAAATTATAAATCAATAAAATTAATCTATAAATCAATTAAATAAAATATCTCATCACATTAGTATAATTTACTAATTAGATAGTTAGGGTTTATGGCTTAATTGATTAATTAATTTATTTAGTAATAAATAAAAATAAAATAAAATTTGATTTTAATTAAAATACACTAATTATAAAAATAAAAGAAAATAAAAATGTATACTAATTAAGAAAACTTATTATAAATAATAAATAAAAATTAGAAACTAATCATATTACATTATATAAATAAACTTATTACAATTATTCTATTCAATATCCCATTAGTTTTAATCACTTGTATTCATATTAGGAATTAATAATTAGTTTATTTAACATAAAATTAAAATTAAAATAATTAAAACAAAAATAATTAAAAATTAAAATTAAATAATTTATATATGTAGGTTACTCTTTGAATTGGTCGGCTTCTACTAAAAATCTATCATTATTTAGGTTTATATATACTCTAGTCAGAAGATTCTTTTCTCAAAACTATCATTCATAATCTATCATTTTGGTCTTGATGATGGACCCCCTTTGGGGTTCGAAACATTGACATAATGAACATAATACTGTGCATAATCCAGATCATATTACTCCAAAAAACTACCACAGAAGCCTAAAGTCTAACATAAATTGGAGATTGTATTTTGAACATATTGAGTTTAGTCAACTCAATGTGTGAGTGTAAGTTTGTTAGAATTGAACATTCTAACAATTTATTTTATTAGAAATCAAAGAGATGCACAAGAATAAAATCAAATCTTATTGATCAAACTACCTAGAAAACCAATACATTATATAGGCACACATAGACAACTTCTAGGACAATCTAGATCCAAATAATTCAAATCACAAACTCACAACACAAACTACAAAGACACAACTCATGACAGATAGACTCAAACACTAACTACGAGAAAACAACTCATCAAATCTATCTGGACATATCATTTCTACATTATTCCAACGCCCCCCCTTAATGGAGAAATGGATTTTCAACAATGCCTAGTTGTTGTCTACATATTTCAAAGTTCATATTTCCAAGAGGCTTGGTAAAGATGTGAGCTACATTCTCGCTTGTATTACAATAGACTAAATGAATCTCATTTGATTATATCTTTCATCTTATGAAATGATGTTGGACTTCAATATGTTTAGTTCTTGCATGATAAATTGGATTATTTGCTAGCTTCATGGAACTCTGGTTGTTACATTTGATGCTTGTTGGTCCTCTTTGTTTTTCTCCAACATCTTCAAGAATCCTCCTTCACCAAATAGCTTTACAAGTTGCATTGGTCAATGCTTTATATTCAACTTGTGTGGATGACAAAGAAACAGTTGGTTGTTTCTTGCTACTCCATAATACGATCCCCGATCCTAAATTGAATGCATATCCATAGGTTGATCTTCTATCACCAAGATCTCCAGCCCAATCTGAATTAAAAAACCTGCCAACTCAACATCAGATTCATCAGTATAAAAATACCAAAATAAAGTGTTCCCTTTAGATATCGAAGGACTTTCTTTGCTGCTTTCCAATGGTTTTCACAAGGCTTAGCCATAAATTGACTAAAGATGCTCACAGAATACACGATATCTAGACTGGTAGTGGTGAGGTAGTTCAAACTTCCCACCAATTGACAATACAAAGTTCCATTCACTTCTTTAGATCCATCATCAATGTACAATTTGGCATTCTGTTCTAAAGGAGTAGACCTTGGTTTGTATTCAAACAAATGAAATCTTTCAAGGATTTTCATTGTATATTTTCTTGGTGTGATGATTGTCTTACCTAATTCCCTGCAAATTTCAAGACCCAAACTGTTGCACATGTAATCCCCCCAAGGCATGTTTTGGGGCTCAAAGCCCAAGTTTTAACTTAATCTTGTTGTAAAGACTCTGCGAATTATGGGCGTGGAGCGCAAAATGTATGATAGAGTCACAGGGTTGTCCGCCTTAGTCTTGTAATGTACTGTCAGCCTACCCATGGTCCGCAAACCATGTGATTGTATAAATAGAGCGAGACTCTAAGTGTAAAAGGGGTAACGAGTCTAAGTGATTGAGCCAGAAGTGTAAAGTGTGTCTTTGGATCGTAGAGTAGGAGAAAGCTCTGCAGCTGAGTGCGCGAACCCCTGTAGCTGAGTGCGCAGGGTGGAGTTGAGTCTGTAAACGAGGAAGAAGTAATAAAGAGAAGTTTTATTTTAATTCTATGTATCTATTCTTGGGTTATTACATGTTTGATATAAATTGCAAATATACTGTTTATTTACTGTGCACATCTATATGGATGATTTATATTGCTACGTATAACTTAAAGCATGCAAGTAAGCTAATTTAATCAACTAACAACAGAATAATAGTAAAGGCTTGGGTAATAGCAACGTTTGGCCCGAGAGTAGGGCTGTGTGAAGGAAACATCGTAGGTTGCGAGGTACAGGTAAGTGCGCGTAGCGACATGCGCGCAGGGTCGAACCGCGGACCACTTGAACTCATCAGACATCTGCAAGGTGTGGAAACCTAGTTTTAGCACCCTCCCACACTACTTCGATTGAGAACTCAGTATGCACTCTGCGGAGTGTTGCCAAAAGGGCCAGTGGTACCGGGATTTGTTTGGCTAAATCACCACTGAACCTGGGTCAGGCCCTAACAAGCCAACAAATGGTTCTGTTGCCAGGACCGAGATCAGCATAAGAGATGTCTGATGTCATGTCACTAGAATCTGATAATGAAAGAAATTGAAGGGTGGTTGGATAGAAAGATTCACGAGTTCGCAGCGCAAGAAAATAGTAATTCGTGAGTATTAAAGGAACAATGGGTAGAGCACTACTTATATACGAAAATCCACAAAATTTTCTTTGCATCCTTCCCCTTTGAGTTGTATGAGTGGATCGAGAAGCTAGCAGACAGTCAAGGAAGGTGTAGGCTCAACAAACCTATTGTGTGGACTCCCGAGTTGGTGCACAAACTAGAAGCATCAGGAGATAAGATCGCGTGCGTTGTGGACCATTGGATCGATCAAATTATACGAGGGTTCATCACCGAGTTTGTGATAGATACTTCAGTCAGCTACAACGAGGCGAAACAACGCTTCCTCAAAGGACCGTGAGGTAAGTACATTAAATCTTTGAACACTTGGATTAAAATGTTACTGTGTGAAAAGTGGGTTATGTGAATAAATTTATGTTTGGGGCTACGCGAAATGGGAGGATCTATAGAAACGAAGGTAGTGCAGAGATATAAACTAGCCCCTTGATTTCACCTCAGTGAGAAAGAAAGAAAGAGCTTGTGAAAGTTTCATAAAGAAGTGCAATCAGTCTAATAAGGTAGTGAATTCCATGCATACCACCCCCACCTACACCACCACCAGTTTCACCATCTTCACCCCCATCTCTACCCACACCACCTTCGCCACCACCACAGTTCAATATGGTGAGCACAATAAAGTCGCTGGTGTTCAAAGGAGTAGGGAACGAAGATCCACAATTTTGGTTCATGGTAAAGGTTGTATGGGAAGCGCAAGGAGTCCCGGATGACAACAGAAAGAAGGCAACATTGGTAAGCGCATTGCAGGATCGCGCACTGACATGGTACATTAAGCATTCCAATGACAATCCAAACATAGGGATCATGGATATCCAAGTTGCGCTAAACAGGGAATTTAGTAGGCCAAAATCGGAGACACAGTCGATTATCGAGTTTACGGAGATCGTGATGCTTCCAGGCGAGACCCCCTATGAGCTAGATCAGAGACTAAAGGGTATGATTCATGAAGCCAACATGACTTTGAGGGATGGGCAGCACCGCGCATGGTTTGTAGCGTCAGTAATGCTGCATCTAAGGATTGGGTTGTCACAAAAAAAGCTATCCACTCAGGGCGAAGCTTTGGAGATCGCAATGATACTACACGAGACTACGATACAAGATCCTAACCTGGGAGTGCAATAGATCCACCCGCAGTTGAAAAATCTCTGTTTGGAGATGCATAGTTTGAAGAAAGACAAAACAACTTGCCCAGAAGCACACGAGGAGGTATGGTGCGTAAAGTGCAAAGGCCAGGGACATGACAAGGATCACTGTCCAGTCTTCGCGAACTACCTAGTGGGAGGAGGACCAATGCCATTTAGACCAGAGGCACAAGCAGGACCGAGCATGGCACCTGCATTATGGTGCACGATTTGTCAGATAGGAGGGAAGTATGATATAGATAATTGCCACCTATTGCAGAAGCATACACAGACGTCCCAACAGTTGTTCTGTAACTTCTACAGATCAGTAAGTCATGATGAGTGCACCTGTAGAGGTTATGAACTCATGATAGATCGGACTCCTACCTACAGACTTCAAACCGAAACACGAGCCCTCGATCAAAATTCAGGGATAGCGTACACTGGATTTCAGGGGCGCGGATGAGGTAGAGATGGAATGGGACCAGGAATGGGTCGCGGATAGCTGAGTTGTTACAATTGCAAAGGGCTAGGGCATTATGCCTGTTATCTCAAAATCAGGCCCTGGAAGGCTGCAGACCAAGAAGACTTCAAGTAACTATTTCAAACCAATCTTTTAGCTAAGGCTTAGCCTCCTTAGCCTGAGAGGGCTCTCTCAAAGGATTAAAGGTTTTTGATTATGATCAAGATGGCTAACTCTTTGTGAAACAAATAAAAATGAAAATGGTGGAAACAAAATTAACAAGTATCCATTGGGCTTATGGAGTCATATGTGATTTAGTATTAACAGTAGGATGGCTTTGCATAAAAGTCAATTCATTCAGATTTCAATGTAAGTAGGACACACCAAACACAAAGAAGACAGTCTATGAGTATGTGAAGGAAACTAGAACACTGCAAGTGATTTCTAAGTAATCAAATACTCATAACACTGTGGATAACATGAAAAGACAACAAATGAAACTCATACATTGAACTCTCTATGATTCTTGAGAAGCAATAAGCTAGTACTGTATTACCAAAAAAAACAGAGTCTTTACATAGGCCCAATATCAGAGCTTTTTTACATAAATTTCCAACCCTTATTACATTTCTCTTTCTCCTATATATAGAGCTCTTCTACCTAACTGAGATTCCTCCTCAAGCATGAGGGGAACTCGAAATCTACTTCTAATGACACCTATTCAACTTTTAACTGCCTATTAAATGTAACAAACTACAACTAGACTTTCTAGAGTTCTAAATCAAATAGGAGTCTAACTCCATATTATGCTAATAATAGCCTTAATTACAATCATTCTCGTTCTTTGACATGTGGTCCTTTTTTAGTTTGGCTGTGGTGGATGTTCAAAGCTCCATACTGGTCTTCAATGTCACATCTTCTCCATTGCCCCTGAAACATAGGAAACTACCCATGTTTATCGGCCTTTGGTTTGCCTCAAAAAATGTTCGAATCCAAAGAACCATGCCCTTCATCTTTGATTATCCAAAATATATCAGATTGCCACATCCTTGATGTGCTGTCAACCTCTTTCATGTGTGAAGGCAAAAGCTCTTCCAAGCTGTCTGACATATCTTGGACTGTAGTAAATGTGCTCACTTTATGACAAAAATTTTATTGTTGGATTTGAATACATGTTTCCTCCACCTGTCTTGACCTTGTTGAAAGTTGATAGCTTTAGATGATCCCTTGAAGATATTCCCTTTTCAAAATTTCCGCTTGTATTTCAAAAACAATTAACTGAGATTAGATTGTGTAGCTTCAGCAGCTTCGTAGCGCGCTACGAAACTGCTGAGCGTTAGTCATCATCTTCAGCAATTTCGTAGCGCGCTACGAAACTGCTGTGTTATTCCAAAAAACACAGTATTTTGAGCCTTTTTCTATTTAAACATTCTTTCAACTGCTCCAAGGCCTTTCAAAACTAAATGGAAATTTATGATTCTTCAAGAGAGATTATACCTAGCAAAACCATCAAAATTTGAAACATAGCCTTACTTGAAGTGAGATTTCTTTAAGGAGATTCTTTCAGCTGGCTTAACTGTATCTTTAAGTCTTCAATTTGTTTCTTCATGACCTTGATCCCAGATCTGAGGTTTGTATTGACCTTTCTGATAAATTGAGCTTCCTTTATTGCAGGAACAATCCAACTATGGAATTGAACACTAAAATCAACCACTTCGGGAATTTGAAATGTTTGGTCCTCCCACCGAGCTTGCATTTGGTTAAAATAAGCCTCTTTCACTGCAAATTTCCTGGCAGCTTTCTTCAGTCTAGCAATTTCAAAGTTGGTCAATTCCAATCTCCTTTTCAAGTCTTCCACACTATCTTCTTCTTGAATGGCAACTGTTTTGCCTTTATCCTTTCTTTCATGAGGCCATGTCACCTCCCCTGTTTCATCTGCTCTTGGCAGTACCTCCTGTATTTGTTTAAACTTCCTTGTTATGGGTCTCCTGGGCTTGAAGACAAATTGATCAACTTGATCATAAAACTTGAGTTTCTTCAAGCCTTTAACTCTCTTAGCCTTGTCTTTTCTTGACTCTCTCAAATCTGCTTGAACTAGTGGTGATTCTTCAATGTCAATGGCTTGCAATAAGTCATTTAAGTCTCCCTTTGAAACAGGGCTTTCTTCAATAATCACTGATTTGCCTTTCTCTTTAGCTACCTAGCTCCTAGTCCTTCTTCTTTGAACTCCTTCACGTGTGCTTGATTCATGTGCACTTTCTTTAACCTGACTTTTCTCTTTAAAGGACTGTTGGGGTGTATCCTAGATAGTCAGTGGCTTAGTGGATTCTCTTACTTGTTTCCTTGCCTTTAACTTTGAAAACCTCTTGGATCTTGTTTCTGCTTGATGACCAATTGTTGTTGGAAGATCTTTTGCAGCTTGAGGGCTGAGACCAGTCTCGTTCTTGAAACTAGACATGAAAATGAATGTGTGTCAGTCCCTACCTACCCTCTGAAGTTCATGCAGAACAATCAACTTAACCAAGCCATGGTGGAACAATGAAGTCTCACAGGCTTCTTTTCTTAGTTGCACTTGTCACACATTTTTCTTAAGCTGCAGAATAAGTAAAAAGGTAGATCAATAGATGTCTTTCCTGTGAAATGCAATAGAAGTTTAAAATGATATGAATACACCTTATTATATCTCGCTTCAAAGGTAAGGTACTTCTGTATACAGGTAAGCAAATGGGCATATGATTCTTTGACATAACTTCTAGGAACAAACTTGTTTAAATCTGAGTTAATGAACTCCTGCTTTAGAAATTCTTTGCATGGGGTCATATCAAATTTGAAATTCTTGAACCAACTTTCTTGCCCTCTTGGAATCTCCGTAACTGTGGATATTATGTCTGGTGAGACCTGTAATTCCAGCATACCAACCTTTGAGTTTAGTCCTGTGAAATTCAGGGCAAATTCCTTGGTGACTTGTGTATGACCTCCCTGGAGTTTCTTGCAAAAATTCCAACATCCAGCTTGTTTAAATGCATGCTCGACTTCTCTATTCTTCAAAGTTATGTCTAAACCTTCAGGTTCGTTTCTTAAACATTTGCCTGATCTGTGGTCTTTTCTTTCTGCCGATCCCTCCATGAAGGTTTGAAACACTGTCGCTGCTCAAACTTCAATCTCTGCCTTGTTTGAATGGCTTCCTCGCTTGATAACTACCTCGCTTGATAACTGCCTCGCTTGATAACAATGTATTCAAATTGAAAACTTGCAGACTTGTTCCTCATGCAACGAATACAATCATCATTAAGACTGTGAATACCTAGCTTTCCTTGGAACTTGCAATCCGTGTGTACCAATGTACCTAGTGACTGTAATAATGGAGATAAGCAGTTGGCCATGATATGTGGAGTGCATAAACTGACAATGAATTACACAACCATAACTTAAGTTGACAGATTTGATAGTTAGGAAAGATTCGCTGCGGAATGCACGAATCTCCGATTTCGTAGCGCAATCAGTGTAAATTCTGAATTATGTGCTACGAAATCACCTAAAACATATCGCGCTGTGAAATCACCTAAAACCTGTTGTGCTGCAAAACTGCTAAAAAGGATTTATGTGCTACGAAAACACTTCAAAATGATTACATGCGCTACGAAATCACCTAAAGGGCTTTGTGGCACATAGTAACTTTTAAACAAAACTGACACATGGCTATGAGACCGGTGATGAATGAGAATGACCAGTGATGAATGAGAAAGCATATTTGACTCAAGACTCCCAAGACTCAGACTCTAAGGAAAACAAAAATCATACTTAGACTAGCACCGACCTTTATCATCAAACTAGTATGAGAAATTTTGGCATTAGAATTCTTAAGTGATAACAATGCCCGCGATTATACAAATCCTATGAGAGCATCATGTTTATATTGTACCCAATTTGATCATGAGATGGAGGAATGCCCCACACTAATAGCGAGGTTGTACAATAAAGGAACACTCCAGCCTCCCCTGACTCAGAACCTACAAATGATGAGGTCTGAGCAACACGAAGAGGACCCGAATGTAAACATCGTACTCCGAAGTAGTATCACGATAGGAGTTGAAAAGGGCAAGCAACCCGAAGAAAGTGCCTGGGTTCACAAGGTTCTAACAAAGGAACCAGAGTTCGATTTGGAGTGTGCGAAGGAGACATTCATGGAAGCTAAGAAGAGATTCACGGAGGCCTCCACTTTAGGTAGTAAAGACAAGCTAGAACCGGAGATGGACCCATCAATGCTCACTACCTTCCTGGAGACATGCATGAAGTTGTTGCACGACAGCAAAGCTGTGAAGGGATTGCATGAACTCATCACTAGGTGTGCTAGGTCAGGAGAACCGCGCATAGTCTGGAAGCTCGGGAAGCACATAAAACGAACAGGAAGGGAGATGAGATTGACTACGCAAATCGGGGAATATGAAATGGATCAAGTGATTTTGGATCTAGGATCAGACATGAATGTCCTGCCAAAGCAAACATGGGAGCACATGGGCAGGCCCAAGTTGCAATGGTCTCATATTCAATTGCGAATGGCGAACCAGCAAAAGATCCTATCAATGGGAAGATTGTAGGGAATAATGGTAGATATCGAAGGTGTGAGCGTGCTTGCAGATTTTGAAGCAATAAATATTGTCGATGGCAGCAATCGCTATCCTACGCCACTAGGAATAGATTGGGCCATTGACATGAATGGAGTGATAAATCTAAATAAGCGCAAGATGATTTTTGAGAAAAAGTCACTACGCCTAGTGGTACCTTTAGACCCTATGGAAGGATCACGCTACACAGTGCTAGTGCACAACAATGAGAGTGACGACGATCTAAGCTGTATCTATAAGATAACTGTGTGGGAGCAGGATTGGGTGAATCCAATAGCGAATGGTAGGATTTCATGGGAGCGTGAAAGCTCTTACACCTTAGATTCAGTTGAGGAAATAGAACGATGGCAGAATTAGTTACATGTGGTAACCACGCTCAATTGCAACATGATGGTAAGATCACTGCACTACATGAAAATAGAGGTAAGAGATCTACATATGTATAGCGGGTTGACAACGGTGGATGACTTCCTGAACAAATTTGAAAGAGAGGTGCCAAAACAGTAGCGGTTTGATGCTCTGAAATGGGTATTATGCGATATGCTCGCAAGATGGTGGGGTACGCATCAAAGAAGTTTTGAGGACTAGCGCGAATGTAGAAGGATGATGCTCATACGATTTGGAAAGCCTCAAATGAGGATGAAAGCCAGGTATGATGGACGAAACAACCTATGTGCCCACCTCTCTCAGTGGGTACCAGCGTATGGTACACAACCTACACGAACGCACACTGTCCTCATGATAGGAAACGAGACCAAAGAATAGGAGTGGGCAAGAAAATGGCGTGAACAACAAAGTAGGATAAGACCAAACGCACCAGAGATTATCTATGTGGAAGCCTTTGACAAAGTATGCAAAGTACTAAACGCGGTCCACCATGTGAGATGCACTAACTGGGATTTGCATCTACCAACGGTTTTATGGGCTTATAGGATGATGTGCAAAACCTTGACTACGCAAGAACTTCCGACGCTGATGTATGAAGTAGATGCTGTAATCCCTATAGAGCTAAAAAAGCCTAGTCTGCGCATGACAGTACCCGTAGATACAACGGTTCATGAAGCCTGGAAAGAAGGAATCACACAGCTGCAAGAGACAGAACACATGAGACTTGAGGAAGAAATCCAAGGGGGAAACCTTAGACTTCACGAACTTGAAAAGTAAAGGGTATGGTTAAGAGAGAAAAGTGATTTGATGGACGCAGAGGTTAAGAAGCTGGAAGATGAGATAAAGGAAGAGTTTCTCGCCGAGAAAACTATGATGATAAGGCAAGGTGCGTACAATAAGAATAACAACTTTGAGAACTATCACTATGAATTGGTTAGTCTGATGCCTTGGCTTGGACCGCATATCATCAAGCATGGTGACCAGGGTAGTGCGTTGCAAATAAGGAAGTGCGCAACCACAAAAGGTGGGGATTCTCCAAGAACCATGATAGAGGACAAGATGGCGCTCCAAATGGGTGGTGTGATCACTTGACTAGCCAAGGGAAGGATAGTCTTCACGTTCGAGGTAGTTGGAAGGGAGCACAAGACAATAAACTACTCTTCCCAGGAGCTGCATGATGTTGGAGATGTGCGCAGAAGCAGAGAGTCACAAGCTCTGCGACAACGCATAGGGGACTGTGCTACTGCTCGGATTGGCTAGAAAGTGACCATTGAAGTCAATGTTCACGATGGGATGATTGACTTGAGGCCAAATGGAGTAGGCGGTGGACATTTAAGACATGATTTAAGGGCAATATTTGGGAAGATCTACCACCAAGAAAGCATTAATGACCCGGAATTCGGGGGAACGGTCGAATTCGAATTCAAAAGGTGCTATAAAATGCAAAGGGCTGCCCAGCAAACAACACTTGGTCATTTGAGAATTGAGAGATTAAGCAGAGCCCTGAGCATTGTGAGCCAAGCATTGATTGAGCCCCTAAATTCGCGAGTAACATATTACATCCCAGATACGAGGACAACAACTAAGGATGGTCTGGGAATAGAAGGGGTAACTACCAACAAGGTCGTGCAGATCCCAATTGTGGAGGATGTTCTAGAAGGTGTCGGGGTTGTGGTAGAGATCCCCAAATCACCGCATACGCCAAGACCCAAGAAGGATATACAAGCAATGGCTCTAGTCCATGTGTTCCTGAGGAACCCACTGCGCAGCAAACTATCAATGGAAGAAAATGGAAAAGTAGTCACGATAGAAGGAGATGAGGAGGAAGAAGATTTACGGGCCCTTATCATCGCAGAGGAAGAAGATGAAGGCATGGAGGAGGATATTAAACCTGCACACGCCACGAAAAAACTGCCTGCATATGTCCCCCCATGAAAAGGGATGGCCAAAGTGCCCAAGGACTTGGATAAAACCAAGAGTTCACTCCAGACCCCGCTCCTCCCAGACGACATTGTGTTTAAAGGAATGCACCTGGGCTATGTGCCAACCATGAATTTTGAATATTGGGAACTCGCTGGCCGTGAGAAGTTCCCTCACCTAGAGACCGGGAATCTCAGGAAACAGAACAGTGCGGGGATGATGACAATGTTAGAGTCACGGAAGTGGTTATGCAGAGTGGAAAAGGTCGGACTACTAAACCTGCTATGGTTGATGCATTTCCACCGCGCCCCGATAACCATTTTTGTCATTAGGCAGCTGCTTTTCCTAGTGCAAGATGGGTATCTATGGCTGGAGGAGCTTATCCCCATCACAACAGACCTAATCCGTCACATTTCCTGGCTACCATATAAAGGAAAGAACCCCGCAACCATATCGGAAGGGAAGGGTACTGATTTGGCCCTCGCGGAGGCCATGAAGACAAAGTACAAGCTAGAGAGGAAGAAGAGGGGCTACGCTATCTCCAGCATCAAGGACAAAGCAGTATGCGTAGCTACCCAAATCCTAGTTGGCAAAGTCATGCGAAAGTGCCATGCAGACGAGGTACCTACACCAGTGATCACACTGGCCGAGCAGTGCATGGAGGGGGTCCATTTTAACTGGTCTGAATTCCTCTGCGCAGAATTTTTGAAGAATTGTCACGAAGCCCAGGAGCAGGGTAAAACCTTCCACTATGCGTGGTTGTTACTATCCATAGTGCTTGTAGTGAGGGAACTGCTGGAGGACAGTCAATTCCCCAGCATTAACAAATAATTACCAGAGGATGCGAAGTACGCTTCACTCTAGGCCACGAAGGATGTGAAAAGGATACACAACAGCAAGATCTTCTGGGTGCTCATGGAGATGAACATCCGGATGTGGATCAACTGGAAGCCGTGCTTGTCACCCACGGTGTATAATAGTCTACAAAGTTTTGCAGACTTTAAGGCTGATATGCACAACATCTTTATCAGGGCGTGCAAGGATCTGGCAAAGCAGTGGACAAAGCTACCTTTTGTAGCCACTGACGACACCATTTTCACTGTCTTGGAGGCATGGTCCCCAGAATGGCATGCCCCAGATCTTGCAGAACTCGAGAGGGTGGTAGCATAGAAGAAGAAGGACGATGCCAAGATGCACGTCACACAGTTGGCTGAGAAAAGACGGAAGGAAACAGCAGTAGCTGAAGAACATGTAGCTACATAGAAAGCCATCGAGCAGAAAAAGGTCGCAAAAGCAACAATAGGAGCACAGGAGATAGAGGAAGCAACCGAGAAGGTGGACAAGGGCCAAGCAACGCCCTCGCAAGGACAGGAGGTAGAGGAAGCAGAAACAACAGAAGGGAGCATAGACCCTAGGACTGTGCTCACACAGTTGAAGCGCCCACACACAGGATAAAGAGCAGGACTGAGGAAGAAGGTCAAGGCCTCAAAGTTGACCGTTGAGCTAATCACCCTAACTGAGGGTGATCTCCATGACATCGGTGAGATAGTGCGCAATGCCACCAATGAGGCTATTCAGTATTTTATGCAGGAGCACCAAACTGTGTTGGGGGCCCTCAAGGTGCAGTTGCAAGAGTTATAGGTATGTCCCCCTCAGGTGGGTACCCTTTCAATCTACCTCGTATCAGGATCCTCGACAGCAGAGTAGATGTTATGTGCTCGGATGGAAAACACAATAGTGTTGCCAGAAGGGGCCCTAGTAGTATCAAATGATGCCGATTGATTTTCGATGAGCATGATGAAAGGCCTTGGCCTTAATTTGGCTGCCCTTCCACATGAGACACTATCTACTACAGGATGGGATAACGGTAGAGCTACGTGTTAGGGATAGTTGCGCAGTCCAAGTCCTCAGCAAGCAAAAGATAAACATGGAACAAATCAGCTTGCAGTGTGACAAATTAGCATCACAAAATCAACAGTTGGTGCAGGTAGTAGATGACGCTTGCCGACGCGTCCCGGAGCTGGCCATCCCAGCAGACCTACTAGTAGAGGTGCAGTTCCACAGGTTAGCTACAGGAGTTCGTGAGGCCGGGGAAGAAACGAGCAAGGTTCAGTTGGAGCTGAATCTTCAGTTCATCGAGCTGTCATTAAAGGCGTAGTCGTCCACTCCCCTGAAAGTCAGATAACAGTGCGCTAGCACTATCACAGTGGGACTGGAGGAAATTGGAGGTGTAGTGTGAGACTATAACATCATATTGGAAGAAGCACTTGAGGTCCTCACAACTCTGCAGGAGGACCCCAACATCCAGCGGTTGGATACAGAAGTGCGAGAACTCTAGCAGCAATACGACAGTGTCCGAGGAACTATGCAGATAGTAGTCCTCACCCAAAGGCTTTCGAGGATGCAGCAAGCTAAAGAACTAAAGGAACAGGTGGATGCGGCGTGCCATAAGGAGGCAATTATCAAAGCACGCATCCAACTGTGGATCAATGAGGCCTTCACTATCATGGCGAAAATTGAAGGAAAGCTCACACACATACAGGGGATGCACACATTAATGCATACAAGTACCCCAGAATCAGAGGTATTAGAACAACAAATATAGTAGATACAACAAGAAGCAGCTCAGTGTGCTATGAACCTCAGTACAGTTCGAGAACAGGTAGAGGGACTCTGCGCCAAGATCGTCACGCTGACAGAGTGACTCGAGGATAAGTCACAATGTTTGTGTTGGGGGTTTGTTGGGCATGGAATCCCCCAAGGCATGTTTTTGGGCTCAAAGCCCAAGTTTTGACTTAATCTTGTTGTAAAGACTCCGCCAGTTGCAGGTGTGGAGCGCGAAATGTATGATAGAGTCACAGGGTTGTCCGCCCTAGTCTTGTAATGTAATGTCGGCCTACCCATGGTCCGCGGACCATGGGATTGTATAAATAAAGTGAGACTCTAAGTGTAAAAGGGGTAACAAGTCTAAGTGATTGAGACAGAAGTGTAAAGTGTGTCTTTGGGTCGTAGAGTAGGAGAAGTCTCTGTAGCTGAGTACGCAGAGGCCTAGTAGTCTGCAGCTAAGTGTGCGAACCCCTACAGCTGAGTGTGCAGGGCAGAGTCGACTCTGTAACCGAGGAAGAAGTAATAAAGAGAAGTTTTATCTTAATTCTATGTATCTATTCTTAGGTTATTACATGTTTGATATAAATTACCAATATGTTGTTTATTTACTCCGCACACCTGTATGAATGATTTATATTACTACGTATAACTTAAAGCATGCACGTAAGCTAAGTTAATCAACTAACAGTGGAATACTAGTAAAGGCTTGGGTAATAACAACGTTCAGCCCCCAAGTAGGGCTATGTGAAGGGAGCATTGCAGGCTACAAGGTACGGGTAAGTGCGCATAGCAACTTGTGCGCAGGGTTGAACCATGGACCACTTGAACTCATCAGACATCTCCAAGGTGCAGAAACCTAGTTCTAACACCCTCCCATACTACTTCAGGTGAGATCTCAATCCGCGCTCTGCAGACTGTTACCGAAAGGGCCAGTAGTACCAGGATTTGTTTGGCTAAATCACCTCTAAACCTGGGTTAGGCCCCAAGAATCCAACACAAACAATAATGCAATTCACCAAGATCCTTGATTTCTAAGACCTCTAAAAACTAAATTTTAATTTCTTCAATCAACTTGAGTGCACTATCTATTATGATAAGATCATCATACAAAGATATCAAGGCAATGTTCCCATCTTCTTCTCTCTTGATGTACAAGTGAGGATCACGTTTTCTTCTCACAAAACCTTTTTCATAAAAGAATGACTCAATTTTCACATACCAAGATCTTGGCACTTGTTTGAAACCATACAAATCTTTCCTTAACCTACAAACAAGATGCTCTTGTCTCTGCTTTATGAATCCTTCAGGTTGAACCAAATAATTTTCTTCTTTTAATTCACCATTTAAGAAAGCATATTTGACATCTGACAAATGCATTTTCCAGTTTTTTTTTGTAGCTAATGCAATCATGATTCTAATTTTATTCAGTTTAGCTACAGGTGCAAAAGTATCTTCATAATCAATGCCTTCCTTTTGTGAATAGCCTTTTGCAACCAATCTAGCTTTATACTTATCAATACTACCATCAAAATTAAACTTTGGTTTGAACAAATATTTTCACCCTATGGGAACTTTAACTTTGGGCAATTATGTTAATTCCTGAGATATATTCTTCATTCATTGCATCTCTCCATTCTTTATTTTTTTAGCTTCTTCATAACTTGAAGGTTATACAACATTCATTACATGAGACATCAATGCATAATATTTATACCTTATCGGTGGATGAATTTGACGTGATGACCTCCTTACAGTTTTACTGCTTTCATCCTTCTTTCTGCTTTGTGGAGTCTCTTGTTCTCTTCTTGTAGTGTCATGATTGTTGGATGCTTCCCAGTCTTGAACCTCCACCCGTTCCTGTACCTATTGTTGTATCTATTCGTATTCTTGTTCAAAACTTGCTTCAATTTTGATATAATCATCAATATCATGCCATACACCTATGTTATTCATTTTATCACTTTCATCTACATTTTCATGAAACACCACATGCCTACTTGCAAAAATTCTATGTGAACTAGGATCAAACAACTTGTATGGCTTTTGATCATCACAATAACCAATGAATGTGCACTTAATTGATTTTGCATCAAGTTTTCTTCTTTCATCTTTTGGAATATGTGCAAATTCCTTGCATCCAAAAACTCTTAAATGATTCACTTTTGGTTTATATCCATAAAATGCTTCAAAAGGTGTTTTCAGATTTAAACTTTTGGTTGGACTCCTATTTTTCAAATAAATAGCAGTATTAATGGCTTCAACCCAAAAACCATTAGAGATATTTTTACCTTAAAGCATGCTTCGTGCACATTCCACTAGAGTTCTATTTTTCCTCTCAGCAACTCCATTTTGCTGAGGTGTATGAGGCACTGTAAATTGTTGTAGAATCCCATGACTTTTGCAATATTGATTAAAATATCTTGATTTGTATTCTCCCCCCTGATCAGATCTGATAATTTTGATGTATTTCCCAGTTTGTTTTTCCACCATGTTTTTGAATTCCTTAAAGTATTCAAAAACATCACTTTTCTTTCTTATGAAATAGACCCAAGTATATCTAGATCTATCATCAACAAAAATAAGAAGGTACAATGCTCCTCCAAGATATCTAGTTTGCATAAGTCCACATACTTCAATATGAATTAGATCAAGTATTTCTCTTTGCCTTTTTTCTTCATGTATAGGAAATTCCTCTCTATGTTGCTTGCCAAGTGCACATGCTTCACATTCAACATGATTATTCTTCATAACAAGAAGACCTCCAACCATTATTTTTCATTAAAGTAACATTAAATCATTATGATTTAAATGCCCATACAATTGATGCCATAAATTTTATGTTGACATTGTTGTAGATGCCAATGCTTGATGCCCTGTTCTAGTCACATCTAGCTTATACAAGCCTCCAACTCTGGTTCCTGTCATAGTAACCTTGTAGTGATCCTCAATATCTTTAACAAGACACTGTGATTTGACAAATTCCACCTTTAGATATTGATCAACAATAATAGAAACAAAAATTAAACTCTTTTTTATACGAGGAACAAACATCACGTCATGGATATGTCTCTCTTTTCCATTAGGTAACATCACACATGTTACTCCATATCCTTGAACTTGAAGGGATCTATTATCTCCTAGATAAGCACATGTTCCATCAATGTTCTCATGATATTCATAAAACTAATCCTTACTACAAGAGATATGGAGTGATGCACTAGAATCAATGAACTAAGCATTCACATCATTAGTCTAAATAGACAATGCAGCATTAGAAACAAACAATTTGAGATTTTTAAATCCATCACTCGTTTAGGTGTCTTTGTCCACAAAATGTTGGGTGTGGAGCATGATTATTTAGAGGTCTTTGTTTCAGCTGGATGTATACCCCAGGTAGTTTGTACAACCCTCCATGCGGGGGAGTGCGAGGGGGCTTGTCCCCCTTGTGAGGGTTCGGGGGGGGGGTTGATCCCCTCCGACTGGGGGGTTTGGGGGCCAGTAGTCCCCCGGCAAGGGTTTCGGTGGTAGCGCCCTCAAAGCTAAAAACGGATGTAAAATTGCCTTGTAAAAGTATATTAATTTCCAGTCAATCTGGGTCGTTCATTATGTGAAAGATCTGACGGTAGAACTTATGTTTAGTTTAGGGTTTTCTTTCCTAGAAGGCAACCCCTATCTTTGTATAAGGGCATTATATTGAGGTTGTGTAATAGATGTGTATTCTCCAAGCGAGAAACAGAGAGGTGAGACTATGAGAGAAGACAAAGGATATTACAACAAATCTACTGTAGGTTGTGTCTCTTCATTTTGCTGGATAATAAAAATGAAGGACTGGCTGTTCAGGGTGGACATAGCCCAAATTGGGTGAACCACATATATCTATGTCTCTCTGGGTTTATGTGTTTTCTATGTTTATATTTATGCAATATTCTATGTGTTCCATTGCTTTGTAATATATAATTTTCTAACAACTAGTATCAGAGCTGAAGGTCTTTTTTGGCGGATAAAATTGCAGGAAAGAAGGGTTCCTCATTCGAG
The DNA here is from genome assembly GCA_031772625.1 of Pinus tabuliformis. Taxonomy (NCBI): domain Eukaryota; kingdom Viridiplantae; phylum Streptophyta; class Pinopsida; order Pinales; family Pinaceae; genus Pinus; species Pinus tabuliformis. The sequence goes on along the minus strand of CM062805.1, from coordinate 1,366,505,167 downwards.
TGGGAGCAATGGTGGAAGATGGTAAGTTTAGGGTAGAGAAATTTGACGACCAAAACTTCTCACTGTGGAAGATGTAGATGTAAGATTATCTGTATCAAAAATATCTATACCTACCATTGGGCAGAAAACCAAAGATGCCAATGGATATGACAAATGAAGAATGGAACCTTCTCGATAGAAAGGCATTTGGAATAGTACGGTTATGCCTCACAGCATCGTTCGCCTTCAACATTGCGAAGGAAACAATGACAGAGGGTTTGATTAAGGCACTGGCAAAGCTATATGAAAAACCATCGGCCTCAAATAAGGTATTTCTTATGAAACGATTATTTAATATGAAGAAGTCGGAAGGTGGATCTGTTGCAGACCATTTAAATGATTTTAATACTGTTACAAGTGAGTTAAGTTCTGTAGGGGTAAACTTTGATGATGAAGTTAGAGCTTTGTTATTCTTATGCTCATTGCCAGAAAGTTGGAATGGTTTAGTAATGGCCATTAGTAACTCTGTTTCTGGGTTTATTACTTTAAAGTTTAATGATGTTGTCGGTGCTATACTTAGCGAGGAAATGTGATAGAAAAGCTCTGGTGAGACATCGGGTAATGCTTTGAGTGCAGAGTCTAAGGGAAGAAAAATGGAAAGAGGAAAGAGGTTAGGATATCACAATAAATCAAGGAAAGGCAGATCCAAGTCCAGGTCGGGGATAGTGTGCTGGAATTGCGGAAAGAAACGACACCTAAAGAAATACTGTAGATCTCATAAGGGAAAAGAATGAGATGCACAGCAAGAAAACGATCAGGAAGCAAATGTGACAGGTGAGGTGTTACAAGATGCTTTGATTCTTTCTTTCGAAAATATTACTGATTCCTGGGTGGTAGATTCAGGGGCCTCATTCCATGCCACACCTAATAAGAAATATTTTCATGACTATGTTCAAGGAGATTTTGGGCAAGTCCATTTGGGTGATGATAAACCCTGTAAAATTGTTGGAATGGGTAAGGTTCTTGTAAAACAATAGAATGGAAACCAATGGCTACTAAAGGAGATAAGGCATGTTCGAAATCTGAAGAAAAATCTAATTTCAACAGGGCAATTAGGCGGTGAAGGTTGTGTGACAACTTTCACAGATAAAGCTTGGAAGGTCACCAAAGGAGCCCTAGTAATAGTAAAAGGCGAAAAGGTTGGTACATTGTATTTATGCAATGATATTTCTAACTCTGTTAATGCTTTAACTTACAAAGGAGTAGATGCAGCATTATGGCATCATAGGCTCGGACACATGAGTGAGAAGGGGATGAAGATTATTCACTCAAGGAATTTGTTGCCAGGTTTGAAGAATGTTTATTTGGACTTCTGTGAGAATTGCATTTATGGAAAACAGAAGAGAGTCAGATTTCTTAGAGTTGGGAAATAGAAGAAGAGCAAAAAATTAGAGCTTGTGCGTACAGACATATGGGGACCTGCTCGGGTATCATCTCTTGGTGGCTCTCATTATTATGTTACTTTTATTGATGATGCAACTAGAAAAACTTGGATCTATTGTATTAAAAATAAATCTGATGTATTTGATACTTTCAAGAAATGGAAAGCTTTGGTTGAGATTGAGACAGGAAATAAATTGAAGTGTCTCAGATCAGACAATGGACGTGAATATTGCAGCAAAGAGTTTGATAGGTATTGTTCAAAGCATGAAATTCGCAAAGAGAAGAAAGTTCCAAGAACACCACAAGAAAATGGTGTGTCAAAAAGGATGAACAGAACAATCATGGAGCGTGCAAGGTGCATGAGATTGCATGCAGGATTTCCTTTACAATTTTGGGCAGATGCTGTAGATACTTCTATTTATCTGATAAACAAAGGGCCTTCAAGTTCCTGGGCGGTGGTGTTCCAGAGGAAGCATGGACAGGTAAAAAGGTAAACTACTCTTTTTTAAATCCTTTTGGTTGTGAGGCCTTTTTCCATATTAATAAAGAAAATAGAACAAAGCTTGAGGCAATATCAAAGAAATGTACCTCTATTGGATATGGTGTTAATGATTTTGGTTATCACTTATATGATTATGAAAATCACAAAATCATTAGGAGCAGAGATGTAATATTCAATGAAAAGGTCTTGTATAAGAATCAGTTGCAGGAAAAGAAACAAGAAAAAGAAAACAAGGAATACACAGTTCTTGATGAGATCATTGGAAATGTAAAGGTGCCTAAAAATAATAATAATCAACAACCACAATAACAACAACCACCACAACAGCAACAGGCACCCCAAACACCTGAAAGTGGTGTTAGAAGATCTACCAGGGTAAGTATACCCCCTGAACGATACTCTCCTTCTTTATATTATTTATTGTTGACTGATTCTGGTGAACCCAAATGTTATGAAGAAGTAATGCAGGTTGAAAGCAGGAAGAAGTGGGAAGTAGCCATGGAAGAAGAGATGGACTCCTTAATGCATAACCAGACTTGGGACTTAGTCAGGTTTCCTGTAGGAAAAACTACATTGAAGAATAAATGGGTTTGCAAGCTGAAGGAAGACGATGGAGGAAAACAAAGGTACAAAGCTAGACTTGTGGTGAAGGGGTTTGCACAAAAGAAAGGTATTGATTTTGATGAAATATTTTCTCCTGTTGTTAAAATGACTTCAATCAGAAGTGTTTTAAGTCTAGTAGCAGTTGAAGATTTGCATCTTGAGCAATTAGATGTAAAGACAACCTTTCTCCATGGGGATTTGGAGGAAGAGATATAAATGCAGCAGCCACAAGGATGTGAGGTAAAAGCGAAGGAGAAACTAGTGTGCAAGTTGAATAAGAGCTTGCATGGCCTAAAATAGGCTCTAAGGCAGTGGTATCTAAAATTTGACAAGTTTATGTCTGAACAAGGTTATAATAGATGTCACTTTGATCATTGTGTTTATCTGAAAAAGAAAAATGATGGCAGCTATATTATATTTTTATTGTATGTAGATGACATGCTTATTGCAGGGTCTAACATGCAGGAAATAAATGTGCTCAAAAGGAAATTGGAAAATTCATTTGCAATGAAGGATTTGGGAGCTGCAAAACAAATCCTTGGTATGAGAATAACTAGAGACAGAAAAAATCACAAATTAACATTGTCTGAGAATGAGTACATACAAAAGGTGTCGAAAATATTTAATATGCACAATGAAAAACCAGTTAGTACACCTTTTGCTATCCATTTCAAACTTAGTAAGGAAATGTGCCCAAATACCGAAGAAGACACGGATTATATGTCTAAAGTTCCATATGCATTAGCAGTTGGAAGCTTAATGTATGCAATGGTCTGCACAAGGCTTGATATTGCAAATGCAGTGGGAGTTGTAAGCAGGTACATGAACAATCAAGGAAAGGAACATTGGATGTTAGTGAAATGGATTCTTAGATATTTGAAAGGTACCACAAATCAAGCATTACACTTTGGTGGTTCAAACATTTCTCTACAGGGATATGTTGATGCAGATATGACAGGTGACAGACATAACAGGAGGAGCACTACAGGATATGTATTTACTATTTGGTTACAAAGGTTTATGGGTGAATTGGGTAAGGAGCATGATATGGGCACATTATACAGTGATAGCCAAAGTGCCATTCATCTTGCAAAGAACTTAGAATTTAGTTCCAGGACTAAACACATACAGCTCAAGTACCATATCTTGCAAAGAACTTAGAATTTAGTTCCAGGACTAAAAACATACAGCTCAAGTACCATTTCATATGATCAGTGTTGGAAGATGGAGAGTTGAAGCTGGAAAAGATACACACTAGCCAGAATCCTGCAGATATGCTAACAAAAGTTGTAACCAAGCAGAAACTAAGAATATGCTCAGTTTTCAATTGGTCTTCAAGGATGACTATGAGGATGAGAAATAGCCAGGTCTAAAGAGGAGTCATTGTCCATCAAATGAAGCAATGGCGAAGTTGCTACAATCATTCTCCAAGTGTGAGATTGTTGGGTGAGGAGCATGATTATTTAGAGGTCTTTGTTTCAGCCGGATGTATACCCCAGGTAGTTTGTACACCCCTCCACATGTGGGGGGTGTGGGGGGGACTTGCTCCTCCTGTAGGGGTTCGGGGGGGCCAATCCCCCACGACTGGGGGGTCCAAGGGCTAGTGGTCCCTCGGCGGGGGTTTCGGGGGCAGCGCCCCCGAAGCTAAAAACAGATGTAAAATTGCCTTGTAAAAGTATAGTAATTTCTATTGAATCTGGGCCGTTCATTAGGCGGATGATCTGACGGTAGAACTTATGTTTAGTTTAGGGTTTTTTTCCCTAGAAGGAAACCCCTCTCTTTGTATGAGGGCATTTTATTGAGGCTATGTAGTAGATGTGTATTCTCCGAGAAAGAAACAGAGAGGTGAGACAGTGAGAGAAAACAGAGGATATTACAATGGATCTACTGTAGGTTGTGTCTCTTCATTTTGCTGGATAATAGAAAGGAAGGATTGGCTGTTCGGGGTGGACGTAGCCCAAACTGGGTGAACCACATATATCTATGTCTCTATGGTTTTATGTGTTTTCTATGTTTATATTTATGCAATATTCGATGTGTTCCATTGCTCTGTAATATATAATTTTCTAACACAAAATTCCCATTATGCCTTCTATTTCTCTATTTAGACTCATTATATTTCCTTTTATAGCAATCTTTAGCATGATGTCCAGGTTTGCCAAAATAATAATAATCATCATTTCTTTTATCATGAACTGGAAATTTAGGTTGTGCCATTCCTTTTTTCTTTGCTTGAAATTGTCCTCCTTTGCTTTTGTCCCATGGTCTGCCTTTGTATGGCTGCTTACTCTTGGCTACCAATGCCAAATTTGTATTTTTTGTGCCCAAATTGAAGTTCTTCAACCTCTCTTCCTCTTGTAGAAGAATACATGTTAGTATATCAAAAGTAGGAGACTTCTCTCTAGCTGAAAGACTTGAAACAAAAATTTGATGATCTTGCACTAAGCCATTTAATGTGATGGTGACCAAGTTAGTATTGGACACCATTCACCAACATCTCGTAACTTATCAGTTAGCTCTTTGATACTGGAAATGAAATTGCTTATACTTTCATTGGCCTCCATTTTAATTGACAAAAATTTGGTCTTCAAGAAAAAAATCCAGTTAGTATTATATGTTTCATACAAGATTTTGAGAACATCTCATGTTTCTTTGGATGTTTTAAAATCCCTAATATGAGGAATGATGTTTTCCTTAACTAACATTCGTAGAAACACCTTTGCTTTTGTTTCCCTTCTTTCCCAATATGGAATAGTTGCAGCAGCAGTGAGTTTGGGCTCTGCCCCACTCACTATGGGCCACAAATTATTTACCTTTAAAATTGTTAATACGTTGAATTTCCAATTTGCATAATTTCCTCCATCAATCCTTGTGGACTCATTCAACTAACTTTCAGCCAAAAAATTTGACATAATGACAAAAAATTTGTCCCCAATCAACAAAATGCAACCAAACCACCAACTCTAAACCCAAAATCACTAGATCTACATCCAAATTCACCAGATCCAAAACCAAATGCACAAGATCTAAAAAAAAGACTCAATCTCCCTTCAAATAAAAAACAAGGCCAAAATTACTTATTATTTCTCCTTTTTTACTAAACACAATTTTCACTCTAAACACAAACTTGAATTGAATTATTGTCACCCAAAAACATTTTACCATAAAAGAAAATGTTTAATCCCTTATGTCTCCATATAAAAACTTTCGCGTTCACCAAAAAACTTTCCTTATGAAATATTTATGGAACTACATGACTCCAAATTCAAAGGAGAAATAAACGTGAAGTATTACTTCACAGTGAAAAGTGAAATATTCCACGACAACGCTTGGCCCTGAAATCTTTCAATCAGTACGCAGATTGTGGGTCTACGGTTTACAAAGGCTCCCTTCGTCAACTCCTCAGCAACTCACACTTAACTCAGATTTCAAACAAAGGGTACACAAAATGACAACCATCCTCCACACGACCACGACATGAGCAATGACATGCCCTTCTCTGCAATCAACGATCACATCCAGTTCACACACAAACCGTACAACGCAACAAATCACTACACCAGAATTATGTGGTCACCTCAGGTTTCACTGCTATTCAGTGCTTAACCACAATGCATAAAACCTACAAGATCTCTCGAGAGCATATCTTTCAGTCTACACCATCCTCAGCTCTGATACCAAATTAGAAAATCAGAGAGATGCACAAGAATAAAACAAAATCTCATTGATCAAACTGCTTGGACAACCAGTACATTATATAGGCACACATAGACAACTTCTAGGACAATATAGATCCAAATAATTCATATCACCGACTCACAACACAAACTACAAAGACACAACTCATGACAGATAGACTCAAACACTAACTATGAGAACACAACTCATCAACTCTATCTAGAGATATCATTTCTACATTATTCCAACATATTTTTGAAGAAGAGAAACTCCAAGATAAAGAATGAACCAAGACATCTATATATGAACAATTACGGAGGGACAAGGAGACTTGTTTATGCTTAGATGACACAGTGGATAGTTTCATGAATTTGTTGTTGTGAGATTTGTGTAATTTTCCATTATGTTTGTAAAAGTGCAAAACCAATTGATGAATAGAGGACTATAATTAAATTAGTATTTCTTGAAGTTCTTCAGTGCCGAGAGAAAGTATAGCTAATTTGATTATGTGAATTTGTTATATTTTGATGGGTCTTGTTGTGCTTCGGGCTTCAAGAGCATCAGTTACAAGTTAATTTTATGAGATCCATGTGTGTGAGACAGGTCAAATTGTCTCGTAAAATTTTGAGCACATTCAGTACTGAGACAATTATCCTATATAGATGTTAGACATAGTGAGTTATGTCGTGTGATAGATGGGAGCTTGTCCATAGGATGGTTCACTACTTGGCTACATTTTTTACAATTACAACGAGCTACATAATTTGGCAGAATAAATTATGTCAACATCGTTGATCATGCAAGTTTATCAAAGATGGTTAGAAGTGACAGCTCGAAGATGAGGTGGTGAAGAAAGAGTAGTGTTTGCAAGGTTCCAAAGTGGATGTGAGTGTTGATGAAGAACAATGAGACAAATATGACTATATGTAATTTATCTTGTAATAATCTTTGTAATGATGTAATGTAAACATTAAAGGGGGACTTAGAATAATGCTTAAAATACTATATATGTAAGATTTGTTTTTTGTTTGTTAAGTTTTGTTGAGATATTTTCTCAACAAGAAATTTCTTGGTTTGGAAACTATTGGATCTCATAAGCACTATTTAAGTGGCTTATAATTTGGCTTTGAAGGTAATAGATATGAATATTATTGTGTGTGAAACCTTTGTCCTATGTCTACTCCTCTAATTTCTTTTTATAATTTGGTTTAAATTCCCCAAACTCCAATGTATTTACTCATGTGATAGATGTATAAGTTCATCATACTCTAATTTATTTACTAGGTGTATCTACTCAATTAGGAATATAAGTACATATTCATTATGTTATTTTTCTGTGTGAAAAGATGATGTGGATGGTTACCAAATTTGATGTGGTAGTCTACAATTAGACTAATGGTTCACTTAAAAACAAATTAGCTGTGTGTTAAACATATTTTGTATTTGTATTTCCTCCCGAGGGTCCCGCGAAGCTAACCTATCACCGTTGGTCCCACTTCGACTTTTCCACTCCCAAGCGCTTCAATCTGCACTGTTAAATTGTTTACCCAATCCTACGGATATCGCAACATATCGTGCACCAACTAGCCCAGTCGATCTCCACTGTCGATCTATCTCATCTGATCCAACAGCTACTGTGCAATATCGCACGTTGTCTAGCACGATCGATATAAGCTTGAGATCACGTGAGAAAAGTGGTTCCCCCTTGCTACATGTCACCAGCTTAGGTTAATTGCATGAATTTGAGAAATACCATTTACCATTCTTTAAGCGCGCGAGATACTGCTTACCACTTAGGAATATTGCTCATGTGCTTAATACATGCTTTTAATAAATACGTTTTAACAAAGGTTTAGCACTTAAGCCTGGAATAACCCTTAATGCTAATCGACTGTGACTTATCAACAAAATTCATAAACAGAAAATAATACCCGATTAGGGTCCAGAACGTCGATACACAGATTCAAGAGAAATTTCGCACCAGGAATAACATGCAACACCACACTTAATCAATTATTCAATAACATAGAAATTACAGTCTTGGCCCTCTCTTCTCGATTACAACAATTTGTCTGACCTCTGTTTCACTCATGAACCCCATATCTCTCTCTCAATTGCTTACTTGCTCCTCTATTCCATCCAATCCCTATCATTACATTTTTTCATTTCTTTTATGGATCAAATCCTATCTTAACATCATTGGCAACTCAATCTCTATTTTTATCATCTCAACTATTAAATCCCTATTCTCAAGCTCTGATACACATCTATCCTAACACTTATCTCCTGTTCTAAAAATAATACAATTATTTAATTTCTACAATAATTGAAGTAAAGATCAATTCGAGATATCCAACCCTCTCTCATAGCGATTGATTTTGACCACTCAGGTCAATAAAATTCACCTCTTGTTAGCCACGACATGTGAACATACAATCACATTGCTGGCTAAGTCTGGATCCTCCTGCATCAGACTCCCGGGGAAGAAAAGACTCATTTATCAAACTGTCAGGATTAACTCCGTACTTCTGTAATTTTGTTGTTGTAACCAACTGGCATCCTCCATTGGCTGTCACTTCCATTTGACTAGATACTGAAAATAATCATGTCCTCTGGTTCTTTTGGATACTCTTTTATCCAAAACAACTTCCACCTCTTTCTTGATTGTCTTTGGCATTTGTTCTTCCCAATTTAAAGTCTGAACTTCATCTTCTGTAGGTTCCTTCTATAACTCTACCTCTGTCTCCTTATATGGATATAAATCTGCAACATTGAAGATAGGTGATATTCCAATCCCTTCTGGCAACTCAATTTCATAAGCATTGGTTGAAAACTTCCTCACAATTCTGCATGGCCCTATCTTTTTCATCTTTAGTTTATTATAAGTCCCAACAGGAAATCTTTCTTTCCTCAAGTACACCATCACTAGATCTCCCACTTGGAATTCTTTTTCTTTCCTCCTCATATCAGCTCTCTGTTTGTATTTGCCACTGCTTTCCTGCAATTTGTCTTTGACATCTTCTTGTAGTCTCTACATCTGCTCTACAAACTCTTCGGCCTTTGCACTTCTTGTCTCTTGTTTGCCCAAATTTTTGAGCTCATACGCACCTCTTAGATTTATTCCAGAATCAATTTGAAATGGACTCATCCTATTACTTCACTTTGGAGTGTCATTATAAGAAAACTCATCTTGAGCAAGTGCTAAATCCCACTGCTTAGGATTTTGATACACTAAACTTCTCAATATGTTTCCCAAGCTTTTGTTTACCACTTCGGTCTGTCCATCTGTTTGAGGGTGATATGCTGAACTGAAACTAAGGTTGGCACCTAGTTTCTTCCAAAGAGTTCTCCAGAAATGCCCAACAAACTTTGTATCCCTATCAGACACAATACTTATAGGCAATCCATGTAACCTTACAACTTCTGAAAAAATAGATTAGCAATATGTGTTGCATCACTAGTGTTTTTGCATGCACTGAAATGTGTCATTTTTGAAAATCTATCTACCACAACTTAAATGGAATCATTTCCTCTTTGAGTTCTAGGTAATCCTAAAACAAAATCCATACTAATTGCATCCCATGGTCGGTCTGGTATTAGTAATGGCTGGTACAATCCTATATTTTGGCTTCTCCCCTTAGCATGCTGACAGATCCTACACTTCTCAACAAATTTATTAACATCAGTTTGCATCTTTGGCCATATTTAAAAAGCATTTACTTGAGAAAAGGTTTTGTCTTGTCCAAAGTGCCCAGATAACCCTCCACTGTGTTTCTCCTTGATTATGTTTTCCCTCATAGAACATTTGGGAATGCATAGTTTGTTACCTTTAAACATTAAACCTCCTTGGATAAGATAATCTAACCACTGGCTTCTATTATGAACTGTTGGATTTTGTACAACTGCATAAATATCTTTAAATTCTGCATCATCTTTATACATATCAACCATTTCTTCAAATCCTACAACACCAACTCTTAATTCTTGCACAATGAAATTTACCCTGCTTAGAGCATCAACAACTTTGTTCAACTTACCACTTGTATGTTTGATCACAAAAGTAAAGCTCTGTAAAAACTCTACCCACTTGGCATGCTTCTGATTCAATTTTGGTTGGTTGTTTATGAACTGTAATGCATGATTGTCAGAAAACAATACAAACTCTTTTGGTAGTAAATAATGTCTCCATTTTTTAAAGCTTGCACAATAGCATAAAATTCTTTATCATAAGAAGAATATTTCTTATTATATTCATTTAGTTTCTCACTAAACTATGTTATTGGTCTTTGTTCCTGACTTAAAAATGCTCCAATTGCAACTCCACTAGCATCAGTTTCAACTTGAAAAGCTTTTCCAAAATCAGGCAAAGCTAAAACTAGTTTTTCTATAATTTTCTTCTTCAGCAACTTAAAATTTCAGTCTTTTGCTTCTGTCCACTTGAATAGCTTATTAGTCTCTTTGATTGTTTCAATAATTGGTGCACAAATCTGACTAGAACTTCTAATAAATTTTTTATAAAAACTTGCAAGACCATGAAAGATTCTTACCTCAAATATGTTTCTTGGAATAGGCCAGTTCCAAATTGCTTGGACTTTCTCTGGATCCATTTTCAGACCTTCTTTAGAAACTACAAACCCCAAATCCATTAATTCTTCTTTCATGAAACTACATTTCTTCAAATTTATTGACAGTCTCTCTTTCTGCAGAGTTCTTAGAACCAACTTAAGATGCTCCGGATGTTCTTCTTTGCTTCTAATGAAAAATAGAATATCACCAAGATAAACAATGACAAACTTGCCTACATATTCCTTCAAGACTTCATTCATCAATCTCATGAATGTGTTGGGTGCATTAGTGAGTCCAAAAGGCATCACTAACCACTCATACAACCCACTGTTTGTTTTAAATGTAGTCTTCCATTCATCTCCTTCTCTAATCCTTATTTGATGGTATCCACTCTTCATATCTATTTTAGTAAAATACTTTGACCCACTTAAACAATCCATCAAATCATCCATGCATGGTAAAGGAAATCTATACCTAATAGTAATTATGTTTATGGCTCTGGAATTAGTACACATGCACCATTCACCTCCTTTCTTTGGACTGAGTACTGTTGGTACAACACATGGACTAAGACTCTCTCTGATTAATCCCTTATCCATTAGTTCTTGCACTTGTCTCCCAACTTCTGCATTTTCTTGAGGAGTTAACCTGTATGCTGCTTTATTTGGCAAACTTGCTCCAGGTATTAGATCAATGTGATGAATAATACTCCTAATTGGTGGTAATGCATTTGGTAGCTCATCCACAATAATATCAGCAAAATCATTCAACAGAGTTTTGATTTCTTCAAATAAATCATCTAAGTTTGTGGAAGTCAAAATTACCTTAGGTCTCCTTATGACAAAAAAATGTATATGTTCATCCTTCTTGACTTCTTGTAGCAATTCTTTCCCACTTATTAGCATAACACTGTTTCCAGATGCTTCTTTGTCTGCTTCATCCTTCAATGGCAACAGTGTATGTTTATTCCCATCCTTCTCTAAAGTATAAGTGTTTCTTCTCCCATCATGTATAGCTTTCCGATCAAACTGCCAAGGTCTTCCCAGCAATACATGGCATACATCCATTGGCATTACATCACATAATACCACATCCTTATAAGTACCAATCTAGATTTCTACTTTGCATTGTTCTGTCACAATAAGTTGATGTCCTTTTTGCAGCCATGATACTTTGTAAGGAGTAGGGTGTACTGTTTTCACTAATCCTAACTTGTCCACCATTTCTGTAGAAACCAGGTTATCAGTGCTTCCACTGTCAATTATCACTTTACAACATTTTCCTTTGGACTTGCATGTAGTTCTGAATAAACTCTTTCTCTAAGCTGGTTCTCCTGTCTCTTTCTCTGCTTTAAGCAATACCCTTTTCAATAACAAAGATTCTCCTACTTCAAGTGATTCTTCCTTATTTGCAATTTGAGGTTTTTCTTCCTTTGCCTCAGCCACATTCACATTCCATTGATTTGATGCTTTATTATGAGGATAGTCCCATGATCCATGTCCCCATTCTCCACATGTATAACACCAAATTTCTCTTCCTTGGCCTCTTCCTCTGGGTGCAAATCTTCCTCTACTAAAGTCTCCTCTCTATGGTGGTCTACTACTTGAACCTCCTGCTTCACCCTGAGGGTGCTGAAATCTTGATCTGGTAGTTCCTCTACCTCTTGCTGAACTTTCCCCTGTTCCTCTAATTTTGTTTCCTCAACATCTTCTCCTCTGCTTTCAAAGCTGCTTGATAGGCATCTTCAATTGTCTTTAGACTCAGCAAGCTGATTTCATCCTGTATGTCATATCTCAAGCCATTGATGTATCTGGCTACCTTTTCTACATCATCCTCTGCATGTCTTGCTCTAATGCTCAGCTTATAAAATTCTTTTGTATATTCTTTGACAATCATCCCCTTTTGTCTCAAATTTTGTAACTATCTGAAAATATTTAACTGATAATCTTTTGGCATGAATTTACCTTTCAACCTACTCACCATTTTATCCCATTGTTTGATCTTGGGCTTCCCCTTTCTTTCTCTGGATGTTTGTAGTTCATCCCACCAGATAGCTGCATGACCCTTCAATCTGGTAACTGCAAATTTCACCTTCTTTTTGTCATCAACCTCCTCATAGTCGAAATAATTGTCCAATGAACTGATCGAGTCCATCAACTCTTCTACATTGAGATTCCCGTCATACAAAGGTATTTCCACCTTTGGTTTTCCACTTACTTTGCCCAACATTTTGAGAACTTTGGTGGATTCGCTTTCATCCTCTTCTTCTTTCTCAGAAGATTCCTTTGCAGCACTGGCATCTCCTTCATCAAGCCCTCTCCTTTGATCAGTTTCCATTGTCTCCATACTTGTACGTAGGTTTCGAATCTCTTCCAGTAGAACTTCATTCATTACAGGTCTCCCCCAACCTATTCCAGTGCCTCTCCTCGGTGGCATGTTTACTATAACAGACTTAATCCTTGAGCTCTCATACCAAATGATGTGGATGGTTACAAATTTGATGTGGTAGTCTACAATTAGACTAATGGTTCACTTAAAAACCAATCAGCTATGCATTAAACATATTTGTACGTGTGGTTCCTCCTAAGGGTCTTGCTAAGCTGACCAATCACCATCAGTCCCACTTTGACTTTTCCACTCCCAAGTGCTTCAATCTGCACCATTGATTTGTTTACCCAATCCTATGGATATTGCAACGTATCGTGCGCCAACTAGCCAGGTCAATCTCCATCATCGACCTATGCCATCCGATCCAGCGACTACTGCGCAATATCGCGGACTGTCTAGCATGATCGATATCAGGTCGAGAGTGCGCGAGAAAATCGGTTTTCCCGTGCTACATGTCACCAACTTATGTTAATCACGTGAATTTTAGAAATACCATTTACCATTCTTTAAGCGCGTGAGATACCGCTTATGACTAGGGAATATTTCTCATGTCTTTAATATGTGCTTTTAATAAATACATTTTAACAAAGGTTTAGCACTTAAGCTTGGAATAACCCTTAATGCTAACAAAATATGACTTATCAATAAAATGCATAAACATAAAATAATCCCCGATTAGGGTCCAGAATGTCGATACATAGATTCAAGAGAAATTATGCACCAAGAATAACACGCAACACCACACTTAATCAATTCTTCAATAACATAGAAATTACTCACAAACCCTATCTCTCTCTCTCTCAATTGCTTACTCACTCTTCTATTCCATCCAATCCCTATCATTACATTTTTACCTTTCTTTAATGGATCAAATCCTATCCTAACAACATTGAGAACTCAATCTCTATTTTTATGAGCTCAACTATTAAATCCGTATTCTCAAGCTCTGATACACACCTATCCTAACACTTATCTCCTATTCTAAAAATAATACAATGATTTAATTTCTACGTTAATTGAAGTAAAGATCAATTCGAGAGATCCAACCCTCTCTCCTAAGAATTGATTTTGACCACTCAAGTCAATAAAATTCATCTATTGTTAGCCACAACATGTGAACATACAATCACATTTCTGGCTAAGTCCGATGCTCCTACATCAAAAAATACATTATTTTCAATAGTTGAAATGGTCAAATAGAGAGTTTGAATAAGATTTAGTTTTACCTGTATTTATTAAAATTAGTTTTGCATATATTTTCAAGAAAATATTTAATTAATAAATAAACAAATTAACAAAATAATATCTATATAAAAGTGATGATCTAAATAATAAGGAAGAAGCATAACATCATAACCTATTAATTTCCAAATTAGTTGGGAATCCTATCATTAGAGAATAAAATAAATAAATAAATAGTTGAATTCCTCCCCAATTGCTTTTTTACCAAAGCGATTCATCGTCGACCATCTATTAACTTATAAGTACCAGAGATGTAATATTAGTTATCTTTGTTCTGCAATTTTAGTTAGAAGATTCAATGCAAAAGAGCGTGGATGAGTTATGTATAGTTATATATTCTAATGATAATATATTAGTAAAACATAAAGTAAGATAACTAGCTACTGTCAATAAATTTTGTAGCTACGTAAAAAAATATTAGCAATATAACCAACGAATTGGAAGTAGTTTCTCTTTAAAAGTATTTAGGATTTGAATTCGATTCCAAATATAATTCGAACACTTGTAAATTTTTTTATTAATATTCTATACAAATAATGCATGTTGGAGATCAGATGCACAACAAACATAAAAAATCATATACACAGCTATTAAAAACATGCACAGGAGACACGGCTTTTTAATGTGGTTCACCCAACCAATCTGGGCTACATCCACCAAACATAGGCATCGGCAATCTTTATTAATCAAACAGGAGATTACAAAATTAATCAAATCCTCACAAACTCTCACACCCATCAAACCATCCATATGGATACCTGTTTTATAGCAAGGAGAATCTAACTGCCTCATAAATCTTCTCACATCAAATTTAGGATGCATTGACTCTCTCCCGACAACCTGGAGTTAATCTAGCAACAAAAAAATCCTATTGTTGTCATCTACAGAGATTTTTGCTTATTTTATTAAAACAGAAAATCTCAACAATCTCCACCTTGAAAACAATTAGCCTGATGCCCTGTTTCTTTATTATTTTATCTTTTCTGCAAGCCAAGAGAAGCCAAAAACTAGTGTAGCTTCTCTAACAAAACTGGTTTCGTGAACATGTCTGCACAATTCTCCTTTGTATGCACCTTTTCAAGAGAGACCCCCCTTTCAGTGATAACCTGTCTTACAAAATGGCACTTGATCGGTATATGCTTTGATTTACTAAGATAGGCCGGATTCTTAGCCAAATGTATTGCACTTTGACTGTCACAAAATAACTTGATGTTGTCCTGCAACCTACCAAATTCACCAAACAAACCTTTCAACCAAATCGCTTCTTTGCAAGCATGAGAAGCAGCAATGTATTCTGCTTCAATAGTGGATAAAGCAACAATGTTCTGTAGCTTTGACATCCAGCTGATAGCTCCACCTGCAAGAGTAAAGACATACCCTGAAGTTGACCTTCTCTTATCCAAATCACCTGCATAATCAAAATCAACATATCCGCAAACAAATTCACTACTCTTATTGTAAGTGATACAATAACTACTTGTGCCTCCCAAATACCGAAGCACCCATTTCACTGCTGACCAGTGTTCTTTACCCGGATTTGCCATATACCTGCTGACAACCCCAACTGCATGTGAAATATCTGGTCGCGTACACACCATCGCATACATTAAACACCCTACTACATTAGCATATGGAATTCGAGACATAAATTCCTTTTCTTCATCTGAATTAGGACATAAACTTGAAGAAAGCTTGAAATGGGAAGCGAGAGGGACTGACACAGGCTTCACGTTATTCATACCAAACCTCAAAAGTATTTTCTCAATATACTTCTGTTGTGATAGCCATAGCTTACCATTGCTCTTGTCTCTGAAAATCTCCATGCCCAAAATCTGTCTTGCTGCTCCTAGATCTTTCATATCAAATGTCCTTGCCATCTGAGCCTTCAACCTGTTGATTTCTTCTATGCTTTTGCTTGCTAAAAGCATATCGTCAACATGCAATACCAAGATAATGAATACGCCATTATTTAACTGTTTAAAATAAACACAATGATCATATTCACTTCTAACATATTTCTGACTCAACATGAAAGAATCAAACTTCTTATACCACTGTCGAGGTGACTGCTTCAGGCCATATAATGACTTCTTGAGCCTGCAGATAAATTTCTCATTGCGATGTTGAACAAACCCTTCCGGTTGTTCCATATATATTTTCTCATCTAACTCTCCATGTGGAAATGCAGTCTTAACATCTAATTACTGCAACTCTAAATCAAGCAAAGCCACTAATGCTAATACAATAATAATTGAAACAATTTTAACCACTGGTGAAAAAATCTCATGAAAGTCAATACCGGCTTTCTGAGAAAACCCTTTTGCAACCAGCCTTGCTTTGTACCCGTCTTCCATATCATTCACACCTCGTTTCAGCTTGAAAGCCCATTTACACCCCACAGTTTTCCTGTCTTTCGGAAGCTCAACCAGATCCCATGTGCCGTTCTTACCTAAGGCCATCATTTCGTCCTTCATGGCTGCTTTCCACTTGTCACTTTTCGAACCTTCTATTGCTTCCTGATAGCACAGAAGTTCATCGTCATTAGCAGTAAATGCAACTGAAGTAACATAATCATCATACCTTCTCAATGGTCGTTTGATTCTTGTTGACCTCCTTAAGGATGTTTCTGGCGCTTCCTCGATTCGCTGACTACCATCTGTAGGAACTTCTTGATGATCAGTATCTGAGACCTGTTCATGATCTAAACCTGATCCCTGTTCATGTTCTGATTTTGAAACCTGTTCATGACTAGTATCTGAACTATGGTCATCATGACTATCATTAGAAATGCTATCAAATTGAATGTGCTGAAAGTCAGATACATCATCCTGTTTCAATCTACTATCTACATCTAACTATACAAGAGAGGATTCATTAAACTTTACATCTCTGTTGATGATGATTTTGCGGGTAGTAGGGTCCCACAATCCATATCCCTTTGTTCCAACACCATACCCAACAAAGATATACCTATTCGACTTTGGATCTAATTTAGTTCGCTGATGTTTAGGCAGTAGAGCATATGCATCACAACCAAACACTCTGAGTTTAGAATAGTCACAAGGGTGTCATTTCCATACCTCTTGCAGAATCTTGCAGCCTATCGCCGTCGATGGAGATTGGTTTATCACATAACAAGCTTTTGCCACCACTTCCGTCCACAACTCCTTTTGCAACCCAGCGTTACTCAGCATACTCCTTGCTCTCTCTAGAAGAGTCCTGTTCATGTGTTCAGCAACTCCATTCTGCTGAGGAGTATAAACTGTGGTCTTATGTCTCTTGATCCCTGCATCCTTGCAATAGCTATCAAACTCCTTGGAAGTAAACTCACCACCATTGTCAGTTCTTAAACATTTTATTGTTCTACCAGTGCTGTTTTCTACCAATGCTCTAAACTGCTTGAAAGCTGAAAAAACATCAGACTTCCTTTTCAACATGTAGTACCACACTTTCCTAGAAAATTCATCAATGAATGATACAAAATAAGACGAACCACCATATGAAGTTGTAGGGGCTGGTCCCCAAACATCTGAATGGATATAATCAAGTATGCCTTTACTAGTATGTTTGCCTGTTTTAAATTTTTTCTTACTTTGTTTTCCAAACAGACAATGCTTACAGAAATCTAACTTTCCAGACTTTAGATTTGGAAGTAACTTGCGATCAGCCAAAAATTTTAACCCTCTTTCACTCATATGCCCGGGCCAATCTTTGATGCCATAAGTGAATGGAACTACTGTCATGTTCAGACATTGTAGACACATAATCTGACCCTGTACTTCCTTCTAACTGAAATAGATTTCCTACCTTCTTAGCTTTCATAACTAGTAAAATACCTTTGTAAATTTTCATTACTCCACCTTGAATTACAGTTTTATATCCATTTGAATCAAGTGCTCCTAATGAAATCAAATTTTTCCTTAAATCTGGTACATGCCTCACATCAGTTAACATTTTAGTTGTCCCATCAAACATTTGCAGTTGTATACTCCCAATCCCCACAATATTACATGTTACATCATTACCCATGTACACAACACCATCATCAATTGATTTATATGTCGTAAACCAGTCTTTATGAATACACATGTGGTTTGATGCACCAGAATCTAACAACCAATGTTTACCATGATTTGACACATTAACTGATAATACTTCATCACTCATACCTGAACCAGATGCCGAACCTGTATCTGTCGTATTTGCCTCCTTCTTCTCTGTCGAAGAATCTGCTTTTGAAGTTTGCTGCTGTCGCTTCCAACAGTCCTTCTTTAAATGCCCTGATTTGCCACAAAACCAACACTTTAGCTTACTCTTCTTCCCTTTCGACTTTGAACGTGAGTCGCTCGGCCTCCTGGGGCGTCTTTCTTTCGAACGACCTCTAACCATCATAGCTTCTGATGTAGAGGTTTCTGAATGCGACCTTCTCCTTGTTTCTTCCGATAATAAGGATGCAACTACATCATCAAACTCAATAGTTTCTGATGAACTAAGACTTATAGAAGTAACAAAATGATCCCATGATTCGGGCAACGAGCACAATAAAGTAATAGCTTTATCCTCGGATTGAATATTTACTTCTATACTTTGTAATTGCACAAGAAGAGTATTAAAAGCATTTAAATGATCAGCAATCGATGTACCTTCCTTCATTCGCAAACTGTACAATTGTCGCTTCAGGAGAATCCTATTGGTTAAGGATTTGGTCATGTACAGTTTCTCTAGTTTCATCCACAAACCAGCAACTGTTGTCTGTGACACGATATTAAACAGGACATCATTAGCTAGACACAGTCGAATAGCACTTATCGCTCTTTCATCCATCTCGGCCCACTCATTATCTGTGATGTTGTAAGGCTGTTTGGATTTGCTCAACAACGCCTTTGCCACACCATGTTGGACAAGCAAATCATACATCTTCACCTTCCAGATCTCAAAATTATTTATGCCATTAAACTTCTCAATTTCAAACCGGGCACTCTGAGTTTTCGCCATCTTATATCAACCAGAAAACAATAATCTCCAAAACCAATGTTTAAATACCAGCAATTAAAAAACTGCCTATGCCTTATATGCCTTTGCTTTTTTTAAAAGAAATTATGCAATTATTGGATGAAATTATGCCCTTCATTTGGCATTGACTTTGCTCCAAATAAGACCCTTACATTTGTTACACGTTTAAAGACGACTCCTTACAGAAACACTTAAAGTCAATGTGTGGTTATTTCAACAACACCGTGCACATTTGATTCAACATTTTTAAATTTCAGCATCGCAACGTTACCACGCTTTCACGGGCATACAACACCAATTAATAATAATAATAAAAAATTACACTGCTCAAACTATGTGAAAACCAACTGTATGCTTCAAGTCTGTTCAAACTATGTGAAAACCAACCGTATGCTTTGATACAATGGAGAAGCTCAATTTTTTCGGCAAAAGTAGATCAAAAAGAAAAATATCAGGCAAACAGAGCATCACCAGCGCTGCAATACACCTCCACGCAGTTGAACAGCATCACGAGCGCTCCACTCATCAATCATTCTGCGCCCAGCAACTCTACGCATCAACCATTACGCACGCTGCCTCCACGTTGATGGACAAAACCAACCTCCACACACGCTGGAAACAACGACCCCCACACAGCAGTGGACAGCAGTTCAACTCAGCCAAGTCTGGTATGTCAACCTTCAGTCCGGTCCAGGCACTAACACGCAGGCTCAGCCAGATCCATGCGGCCGCTCTGGTCAGGGCGCTGGTATGTTGGGCGATTAGAGTTTTAATACACTCCGCAGCATTGTATGTCTATGCGCTGGCCTTCATAGCAAACAGCACGCACTCGCAAGGTCCAACAATTGGCCTTCATAGCAAACAGCACACACTCGCAAGGTCCAACAATTGCTCATATATGCAGGTCCAGCAATCATATATACGCAGGTACGGGATCGCCCCCATCCACGCAGCAATCATGCGCTCAGCACTCCAACATTGCTCCGATACCAATTGTTGGAGATCAAATGCACAACAAACATAAAAAAGCATATACACAGCTAATAAAAACATGCACATGAGACACAGCTTTTTAACGTGGTTCACCCAACCAATCTGGGTTACGTCCACCAAACATAGGCATCGGCAATCTTTATTAATCAAACAGGAGATTACAAAATTAATCAAATCCTCACAAACTCTCACACCCATCAAACCATCCATATGGATACCTGTTTTATAGCAAGGAGAATCTAACTGGCTCATAAATTTTCCCACATCAAATTTAGGATGCATTAACTCTCTCCCAACAACCTGGAGTTAATCTAGCAACAAAAAAATCCAATCCTATTGTTGTCATCTACAGAAATTTTTGCCTATTTTATTAAAACAGAAAATCTCAACAATACAAACAAAGTGAGATATATCCCAACAATTTTTTTTTCAAATCGTTCATTATTTAAAACTTGCTGGAAATTACTTATTTCAAACTTGATAGAAATTAAGATAATAGAAAAATTATGAAAAAAACTTGTAAAAAATAAAATCAATCTAATTATTAATTATTCTAAACCAGAATAATTTAATAAAAATATAACTTAAAATATAAATCTATTTCCATTATATATAAATAAGATCCAACCAAATACTTAGCACCATAAATTATACAAAACTTCTAAAGAAAAATAAATCAAAAAATTATATTTTCTTGTATCATGCATTGCTGAACATAATATAAATGGCTGATACGCTTTAATTTTTGTTTCATCTGTCTTATGTGCTCTAGTATTAAGAGAAAATCAATGAATATTTGGCAATACCTCCTGATTGATCAACCTGTACTTTTCTGAAGTGTTGTTTCTATTTTTTAAACGTATAATTTTAAGCTCTGACCCCTGAATCTCCTTTGGTAGACCGTACCAATAAAGTACCTTGCACAGAGTTCGTTAATTTAGATGTCGCAAACACAGTTGTTTACAAATCAGTAAACAAGTCTGCCAACTTTTGGCTTCTTTTGTTAGCTGGTTTGGAGATTACAGAGTAATAAATATGGTATATTTTTAAATCCGAACCATATATATTTTATAAACAATTTTAGAATATTTATTAACATACTGTTATGTATCCAACAAATGACGACATTAAAATTCTGTTTCTTTGGAGGTTCTGAGCTTATAAACCCATAATGTAAGAAGATACAAATATTATAAACCCATCATGTAAGAAGATACAAATAATATGAAAACAAATCTCATCACTAAATCAAGCTTCTAAAAAATTTTGGTGTTTCAAATTGATTTGTGTTACAACTTTTTTCCATGTTATTTGGTGTTTGAAATTGATTTGTGTTACAACTTTTTTCCATGTTATTGGTTGAAATCTAGAAAGTGCAGTTGCTAAAAATGTAACTTAAACGGTTCATCGAGATTGTCAAAAATGCAACCCTAACCCTAACGACAAATCACGGTTCAGAAATCTCAAATTCGTAATTTACCGGAAATCCGAAACAAAACATTAATTATCCTCGAGCCAGTGCTGATACATGACACAGTGTGAGTTTCTTGGGATTCGTTTCAAGTTTGAGCATGTATGGGACTCCATTAACGCATTCAAATTGCTGTATCCTGTGTCTTTTGGAAAAAAGACAAAGCCGATTTTGAATTTGTTATGGAACCAGAGACCCTGACGATGACACCGTGCCCTGCCAGCCTCACGGTCCATATTTTGTCGGCTAAGTGGCAGACTCGCGCAGTGCTCGGCCGTGTTTTTCAAAGTCGCAGATTTCAATGAGTGTGGTTTTCCCATACTTATCCCTTTCAGTCCATGCCATCGTTTGACTTTCATCGAAATGGCTCAGTGAGTGTGGTCAACTCTCAGTTGATTTAGGGAATGGGTGCAGACGCCCCCTTCTTCACTTGGAGCTTCGGAATCCATGGGTTGTGTGTGGGGGATAAGTACAACCCCACTTGTAATAACATATTTTTTTTCGTTTGAATGGAAATTTATTATAATTAATTTTAATTTAGTAGATTAATTAATTTGAAAGTATAAGAGGGTGTTTAGGAGTGAGTGTTTCTTAATTTCTAGTTTACACAAAAGTGGGTTAAGCTTTTATTATATTTGGGCATTGCATTCATTTTCATTATTTTATCGATCATGGCACTAAGTTGATACATGGTTAAATATTATTTGAATATTGTTAGTGGTGGCAGATAGAAATACAAGAAGACTTAAGAGGAGAATTCTATTAGATTGGTAGAGTTGGGGAGAAAAATTGATAGTATTGACCACAAATCGATCATTCTAGCTAGGAGATCAATAAACATCTCCCTTCTCCTAGGATGAGGAGAGATCAATGAACATCTCCTTTTCCTAGGATGAGGGTCGTGACCATCTAGTATGGATGCGTGGAGGATTCAACCCAATAATTGTTATGACTCACTAGTCTTTTGCTTGTAAGGTTAGTAATCATTTTGTCATCTCATATAAATGTATGTCAAAGTCTAAAACAACTAACCTACTAACCTATTTTTATAAATTGTTATTTACAAAATGCGCTAGATTAATAAAATGTTAACAACCAAAAAAACTCCGACTTATATTACTAGTCTCGTTTTTCTTCAAACACACTAACGATAAAAATGTTTTTATATATATAATCCTTATTTAAAATAATCCAAAATGCAACCTAAAAAAAAATTAATGTATTTATATGTTATAAATTACAAACATTACAAAAATAAATTATTCAATTAATACATCCTAATTTATTGTTTTATTAATATTCAATATACAATTTTAAATATAACATTCAATAATAATATATATAAATATAATACAATATAAAGAAATGTGTGACATTCCGTTTCGAAGAATACAACTTGTTACTTAAGTACATCCAACTTAAATTTGTCGAGTGTAAGTGATTGGAAATGAGATGAGATATCGAATGTATAATTATAAAGATTATGTTAATGAGATTCTTTTTACATATCTGTCGAAGTATGAGCGTGTAGTTAAGTGAAGCTTATGTTGAGCATGAAAAGAATGTATGTATGGTTGTAAAGAATATATATCTCAAACCTGATGTTAACTGAGATAATTATATAACTATAGTGTATCTAATGATGAGGTGTACAAATAAAATGAATGGATATTGGATATTAATCTATGCTAAAGAAAATGGATGGATAATTTATTATATTATGTGTTATAATTTAATAATTATAATAGAATAGTTTTTATTTTATAATAATTATATTTTTTTAATTAAGGGGTAGTTATTGGAAGGTATTTATTGTTAAGAAAAAGAAGAAATACATTAATTTTCGAGTTTACGTCTAATTTTCAACAATGAAGTAGAGCTTTACACCTTGTTAAACGGAATTGATTTGGCCAAACCTCTGATCACTTGTAAATTGCTTATCATTGGTAACTCTAGCAACACGATAAGGCACTTGAATTTGGGAACCTTCCTTAAGAGTCAATAATCCCTATACATTGAATTATGTTTGGATTGGTCTCCGTATAGGAAACTAATTCATACCATGTGCTACAAGCCCTTAACACTCAAATTGATTCCCTTGCATTAGAAATACTCATCAAAACCCTAAGCATGAATGAAGTAGTCCATATCCATGTTGTCCCTTAACCTCGTCCTCCATGGCATCTGGTTCAGTTAGTAACAACCGAGTGCAAGCTTGATGGGTCATGTTGTAAATCTCCATAACACACTTCATGATAATTGCATTATTTTGGTTCATCTTGAAATCAGTTAGGATGATAGATTCACTTGTGTAGAAGGCTTGGAACTATACCTAGCATTAAATCATTTTAGGTGGGAATTAATTCCTACCATAAGTCTCATCCCTTCTCACATGGGGCCCATTATTCCAATCGCTTGTGCTATCCTTTTTTACTTTGTGTGTGTTTGTAATAACACAATGTTAGTTGGACTTTAGGTGGACATGTTTGGTTGCGCCTGGTGAAATGTTAAAGAAAATTCCACCACTGCCACTACTATAGACATGGCTTCTCCAAATATGCTAGTTTGGACCATTCTTGTTTATGATGATGTTAATCCCCCAGCTCTATCAGATCAAGAGACCTTGATCCAACCCCATCCACACTAATAATCTGTGCAACTGGCCTCCACTATGAATATCTTGATTGACCATATGTAACTAATCCAATGCATAGAGGAAAAAATTGATGGTCTTTGTCAACAATTGGATGCAACTATGGTATGGTCGTTCAATGCCCCACCTTCTTTTTGAATTTGGATTTTCCTTTGCTTTTTCTTTTGCTTGATTTAAATGTTGCAATCCCTTCTCTATAAAATGTAGTATCACTAGAAGTCCTCGGAGACATCCAAATTATGTAATGATGCTATGAATTCCAAATTTTATTTAATCATTTAAGTCTTCTTCTACATTTATACTTTCATGCTCCATCTATCATGCAGTCAAAATTCAATCATGTCAATATGATAAGGATGTTACATGTCATGTCCATTTAGAGGAAAACTACAACTTCTAGCATTTTTGGCCATAGGATGTAATATTTCTATTCATAAACCATAGATTTTACTAATAATATTTACTATGCAGTGTTATATATATCATAAAATATTAAAAGTAATTAAATACAAATAGTATTTAAATAATATATTATAATTTATTTTTATAAGAGCTAAAGATTTAGATGTAAAGAATAGAGTTTTTTTTCTTTTCTTTTTTTTTTCTTTTTTTTTTTTAATTATATAGGATTGTGTGTAGCCTAGGCCACACCAATCCTAAAAATAGATAAATTTTAGGTGTCTTCTTTTAGCTACTATGGAGTCTCAAACATGAGTCTCCATACAAAACAAGGCCCTTTGAAACAAATAACACTAACGAGATCTGAGTGTAAAAAATAGAGGTTTGATTTGAAGAAATACAAAAATAAAGCAAACAAAAGAAGAAACAGTTCCAAGAATACGTGAAACAAAATTGTAATCTTATGGACAACATAAAAAACTAGAAGAAAAGGTAACTAACAATTAGTCCCTAGATAGTTTAGAACTTCTATTAGATATCAAATCCATCCAAAGGGAAATCAATAAGGACATAGAGCTATACCATGAGTGTAAAAAAAGAGTTGTGAACCTTATACTTTTTGTTATAAAAGAGCAGATAGATGAGGAGATGATAGGAATAGTCAAGGAAGAATTAAAAAATTATATCACAAATTGAAACAATTTGTTTCATAAAATTAAAAGGGCCTCGAAAAATATTCAAACATAAAGGTAATTTGATTCATGTTAAAGTAGGCTCTAATGACCATATATATGGCACATACTTAGTAAAATATTTGAGCTTAAATGGCTATAAATATTTATAATAAAGAATACAATCTAGAAGACTAACCTCATTCCAGAATATCAAGCTAAATTAAGGAAGAAAGTTCAAAAGAAGCCAGGATGGAAGAAATATGGGCAATAATTAGATATTGAAAACCTCTTATTAAGGATAAACACTAAAAAATAATAATAAATAGGAATTTGGGACACTTGAATTCCTCTCTTGAAAGAGTTGTGGTTTTCTATGATGTAGAGGTTTTATATTAAGTTTGACTCTAAGTGGGATTGATATTATGTTTTTGGTTAAAACTTGAGAACATGAAGCATCTAAGGCCCCTCACATAGAAGGATTCATATTGTAGTCAGCATAGAATAAAAAAACCTCCTGGATATGGGTTGGACCCATAGCTTGTTACATAAAAATAAACATATGGATGGCGATTTTATATATTAATGCTAAGAATATTTATATAGTAATTTGTTATTTCATGCATATTAATTTAGCCTTTTATAAGAAAAACAATTTAGATCAAAATTGTCCATACCATTATGATTATCTCCAATTTATCATAACTATATGGAAGTATTTTGGAAAAGAGAATTGGCATATGACTAGAAAGCCACATAAAATGAGTTAAAGACTAGGTCATATTTAGAAGCTATCGTTTTTAACTATGGACAACCTTGTTATGCTTAGGACCATTGTGGAGGATTATTGCAATAATAAAATCAATCTTCTTTCTTGTTTTTCCCGACATTAGAAATTTTTTGACATAATGTTGAGGACTAACCTTTGAAATATGCTAGAAGAGCTAACATATTGTTGTAAGGCTATGTGATATCATTATTGCCAATTTTAGGGACATTAAGGGTTATTAGAAAGGAATTAACTATAATATCCAAATCAATCAAGGTTGTCCCTTTACCCTTTTTGACATACATAACGATAATTTAGAAAATTGGTTAAAAAATGCATGTTGTGTTACCCAAACTCTTGCTAGTATACTCACCATCCTTCTTATTTATGTTAATCATATTGTTATTATGTCAAGGAGTCCTTATGACCTCAATAACCAACTAAGAATTGTCAAAAACTTATAATCCAACAAAATTATGACAGTGAACACATGGAAAAAAATATTATGATAATTTAATCCAAAAATATCACCTATAAAACATGATAACAAAAAATTGGAGAAAGAATATTTACACAATTATCTCAAATTTGATATTCTTCACAGGCTCAATTGGGACTAGACAACATTGAGAAAAATAAAAATGGAGGGTGGAGAGCTTATTTGGCCTTGAAAACAATTGCAAATTAGTGGACCTTTGGCTATGGGATAAGAAATTAAACTCATCTTTAAGTGTCTCATAATTCTTGGTATCTTATATAGATATGAAGTTTGGTGATGTAGTATCTCTAGAGAATCCCAGAGAAAGGTAGAGAAAATCCAAAAGAATTTATATATTATAATCTCAAAATTAAAGGCAATACACTCTATCTTATTCTCCTCATTGAATCCAACCTTTATGGAATTGAGAACATGGCTATGATTGGATACTTAATTTACAAGAACAAGAAAAAACAACATGGATGGAAAGAGGCTCCCCATAATTTCTTCAAACTCTAGCGAGAACCACCTATGCTTCATGTAGAGATAGTATAAAGTTGTCAAGTTTTGGCTAAATAATTGGAGAATAAAAGAAAAAGAAAATATTATAATATTATTACATCTACATTTGTGGAGAATATAAGATGTGACAAAAAATTAAGATACTACAAGGATGTGGTCAACCTTAATTTAGAATTTCAAAAGTATCACCTTGTTTTGACTAGCATAAAGAAGAAAATCAACATTCCTAAGAATAAACATTCACAAGTTTCATAGTGAAGTTGGCATTGGAGAATTCTCAAAACATCTTGGGATGAAAAAATCTATCATCTTTGTAACATTAAGAGGGTTGAAGATGAAAAATCACTTATAAAATGTCCTATGTAACCCAAACTAAATCACAATTTAAAAATATATGTCACAACGTTGGCCTTCCTAACCTTTTGAAACCTTTCAAGAAATCAAAATTGTGGTTTTCTCTCAACACTTCACTTAATATTTTTAAAGTAAATAAATAAATATTAAGGAATTACAAATAATAACTTTCTTAATGTCATCATTAATTCATATTAACTAAAAAATCTAAATTAAAATTAATTACATAAATGGAAATTATTTTTAAAAATATTGTTAATATTAATTTAATAAAGTGCAATTATCTTTTAAAATTTATATTTAATCATCTAATATTTTACATTTATTCTTATGTAGTTTTAATTTAAATATTTTCTTTAAAAATATTTTATGATTTTGTCATATATATTTTAATCATTAAAAAATTATTTTATCATTAAATTATAATATATTTTTTTCAAATTGTTTGTGATCCTCTAGGCTTGATCTATGACTTGAGAAAACGCAACCGAGACCATCGAATTCATCAAAGCCACCTAGGGATTGCACAACCACCTCAGTAAGTTTTGATCCTGGGTCACCTTATTAACGATGCTCATCCTCAACTAGTTGTACTAGTAAAACTTGACTATAATAAAAAATATTAATATTTCATTCAAAATTAAAAATTATAAAACTTTTCCAAACAAAAATAATAGATAATTAAATCAAATATATTTCATGATTAATTATAATGTACATATTAATATTGATAATTTAAATTGAAATAAATATTTTTTATTTTCGTTAAAATATTATTGTTTATTACTTCCAAATTTATTTAATATAAAAAATTTAATATATAAATAATAAGATATTAAATTATTATTACTAAAAATCTACAAGAAATTTTATTTATATTATATTACATAAATCTTATTTTTGGGTGATTATCAATTAAACTACATCATGTGGATTTTATTTAAATTAATTCTAACTCTATTATATTTATAAATTAAAAATCATTCTTGATTATATTATAATCAATATTAATTAATTATAAACAATAAAATAAATAAAAGCATGATGAATGATAAAAACATATAACTTCCATAGTGAAGACACTGAACCATGCATGGTTAGACAATTAGATATCGAGGCATTTCTTTTTATGAACACTAAAACTTTGAAAGGAAGATAATTGTTTATTTTAATAAGAAGTTAGATTAGACAAGTAGGATGTGACGGAAAATAGGTCTTATTAGTCCCTACCTCCGGCAATGTAGGGACTCTAGCAATCGATACGGCATTGACCAGACATTAATCAGTCTTTTGAACGAAAAAATTTGTGCACTATCAAAACTTAAACAAAGTGTTTGGTTGCAATTTCCCTTCACGCAAATTTTATCCAAAGTTTTGATTTGAGACTCTTATTGGAACCTTCATGCATCTCAAGGTAATGTTATATGGCTAACAAGATTTTATCCAAAGTTTCAAAAATGGCTAACAAACATTTATCCAAAGTTTCAAAAAACTCATGCATCGACTACCATACATGAACTTTTATAACATTTTAGGTTTCAAACTTCATACATCTCCCAAATTGATGCTCCGTTACACTTGCCACTTGACACTTACACTTGCCACATGCCACACAACTTGCTTACACCTGCCACACATGCTCATCCATTTTAAACTCCCCATAGGTTTACAGTGTTGGACAACCTCCCGATCTCTAAAGAAGAGGCGCAGCTGAACAGTAGTCTTACCCTACCATGACAGAAGTGTACAAAGAATCTACCTCTCCAACCACTAGCCCTCGCCCTGGCCCTTGCTTGTTGCAACTGCTGCAAGTACAATACATAGGGATTCATAGCTACAGACTCATCTGTAGAAGAAGCAATGGATTTCTACAGACTCTCCTGTAGAAGAATCACTGAAAGGTATTTTCAAATTCCAAATTTGAGCAATTATTCAATCTATGGTAAAATAGTTACAGTAAAAATAGAACAAAAACAAAAATACAAACCTTGTTTGTGTGATTAAGTTGCCCATATGTCACTTCGAATATCTAGTTTTGTTGTGCCTGAACCTTTCTTTAAAAGTTATTTCATGGTAAGGACCAAAAATTAAAAAGAGAAAGAGCATCCATTACATTTAAAACAATGTAAATAAATTAGAGCACCGTAACCTTCATAAAATTCAGAGCATCGTAACCTTTCTTTAAAACTTATTTCAGGGCAAAGATCAAAAGTTTAAAGCAGAGAAAAAGAGAGTAGCATTTAAAACAGTGTATATAAATTAGAGCGTTGTTAACTTTATAAAATTCAGAGCGCCGTAAACTTTCATTAAAGCTTATTTCAGGGAAAAGACCATCATTTGCATTTAGAAGTGTACTCTCTACATTATGGCATTTTTAATGTCCACGATAAAATTTTTGGAAATTTGGCTATAGTGTGATTTTTTGTTTTTTCATATATATATAAAGTTTACTAAAAAAATTCTTTATATTTCACTCAGCAAATTATCAGTCAAAACTTACAATTTCAATTAAACTTTACCAAAATTTGGATAACATTTACTGAAAGATATGAAAAGAACACACGAACCTTTTGAAAATTCAGACACTCATTTAAATGCAAGAGCTATGCATTATGAATTCTTCTGTCCAAGCGGTATATTGTGATCTGTTTGCTTTAAGAGGCGTTCTTTAGTTTTCATTCTTTTCATAAAGAGGATTGAATGCTCTTTCTCACATAAATTTATTTAACAAATAAGCAAGTTCAAATCAAACACTGGCATACCGTTGATTGCAAGATTCCGCGTGGCAAGAAAATATTTGTTTGCGAATTAGCCCCAAATGCAGCGGATGGTCTGATGATTCTGGCACTTTCAACCTTTACAAATTCGACTTTAAATGCTCTTTCTCACACAATTTTCTTTAACAAATAAGCAACTTCAATTCAAACACTGGCATACCGTTGATTGCAAGATTCCGCGTGGCAAGAAAATATTTGTTTGCGAATTAGCCCCAAACGCAGTGGATGGCCCGACGATTTCGACACTTTCGACCTTTACAAATTCGACTTTGAATGCTCTTTCTCACACAATTTTCTTTAACATTTAAGCAACTTCAATTCAAACATTGGCATATCATTGATTGCAAGATCCCGCACGACAAAGATCAAATGACTATTTCGAAAAGCATACTTGAAGGATAAAATGTTCTTCTTCAAAGTCGGTTCTATGAGCAGATGCTGCTGCTGTATTTAAGGATGGAAATCGGCAAAGGACAAAAGGCAAAAACGGAGAAATTGTCAATGAATATGCTCGAATGCTAAAACTGGTAGTTTACCGTATTCCTGAAAACACTAATCGCCATAGTCATTAGAGCTCTCCCAAACCATCTCAATCATTCAATCCAAAGTTCACGTGACAACAATGTGAAAAGGGTGAAGTGGACACATGCTATAAAACAATGTGGTAAGGAGACAGGTGGCATGCCGAACTAGACACCAATCGTTCAAATGAGAGATGGTTGTAATGTAATATCACTCCACGACTTAATAAATTAAACAATGGAGTAATATTTATTGTGTTATTCAAAACAAAATTTAGAAATATACAGCTGTAATACATGCAGAGATCGTGGCATAATAAAATTTGACAATTGAATGAAATATAAATCACCACTTGTCCCTCTTTTTCCATAACTCAACGCCCAATGCCCCACGTGAACTATGCACAAGTGACACTTAATACTAATCTCTCTACAACTTGAATGAGGGTGGGTGTTGCCTATTGTTGGTTGTCGAGCTGCTACTTCGGCTCTGCACTTTTCCAAGGGATTTTCAATAGGGATTTTCAACACCAGGAGACCATCCCTCAAGTGAGCGGTGGCACATTTTATGTCTATTGTGTTATTATTGCTCTAATTTGCTTCCCATTTTCTATGTTTGGGATTCTAATCCACCTTGCATTTGGTTGTTGATAGGTTACAGTCCGTCGACCTTCCTCCTTCGCACGCAGGCTCAAACCATTAGGGTTTTGCTTCAGGGTAAGATCTCTGGCGTATTTGTTTTCATTGTTTTGGCCTTACCAGCCTCTTATGTTGTCAACTCTTGCTAATTCCATGGGAATTCTGGTAACCAAAATCTATTCGTTGTAATCCTGACATTAATTTTTTCATTGGAGTAATACATGTTATACTTCTCAGATTTAGTTGGTTCGAAGTTTATTCCAAGTTTATTCGCAGGAAGAATCAAAATTGTTGGTTTCTCGCATAGGCTCCACAATGGAGAGAGTGGCTTACTATCTCTACCATGCTCTACTTCAGTCGAATGGGAATTCCCTAGCCCATTTGGAGCGCAATGATAAGAGAAGTAAGGAGCATTTTCTGGGTGCTTTAAAGTTGTTGCTTGTAACCTATCCTTACATACAGATACCTTATTTTACTGCTAACCAAAGTATGCTGGAAGCAGTAGCGGCCACCGGCAGTGCTAAAAATGTGGGAATCCATATTATTGACTTTGATATAATGGAGGGCATGCAATGGCCGCCATTAATGGAGGCTCTGAAGAGTAATGGAAATTATGATGTTGGTCACTTGAGAATCATGGCGATCAGATGGGCAGAGCAGGATGAAGAATGCACGCTTTATTCTGGGCACACCGGAAGAAGATTGTCGGAGTACGCAAAAATAGATGCATGTACAGGCCACGTAGTTGTTACAAACAATATGAGTATGGATGGATCGTGGCTCTCTGGGGGACTATCCAAACATGTTTATTGGCAATACGGCAGGGACTACCACTACACAATTGCCCTTGTTATTATATAAGGAAAAATTTTAACATGAGTTGGCCCACCCAGAACTCTGCTTTAGATTTATGACTAATAATTTTGACTTTCAAGAGGACATATGATGTTTTTGACTCCACTTTTATGAAGTGGGGTTAGGATGTCTAAGAACGCATGGCATATCTTTACATAATTGAAGAGTAATTTAAAAAACTTGTAAATTAGTTAGAAAATAATAGAAATTTTGGTAAACTTATGATAAAATTTGGCAGCATTTTTGAAAATTTAGATTATAGTGTCAAATTTTGAGTGTTTCAAATTTTTAATACTGTTAAATTTTAGATATCATTTGGGGATTCAACTGAGTTAAGTAATTTATTCACGTATGACCATTTCCATGAGAGGTAGTTGTAACTGAATAATTTCTCATGATTTTTCAAAAGTTCATTTAGCGCTCATTGCATTGGGTGATGCTCACAGGGTTGAAAAAGTGGGATTGAAACTAGTGAAATGAATCACATAGTGTTAGATCTATTTCGATCATTGAAAAATTATTCAAACACTATAACATTCTAAATTTTAATACAATAAATTAATTTCTATTTCTTTTATATTTTAGAAATTAAATTAAATATATATTAATTTGAGAATTTTTTAAATAAAATCCTTCTTCCCACATTCTCACGGTTAAGTAGTACGTCCTTGAGGCTCAATAAGTAGTCCTCGATCCTTTCAAAGGAATGGGAAAGCAAACTTCAACTATTTTTAGTCCATAGGTGGTAACGACCCCAATGATTCTCGTTCTTTCTTTCATCAATGACAAACTTTATTTCGTCATCCTTCAAATTTTCATTTAGTCATCCTCCATAGATAGAATAGTGATCTTTTTATATTGTGAGAGCCCTTTGCTCTTCAGTATAGTTTCCATGTGAGGTGACCAAATAATATACTTATGTTCATTCAAATTAACTAGATAAATTTTGTAAGCCATCTACACAATTTTATAGATTTGTACTATGATAAATAGATTCCAATCAACAAATCTATCAACTTGCATAACTTGCATTTACTACAAGATATACTCAACAAAATTTAATTGTCATACAACTTGCAATTATCAACATTTAAAATTTATTTATAAATTTTAAAATATAATTTAATTTTTTAAATTTTATTTATATTATAAAATTTAATATATAAATAATAATAATAAAATAATTTGAAGAGAATGAGTTTAGAGTGTGATTTATAGTTTTATTTGTAAGTTTATGTTTTTAGTCCAAAATATGACTCATTATGTTTTCGACTCAAAATGTCAATTTACAAATGAAACTATAATGAGTTTGAGAGACTAAGAAGAATCACTTTATTTGGGGATAGTTTTTAGAACGACTTTTTTTCCGTTTCTTTCTCACAACCTTGGTCCACCCAACAAGAGGTAGGTTAGCCAAGGTAATTTGCATATTAGTGTTAAGAGCTGAAGGAGACTCCTTATCAGTGTTAGAAGATGTTGATTCACGAGCATGCTTCAAAATACCTAGAGATACTTCTCTGTTTACCAACTGCATATTTGTAGGGGTTACTGGTTCCCTGCTTAGTCCTTGGGAGTTTGATCAATAATGATTGTCTTATCATGATCTCTCGAAATCATAACATCATTAGCACTCTCATCCACCTAGTCACCCTCATCCTCAGTCTCGCCCTCCATAGAGTGCAGGACACCAGGTTTCCAACTTTTAGATTTGGAAGTTCTATTAAGAAATTTCTTGTTGGGATTTGACTAAGGGTAAGAATTCTGTAAATGTCTAGTTTGAAGACAAACTTGACACCAAAATGCAATGTTCTTGTAATCCAAAGATTGGGTCCAATGATAATCTATAATTTTCAAATTTATTTGATTTGGAAGCCCTTTGCTAATGTCAATTTCAACACAAATTCTATTGTAGATGTATAAGCTAAGTTGTTCTCAAGAGAGATCCATGACAAGAAAATTATCCAAGGAGTTTCCAATACCCTGAAAAACTAAAAAGTGCCAAAGGTGCATAGGAAAATTGGGAAGTCTAACCCAGATTGGGATCTTGGTAATAATTGTTGTAGAGGGATGGAAATCAAGAAACCATGGGATTATAAATAGATCGACTTTAACCCAAAACTAAAGCCCACCACTTAGGGTCTTCTAGTAGTCTTTTGGTTTAGTGAAAAGCACTCTAAAAAAGCCTTTTGAGCAAAAGATGACCTTGCACTTCTCAGTCCATGAAGAATGAATCCATTTATAAATATCCTTTGAACATAACCATAAGCCATATAAGTAGCATATGTCGCCTAAATCAACGTAGAGCTAAATGAAGTCCTCCATTTTTCGTTGCAAAATTTCCACAGAGGGTACATCCTTCACTTTGTCCACCTGGAATTCCTTAGGATCCACCTAAGGTTGATGAGATCTGGGGCCTGTCCTGAGGTCATCCTTGAAGGACATGGTTTTTGGTGCTGAAGATGCCCCCCGCCCTTGGCTCCGCTATTTAGGCAAGAAACAAGAGAGGTAAAGGCATCCTTCTTAATGTCATAGTCTTTCAGATCCATATCTATCTTAAGTTGCCTTCCCTTAAAGAGGAGCCTCAACGAACCCACCATAATTCCTGTCAAATCTTGTATTTTGGTTGTGACCATGAGTAAAACATCATCCTCATTGATCATGATGTAGAGGTACTCTCTAAACAAAGACTTGACAAATATTCGAAATTTTTGGGGATCAATATCCCAAACTCCTTTCCCATTTGGCTTGCACTTTGCATATTTTATCTCATGTACCACTCTCTAAGTGGGCTTCTTGTTCAGGCTTTTTGAAAAACAATTTGTGGGCAGTTGACCTTCCAATGGCCATTCCAAACCATCACATGGATCTCGCATAAACATCACCACATGGGCCATACCCATTAACATTCGAGCCCAAGCTTGCATAGACATCACCACTAGAATGAAGAAACCCCAAGCCCTTGGGCTCTCAACCACCATCATCATCTCTAATTGTGGAACTGGGATCCTCGGGCAATCCCTCGTCGAATTCTTCCACGAGCCTACTATAACTCTATCACTTAAACTTGTACTTCTCAACTGCCAGTGCAACCTATAACTCTTCACTATCGCTGCCATCACATATTCTTTTTTCCATTCTCATCTCTAGTCTAAATCTTAAAATTAAAAAATCATTACAGTAAAATCAATATTTAATTTTTTAATCAATAAATAATAAATTAATAAATATTTTATAATAAAATAAGTAAAAACAGGATAAATGATTTAAAAAATTTAAAAATATCATTGACGATGCCATGTTCATATATACACAATTTAATTAGAGGCATTTCTTTTTATGAACATTAACACTAAAAGGAAAATTATTGTTTATTTAATAATAGGTTGGATTATTTAGGATGTGACGAAGATAAGTCGGTATTATATCAAGGGAAATTTAACCTAACGTGGTTCACCAAAAATTTTGGATCTAGGTTTATGATTTTCATTATTTTTTAGTGAGAGGTTCTTTTTATTTCGACTTTGGAGAGGAGATATGATTTTTTCACCTCCACTTTTAAGTAGCGATGTTAGGATGTTCTTGTCTGCAATGAACACACATATCGCATATCGTTATTTTCTTAAATGTGAAGATATATAATTTGATATATTTCTTTAATTATGTTGCTGTTGTTGTTATGATTTTTAAAAGTATAAATATGTTTTTCAATTGGAAAATAAGTATTAATTTATGAAAAATATTAAAAATGACCCATGAAATATGGAAAGAAAATAGTGAAAATAGTGAGCGACACTTGCAATATGAAAACAACAATGAAAGTGACACATGCTAGAGTAATGCTAACATGAAAACAACACTCACGAGAGTGAAGGTGCGCAAAAGTGATAGTTTGAAAAACTCACCAAATAGAAATACTAACACAGCCAAAAGTGAGACTTTGTCAATGAACATGCGCACTCATTATCGACATGGGTTGAGCATAGCACATACATGATCTTGACGAACTGTGATAGGTATGTTCAAGCTTGCGTGAAAGAATTCGATCATGAATTAATTATGGACTAACCATGTATAAGCAGGTGACTTTGACACTTGAAATCCAAGAAGGAAGCTCGAAATCTTAGCAAAGCGTTATTGGCCAAGAAGTGACTACGAAATGACCTATCACGAGATCTAGAGTAGGCTCCAAAATTTGAGCGTAGGTAAAATTTTGGAAGATGTTTATCACAATGACAATAATGTGATAAACACTACTTTCTTATCTCTCATTCCTAACTTTGTGAAACTAACAACCTTCTTGGACTATCGACCAATCTCACTCTACAATAAGATCTATAAATTGATCTCCAAAACAATTGCCAATCGAGTCAAGCCGCCCCTAACTAGATAAATTTCACGTGAACAATTTGGTTTCCTTGAGTAGCATCAAATCCATGACGCTATTGGTTCACTCAAGAATGCATTCATTCAATAAAAACTCAAGGAATTGATGCATGTTTGATGAGGATAGACCTTTCTAGAGCCTTCGACTGTATTGACTAGGAATTATTATGGATGATATTGATGAAGACCGATATTGGTTCAATGATGGTTGATTGGATTAAGGCTTGCTTAACATCTACCAATTTCTCCATCCTCATCAATGACTGCCCTACATATTTCTTCTAGAAAACTATTAGAAGTGAAGTCATGCGGGAGAATCAAAGGTTGTGGGATCACAAAGAACATCTCTCTCACTTACTTTATGTTCGTGGATGACCTCCTGTCCATCTTGAAGATAGATATCAGAGAGTGGGGAATGATCTACGAGATGC
Source organism: Pinus tabuliformis (assembly GCA_031772625.1). Taxonomy (NCBI): domain Eukaryota; kingdom Viridiplantae; phylum Streptophyta; class Pinopsida; order Pinales; family Pinaceae; genus Pinus; species Pinus tabuliformis. Next base: position 1,366,467,837 of record CM062805.1, on the reverse strand, counting down.
TCTCTGATTTTGGACAAGTCACTAGGTTGATGATGAATAAAGCTAAGTATGTATTGATATCCACTGATCATGATGAGGAAAAAATGTTGGAGATCACTGCACTATTTGAGGTATAGTCTATCTCTTTGGAGGGGGTTTCAAGTACCTAGGTATCTTCCTGAAACCAAATGGATATGAAAACAACGGTCTTGGCTAATTGAAAAGCTAGAGAAGCAACTTTTACAATGGTCACACAACTGGATTTCTTTGGGTGGCAAGCTCATCTTATCTAAATCATTCCTTCAATGCACATCCATATACTGGATGCACATTTACAAATTTCCCATGGGAATCATCAACAAGATAAATTCAATTATCTCCCGCTTTTTTTGGGTTGGCTCCCATGGGGAATCTAGAAAAAATCATCTTGTAATACTGGACAAGATGTAAATGTCCATTGCAGCTGGTGGTTGGGGCCTCAAAAAGATGGAAGTCTTCAACCTGGCTCTTCTTTTAAAGAACCTCTGTTGAGTTGTAAGTGGTGATGTTCTGTGGAGTGGGATCGTCAAAGAAAAATATCTACATAATCTAGATCTTCTGGGGTGGATTCGAGTGGGCGCTCTAATCCCTTCAAGGATTTATTATTCATGGAGAAGCCTGACTTCTACAAAACATTGGCTCCTCACAAATATGTCTTGTTGAAAAATGGCAACAAGAAATTGCTAAAAATAGAAGTGCTAAAAATAGCAGTTTGGGCATCAGTGCTTGATTGGGCAACATGGAATGAAAAATGGAAGTGCTAAAAATAGAAGTTCTGTTTTTAGCAGTTCAAGTTGGATTCCTATTTTTAGACAATCCTTGGTCTAAAATAGGAATTAAAATTCGAATTTGGTCTTACCAGTAGTTGGAATATTAATCAATTAATTCTCCATGAGTTAATTAGTTAAGGAAAATCAAACTTGAAGTCTTTGTGAGAACATGCAATAGTTTCTCCACTGATTGGGGAATGTGTCCTTGATTTTCTCCATTGATCGAGAAATTAAGGATGATTTCTATTTTGAGAGGATCTGTTGACTTGGTTTAACTTAGTCAAGTTCAATTAGATTAATTTAACAAGTTGTTAAATTAATGAGATTTAGTTTGTTGATGCTTGCATGCATGTGACAACTGGTATTTTCAAATAACCGTGTATTCACTCATGGATAACTTATGCATGTCAGTTTTGTCAGAGACCTAGTTGAGATCAGAGAAGGGACAGTGTACTATTAGTTGGATGAATATTTTTCCTATAAAGGACGCTCATCCATGATGAGGATTTATCTTCTTTAGATTTGTGCAGTTATTTCAGAGGTCAATGTTGTGTGTGAGGTGAGAATTACACAGGTTGCAACTGGAGGACCCAGGAAAAACTATGCATAGAAATAGGAGGCTTGGAGGGTAGAGGAGAAGGTTTATGAGAAGCCTTTGACTGTCTATGAGAAGCAAAGGGATCATACTGAGAGCTGGATAGCTTCTGAGCTAAGGCTTTGTGTAATCAAGACTATATTTCCACTTGTATGAGAATATAGAGATGGGGTTTTAGGCAAGTTCTTTCCCCGAGTAAATTCTTTTGTGTTATGTGTGATTGATTCCTTCTTATCAATTATATGTGTTCTTATTGATGATGCTCATGGTTGATTAAGCTTCCACTAAATTGTTTGTAGAAGTAGATCAAGTGTTTTTCTTTAGTACATTGCATTACCAGGTTGATCTGCAGGTGGGAAATTTCTACATGATATCACAGCTAGCTTATTTGTAGAAAAAGTTCTACATGGTATCAAAGCTAGCTGATTTGTAGGAAAAATTCTACAAAATTCTACATGTCTTGGAACATTGGATCTAGATCCTCAGCGAAAATTGGTCTAGATATTTTTTCAGGTATGAATGGCTCACACTCCCTATCATTCCCATTGATATATTTTCTACATGACATGGACATATTGGTGCTTAAGGAAATTTTGGTGATTTCCTAACACCCTCCTTCACCACTCCTTGGAAAGATGCCTACATGCTCAATCTTTGGGCTCATTTTGTCCAAGAATGGTTAGATTACATTAAAAAATTGCAACTTGTTGGGATTATGTTGTCTCATTGAGAGGACAATCTGTAGTGGAACGATAGTTTGCATAAAGGTTCTATCATTTTTAAAAAGGCTTACTCCATCATTGACTAGGTGGCAGTCTCGGACATGTCACACCCTTGGCTATCCACGTCGTGGAGTTGGCCTGTGCCACTAAAGCTCAAATGCTTCCTTTGGATGGTGGCACATAATAGGATTTTAACATTGGAAAACCTCATCAAAAGAAGATTTCAGGGCCGAGTCATTGTGGACTATGTAGGGTCCACGGAGAAGACATTTCACACCTCTTCCTCCACTGTTGTTTGGTTTGGTGTGCTTCGACTTCTACATTATAATGTTGCTCTAAACTAGTCAGAAGTCATCTCTAGTCTTGAGATGTGGTTTGCTAACAACAAGTTTCACAGATCCCTTCCTTTCTTCCTCCTTTGGGGTATTTGGCAGACTTGCAATGCTCAAATCATCGACTTTGTTCCATCAGATATTGCTAGGACATGCTCCTTGATCGTGGCGTACTATAAGGAATTATCCATTGTAGCCTCTCTGCCTCCCTACCCCCTTCAAATCCAGAAGGATCTATGGTTCCCCTACCCTGTAGGGTTCTTTGATGGAGCCTACTCATTTGGATCCTATAGCAATGACATGGTAATATATCTTGACCCTTCTCACACTTTTAGATTTTTATGGCACAGTGGATCTGGAAGAAACACCAGGGCTGAGCTTCTGGCATTATGGGGAGTCATATATTGAGCTAACTAGATTGATTTGTTAGAGATTGCAATTTTTGGTGATTCCAAGTCCGTGATTGAATGGGTGAATGAATGTTGTGACCTCCAAGCACATTCTCTCCTCAATTGGAAGTAGAGAATCTGAGTATTGAAAATGGCTTTTAGGTGGATCTCTTTCACGCACATATTCTCTGAACATAATGGAGAAGTAGATGATTTGTCCAAGCAAGGATGCTATGCGGCATAGAGTTCAATTCATTTCTAGGAATTTGTCTCTGCTTCTTTGTTGTGATCTAGACAGATTTTGATCTGAAAGCTCTAATGTCTCATTGTTATTATTTAAACTCTGCTTTCCCTAATCCTTGTATTACAACTCTCCTTTTGTCTCGCTATATATTTTATGGATCATGTTTTTGTCTCGCTTTTTTTATATAGACAGGACACTTATAGTCCTCTCACCTAAATGTAAGTTTGATCTATGACTCTTTTGCATATGTACTCTGATTCATTTAATGAAAGCCCTTTTTCTACTTAAAAAAAATAAATGGTGAAGTGAACCGAAACCACACTCAACCAACCATTTCAATGAACATTAAACAATTGTGATGCGAGGGGAAACTACACTCAACTTTTTCCATGAACATTAAACAATTGAATCACAATGAAACGGATCAGTATGATAACGCAATCATTGACATTTGACACTAAAAAAATATATGCCGGGCACGACGCTAGTCCGCCACTGAGCCGACAAGATGCGAGAACATCTCCTTTATTTTCTGCAAAATTCAACTTTCACGAGCAAATTCATATTAGGGTTAGGTCAGCCATGATGTTCTAAGACTGCACGCTTAACATTGAAAAAACTATTACATATGTTCGATGTCCTGCGAGAAGATATTTATTATTATGGTTGGAGTAATAAGACAGAAGGGCAAAATAATTGGATTGCGTTATAATGCAAAAAATCTCAGGACTGATTTGCAAAGACAAAAGGTACACGAACGTTTCCTCAGGTTTATCAGCACTGATGTAGATGTAGACTAAACGTTATTTTTTTATAAATTTTGGCGAATTTTTTGAATCTTAAGTTTAGTGATAGATTCCGAGTCACCAAAAACTAAAATTTGAAACTACTTATACAATCAAAAATATCTTGCATGTAACTATACAACTGTACAATCAATCAATAAATAAATAAAACATAACAACAACTAGTTAGACGGCTCAAAAGACCAAAGGTATCACTGATGCGACCAGGTCAGATTTATCGGAACTCTTGCACTTTCATATTTTAATTTTACGAAATCTGTGTGCGCATGCTTGCATTGGATTGATTTCAGATGTGGCAGCAGGAGGTTTTTAGGCTTTAAAAGAACAAACCTTAGCTTCTCCGAAGCAGCCATCGCCGAAATCCAAAGTCGACACCCTCCTCCATGCATTTATTTAAGCGAACACGACTAACAGTCTGCTTCCCACGAGTCTAAAGTGGATGCCAGCAGCTAAATTAATAATTGGTTTGATACCACTTTACTGGTATAGATTCCGAAACCAAAATATACTTTTATACGCAACTTCAGGTTTGACATTTATAAATAACAAAATGATGAATGATCGGCGCAAATTCATGAGTGACCTACCTGGTGCAGGTATGAATTCGGTCGACTTGTGACCAGAATCATGTACATTCTACGCAAACTAAACCATATTTCAACCCACATCCAAATCTAGAAACCATCCTTATAATTATATTTATTAATTTGTTTATGCATGTTTGATCCAGGAACTCCACAGGGGCTAAATATTATAAATTATTTAGGTTGATTGTTGCATTGCCAGTGTATGCATCAATGTGAATGAGCAGAAGGGTACAGAGAACATTGATGTCAATCACACAACACATGAAGCAGACAGCCAGGTAATATGGAATTAACCCATGGGATATGAGACTAAGGTTGATGGGTGAAATTTTTGGAAGAGACTAAGGTTAATGGGTGAAAGTTCCCATAGCATTTTTTATATACTCAAAAAAAAATATTAAGGGAAGTGTTTTAAGATGGATATGTTCTATCTTCATTCATGAATCTATGGAGATAATGTGACCCCGCATCTCACACCTATATCAAATAATATGAATAATGAGAATTTAAGAGGGAATTTTTTTAATACCAATCTAATATATGCTCACTTACAATTTCTTTCAAACCCATAATAATCTTCCATCCTCAATTTATCCATTTCTCTATGCTATAATTCAAGTTGAGCTTGTGATCTATATTTGATATTTGTATGAAGAAACTTCCTCCAAGTTGTTGTCATATATGAAAATATCATATGTGATCTTTCTGGATTTAATTATTATGACTTTTGTTTGTTAGTAATATCAATCATACCCATCTAGAAATAAAACTCTTATACGATTCTTAGTTGCTTGCTAAGACTATAATAACTCCTCACTAAAATAAAATTATTGTCATCACAAAGTAGATGATTCATGACTATAGAAATAAGCATGGGGAAAACACAACATGCATCTTCCAAACATTCTTCTAACCTATCAATGTATATGCCAAAAAGGATTGGTGACAAGAGACAACCTTGCTTGACTCAGAGATTGCAACTAGTTTCTTATGACCAACCCTCAATGGTCCTAAACCTAGCAATAACATTCTCATACAAACTTGCCACAACTATGCTCAAATCAAGACGAATCATTATCTCTTCCATCCTCTTCCACGAGTATGTCTTAGGAATGGTGTCAAAAGCTTTTCTAAAGTCAATGAAACAATAGAAGAGATCTATTTCCTTATTGTGACAGTCCTCCCCAATGATCATGAGAATAACTAGGTGGTCCACACTTGAATGATATCACCTAAAGATATCTTGGTTTTTAGCTCTTTTATCATACCTTTCTACACATACATTAATCTTCTTTTCCAAAATAACTCTATTACACATGAGTACAACGTGGCTTATCATAATAGCCTTATAATTAGAGAGAATGCTTTTTCATCTCCACTTTTAAAAGTAGACAAAATAAGGCTTTGCATCCAACACTTAGGAAAAAACTTTACTATCATATTAATACTTAAAAACTTGTATATATTAAGAATGAAGATAGACCCTCTTTTAAAAATTTCTACTTAATAACACTTAAATAAATAGCGATAATAGAAACATGAAAACACAACATAAGTTTTTATTAAACTAGGCTAATGATCCAGGTGGATATTAGTGGCCACTTGCCTATTCCACTTGGACCCCCACCATTGTTTCTTTCAGTATTTTAGTTTCCTTATTTGTAGCACAATTTACTATTTTTGGCAGTTTTTCTGGTCTTGAACTTCCAGAGCCGTTTTGAGGCCCTAAACGACGTTTTTTGGGAAACCCAAGAGTGACATGGGTTGTAAATTGATGTTGCTCACTCAAAAGTTGTAGTCATCGGATAGATATTTCTAACAAGGTATTGTGCACATCAAATAGAGATCGTATGCCAAAGTTACGACCCCGAGAAGTTGATGTACCAATTTACCCAAACAAAGCCCATAGTTTGGTGCTTCATCTCCTAGGATTAGGTTTTCAGATGTTTAGGGTTTTCTATTGTTTCTCAATAATAAATAGGCCTTGGAGCCTCATTGTAACACAATTCAAAGGCATGTAGCTGCCACATCTCTTCTTAGAGATAAGCTACCATCCCCTGAGCTAGTCTTATTTCCATTCTATTTGTAAGCATATTTTAGTATTTGATATTAATGAAATGAAGTGTTATTTCCACTACATTTTTGTATTTATGGTTATATCTGTAATTTGTTGCGTCCATTTTTCAATCCGTACCAGTGGTATCAGAGCAATCTACACTCTCTGTTTTTCTTTGCATGTCCCCAACGAGGTCGGGATATAAGGAGTTAGGGCTTGAACTAGTCGAACCTTTGCAAGACCAACATCTCAAAATCCCGACGGCCTCCCATGGTGGATGAAAAGAAACATGAGGGGCATGAGATCCTATAAAAATCTTACTCGAAGAAGCCCTCAAGTGACAAAGGAATGCGATGATGGACAACTTTGCCCAGATCCTTCAGCAGCTACCCAAGGGCAACACATCTACTTCTGGAAACTACTCTAGAAGCACCACACCCTCTAAGGTACAAGTGAACTTTGACATTCCCATATTTAAGGGTCGGATATATGCAGACACCGTAGATAAATGGTTAAATATGCTAGAAGGGTATTTTTCTGTTCATAATTTTTCCACCAGGAAAAGATTACCTTTTCTCTTCTCAAAGCTGCCCCCCCACATCAAGGACTGGTGGGAAACCTACTACGAGCAGAAGGATGAAAGTACAACATCACTGTCTTCAGCCGCACCCACTTGGGATTCATTCTAGAATGCCTTCCATATAGCATCAAGCCCTTCATGAATGAGGTATTATGTGATGTTTCTCCCCTTGATGTTTGCGATGTAATATTAGGCCAACCATACTTATGGAAGTGACATGATGTGTATGAGTCAAGGCCTCGTGGTGTTATTGTTACTTTGGGAAATTAGTTGTATAAGATACCGGAGGTAGCACCGCCTACTGCCATCTCTTTGGTTACTACAAAACAATGCAGTAAGCTCATTTCCAAAAATGGGAAATTCATTTTCCTGATGATACGCCCTAAGCGAAAGAAGAAGACGGTGGCCACAACCTCTAGACAACAACAACAGATGGACAAGGTCATGGAGGAGTATGAGGACACATTCACCTCCTCCGTAGGGGTGCCTCTGCACTATCAGGTCAAGCACTCCATCGATCTGACCCCAGGTGTGACATTGCCCAATGGACCAATATATCAGTGCTTCGTTCTAGAGAACAACGAAATCAAGAGGCAGATTCAAGAGCTATTTTAGAAAGGTCACATCTGACCAAGTTCATCGCCCTATGGGAGCCCGATCATGTTGGTACAAAAGAAGGATGGGACTTGTAGACTCTGTATTGACTATCAGGCGCTAAAAAACATCACTATCTGAAATAGTTACCGGATCCCACATATTGATGACCTTTTCGACCAACTGAAGGGGGCCAAATATTTCAGCAAGATCAACTTGAAATCAAGATATCACCAGGTACCAATCAAACCCTCCGATGTGTGGAAGACTACCTTCAAAGCAAAGGAGGGATTTTTCGAATGATTGGTTATGCCTTTCAGGTTGACGGAATGCTCCTGCAACCTTCATGAGGCTGATGGATGACATCTTTTGGCCATTCACCGACTCATTTGTAGTGGTATACTTGGATGACATCCTAATCTTCAACTAGAGTTGGGAAGAGCACCTCCACCACATCTGACAGGTTCTCCAAACACTGTGGCACCACAAGCTATGTGCCAATTTGGAGAAATGCACTTTTGGCATGACCCAGGTTCAGTATCTGGGATACATTATTGATGAACGGAGGGTGCATGTGGATCCAGCCAAGATCCTAGTCATTCGGGATTGGCCAGGTCCAACTACTCTGACAGAGCTCCGCAGCTTTCTGGGTCTTGCCAATTTCTACCACAGGTTCATGTTAGGGTTCTCTCATATCACTTGGCCCTTGAGTCAAGTCACCAAAGGAGGAGCGAAAGCAAAATTCTTTGGTTTTGAATCTCAATAGAAGGCATTCACAGAGTTGAAACATCGCCTCTACTCTGCACAAGTGTTCACATTAAAGACTTGCAACAACCATGTAAGATCGAGAAAGATGCCTCTTACTATGTTATTGGGGAAATCCTTACTCAACAGGGGCATCCAGTGGCATATCACAGTGAGACACTTTCAGACATGGTCCAGAAGTATCCCACTTATGACAAAGAGATGTACTCCATTGTGTAGGCCTGTAAACAATGGAAGAATTACATTTTGGGGAAGGAAACGATCATCCACATAGACCATCGGCCCCTGTAGTTCATACAAACACAAGGGAAGTTATAGAATGATTGCCATCAGAACCAGTCCACATACCTGCAACAATTCCATTTGAATATCAAGTATAAGAAGGGTAGCACCAACAATGTTGCAAATTGCCTCAGCCAACCACCAATCATGGTGTTAACCACCGTGCTCAACTCTTGTGGGCACGAGACATCTGATTGGCCACTTCTCTACAAAAGCGACCCAAAATTTGGCCACACATACCAGACGCTCTTGGAGGGTCAGTAAGTTCCATATTTTCACCTCTAGGATGCCCTATTATGCCACCTAGGACACCTTTGGGTTCCTTCAAGCGAGCGTGCGAAGATGATTTGTGAAGCACACCAAAATCAGGCCGTTGGGCATTTTGGGGTCGAGAAGGTGGCATTACTTCAGAAGTATTTCTATTGGCCGAATCTTCGACAGGATGTTTGCAAGTACATTAGATCTTGCACTGCCTTCACCATTTCCAAACCAACCATCAAGAAGCAAGGCCTCTATACTCTGTTTCCTACCCCTAGTCAACCTTGGGAATCCATCTCCATGGATTACATGTTGAGCCTTCCTTATACTAAGCATGGCAACAGCTGTGTTTTTGTGGTCATTGACAAATTCTCAAAGATGGCCATTATGGTGGCCTGCAAGAAGAATATCACAGTGGAAGAAACTACTAAACTCTTCTTTGAACGAGTGTGGGTACACTTTGGGATCCCACAGTCTATCATCTTAGATCGGGATAGTAGGTTCCTCAATACATTTTGGTCCAGTCTCTGGTCGATGCTAGACACCAAGCTCACTAAGTCCACAACTTTCCATCCCCAAACTGGTGGCCAGACAGAGGTCATCAACAGGATGATCGTACACATTATGGGAATGTACAACTTAAAGCATCCACGCACATGTGATGAAAGCCTCCCCTATGTCCAACATTTCTATAACCAGGCTCTCCATAGCTCAACTCGCCACAACCCTTTTCAGGTGGGCTTGGGATTCCAGCCACTATGTCCCATTGATGTGGCTATGCCATTTGCAGCTACTTCGGCAGATTCGTCTCATGTCTAGTCCAAAACCGATAAGGAAAACAACTTCATTGAGCACATCAAACATATCCGCCAGCAGGTCCACAACATTCTAAAGAAATCAAATGCTAAGTACAAGCAGTGACATGTTCAACATAGGGTGCCACACAAGTTTCAGGTGGGCAACAAAGTCTGGTTGCATTTGCAAAAGGAACACCTTACCAGAGACTATTGGAAACTCAAACCACTCTGATATGGTCCTTACACCATTACCAAGGCTATCGGAGATAATGCATTTGAGATCAGCATTCCCCCATTCTTTGGCCTACACCCAGTGTTCAATGTGGATCACCTTCGACCATACTTCCCACCATTGCTAGACACATCACACATTGCAAAACAACCTACACCTACAGAGTTAAATCCAAATTGGAAGGAACAAGCCACAACTGAACGGATCATGGACACAAAGATCAAGAACAACCGACAACAAAAGATCAAACTATATCGAGTTGTCAAAGCAAACTAACTCCTTCACCATGGCAAGTGGCTCACCAAGGACCACGTTCAATAGAAGTTTCCTCATCTCATGGAGGAACTCAATGCAATGGGGAACATTGCTTCCTAAGGGGGGAGGAATGATCCAGGTGGATATTGGTGGCCACCCACCTATTCCACTTGGACCCCCACCTTTTTTTCTTTCAATTTTTCAATTTCCTTATTTGTAGCAGAATTTACTATTTGTGGCAGTTTTTTGTGCCCTAAACTTCTAGAACCATTTTGAGGGCCTAAATGAAGTTTTTTGGGAAAACCGAGAGCAACATGGGTTGCAGATTGATTTTTCTCACTCAAAAGTTGTAGTCCTATAATAGATCTTTCTAACAAGGTATTGTGCGCGTCAAACGGAGATTGCATGCCAAAGTTATGAACCCAGGAAATTGATGTACCAATTTACCCAAACAGGGCCCATAGTTTGGCGCTTCATCTCCTAGAGTTAGGATTTTGGACGTTTAGGGTTTTCCATTGTTTCTCAATAATAAATAGGCCTTGGAGCCTCATTGTAACATAGTTCAAAGACATGTAGCCGCCACATCTCTTCTCAGAGATAAGCTACCATCACCCGAGCTAGTCTTATTTCCATTATGTTTGCAAGCATATTTCAATATTTGATATTAATGAAATGAAGTGTTATTTCTACTACATCTTTGTATATATGGTTATATCTGTAATTTTTTGTGTTCCTGTTTAAATCTGGATTAGCTAATGCCTAATAACTGACTCATACTTAAAACAACGACTTTTACAAAATCTAGAACAATCAATACCCGAGTTCTACACAATCTAGAACATTCACTGGTGTTCTACATAATCTGGAACATTCTATTTCTCCATTAAATCTAAGTATCCCCCTTAATGGAGAAATGAATTATTTATCACACCTAACTTGTCTATAAATAACATAAACTTAGCTTTACGTAGAGCCTTAGTAAACATGTCTACCACATTATCATTTGTATTACAATAGATCAAACTAATTTCCTTTAATTGTATCTTTTCTCGTACAAAATGGTGTTGTGTCTCAATGTGTTTTAATCTTGCATGATTGATGGGTTGCTTGCTAATTTGATGGAGCTTCGATTGTCATAATTGATCTTTGTTGGTCCTTCCTATTTTACTCCCATGTTTTCAAGAATTCTTCTTAGCCAAATTGCTTCATACGTTTCACTTCATACGGCCTTATACTTAGCTTCAGTGGAAGAAAAAGAAATAGTTGGTTGTTTCTTATTACTCCATGACACAATATTGGATCTAATACTAAATGCATAACCAGAGGTGGACTTCCGATATATTGATCTCCTCACTAATTAGAGTCTGAATAACCTGTCAATTAAACATTCAAATCATTAGTATAATCAATACCAAAATTTTCAGTCTCCTTCAAATATCAAAGGACTCTCTTAGTTTCTTTCCAATGACTTTCATATGGCTTAGCCATGAATTGACCAAGTATACTAACTAAATATGCAATATCTAACATAGTTGTAGTTAATTAATTTAGACTTCCCACTAATTGTCTATATAATGTGCCATTCACTTCTTTTGTTTTATCATCACTGTTGAGTTTAACATTTCTTTTCCAATGGTGTAGATACCACTTTACATCCATTCATATTGAACCCCCTGATTAATTGTTGTGTGTATCTACTTTGTGTGACAAAGGTTCTACCATTATCTATCCAAACTTCAAGGCCTAAACAATAATGCAACTCTCCAAGATCTTTCATTTCAAATTCCTATGAAAGATTGTTTTTGATTTTTTCAATTAAATTGGTAACGCTTCCTATTGTGATAAGATCATCAACATATACGTAAATCAAAATAATATGTCATTTTTCATCCCTCTTGATATAGAGATTTGGATTTTCTTTACTTTTAGTAAAACCCAGTTGAGAGAAGAATCTATCAATCTTCACATACCAATTAGACTTGGGTGCCCGTTTGAGTCCATATAGTGCTTTCTTTAACCTGCAAAAAATATGTTCTTCTATGTATTTTACAAAACCTTATAGTTGAACAAGATAGTGTTCTTCTTTTAATTCTCCATTTAGAAATCCTGATTTGACATCTAACTGATTTAATTTCCAATTATGCTTAGTTTCCAATGAAATCATCATAATCTATCCTTTCTTTCTGTGAATAACTCTTTGTTACAAGTCTAGCTTTATCTTTATCAATAGTTCCATCAGCATTAAATTTTGTTTTTAACAACCATTTTGATCCTATGGGAACTTTATTCTTAGGTAATTATGTTAATTTCCTTCTATCATTTTTTTATAATGGAATCATATTCTTCCTTCATTGTATTTATTCATTCTCCATGTTCATTAGCTTCTTTAAAATTCAAAGGTTCTAGTGCATTCATCACTTTAGTCATCAAGGCATAGTCTTTATACCTTACTGGTGGCTGAATTCGGCATGATGACCTTCTTGGTTGTTCATTGCTTTCATCTCTCCTTTTACTTTTTAGTGACTTATTTCCTCCCTATGCATGCCTTCACTACTTGAAGTGTGCATATCACAATATTCTTCCTCTTGTTTATGTTCTTGTTTGTCATCAACTTCTTCCATAACATCATCAAATCATGAGGAATATGCCATGCATCATGTTTGTCCTCCTTAAGGCCTTCATCTGCAAGTTCATGAAAGAATTTCATGAAACAAGACATCTTTGCTCGCAGAGAAATGATGAGTAGAAGGATCAAACATATTTTGTGATTTATTATCAGAATAATAACTAATGAAAATATAATTGATATCTTTAGCATCAAGTTTTCTCCTATCTTCTTTGTTAGGATATTCCGACACATGGGACATAGTTAAGCATAACTTGGTCTAGTGTAGAGTTAGGTAATGTGTGTTTCTTCACTATTTACTTTTTAACTTATAATCCGACAATCATGATATGTTCTAGACATGAAGTGATCTAACGGTTCATTCTCTCCTTGGTATTACCGACACTTGATCTGTGTCTTAATACCCGATTGGTCCAAGATCTCTATTTAAAGAGAATTGAGGGTCATTTGTAGGGTGACCATTCATGAGAGAAGCTTATGTATATTTTCTTTATTCTCTTAATAAATTTCCTGAATTGGTCGCATTGGCTCAAGCCATGGACTATTTCCTTCTTTGAGGGTTTTAATCACGTCAAACATATTGGTGTATTGATATGTGATCTGTTTGTGACCGGTGTCCTTTGGTGTTCTATCTGAGGAACTTACCCTATAAATTACTACATGGTATCAGAGCTATTTGAGGGCTGCATCTGTTGGTGATCCAAATCCCGAAGTCGGTACAAGTGCATGTGACTGTTGTTTCCTAGATCTACTATTAATAACTGCTTTTGAGTAGAGAGGACTGCTCTATTGTGTTAGGAACATTTATTCCAGTGAGGAACCCTTTCATTTCATCTGAAAAGGTTTTCGGTAGCCCTAGCTACATCATTTTTAAGATTTGGAGGCATACAATCTTTATTTGGAGTTTTAGTTATTCATCTCTCTCTGTATTTCGATTTATTTAGCTCTCTGTTTTTTTATTACTAGATCTATACCTTTCATTTTTGTGTATGTTCTTTGCCCTATGACTTTGTGCAATCTGGGAAAATCAGAAACAAAAAGGAAGGATTTTTCTCATGTGTATGCTCTTTTCCGCCGCGCCTTAGTGTGATCTTGGAAAATCAGAAACATTGAAGAAAATATTTAGTTTCTGACGAAATCTAACTTCAAGCCATAAGGTTTGGTTTCTATTGTATGTTCATGTTGGGTTGTGTGGTTTTTTGTTTTGTAGGCAAAAAGAGATTTTTCAAGTAAGCACGAACCCCAAAGCTTCAAGACTAAAAAAAAAACCCCTTCCTCTTTTCCAAAAATTGCTAACCTTTAAACTAACTCACTTGGTCTAAAGTTACTTTATGAAAATAGAGGTCTTGATTTAAAATCTTTCTTTTTGTTGAGTTACTTTTTCAAAAATCACATGTAACTTACATTTTAAAGTTACTTTATCTAAAAATTTTCTCACCCATTATAAAAATTGAGTCACTCATAATTCTAAAGTCTCTTTATCTTTTATTTAAGTTACAATTTAGTGGGTAGATCATAAAGTACATTTCACTTATTTATAAAAGTGGGATACATAATTTTTAATTTTTTTTAAGTGAGCTAATTGGATTAAGTTTGGAAAGGGGGAGGGATTTTTTTAAAAATATAACATTTTCATTCCCTTCTTACATTCACATACTTCATCTGCATCTTCAACAACGTTTCTTCAAAAGGCCATAACTTCTTCATCCGAAAGCTGTTTTTTTTAATCAGCCTAAATTTTCAAGATCTTTCCATTGGAACACTTTGTTTCAACATCTACAGCTTCAGTTTCTATTAAAATGGAAAGTCCATGCCAAGCTATTCTTAACAGCACCAACTACTTCCAATGGTGGTCCTACATTGTGGATTTACTTAGAAGTAAAGGTCTTTACAGAATAGCCTCAGGCCAAGAAACTAAACCTAAAGATGAAGATAAGGCAACCAAATGGGAAAATAGGCAAGATCAAGCACATGGGTTGATAGGGATGCCTATTTCTCTAGACCTCAGATTCCATATTGCAGAACTTGCTACCCCTAATGAATCAATCAAACAACTCACTAACTTTTTTGGAATTAAAAATGAAATTAGAGCCCATAAACTCGAAAATGAGTTGCTTACATTGGACCCCAATAATTTTTCTTCCATTGAAGGATTTTTGTCCAAGTTCAACACCTTTAGACTTCTCTTGGAAGGTGTTAAGGTTAAGAAAGAAGATGGTAACCTTATCTATTCCATTCTTACTGAGTTGGGACCATCCTACTCTGTGTTTGTTTCCACCTTCCATTCTATTAGAGAAGCCTTTATTTCTCAAGGACAAGACTACAAGTCCCCCTATTTTGTGATTCTTTAATAAGAGAACAAGAAAAAATCTTACATCATGGTCTTCTTAATCTTGGAAACTCTTCTAAGAAAGCCTTAGCTTCCCAGCAACAACCAAATTCAAAGAATCCTAAGAAGCAATATCCTAAAAAGAATGGTCCTAAGCAATTTCAATCTCAAAATGAAAAATCAATTCAACAAAATGATAAGGCAAATAAAAACAAAGGGAAGAAGACTGATAAACATTGCAACTATTGTAATCGAGATGACCACTTAGAATCTAAATGCTTTAAGAAGATGGAAGCCTTGGAAGTAGCAATGAAGAAGCATAACATCCATTTGGAGCACTCTTCAACATCAACTTCATCTTCAGGAATAACACTTTCTGCATGTGGTTGTCAAGCATCTTGGTCTGGTTATGCACTAAATGTATCTTCTTCTTCTCATTCTCATGAGCAGCTCATTCATTCTAGAGCTTCTTATCACATGGCCAAAAACAAAGCCATGCTTTTTTCTTTAAATGATTATAACACCAAGAACAAGCACGAGTCAAATATATATGTTGGTGATGATAGATCTCTTATTTTTGTAGGGATTGGCACTGTTCATCTAGACAATGGTCAATTTAATGATGTAGTATGTGTTCCAACCTTATCCTGCAACCTTCTATCTGTATATCAGATAATTCATTCAGGTGAAGGTAAAACCATTGAATTTTCACTTCACGATGTTGTAATTAAGGACCTAAGAGATCCTAAATAGATTTTAGCTACTAGCATTGCTGATGATTCTACAAGGTTGTATAAGTTTAACAAATTTGGGCCATCAACTCTTCCCTCGGTATTTGTTGCTCATAATGATGAAGTGAGCAAACTTTGGCATGAGAGATTTGGTCACTTAAACTATCTCTCCCTTCAAAATCTATGTAAATAAAATATGGTGATAGGTCTTCCTATGGTATCTTGCAGAGATGGTGTATTTTCTGGATGTGTACTCAGGAAACATCATCGGGATAGTTTTGAAAAACATGCCTCTTGGCACGCCTCAGCCCCTTTACAACTTGTGCATAGTGATTTATGTGGTCCACTTCCAGTTGCTTCATTCTCTGGCTACAATTATTTCTTAACTTTCATTGGTGATTTCTCCAAATGCACTTGGGTATACTTCTTAAAACTCAAGAGTGAAGTATTTAACATGTTCTTGGCCTTTAAGGCCTTTGTTGAGAAAAAATATGGACATTAAAATTCTTAAGCTAAGATCTGATAATGGTGGAGAATATGTTAACAACAAATTCATTAACTTTTGCACTGAGCATGGAATTCAAATGCAACATATTGTTCCATATACTCCACAACAAAATGGTGTTAGCTGAAAGGAAGAATTGCACCTTAAAGGAAATGGCTAATTGTATGCTTCAAACTAAAGGACTTAGTCTTAATTTTTGGGCAGAAGTAATTAACTGTGCAAATTACATAATAAATCACACTCCTACTAAGGTTTTAAAGAATATCACTCCAGAAGAAGCATGGAGCTCAATTAAACCACATGTAAGTCACTTTCTCGTGTTTTGAAGTGAAACATGGGCCCATATTCTAGATGGGAAACATAAAGCTTTAGAACCTAAGAGTGAAAAATGTATTTTTGTTGGATATTCTGAAGATGTCAACAGATATAGACTTATTCCACTTAAGTCCAAAAATGTTATCATTAGAAGAGATGTAATGTTTGCTGAAAATATATCGGCCTACGAGCCTAGTTCGACAGATGTGCCACCTCTCTCTATCCCTTCTACTTATGAAAATATTTCTTCTTCAGATGATGATAGTGAGGATGAAAATCCTCCCCCACCTTCTCAAGAACCTCCTTCAGCTCCTCAACTTCCAAAATGGGTTCGTACTACTCAGGATGCAGCAAGTGCTCCTGCAGGTGATCCTACAGATCAACAACATACACGTTCTCAGTTCGATAGAGCATCTTCTTTACTGGCTCAAGCTTCATCGAATTATGATCCTGACACCTTTGCAGAAGCTTCAGGCCATCTAGATTGGGACGCAACTATGAATGAATAATAGCATTCATTATTAGCAAATGATACATGGGACCTTGCTCCTCTTCCAAAGGGACAAAAACTTGTTAGATGAAAATGGGTTTAAAGAACCAAGTTTGGACCAGATGGAAAAGTTGATAAACATAAAGCTCGTCTTGTTGCTAAGGGTTTTTCACAAGTTGAAGGCATTGAATATACTGAAACCTTCTCCCATGTTGCAAAAATGAACTCTATCCACCTTATTTTTTCCCTTGCTGCTTCTTTCAAATAGGAAGTCCATCAAATGGATGTTAAATATGGATTCTTGCATGGGGACTTGCATGAAGAAATCTATATGGAACAACCTCCTGTATTTATACAAACAGACTCCAGCCTTGTATGTCGGCTTAAGAAATCCATTTATGGTCTCCAGCAATCCCCTCGAGATTGGTATGCCAAAATGTATAGCTTTCTTTTAGATACTGGCTTTTCTAGGTGTCATTCTGACAATAATATGTACACTAAGAAAGTGGGTAAGTCTCTTATCATTCGTGTTCTTTATGTTGATGATCTTATCCTTACTAGTAGTAATCCCAACCTTATAAACCATGTGAAGTCCAGCCTTAAAAAGAAGTTTGAAATGACAGACTTAGGACACTTGCATTATTTTATTGGTCTTCAAGTCTTGCAATCCAAGGAAGGTATTTCCCTTTCCCAGTCCAAGTATGCCTGTGATCTTCTACACCACTTTCACATGGAAGACTATAAGCCAGCCCCTTCTCACTTTCAATCTGGAGCCAAACTTTCAGTCACTTGTACTTCCCGTAAAGTTGATGCTACCTTATACTGTCAGCTTGAAGGAAAACTTTTGTATTGACCCATACCCGTCTTGACCTTTCCTTTGTTGTTGGCCTTATTGCTTAGTTTATGAAAAACCCACATGAAATTCATTGGAAAGAAGCTAAAAGAATACTTCGTTATGTTCGAGGCATAGTTTAGTTTGGAATTCATTACAGTGCAGAAGCATCTCCTCTATTGGTTGGTTTCACTGATTCCGATTGGCCTGGTGACCTTGATGATTAGAAGTCTACTGCAGGTTATGTCTTCACTCTTGGTTCTAGACCTATTACATGGGCTTGCAAGAAACAAAGTGTCATTTCTCTTTCTTCAGCAAAAGTAGAGTCTCGTGGTGTCGTAGAAGCTAGTAAGGAAGCCCTATGGCTTCGTCAGATCCTATTAGAGTTTGGCTTTCATCAACAGCATTCTCGACTACACTTTGGTGTGATAATCAAAGTGCCATTCAACTATGCAAAGATCCAATCCAACATCAGTGCATAAAACACATTGAACTACACATGCACTTCATCAGAAAGCTCATTCATGACCATGTTCCTGAAGTGCAATATTGTTCAACTGATGATCAAGTTGCAGACATCTTCACAAAGGCTCTCACAGAGGAGAAGTTTACTAAACTTCGATTTATGGTTGGATTTCATGAAGTTGTCATTAAGGGGGGATAGGCTCTAATGCCTCCTTCCTTCTCCTATTGTGTCATATTTGTACATCCTTCAATCTTATCCCAAGTTGTTCTTAAGGGGGGATGTTAGGATATCTCGACACATAGGAAATAGTTAAGTATAACTTGGTATAGTGTAGAGTTAGGTAAAGTGTGTTTCTTTACTATGTACTTTTGTAACTTGTAATCTGACGGTCATGATATGTTCTAAACATGAAGTGATCTAACGGTTCATTCTCTCCTCGGTATTACCGACACTTGATCCATGGCTTAACACCTGATTGGTCCATGATCTCTATTTAAAGAGCATGGAGGGTCATTTGTAGTGTGATCGTTCATGAGAGAAGCTTATGTAAATTTTCTTTCTTTTATTAATAAATTGCCTGAAGTGGCTGCGTCGGCTCAGGCCGTGGATTGTTTCCCTCTTTGAGGGTTTTAACCATGTCAATAATACTAGTGTATTGATCTGTGATCTGTTTGTGAGCAGTGTCCTTTGGTGTTCTATTTGAGGAACTTACCCTGTAAATTCCTACATTCTTTCAAAACATGAGAAAATGCTTTGCTTCTAAATATTCTTAAATGGCTTAATGTTGGTTTATAACCATAAAGAACTTCAAATGGAGTCTTATGATTTAAACTTTTTGTTGGACTTATATTTTTTAAATAAAAAATAGTACTAATAATTTTTGCCCAAAAAGCATTGGTAAGATTTTTACCTTTCATCATGCTCCTTGCACATTCCAATAAGGTTATGTTCTTCCCTTCAGCTACTCTATTCTACTATGGAGTATGTGGCATCATGTACTATTGTACAATTCCATGGGATTTGCAGTATTTGACCAATTATCCTAATGTATATTCTCCCCCTTGATCAAATTAGAGTATCTTGATGTATTTTCTTGTTTGCTTCTCAACCAAAATTTTAAAATCTTTGAAATATTAAAATACATCACTCTTCTTTATCGTGAAATAGACCCAAGTATATTTTGTGAAATCATCAACAAATATTAAGAAATGATATTCTTCTCCTAATGATCTAGTCTGCATAGGCCCACATACATTTGTATGCACAAGTTCAAGAATATCACTCTTTCTTCTATCTGTATGAGTAGGGAAATTTTCCCTATCCATATTCCCTAAAGCACACCATTCACATGCCGAATATTCATTCTTTAACAATTGAAGTCCCTCTACCATTCTTTGTTTTTGTAGTAGCAACAAGTCATGATAATTAAGGTGGCCCTACCTATGATATCAAAGAGATTTTGTTGTCATGGTAGTGGATGCCAAGACATGATGGCTTTTGTTGGTCACATCAAGCTTGTATAAGCTTCCCATTCACACTCCTCTTGTTATTATGTTTTAGTTATCCTGCATGTCCTTGACAACACATTGTGATTTAAAAATTTTGACTTTAAGATTCAGATCTACAATGGTGGACACACAGATTAGATTCTTCTTGATTCCAGCAACATCCATCACATCTTGTATTTTTCTTACATGTCCATTTGGTAAGGTTACACGTACATCACCATAACGTTTGATTTCATGAGATCGATTATCTCCTAGATAGATGTGAGTGCCATTATTATTTTATTTTTAGGTATCAAACCATTCCTTTTTGCATGTCATATGGATTGAAGCACCATAGTTAGTAAACCATACATTACCATCATCAATTTCTATTGATAAGATAGATTTTGAAATGAATAATTTGAGGTAATTTAGATTATCACTAACTGAGGTTTCTTGATCAACAAAATTTCCTAAATGCCTTCTATGCCTGGACTCATGAAATTTATTTTTATTGCAATATTTAGTGAAGTGTCTAGGCTTACCAGCATACATCCTTCCTCTTTATATAGGTATCGGTCCTTGGTGGTGTTCTGTCTTGATGTGGTTTTGGATGGGACTTTCCTCATTTTCTCTTGTCCCATGACTTTCCTCTATATGGTTTCTTCCTTTTTGTCACCAACGCCAAATCTAAACTTTAAGATCTACCATTGATATTCTTCCTTCTCTCTTCTTATTGTTGGAGAATACTTGTTAATTCATCAAAGGTAGGATATTTTTCCCTAGCTGAAATTATAGTGATAAACATATGATAATCATCTAACATCCCATTCAATGTAATTGTCACTAGATCATTGCTGGAAATCTTTTCACCAATAGCACCAATCTTATCAGAAATATCTTTGATTCTAGAAAGAAAGTTACTAATAGTTTCATTTACCTCTATCATAATGGATAAAATCTTCTTCTTTAAAAATAATACTCTATTAGTATTGGCAGTTTCATACAACCTTTTAAGTGTTTTCCAGGTTTCTAGAGATGTATTATAATCCCTGATATGTGGAATAATATTGTCCTATATGGACATTCGCAAGAGTATCTTAGCCTTTGTCTCTCTGTGCTCCAAATCTTGAACTGGAGTTGTTCATGCTACCGGTTTGATTTCATATCCTATTACTATTGACTAAACATGGGCTCCTTCCAATATTGTGTGCAACTTAAATTTCCAATTTGTATAATTTTCTCCATCTAGATTTGTGCACTCAATTCCATATGAATCAACAAATGGATTTTTCATTTATAAAAAAAAAAAAAAACATAAACATATATCCAAATATCCCTCAATTCAACAATCAACAAAACTTATAAAAAAATCATTTTCATATTTTTAAACTTTGACTTGCCAAGAAAAGGAATTTCTCCATCTCATCGAAGTCCTTGTGGCTGCCAACCAATACTTAGCCAACAAACCTATAGTGCATTGGTTTAGAACAATTGCTTCTCTTTAATTTATCTGCGGTTTCTTCAGCAAACTAGACTCCTTCACAATGACAACAGCAAGCTTCCACTCAAATTAATTAACTTGGAGATGACGACTCGTGACTTTCTCAGAATAGCGATGATTGCGACTTTATTCTCACACACCGAAAATACTTCAACTCCTTTATTCATACCTCACACCTTCTAATCGAATTAAATTGGCTCTGATACACACAACTCCATCATGTTCCATGCTCGATTGACTTACCAAGCTCAATGCACAATTTTTTCATCACTCTTTAGACAGGCTTTGATACCAACTTATATAAATAACGATAATAGAAATATGATAACACAACAAAATATTTTATTAAATCAGACCAATTCTAAATAAATGATGCACAATACATGGCAATGTCTCTTTATAAAGGATAATAAATCCTACTCAACTACACCTGATTCATCTACTTAACTACAAGTGAAAGCAATGACTTCTACAAAATCTAAAACAATCAAAACTCGAGTTATATACAATCTAAAACATTCACTTGAGTTTTACATAATCATGAACATTTTATTTCTCCATCAACTCTAAATATAAGTATAACCGTGTGGACCAATGGCCATCCATAATAGCGGTCATCGAAAAGAGTGATCATGTAAAATTTTGACCTATAAATACTTAATATCTTCTTAATTACATGTTCGTGAGAAGGCTGCTCAATCTGTGATGTGATTGACCATGATATTCCTTGTGAAGCATGTAGATGCACAAAACTTAATGATATAATATTTACATGCATGAAACTTAATGATATAATATTTACATGGCTCATTCATGAAACCAACATGTTAAACATGCATAAATAAATTAATAAATAATAAATACTCGATTCGATCATAGTATTGTATCTAGTTTTGGGTTTGATATTTTTATATATTAACTGGAATAATTCTTACAATAGTAATAGTATATAGGGGAGATTATTTTGTTGGTTGTTGATTTTTGTTGATATATTTTCTTAACAAACCATTTCCTGGTTTGGAAATTATTTGTTCTCATAAGTACTATTTATGTGACTTGTAATTTATCTTTAACAATAATAAATATGAATATTATTGTGTGTGAAATCTATGTATTATGTATGCTTCTCTATTTTCTTTTTGGTATCTAGCTTAATTCCCTTATGGGAAGGCCAGGAAAATGTGAGAGGCATGGAAACTAATTTTTGGTAAATAAGTACGACAGAGTAGGAGAATAATTGTGTGTTGTTTGTTTGTCATATAAAATTATTATGTAGTTCTTCACTATGTCATGTTTACTAAGAAACTTGTTGTATAGAATGGTGATCACATGGTTTGGAGTGTTTGTGTGAGTCTGAGCATGAGAACAATGAGCTTTGTTTGTTACTTTTAGATGATTTACGAACCAGTGTTGAAGCCACAGATCTTGTCTTTTCCATTGTTGTTGTCTCTCTTGGTCTTCAGACTAGAGCCATTACAAGGCAATGAGGCAATTGTCATATGCTGCAAGAAGGCGGTGCTTCGGAGCAAGCCTGTAATTGCTCCTATAGCAGTGGCCTGTGTAATACAGAGTATCTGGAAATAAATCTAGACTGTTGAACCCGTGACGAAGGCACCTTCATTCAAATAGAGGCAGCCAGGCATGCATACGTGTTCTTCATGATTAGTTTGAATTGGAGGAAGAAAGATTCACAACCACAGGGCCTAGGCTGGAGTAGTCAGGACAAAGCCAATTTTTCCATTCACAACTTAAAGATTGGATAACTCCTCTGGATTCACTA